>JAENPR010000280.1:0-710000 GCA_018135685.1 Themeda triandra | reverse complement strand
AGTAAACACTCGATGAACCAGAGGAAGTGGAACCCGCTGCCGCCGCCTCCTCCTCGTCGTCCGTCTGCCGAACGGCTATCTATCCTAAACCTGGTCACGTACTCTATTGCGTCTTAACTGGCAAAACAAACACCCTAGCTTATACCTTTGCCTTGACCTCCATAGGGTTTTGTTTTTCTTTTTCTTCTTTTCCAAATTGAGCACTTGATCATCCTTGATATCTACTTGTGGCCATCACCATCATCCACCATGGTTGCCATCTTGCTCAACTTAAATGTGGACTTAACCTATCTCACACTACTAGATTTTGAGCCTACTGTCACGTGACGCCATTTGCAATGTCACAAATTGGGTTGTAATAGTGGGGTGTTTTGCAACATTTGTCCGAAAAGGTAGCGATAGGAGGACTGTGTTGCCACAAAAATAGTGCATTGCAATATTTAAATTTGTCGTTGCAAGAGGTGAGACCTATAGCAACCCTTTGTGAAAAGTGTTGCTATAGGTTCAAAATATTGCCATAATGACATTGCATTGCATTAATATTGATTGATGTTGCAACTGTCTAGTGTTCTTGCAACCATACAGATCAGTGTTGCTATTGCTTGAAATTATTGCCACAGTGTTGTTGGGTTGTAATATTCCTCATAACCATTGCAATAGATAGACCGTGTATTGCAACTAAATTTCTAAGATGATGCAATAATTTGTTGCTATGGCCACAGTTTTATGTCGTTGTAATATTTATCATGACCATTGCAATAGGTAGCTGTATATTGCAACTAAATATCTAAACTAATGCAATAGTATGTTGTTATTGCCACAGATATGTTTGGTTGCTATAATTCTCATGACCATTGCAATAGGTAGCTATTTATTGCAACTGAATATCTAAAGCGATGCAATAGTACGTTGCTATTGCCATATGTGTGTTTGGTTGCTATAAAATCCTAGTGTCGTTGTGATATGCCGTTGTAGGAAACACTTGTATTTTGTGAGCTTTGGGTATAGCAAAAGGGCCCATGCCTGCAAACGAATCATCTCAACCGGCGGCTTACGTGAACTGCTGCCCCCCCCCCCCTCCCCACCCAGACCACCTCCCGACGTCCTATCGTTGTGGAAACGACGCGACGGCGCGCCCATTGATCGATCAAGAGAGAAGGGTTCTCAATCCTCCAGCAAGAGAAGCCGAAGTGCCTCGTCGCTGCTGGCTCTTGACAACACGCATGCAGTGAGCAAGTGCATGGCCGCGCCGGCTGCTAGCTACTTTAATTTGATTGCTAAATAACCATCACAAAACAGGACTTGTGGTGGCTTCAGATATCGTCATGGATTGATGTGAACCGTCATGGATTAAAGCGATCCATGATGATTTTAGACCGTCACAGATCAGTCCAAGGCCCACTTAGCCTAATCCAAGCCCAATGTTTGTGACAAAAATAACCGTCATGGATTGAATAGCCACATCATTATTACAGTCAGGGGCGGAGCCAAGGCCCGGCCACCCTGGGCGGCTGCCCGGGCTCCTTCGCTGCTACCTGCTAACACCCTACGCCCAAATACAAAGCAAGACTTCAGTAGTCACTAATACTACTATGTACTCGTACATGCAAAGAGGAGGATGGGACGAGAGAGAGGGTGCTGCCTAGGACACAGGGAGCAGTAGTAGTAGAGGCTAATAACAATGAGAGGAGGGCCAAGGTGACACCGCTGTTGGATATCACTGCAACCACGCCACCACCCTAGGCTTCTGAGTTGTGAGTTCTCATTTTACCGAAAACATTGCAAATAGCAGATGGAAGGAGGCTTAGCTAGGCAGGTAAATTTCAATTCTCTAATATGTAGGGATTAAATTGAATGGATGATCTACTACTATAGTTCCACTATTACCAACTGACACTTGAATTTATCTTTAATTTCCATTCTCCGAGTCAATGTGAACTTGTGTTCTGAAAGATTATTTTAATTTAAAATTTAAAACTAATGTGATGACTGTCCAATTTTGTTGAATTATATTATTTTTAAGATAAAAGAACAAAGTTCCACCCACTGGTATGGTATTATGTAATTATGTGAGCTATTTTTCTGATCTTGTTAATATTAGTATGTCGTTATGTTTCGCCCAGGCTCCACAAAAATCCTAGCTCCGCCGCTGATTACAGTGACGTGGATGCTAAGGTCACAACCAGTTGCCACGTGTTTAGCACATCGTTAGTGCAATAACATTCATCACAAGGTACACCAATATACACATCGGAATTTATTTATTCATATATTGAGTTGATGTATACAATGGATTCAACATATACAAACTTATAGGCTCAAAAATACAATATACATGATATAAAAAGAGTAAACTTTCATGTACTTCATCCTTCGACGTGTTGCACTGCGTTGAACTCTATACTTATAGGCTCAAAGATACAATATACATGATATCAGAAAGCTCTATGCTTTTATAGATGACCTATAGAGCATTAATACAATGAACTAAAAAACGTGGATCAATGGGTACAGGGCACTCTCATCTCAATTTGAGCCATACACATTCCCTAACATAGTGGAAGCTTGGGAAGTAACCTTATATTTTCATCGATTCCACAAGATATTTTTTGTAGTATAGCATCAGAATGTGCAATTGCTTCAGATTTATCCAACAGATTGAGCTTAAAAATATTTATCAATTCCTGCACATATAGCCTTACAGTATGCAAAAGTTTAAAAGTAGCGCATCTCTTTTTAAATTATTTTAACTCTGTATTTCTCAAATATTTGCGAGGGTACATACACATCAACAATCTACCAATCCATCTCTACCTCTGATAAAACCGAGTAGAAATCAGAAGAAGCCTAAGCCCCCAGTACCAGCAGCACGAAATCTACGGTTGCATATGTTGCCACCTGTTGGCATTTCTTAACATCACAACTAGGATTTGTATTTTCCACGTTATGATGCTCAGAAAGCCTGAACGATAGTTCTTTACGTTCACAGAAAAAGTTCCGCAAGTGTATAGAATTATCATTGTAGCATTTCACCCGAAAATATTCAGTGTATCATTATTTATATTTTCACAAAGGGAGGCATCAGGATCTAGTATGAGTATGGTCAAGATAATATAAGTGCATAATAATCAATTGTTCATAGCAGGGGTAAGATAATCACAATTTAAAGATAGTGGGAACACAAGCATATGAGCGTCTCTGTAGTATAATAGAAAAAGAAAATAAAGAATAATTCTACTATGGAGCAATGCAATATCTTAATATAGTTATGTTCAGAATTATAGTTGATCATATATTAATATGAACGAGAATTAGGATTAAGTGTTAGATGGATCAGGAGGCCACCTAAGTACTGGTCTGCCAGCAACCTTCGTGACAATTTAAACTCCTACACCATAGCTGGATGTGGAGGATTATAAAGGACGGACATGGCTGTCACCACCTGCCGCCTACCACCTCAACCGTGGAGTATGAAATGCATTCACCCGTTCCCTTATACCCGAACACCACGTTTGAATACAAAGAAAACTACATATATCCCCCTGGGTCCCCGACCCTACGGATCGATAGGTAAGAGACATGTGCACACTCGAAGGCGTGATGAACCACCATCTAAGCTTAACTCTAGTTCTATCCAGATAAATTACATGATTAGTTAAGATCAAAGTTCTAGATGTTCTAATCAAGATATAAGAACTAAGAATTAGTTCTAATATGAAGATCATAACATAAGAACTTAGCTCTAATTCAAGAACATTTCTATATTGATAAGTAGAGAACAAGAACATGATGGAACTAGATGTATTCATACCAAGAGTAGCCAAGATGGTCTTCCTCTCTTTACAATGAAGCGCCTGTCGTGGTATTGCTTGATGTTGTGTCCTCCTTGAGAGGGGAGCTCTGGGCATCTATTTATACTAACTAAAGGTCGGTTTGGATCGAGATTTACATGATAACTATCGAAACCACCTTTGGAACTGACTAATGAACCGCCACGTTGAAGTCGGTGGGCAGAGGCAGTGCCCATGGGGTGGTCGCCCCCCTCCTAGCCCGTCTCGCCACCGCCTTCACGTGGTGGACTCTTGGATGGGTATGGACTTTGTCTATGTCGGTTATTGGCCCAGATGTGCGAAGTTAATTGGGCTTCTCTTGGCTTCTTGGTTTTGGGCTGCGTGAATACGCTTTTCAGATTGCGCCTTTTCCCGTATTTTCCACTGTATTCATGTATAAGTCCTGCAAAACAGTGTTTCTCCAATACAAGTGGAACTAGGTAAATAGAAATGACATATGCATGTAAAATATGTTATTTTCTCCATTTTAGACCACAGTTGGTGGGTTAAAATATAGCGTTAATCACCGCCAACACCACCACTTCTTGGTGTTGCTACATAATCCTTGTTGCCATACTCGTTATGCGTAGCAACAGCGACTACACCTTACAGCAACCAAATGTTGGGCGTGGCAATTGAACATGTTGCCACTATTTCTTGATATTGCAATATAAGTCCTGTTGCCACACTAGCTCTGCGTGGCAATACATTGTGTTGCCACACATGTTTGGCGTTGCTAGTGCACCATTTGCTATGACATGGGCACGCTGCCATTGCATGGTCCAGCAACGCCTAAGGCGTTGCATTATTTGTTGTTGCCACACATGCAACCGTAGCAAAATCTTAGGTTGCAATGCCCCAGGTGTTGCAATTCCAAAATGCATTTGCAACATCGCACAGAAAAGCGTTGCACAAGCCTATTGCCACGCAAGCACCTGCAACGCCTGCCAACGTTCAATATGTGTCGCTATTTCTGCTATTGCAACTATTTTGGGCCTACTGCAACACATTTCAGGCGTTGAAACAGGTTCAAAATTTAGTAGTCACAATACTATAGATACCAGCTAAATCCACTAGTTATCTCAATTACCAAAACCAAACATAGCGCTTTCGGTCACGCGATTTTTCGCATGATATGCACAACCTGAGACCTGTGTCCTCACACGTACTCTAACCACTCCACCCTAAAGTCACTTGTGTCTATATGGCATATCCATTCCCGTACCATTCACTTTTCATGATTTTAAAATGAATATTTAGGACCACAAATGACTTCAAACAAAAATGAGATCTGCATCTTTGGTTTTGGTCGATTTTCCATCCAAGGTCGTTTGAAAATTTTGATTTTCAAATTGTGAGAACTCGAGCCATACTTTTAGGACCTCAAATGATTTTAAATGAAAAAGTCATCAACTAGGAAGTTGTAGTTCTCATCGAGACCTACAACATTGGTTTTGATTGATTTTACATCCGAGGTCATTTGAAAAATTTAAATTTTAAAATGTTAGAACTTCAAATAGAAATTTGAGATCATAATTGCTACAACTTTGCTTGTCATTTTTCCATCCAAGCTCGTTTGTACAATTTGAAAATATTGAATTTCAAAATGAGAACTTCAAACAGATTTACGGGACCCTAAATGATCTCAAATGAAAAAAAAATCATCAGCTATAAAGTTGTAGATCTCGATATATAGTTTGTTTTTTATCTAACTTTGTTTGAAAACATTATGAATGATATTGTCCTGCAGCATGGTTATCACCGCCGAAACATTGGATAAGTTGGTGGTGAAAACCATCTTCACCGCCAGTTTATACGGTGAACCAGCTGTGATGAGAAGACCATCATCACTGCTAGTTGACTATCTCCGCCAGTTAGTTAGCAACCTGTGGTGATGAACGAACCAGCGGTGATAATCCCATCATCGCCGGTTTTAATAAAACCGGTGGTGAAAGTGCCATAGGAAATGACCATTTCTATAGTAGTGATATATCCCATCGCATTTACTACTTAAATTATCAACATCTAGTATCATGAAAAAATAGGCATAGATTATGTCTATATTTGTTTATGAAAACCCATTTATACCACTATTAATATATAAAAGGCTATATGAAAAGTAAAAGTACATGCTAAGATGTCTTGCCCCACATTTAGATTGCTGTTGTAGTAGTAGACTATATTTAGAGCATTAGCGATGGAAGAAGATTAGGGTTTGAAGGATATTGATTATATTCCTTCATGTCGCTCTACTCCAAGATGTGCAATGACCCGAACCCAAAACCCTAGTTGCCACCACCGCACCCCACCATTCCTCACCTCATCACATTCCTCTTCTCATGGGCCCCTGGCATAAGCCGAGAGGATCTAGGTCGCCACACCCCATGGTGACTGATCGGGATTCGGTGCGAGCCCGGGCACACGGTGAAGGCGATTGCCACAAGTGCCAATACACATACAATGGCTGCTCGAGGTGTTCGGCTTTGGGCAGAGATGGTGTGCATGAAACCGGATCTGCTCATGTGAGGGACATTAATAGTGGTGGTGGTTGCGCTTGGTTTCAGCGGTGGCATGTCTTTGTTGATCTACTCATTATTTAGAGTAACAACTTATGAAACTTATTGTCGTCGGGTATTAATATAATTTAAACTGAGCTGCCAACGTCTTTGGTATGTGGTTTGTTAAAAGAATATTTTCTTATGCTTATACAATATTAAGAAAAATATTATCCTAATGTATGCATTTTTATTTGGTCTACACGATGGCACATAGTATGACGCTTACTCTTTAATTTAACCATGGTAAAAATGTGTAATCCAAAAATGTATGTAGCATACTTTATGGTCGTTAGTATTAAATTATTTTCTGTAGTAAATTATATTAGTATTTATTTATACATTGATGTGATGT
Source organism: Themeda triandra (assembly GCA_018135685.1). Taxonomy (NCBI): domain Eukaryota; kingdom Viridiplantae; phylum Streptophyta; class Magnoliopsida; order Poales; family Poaceae; genus Themeda; species Themeda triandra. The sequence continues at coordinate 703,260 of JAENPR010000280.1, read as the reverse complement.
AATTTAATTTGTTTTAAAACTCTAGATGTGGATCATTTAGACACAAATGTTTTACTTTATATATTATCTTTAACAATGACAAACATTTGTAATTTAGATGCAAACTTATAGGTTGCTTAGCATTATCTTTTGTAATTGCAAATTAGAGTAATTTAGGTGCAAATTTAGGGAATTATATTAAATTATCTCTTCATAATGGTAGAGGTGGGTAATAAACTAGATGCAAATTTAGGAGGTTATTTTTAATTATATTTCATAATGAAATATGTAGGCAATTTAGATCCGAATATATGAGTTATTTTATGCATTTTTGTAACGGCAGAGTTGGGTACTTTTTTAGGAAATATGAAAGATCATTTGATAAGCTATTATTGATGATTGCGATTAGAGAACTCCATCAAATTAATATGGAGGCGCCCAACTAGTAATAGTAAGATGGTTATATGATGAGGTCCTATCATCTTTTGTGATGTGAGCCTTCTCCTAGCTACATCTACATATCTTGTGTGTCTGTGTGTTTTGTGCGGTGCCTAATATTTTTGGAAATGTTGGCTTGAATCCGTTGTTTTTGAAGCCTTTATTAGTACTGGTGTTCACCTAAATTGTTTAAATCGTCAACTACACAGGTGTAAACGCTAAGCTGTGAGTATACATATAGTTTATGTCGTAAGTAGTGAATTAAAGAAAAGATCGTTTAAATGGCCAAAGGAGTAAAAAAAAACCATTAAAAACGTGTTTTTAATATGATTTAAGCACTTTTAAACACTAGTTGAGGTGTTCGCTTGAGCTGTTTTCAGCTTATTCAGCCCTACTTTGCAGCCGTGGAACAATGTTTTTCTCTCGCAACAAATCAGCTTGTACAAATCAGCCGCAGCAAATAAGTCCCGCCGAACAAGCTGTATATCATTATGTCTGTCTAGTTACTTGTCTATATCTTATTATACAACTTTGTGTATGCGTCAAGTCACATTTTAAAAATTTAGAATGGAATTATTGTGTTTGTGTATGCATATTTTAGGGTTTAGGGTTTAGGGTTTAGGGTTTTTAGGGTTTTAGGGTTTTAGGTTTTAGGGTTTAGGGTTTTAGGTTTAGGGTTTAGTGTTTAGGGTTTAGGGTTTTAGGGTTTAGGGTTGAGGGTTTAGGGTTTAGGGTTTAGGGTTTGGGGTTTGGGGTTTGGGGTTTGGGGTTTCGGGTTTAGAGTTTAGGGTTTAGGGTTCGGGGTTTTTTAGGGTTTAGGGTTTAGGGTTTAGGGTTACTACTACAGTGCAAAGCGTTTAAATCATCTAATTTATCGTCTACACTGACTAAACCCTAAGCAAAGGGTGACTGACTATCTAGCGTTTAGCGTCTAAAAACATTGATTAATAATACTCTTTAACCTAGCCAATTATTCGAACCTTTTTTCAACCGTGGCCATGAAATTACCTCCACATATATAAAAACCTGCTTTTCAGCTAAAACGATGGGCCTTGTGCTCCGCTAAAATTTAAGCATTATGGCTCTATGCGATACATCTAATACGCACTATGGCTCAAACGAATCTAAATCCTTGATTTTGTAAAAAACGAAAATATTTGTTATCTAAATATTTAGAAAAATTAAAAAAAAAAACACCAGTCACGTCTGTCTCCAGTCTCCCTAACACGCTTCCATTTACCTACAAGATGGGAACTGAGGCAGTGACCAGTACAAGATGCACACCGGATCTTTGAAAGAGTGTCTTTGCCACGTAGTGCATTTAATAATATTTTCTCTTTAAACTTGTACAGGTACCTAGTTATAATTGACGACATCTGGCATTGCGGAGAATGGGAAACCGTCAAGGAGTCTCTTCCAGATAATAATCTGGGCAGTAGAATTGTCACGACGAGTCGTGTTAATGCTATAACCGACAAGTGGCGTGAAGATTTTGATGCCTTGGTCTACAAAATTGATCATAGTGATTGGAATGGATCAGCGTCAGCCTTCACTAAGGAAATGGTTTATCTGAATGTTGACATGGTTGGAAAAGATTTTGACCGTGACCACCCTATTGTGAAAATGTGTCGTGGTATGCCGTTAGCAGTGGCTTGTATGTTTTCAGCATTGGCAAAGGAACGAGAGCTTCAAGAACAACAAAGGCTGTCGCTGTGTATAGAGACACGTCATTTGCAAGACAGGATCGAAGAACAAGTCAAGAGAAATGGGATTCAGAACACTCCAGGGTTTGAACCATTGGTAGAGAGTTTGGAGCTTGGCTACAATGATCTTCCTCATCATATGCTCAAGACCTGCTTGTTGTACTGCAGCATATACCCTGAGGATTTTAAAAGGGACAAATTGGTCAGGCGATGGATCGCTCAAGGTTTTGTTTGCAAGGAAGAGGTAGCAAACGATTACTTTGAGGAGCTTGTCAGCAGGGGATACCTTAGCACGTACCTTAGCTGCTTCTCCCTGCAACCCATGATGCAAAATTACCTTAGATGCAAGTTGTGTGAACACAATTTCATCACTTGCACTTCTGATGGCGTTCCATCCTCTCCAGTTGGTCGGCTATGTATTGACTATTGGCCAGCAAGCAATGATTCATTGGATCCCTTGTCAAGAATTGATGATTGGAATCACATCCGGTCCCTTGTCGTTTTTAAAGATGCCGAGAGGGTCCCCTACGAGCATTTGCAACACCTACGAGTGTTGGATGTTCAGGGCAGTAAGGCTCTTGAGAATAAACATCTGAAGGATATGTGTGGACTGCTCCGTCTGAGGCACCTGTTTGTGTCATCAGGCGCCCCTCCTCCTGAGCAGCGGATTACTGAGATGCCAACAGAGATAACGAGGCTGCAATATTTGGAGACACTGGAGGTGAGCGCAACAAGGATCAGACGATTACCTGCTGAGATCGGTGACCTCAAGCAACTGAAGACTCTGGACGTGAGGTGGAACAATGAGCTCGCAGAGCTGCCTAGGGAGATTGGGAACCTGCAGCATTTAGAGACTCTGAACATCCGTGGATCAAAAATCAGAGACCAGGCCTGGGAGATCATCGGGACACTGAAGAAACTGAAGACTCTGGACGTGAGTTGGAACAAGGAGCTCTCAGGGATACCTAGGGACATTGGGGAACTGCTGCATTTGGAGACGTTGAGCCTGGAGGAAACAGGGATCACAGAGCTGCCCCGTGAGATTTGGAAACTGCTGCATCTGAAGACGCTGAACCTGAGTAGAACAGGGATCACAGAGCTGCCCTGTGAGGTCGGTAATCTCCAGCGGTTGCAGATTCTAGATTTGGGTGAAGTTACAACAATCACAAAGCTGCCTCGGGAGATTGGGAAACTGCAGCATTTGGAAGAGCTACATTTGTGGGGCTCGCAAGTGAGGAAGATACCAAGGGAAATCGGGGGACTGAAGAAACTGAAGAAGCTAAATGCGGAAATTGGCACACTGCCCTTTGAAGCTTGTCAGCTTCCAAAACTGGACGGACTGCCCATGTGCGTCCACAGAGCATGGAAGAATAGTGACAAAAGAACAGGCTCCACTGGTGATGGAGGACTAGTCGTGGGCACGAAGCACATGCACATCCCGCAGTGGATCAAAGAGCACTTCAACAATATTGGATCCTTGGATATCAGGATATGCAAACTAGACGAGGAGCAGGATCTCAAGATTCTGCGGGAGATGCCCAACCTTTTGGACCTCACGCTAAGGTTCGAAGCTGTCCCCAGAAAGCCGATAGTCATCAGCAGTGTAGGTTTCGCAAAGCTCCAGTACCTCGCTGTTGACAGCCGAGTGCCACGGGTTAACTTCCAGGAAGGAGCTATGCCGAGGCTGTGGCGTCTTTTTTTCGAGTTCCAGTTCTACGGTGGCCCACCAAATACAGACCCCCCTATGGGTATCGAGCACCTCGTGTGCCTGGAAGAAGTCATCTTCCAATGCAAAGAATGGTATCGAGAAGACAGCCCGTGCATCAGCGCGATCATTGACGTCGTGACAAAAGAAGCCCGGCAGCACCCCAACAGGATTCAATTTCAAGTCGGGGCCCAGTGGGATTTTTTCCCCTCAAAACAAAAAAAGAAAAAAAGGCCTAGGAAATTGAACAGGGGTTCTCACGGAAGCAACGAGGCTAGCAGCAGTGAGGCGAACAAGGTCGAGGAGATCCAAGAAGCTTAACTCTCATCATCTTTGCCTCGATATATTGCCGCAATATACAAGGTAATCAGTCTGTCTGACACACGTACAGTACCATTTTAGTTCACTAACTAACAGAATGCTAAATAATAACGCACTTCTTCCCCTTCCTTCCTTCCTCCCTTCCTTTGTTACTGTAGCAGTGGCAGGTCACCCATCATATTACGACCTGAACCTTCTGGCTACACGGAGCAGTGTTTCAGACTTCCACATTGAATTGCTTGGCATTTTTTCCAATCCAAAGGCATCCACATTCTCCGTATCCAGGAAGATGCATGCTGAGTTGCTGAGCTTTCTATGTCGTCCTGTGCAATTTGCCACAAGTAATTTATTTATTGTCAGCCTATATTATATTTCCTGGTTCATTTGTTGCTTTACCATTCCTTGGCATCTGCGTTCGGCAGTCCTTAATATACATCTCCTGTATTCTTTCAATAATCAGGCAGTGTGCCTGCATACTGGAACATATTGTGTGGTGTGCATTATGAAGTGACTTGCCAAACCTAGCCATGTTGTGTTTACTCAGTTCTGAGTCTTCAACTTATTGTAAAGATTTGTATTTTGAATCTGAATTTATCATCCCGTGTCATATATTGTGATATATCTTATGTTATATATCTGTACATATGTTTTCATGATCCTTTTCATCTGAAAATTGCCAAAAGCAGAAAAGTTTTCAAGCCTGAGCTGGTTAATAAACTTGATGTCGTACAGAGCAGAGGAATGTAGGTTGTGAAGTGCTCTCTGCTCGAAAGGCCATATCGCATCCTGATATGCTTGTCAGCAAAATTTTTGCAGGTCCTGATTTTACAGAAACTTGGTTTTAAATAAAATGTCACTGCCCTATCAGTTTGATAATCCCGAAACTAGTGGACGTCACAGATTTACCTTTCACCTTTTCCACGAATATGATGTGCTGGCAATTGCTTCGGGCAGATATCTTTCGCCCTGTACTAATAACAACAAAGAAAAGGAGGATTTGGGTCGGATTGGGTGGGGTGAAACAGCTCGCTAGAGGCAGGGACACCAACGAGATGTGATGGATTACAAATGGCCAGGTCATTGATCATTACAAGCACATACCACAAACCAACACGGCGACATTTTTGTTCCTGCTCTTATTTTGAGGATTTTTGCACATTACACACAATCTACAGACTGCCTTTACTGTATTCTTTACATAGCAGAATGGATAGCACCCGTACCTATATCTGCATAACTTGATGTTTTGAATGGGTGTGCATGATGCCTGACAAAAGAGCTAGCGAGCACACTAGCATGGGACTAACTCGCTTCTGCTTTGTGCAAGTGGTTGGGCTGCAGCTGCACAACGAAGTCCATCAGCTGCAACTCGGCTGCCTGCTAGCTGCTGGCTGCAACCACTCTAGCTGCAACCTGTTGGGAGTACTAACGAAGTTCTGTTTCATACTATGATTTGGCCATTGAAAATTCTTTGGCTTATGTGTTTGGTCAGTTTCCTCTTAGTACCCTTGGTTTGCATTAATGAAGGTAATGCATTGAAAGTGAGAGCTCTAGTTAGTACAAAGCAAAGTCATGTTGATATTGATCCACAGTGGTAGTTCACACTCTTCTGTTCCACATTTGTTATGTGTACGAATTGAACCTCTCTTCCGTGGATGCTCAGAAGCCGGAGCGCAAGGCCCCTATGGTGGGTGAGCGCAGTGCACGCGGCGACCGGCGAGGGCAGGGTGAGGGCCGGTTCGGCATGGAGCGGAACCGCAGCTCCGGGAGATGCGTCCAGATACGTCTCCAGCGGCGGGAGAGTATGCATGCAGGTCCGCACGGCGTCCACGGCGAACGGGAGGTGGAGGAGGACGAGGAGGACGAGGTCATCGGGGAGCGCGCTGAGGAGGTCGCCGGCGCTGCCTTCGTCACCGGCGGCGGCAAGATCCTGGGGCGAAAGGCCCTCACCGGTGACGGCGTGATCTATGTCTGAAAGGGTTGGGGGCATGCGGTAGTTTCCCCCGCATATGCCCAGCGCTGCCCGGAATTTCTCCCAAATGTCACGCATCGTCGATCCAACGCCGTCGCCGCCAGATCAACTCCACCTCGGTTTCATTGGGTCTCTCCCAGAGTCCCAGTCCCAGCCTCGATTTTTCGGGCCTCTTGGCTGCTCGCCAGCGAGAGCTGCCGTGGCGCAGCCAACTATATATGGAGAATTTTTTTTTGAGGCCTCTCCGTCGTCACTCGCCACTAGTCATGGGCCGCGAGCGACCACTAGGCCAGGCTGTGCTCGGGAAAAGCCCACTCCATTCTAGTTCCCCCATTCCATTTCAACGGGCACACCCCTAGAGGCTAGAGCTATACAGAGACGGCGTCCGACAAGTTCGCAGGGGCCGTGGAACCAGAGCACGGATTTGGGTGGGCGCCGACGCCGAGTAGCGGGGGAACAGGAGCTGGGAATTCACTGTGGATCATTCTTGAAAGACGGGAATGATATGAAGGCATCTTCTATCCTCCCAATATTCTATGCTAGATTCTATTTTCCTTCTCAATTGTGACAAAAATTTCAAATAATTACATTTGAACAGGTGTTAAAGGCTTTATCCCAGGAGGAATGGAAAGGCAATTGCAGTGGCATTTGCATTTCGATTCTACATTTTCAGAAGCATGGGAAGGAGGAATAGTGTACATTTCCAAATTGTGATCAGGGCATCACCTAGGTCCTGGCACTTGAGCCCTTCGATCCTGAGTCCTCGATTATCATTATACCGTTACACAATCTGAATTGGAGACAGTTTCAAATGTTTCAGAGTAGAAAGCTCTTAGACATGCTCCAGCAAATTCCCGGTAATGAACTTGCTGAACTGAACAAATATGCACACTTATTTTTCAAGGAAGAACAAGCAACCAGTTGGAGTCAATTTAACAGTTTCAGCTGGTAGGTGACAGCTCTTGACACAGGATATTCTTAAGAACGGTTTCAATACAGATTTAAATCCGAATCCCACTTGAAAAAAGAACATGGCATCAGTTGTCATGAAAGCACAAGCTCAACAATTGGTTGATGTAAATAAAACAATTGACTATAGCTAACTATTAATGCAGTTTTTCTAAGGGTTTCATGACATCTAGAAATAGGCAAATAGCTGTCTCGCAGCATCAGGTAGGTCTCTCTTGGAGAGAACTAACCTTTCTTCCAGGCGGTTGGATCAATGCCTCTATCAACACTACAACTGATATTCTATTAGGAAAATAAGATGTGGCATGTCCACATGACAATTAATTGCGCATATATTACATTTGAAACTGTACAAGTTTCCTCCAAAGAGATTAACTCTCCAGTACATCTGTTTTTTACGGTAGCATAAATAAAACCTTATGGTTCAAAACTTTTCATGTAACAGCAAGCCTTCAGTTTGAAGCCGTTCCATGCATGCAACATTAGCAAATATGGAAGATATCTTTTATTTGATTGACATGAATAAACACATGACCAAACAAAGTAAATTCACAGTAAATAATTGGTCATCGATACAGCCACGAAAAAAACATGCTAATCATAAAACTTATCACCAAAAATCTAAATTATTCAACTTGTGCAACAACATTCATTAATATAACTGGCATCCAGGATTCTAGCTTGCTCCCTTAAGTCTAAGAAAAAAGAAAAGCCATTCTCCTCCTAAAGTAAAATGACCAGACTAACCGAATTGATGAACAAAAAGAGCAAGGACAGTTGGAAGGCTGGCATCATCAGTTTATACTAGAGACTGTCGACCATCAGGGTGCCTTTGTTAATGGCTTCCTACATTTCATAGTCTGGGACTTAGATAAGCACATACTTGTTGTAGATGTACAAGGGAAGGCAAGAAGGATGATCACTATGCCAGCTGATGGGAGGCTTGGGTACGACGGTATTTGTTATTTAGGTCAGTCCCAAGGGCACCTACACTGTGTGACTCTAAAGACTGCTGATGAAAAGAATGGCGAACTATTTACTTGGGTTCTTCAGGATTATGATACATAGGAATGGGTGTTGAAGAACACTGTGAACTCTTTGGATGTCTTTGGAGAAACAGGAGGCATGTTAGACATTCAAGTGGTTGACATTCATTAAGATTGTAATGTGGTTTTCTTTCTTCAGACGTAAGCCGATAGCATACGACATGGACCATAAGGAAGTCAGTGTCATTGCCACTTTCAAAGATCGCAAATTCCAGTGCGATTTTGCTCATTACATTCCATATTTTTCAGAATCACCAGCTCTCACAAATAAGTACTGAAAGTGTGTGCTCCAAGTATGAGCTAGCAGCTTGGTTAAACCAGTGGACTCAGGTGAAATGTTCTGCTTGTGCTTGGATGTATGCCTTCTTAATTAGTACTGCAAGCCTGTTGAGACATTGGATGTATGTCTTCTCATGCTTTTGATCTAATTAGTATTGCAAGCCTGTTGAGACATTTATGTAGTCATACCTTTATGGGACCAAGTGAAAGTGAGAGGATACGGTCGGATCGAAAGCCAAATAGGTCTGAGTAAACGCCTCACAAGAGCCACAAGCGAGCACGGCTGACCATTGCTTTGTGGTCAGGTTGCGCACGATATAGCTGTTGTTGACATCTCTAATGCCACCTAAGCTAGGTTGTCATCCCCAGCATGACACTAAAGGTGCTGGTGCTAAAATATGCAAATGCTCCTCTTGAAGTAAATATGCAATCCGCAAGCGCACAGATAATACCGATGTAGCATTTTAACCGGGAGTAATCCAGGTATCGTTATTTATATTTTTACCACTGGGAAGGGATGCTAAGGATAATGAGCAATGAGCATCACTGCATGTGATAATGGAGAGCATAACCATGTCTTTATCTATCTTCTCATACAAGGTAAGTGTCACAAGATAAATAAATAATATGAATATAAATAACAAGAGATAACTATAAGCACATAGCCACATATAATGATAAACATCTCAATAGATTACTCTAAGCATATAGCACTAGTATAGATTAGGACGAACTATAAGGATAAATCCTAAGTTAATCTAACTATAAGGTCAAAGCATACGATGATTAGTGCAATTACACTTGGCAATCATGGCAAGAAAAGGTTATATCTACGCATAGTGATATTACTAAGGAAGATATAGAACATAGCCATCACTTCCCTGTAATAGTTGTGCTCTGCCTGCCCTATACTCGGGAGGTGGACTACAAAGGACTCAACAGGACTGTCACTCCCGCGATCTACCACACGGTCCGGAATATAGGGTGTAATCGCTGGTAAATACGGTATAGGCACCACGCCTATACAATGTTTACCACTCACCCATGATATCAATGAGCAAGCGCTATACGATCCTATACTTAAATATAATTCTGATCGAACTATGCCAAGCATATAATCAAAGTAGACTAAGAACAATATAATTGAGAACATAATCAAATAGAGCAAAGTCATATCCAATATGATAGAATAGACTAAAGTCATATTCATAACAAATGATGAACTAGATGAACAATATAAGAACAAATACAAAGGTAGGAGAGAATTACCAAGTATTCTCTTGATAGATCCGAAAACCAAGCGATGCTTTACTCCTAGTTCTAATCCTATGTAGCTATGCTAAACTAGAGATCTAATTGAGATGGTGGCTCTGGGGCTTCTCTGAACGAATGGAATGATTTCTCTAATGAATTAGGGATTTTCCTAGGGTCAGGGGCCTTGCTTATATAGCCCTCTAGGAAGCACCACAGCCCTTGGATCAAACCGACCTTCATGAACAATTATTATTGATCCTCAAAGGCGGTGGAGGCATGATCCACGAGCTCGCACCTGATTGGTGGAGTAGTAGGGGCAGGCGCCCAGGAGGGGGCGGCCGCCCAGGTCAACTGACCTATGGGCCCTCTCCTCCGGCCAGTGATCTTTCAGAGTCTTCTAGAGTATTCTTTTTCATAGTATGGTTGGTTTCTCTCTATGTAAATCTAACATATAGACCTCCTTTGGTTATTTCCTGATAACCCCCTGTAGAAATAGATATTCACCAAAACTTATGGAATTCTTTTTAGTGTAACCCCTATATCTAGATAGTATTTATGTTTAGGTCCTTTCTCATGCTATGTTGACAGTTAAAAAGATACTTATCTACCGTCAACAAACTCCCCCAAGCTTACCTTTTGCTCATCCCTGAGCAAAGATAGACTCAATGACGGATCGGGGTTGCTACAATATTTTCACGCCTCACGGTACACATGCGTTCAAACAAGAACTCTCCTCCGGATTAGAATGAACTATTCGATGAAAAACTTACACATATTACCTTCCACCACGGAGCTTGTAGCCGTCACTTGGGTCTTGAGTAGTTGAAAGATAGAACAGTCAAGTCAAGCACCATGTTTCAAGCTCTTTGATCAACTATTATTTCGGAGTTTTGCTAGATTTTCAAAATAAAACTAAGAGATTCCTATATATGACCCTTTCAAGTCTCTCCTTTGTGGTATTTCTGGATCCTCTCTAAAGCATTTATGGTGTATGCCTTTACTCTCCTATCAAAATATGTGGTATTTTTGGTAGCATAGTAATATTATGCCTTCTCTCTCTCACCCTACTTCTAATAGGCTTATATGAAGCTCATAGGTGGGGAGATAGTGAAACATATATTGCATAATCAAAACTATGAATCCAAAGGAACGAGTCATAAAGTCAAATCAAGATATGCATGTGTATGGGCTATATGGTTGGTGGTGGTAAAAGGGTAGAATAGTGAATAGAGTAGAAGTGGTTATAAAGGGGTAAAGGGATGATGATGGTGAATACTTAGCTCCTTTGAGAATTTTTCACACACCTCTCTTAGAAAACTTGAAGACTTTGAGGAAAACTTGGGTCTAAATCTCTCTTTATTTTGAGTGCGACATTTGTCCTCTTTCTCTTTTTTTTTTTTTTTTTTTTGATAGAATACCCAAGCTTTTTGGAACATAATAACATGAGGTAGCATAACTGGATATTTGGAGCTTTATTGGCTAGCAAGGGATAAAATGGATGGTAGGAATATTTTTGGGCAGTTCACTCCCAGTTTAAGAGTAGAACTATTTTTTCTGGGTGGATCTGAATGGAATATATATGGATTCATACTTCCAGGGTAGAAGCAGAATATATGGGTGGATGTATATGGATGGATATGGATGCGTACTTCCAGGATAGAAGCAGCATATATATAGGTGGAGTGTATAGGTGGATCTCGATTTTAACCGCATGACCAGTTCCTAAGGATCGACACAGCCTGATCACACTCAATGCTCATAAATAGTAAATATGAATGTAAGGCTTCCTAATCTATAAGCATGTATATGGTCAGTGGTAGGAATTTAAACTATCGTCATACGAAACTCATCATGTAGCAAGTTCATTTTCAAAAGATAAATTCTCTAGAACTCTAGTCTCTCTAGGAACATGATAGACAGCAGCTTAAAACCATCCCATATCATATCCGTCAACTACCTAGACTTAGATCAAGCATTCGCTACCCACAAGTTCAGGTTTAGAGCAACTCTTAAATCAAAACCATTGTAACTAAAACTCGGGAGAGTTCGACGTTGAAAACTAGGTACTTGAAAGAAATTACAGTGGAGCAACTATTCATCATTTCCATATAAGAGTTTATTCTAGGGGTTCACTTAGCAAGGTGAAACTTAGCACACTCTCCTATATTTATTTATCCGACTTAAAGATTATACGTAAAACATATATATAAGAAAACATTTATTTAGGTTTCTATAAGTTATGCATCTCTTTATTTGTTTTCATATATCAAAGCAATAAATAAATAGATAGGTAAGAAAATACTTAGTTGGATACACGGGGGTTGCTCTCCCAAGCTGGATGTTGAAGTAGTCTTGTTTGATAAAGCAGGCAGACAGTGAAATTGTACTCCCTTTATTAGGGTGCTTGTGATGATGACTCTTGTTGAGGCAGCTCTCCGACAGGGGACAGTTTGTCCTTCTATCTGTTGATCCTTCAAATTCTATGAAGCTCAAATAGACAACAAAGCTTGTGGAACTTGATTAAGTGTTAGTGATAAACCTCTAAACCTTGAGCGTCTACAACCTCTTTAACGATGTATCGTTCTAACGGATCTCTTGTACCATATATTTTTTATGCTTTTTATATTTATACTTATGCAAGGAATAAAATGATGAACGCTTCTTTATTTTATTTTTTTGCCACCATAGCAAGTAGGCTTATGGGTTTTATGCCATAAATTTATTTGCATGGGGCTTAGTAATTTTATGATGCAATGCAAGACATTTTCTTTTCTATGCAGAAATAAAGTGTAACTAAACATGTAATGAAAGAAAGTAAATATGATGCGGAAAAATTAAATGCAAAACTAAAGAGGAAAATATTGATAACTACCAAGTTACCTCTTGGCATGGTGTTCGGTGATTTGGGTCCTTCAAATAGGGCCTCTTGTTCACTCTAATCTTTCTAGGGCACCTCATGATGGACCAAGTGGTGCCTTGCTCTTGCGCTTTAATCTTCGACATTGAATTTACCTTTGCTTTCCATACCTATTTTCTTGATGAGGTTGACTTTGAGGAGGAAGCTTGCTCTTCCATCTCTTATCTTCTATCTTGCGATAGTTCTCCATGGTGACGGAGTCACTCATTCCATGGATGGTGGCATCTTCTCTCTCGTCCTTTTTCTTGGAGATGTATTGTCTTCATAGGGAATCTTTCTTCATATCTTGATACTTCTCCTTCATAGTTAGCCCATCCATCCTTGGGGATCTGATTCTTCTGGGTGCGGTTACGGCGCCTTCTTCTGGTTCTGTTCTTCTTGGGTTCTTCATCAACTATATAATTATTATTGAAATAGCGATGTACCTTCTCTGAGGGGAATTGGAAATGCACTTCTCCTGTTGCAAGGTAGATGATGGCCTTGGTGGTGCTTAGGAATGGTCTCCCTAGGATGATCGGTGGATCGTACTCATCCTCTCCCATGTTGATGACTAGAAAGTCGGTTGGGATGAAGTGGTCATCAATTTGTATGGGGACGTTCTTAGCTATTCCGTCCATGAAGCGAAATGATTGGTCCGCCATCTATAGCTGCGCATAGGTTGGGTCTAAAGGCATAGCACCATATAGATATTCATAAGTTACCTTGGCTATTATGTTGACGCCCGATCCAGTGTCACAGACAGCCTTCTGAAAGGAGCTTCTGTTGATTGTGCATTCAATGGTTGGGACACCTGGGTCGTCTCTCTTGAGAAAATATGGGGACTTGAGCTGATGATCATGCTCTCTGTGGACTGCAGTGATCACTCTCACTGACTCCATTTGTTGTGGCTTCTTGTTCTTGTTCTTGTTCCTATTCTTGTTCCTCCAATTGTTCTTCTTCTTTGGCTCATAGGGATGTCGGGGGTGTGTAGGGAACTGTAACACTCTGTCCTTGAAGAAGAAGGTCTCTCTTTTCCCCTTGATGTTAAAATAGATCTTGGCAGTGTTGGCGTACATGATAGCTCTAGCGGTGTTCAAGAATGGCCATCCCAAAATGATGGGCGACTTCTCATCACCACCTATCTCTATTACCACAAAGTCTGCAGGAACATACGAGCCGCCTACTCGTACACATATATCTTCTAAGATCCCCTTGGTGTAGCAAAGTGACTGGTCTGCAAGCTGCAAGCACATGGTTGTATACAATAAAGGATAATTGAACATTTTATCATAGATCACCTTAGGCATGATGTTGATGCTTACACCGAAGTCACAGAAAGCTTCGTTGAAGTTCACACTTCCAATGGAGATCGGGACGACAGGTCTTCCTGGATCACCTTTCTTGATCGGCAGAGTCTCGTCGTTCCATCCTTTGGAGATAGGATCACTCCAATAACTTCCTGCATTAAATATGTCTACAAGATTTACCGTTTCTAGATCTTCCGGTTGTCCCGGAATTTTACCTTGGTTAGCAGGAACAATATTGGCAAGCTGTTGCAATTGAGACTCTAGCATTTTATTAAAGCTGAGCTGATTCTAAATGGCAGTAGAAAAACTATCCATTCTATTATTAATTGTTTCTAATGTTTTATCATTAGATGCTAATTTCTTAGACAAAGCTATCCATTAATTTTCCTTGATTAAGCACTAACTCTATCGAGGAGGTTGATTGAAAGAATTATTACCTTGATAATTACCTGGGTAGTTACCTGAGTAGTTAGGCCTTTGCTGCTGATTCCAGCCTTGATTCTATTGTTGTTGTTGTTGTTGTTATTGTTGAGGTAGTTCACATCCTCTTGTAGCTCTGGGCAATTGCTTCCTAAGTGCCCAGTGTCTCCACACTCTTCACAAGTCATGCGGGAATCATGGACGTGCATGACTTCTTTCTTCTTGCCGGCTCTCTCATCGAGCCTCTTCATAAGTAGGTCCATCTTGGCGACGGCATGTCTACCTCATTGGCATTTCTTAGCGCAATCACTAAAATTGTTACATCCCAAAGGTCACACCAAGAAACGCCAGTGATAGTCGTGTTCTAAAGATATTATCCGCAAGCGCACGGATCTATCATTGTAGCATTTCACCCTAGGAGTATTCTCATGGTATCGTTATTTATATTTTCCCAAGGGAAGGCATGGTGTAATATACCTCTAGCACATGGATATGGAACTTCATATCATTGAAATAAGCCTTAGTGCTATGCGAGGTAAGATAAACGGTAATTTGAGGATAGTGGACACACACTTGGACCTCACTCAAGGATAAAGAGAAATAAGGAATATAAGTAATGGAAAGAATAAAGAGTAAATCTACGGGAGCTGGTTGGTCATATACGCTAAGCATAGAACAAATTGAGTCATACGTTATACAGGACTAGAGACAAGTCAGAGCCTAGAGTAACAGGGAGACCCCCGCAGCTGGTCTGCCAGCCGATAGAGGCATTTACGAACTCCTACACGACATATGGACGTGGGGGATTACGAGGGACGGATAGGGCTGTCACCACCTGCTGCCTTCAACCGTGGCATGCCGTCATATTCGAAGGCCCTCTCGTATCCGGATACCATGACCACATACTAGAGAACTACCTATGCTCCCCCAGGACTCCCACCCTACGGATGGACGAGCTAGAACATAGGCAAACCCGAAAGAACATCGAACCGTTACTTCATTCTCATCATGGACTCTAATTCTATAAAACATATGAACGATGAAGAACAGGGATGAACATGCTATGAACGATCATATGAACTTTGCTCTAGTTCATATGTATCAACATGAACATGATCAAGACTAAGCTCTAGTTCATACACTAAGCAATATATAAAGTATAAGAACTTGAACAAGGAAGAACACTCCATAGAATATTACCAAGTTGAATCTCTTCTTCCTAGGAGACAAGCTCTCCTTCGTAGCTTTCCTAGCTCCAACACTACTAACACTAGACTAAGGAACAAGTGGAGGTAAGAGGGAGAGAGGCCAAATGAATGTGTGTGTTGAATTCCTTTTCTTCTCCCCTTTTATATGTGTAAGGAGGTCGGTTTGAGCCTGAAATGGAAGGAACACCGCGCACCGACCTCCCTTGGCATTGAATGCACCGCCTCCAGCCGGCTGGTCCCACATGGCAGAGGGGAGGGCGCGAGCGCGCCCCTGGCGCGGCCGCGCCAGGGTGCCGCCGCCCCCTGACCGCCTTCGGGTGGTCGGTTGTGGAGTGGGCCTGGGCCGTGCTGGTTTGGTGTTTTGGCCCATTCTGGTCCCGAGGTGGTCCTTCTCCACTTTGGGTTGGTAAGGCGCTTTCCGAGCGCCTTTTTGATATTTAATCCCCGCACTTTTTATTGATTCCCGCAATGACAGATATTTCCTAGTGCACGTGGATTTGGGTTAGTTGTAAAAGTATATGCATATAGGAATATATAATTCACCCTTTTTCATGTCTAATTGGCGGCATAAAATCATCGATAAGGACCGCCGACAAGATCCCCCAAGCTTACCCTTTGCTTGTCCCGAGCAAAGCTCAGCCTTAGGTTGTTGATCAGGAGTTGCTATTATGCCGATCATGAATCAAATGTACCAAACGTATAAGCTAGATTTCTACTAAGATTCGAATAAATCGGCATGACCGCTCACCCTCGTTATTGCTTCAAGACAAGCGGGGCTTTCCGGCTTTCTCGAGTCTTGGGAAATTGCAAGATAGAACAATTCACAAGCGTTGCTTATCGTCTTCCTATGATCAATCAATTTTTTGGAGGTTTTGAAAGTTTTGTAAAAGAAACTCAAGTTCCTCGAATGATTCTCTTAGTCGCTCAAGAGTGTTTGTACCTCACCAAAGGCATTGTGATTTTTTTGCCTTTCTTTCTAACCTACTACTATGGCTGAAGGTGGAGTTTTAGGTAGGTAAGAAAGGTGGGCATGCTTGGATCACAAAAAATTTGTAAAGACAAGAATCGAACCATCCGAAGATTAAGACCATACACTCTGATCGAGATTTGTGCAAGTGTGTGAGAGGGTGAATGATTCCTAATTCTAAATATTTTTGGTACTCCATGCATCATGACTCCTTGGTGGGAAAGGAATTTTTTTTTTTTTTTTTGAGAGAGTATGGGCTGGACAAGGGAAAACTAGGATCTTCCTTTTCTTTCATCTTTTCTTCCTTTTTCTTTCTTTCTTCTCTTCTCTTTTTCTCCCTTTTTTTTGAACAGAGACTTACCGAAATTCCCTTTTATCTACTTTGAAAATTTATTGTTGCCCCTTGGCACATTTTTTTTTGATGATGATAATGCCCAATACTCTCTTTCAGGTACGATGAAGAATTTTGGCGGGAAGAAGTCATGATGAAAAGCGAGGAGTAGTTTTGATGGATGATGGATGCGCGATTATCGATAAGAGTCGGCATACTTTATTTGGTGAAGAGGGTGCACAACTCTAGGGTCAAGAGTTGGCATTTTTGGTGGATTGGATGAAAAGTTAGGTTGCGCAACTCGCAGTGTACGGGTCGGCAAATTTATTTGGTGGGTGCAAGTGAATCTCAATCGTGAGTGTAAGACCATAATCTTGTGGAAGTTGCAGACTTTAGTAATCGATCAAGCAAGATATGACAACCGGTTTTTGCACGAGATTGACAAATACGTCATATGGCCTTGGTAGGTGTTTCAAAATCATTGAGGAACTTTTGTTTTGATTATTTTGAAAATAAGACTCCGGAAGTCAGGTTTTCACTCAAGGTAGAGTCATAGCTTTGCTCGTGGCACTATATCATACCCGGCAATAACTTAGACAAGATCTAGCCTATGCAACCCACTAATCTCGAGTTTTCAAAGATGAGACATTTTAGCCGAAAAACTCAAACTTTAGAGAAAGCTTGATTATACACAAGGTACAAGCGAGTCATGAGACAGAGCAACTTTTCATCATTTCAACAAGGGTAGAATCAAATATTTCTATGACATATATAGGAAATGACGAAGCATTTTTTATATACGTAAGTGTTAGTAAAGTACATACCTCTTATTGGGGGTCCTCCCCCAAGCTTGCTTGGAAACGGGGCCCTAAAAAAATTTATTCTGAGGTGGCGAATTATTTTATTTTATTTTGAGCCTGTCTTCAGGACTTCCTTATGATTGAGGGCCATCCTGCAAGGGTTAGCTCATAGCAAACTACCAATGTTTCTGCTAGCAATCTGTCTCAATGATCAACAAAGTTGACCAAGGTAAACTAGCAACCTATGCACCATGCTCAAGCTACGAGTCTATGGAACATGCTAAGCTTAAACACATTCCAAAACATCAAACTAAGCAGGAACAGGGATAGCAAGATAGAACTTTATTTTGACAGACTATGTAAGCATAAATAAATGAATAATTAATATACTTATAAAAAGATAACTTACCGGTTATCCTGTCGGTCAGGGCTCACTTGTTTATAGTCCGTGAAGCGAGACTTTTCTCCCGCTCGCCTTGAGCTTGATGATGGGACATCCGTCTCGGGAGAAGTAGACAGAATGCTCGCTTGGGTTTCCACACCATTTTCTTCTTTGGTGGTGTGGTGACATTTGGTGAGGATGGTGGTTGATCGTCCTCTTTTGGAGGTGTGGAAGTTTTGTCCACCTTCAACACCTTCGTCTCCTCTCTCGGGGACTAGTTTTGGTGCCCCAGAGGTTTTGATTGGAATTGGTTTTGCCTTGGGTTCCACTTTTTCTTGGACCGGAGCCTTGCCCTTGTTCTTCTTTTCCTTTGGTTGTGCAGAACAACTTTTGGCTTTGTTTCTTCTCGCAGAGCTTTCTTCTTTTCTTTCTTAGGAGCTCTTTGCTCCTTCTTTTCTTTTTGTTTTAGCTCCTGCTCTTTCTTTTCTTTTGTTTCGTTCCTCGGATATCCTTTGCTTCTTTCTTGGGTTTAAGGGTCTTGGCTTGCGGCTCTGGCCTTTGTTCCCAGATGATATTGGGAATTCGATTCGCACCATGAGGTCGGATTTCAACTTCCATGACCTCCCTTCTGGTTGGCTCATACCTGATGTGAATCATGTTGCACTCCTCCGTCTTCCTTGGCCGGAACTGGAACTTCTCCTCATTCCCATTGATGTTGAACCGGATCTCTCCAGCTCCAACATCAATCTGCGCTCCAGCGGTACTGAGGAATGGTCGTCCCAAGATGAGCGGTGATTCTTTGGTGGCCTCCATGTCAAGCACCACGAAGTCCACCGGGACGAAGTATCCTCGAATCTTTACAGGAATATCTTCAGCTATTCCCGCTGGGTAGCGTAAGGAGGAGTCGGCCAATTGGAGTGTGATCATTGTTGGTGACAGCCATGTATAATTCAATTGGTCGAATACCATCTTGGGCATGACACTGACGCTGGCACCAAGATCACAGAGTGCATGGTCAAACTGTTGCCCTCCAATGGAGCAAGTGATAGTGGGGCATCCGGGGTCCTTTTTCTTCTCTGGTAAGTGATTGAGGATTGCCGCACTGCACTCTTCTGTCAGTTTGACCACAGCTGTGGATGGCAGTGGTCGCTTGTTGTTGATGATGTCTTTGATATATTTGGCATAAGAAGGTACATGTAAGACGTCCATGAGCGGAACGCTCACATGTACTTCCTCGACCATCTCAACAAATCGAGTGAACTGATCATTCACAGCTTGTTTTCTGGTCCTCGTGGCGAACGGCAGATGTGTCGTGTCTGGATAATCCAGAGTTGTCCCTGATTCTGCTTCGCCTTGAGGTTTAGGTGATGAAGGTTCTTCTTGCTGATGCACTGCTTGCTTCCTAGCTGCTTGTTTAGGATATGGTGGATCGCGAGTGGCCTTACCGCCTCTCGTGGTCACAGAATTAACATTTTCAAAAGTACTAGCAGCTTGATCCAATGTTTTACCATTTGGATCAATAGGAACATCGAAGCAATTTGAGCTAACCGCCTTTGTATCATTTTGTTAAAGCTCAACCGATTCTTAACGCCAGGTTAAACCTTCTATCTTGGTACTAATACTCTCTAAGATTTTGTCATTGGCCGAAGATCTTTTGGTAAGGTTTTCGTTGATCTTAGCTTGGCCAAGGACTAAACCTTTGAGAGTAGGCTGATTCGAATTGTAATTGGAAGAGTAATTCGAATTACCTTGGTATTGTGGACGGGACTGATTGTTCCACCCATTATTACCTCCTTGCTGTTGACGATACCCATTGTTGATGTATGCAGCTTCTTCATGGGTTTCGGGGCAATCATTCCCCGAATGTCCGTCATTGCCACAGACCTCGCACATTGTGTGAGATTCTATAGCTTTAACGGTGCCGGATGTGTCTCTGGCGGCCCTTTCGTCAAACTTTTGCAAGAGCAAGTCTATTTTAGCGGCAAGCGCCTCTGTCTCCTTTACGGGTGCGTGCCTTTTTGTTGCTTGGTTGGGGCCCTTTCTTCCCCCCAAGCTTGATTTTCTACCATTTTGTTGATTAACGCCGTAGCGTTATCAACAGTGAGTGACAGAAATGCGCCTCCAGCCGCAACGTCGAGGTGCCCTTTTGACATGGGCGTGAGCCCATTGTAAAAGTTTTGGAGCACCAGCCATTCCTACATCCCATGATGAGGACAGTCTAGGATGAAGCTTTAAAGTCTCTCCCAAGCTTCAGGAATGGGTTCCATCTGCGTTTGCTGGAAATTGGCAATTCTTCCCCTCAGGGCGTTTGTTTTGCCCATGGGGAAGAACTTTGCGAGGAATGCTGTGGAGCATTTGCCCCATGTGCTCACAGCCTCTTTGTCCTTGTAAAACCACTGTTTCGCCTTCCCCACAAGGGAGAAGGGAAACAGCCGGAGCCTGATGACGTCGGCTTCAATGTCCTTGATGACGACAGTGTCACAGAGCTCCAGGAAACGCTGTAAGTGAGCATTCGCATCCTCATTGGGGAGTCCACAAAATGGGATCCCCTGCACCATGGTGATCAGGCCAGTCCTTAGCTCGAAGTTCTTGTCCGCCACGTTAACAATGGGCCCGGTGGGTATGTTGGCAACAGTGGGGACGGAGAACTCGTGGAGAGTCTTCTGAGCCATCGGGATGGTTGCTGATGGTGCGGCGATGACCGGTTCGATCGCGACGGAGTAGCGAAAGAAGAAGTAGCTCTAGGCTTCTTCTTCCTTAGGAGTGCCTCCGGATTTGGATGGAAATTGTCCGCGGGAGAAACCGGACATACACTATCCCGTTTTCACCCATAACAGGAGAAAACATAAAGTTAGCTCGCATAGACTCGTACTATTTCTAATGAAGTTATATCCATGCCATGCTAGAGTATTTTAACCAATGCCTTCCCCGGCAACGATGCCGGAAATGCTTGTTGGCATTTCTTAGCGCAATCACTAGAATTGTTACATCCCAGTGGTCACACCAAGAAACGCCAGGTGATAGTCGTGTTCTAAAGATATTATCCGCAAGCGCACGGATCTATCATTGTAGCATTTCACCCGGGGAGTATTCTCAGGGTATCGTTATTTATATTTTCCCAAGGGAAGGCATGGTGCATGGATATGGAACTTCATATCATTGAAATAAGCCTTAGTGCTATGCAGGGGTAAGATAAACGGTAATTTGAGGATAGTGGACACACACTTGGACCTCACTCAAGGATAAAGAGAAATAAGGAATAAAAGTAACGGAAAGAATAAAGAGTAAATCTACAGAGCTGGTTGGTCGTATACAGCTAAGCATAGAACAGCTAAGTCATACGTTATACAGGACTAGAGACAAGTCAGAGCCTAGAGTAACAGGGAGACCCCCGCAGCTGGTCTGCCAGCCAATAGAGGCATTTACAAACTCCTACACGACATACGGACGTGGGGGATTACGAGGGACGGACAGGGCTGTCACCACCTGCCGCCTACCCCTCAACCGTGGCTTGCCGTCATATTCGAAGGCCCTCTCATATCCGGACACCATGACCGCATACTAGAGAACTACCTATGCTCCCCCAGGACTCCCACCCTACGGATGGACGAGCTAGAACATAGGCAAACCCGAAAGAACATCGAACCGTTACTTCATTCTCATCGTGGACTCTAATTCTATAAAACATATGAACGATGAAGAACATGGATGAACATGCTATGAACTGATCATATGAACTTTGCTCTAGTTCATATGTATCAACATGAACATGATCAAGACTAAGCTCTAGTTCATACACTAAGCAATATATAAAGTATAAGAACTTGAACAAAGAAGAATACTCCATAGAATATTACCAAGTTGAATCTCTTCTTCCTAGGAGACAAGCTCTCCTTGGTAGCTTTCCTAGCTCCAACACTACTAACACTAGACTAAGGAACAAGTGGAGGTGAGAGGGAGAGAGGCCAAATGAATGTGTGTGTTGAATTCCTTTTCTTCTCCCCTTTTATATGTGTAAGGAGGTCGGTTTGAGCCTGAAATGGAAGGAACACCGCGCACCGACCTCCCTTGGCATTGAATGCACCGCCTCCAGCCGGCTAGTCCCACATGGCAGAGGGGAGGGCGCGAGCGCGCCCTTGGCGCGGCCGCGCCAGGGTGCCGCCGCCCCCTGACCGCCTTCGGGTGGTCGGTTGTGGAGTGGGCCTGGGCCGTGCTGGTTTGGTGTTTTGGCCCATTCTGGTCCCGAGGTGGCCCTTCTCCACTTTGGGTTGGTAAGGCGCTTTCCAGAAAGCGCCTTTTTGATATTTAATCCCTGCACTTTTTATTGATTCCTGTAATGACAGTATATTTTCTAGTGCACGTGGATTTGGGTTAGTTGTAAAAGTATATGCATATAGGAATATATAATTTACCCTTTTTCATGTCTAATTGGCGGTATAAAATCATCGATAAGGACCGCCAACAACCTCCTTCAGTTGGTGCATACCTCCACCTCTCTTGCGGGTTTGAGTTCTTTCTTCATTCTAACCTTGGTTGGATGCCATTTTCTCCACAAGAGCTATGGCTTGATTGATTGTAAGTGATAAGAACGCTCCTCCAGCGGCAGCATCCATAGTCTCACGGGTGCTATTAGTGAGCCCATGATAGAAGGTCTGCATTAGTAGCCAATTCTCAATTCTATGATGAGGACATTCTAGGGTGTAGTCTTGAAAGCGCTCCTATGCTTCTGGGACTGACTCATCATGTTGCTACTGAAAACTTGATATCTTCCCACGGAGAGCATTTGTCTTGCCCATGGGAAAGAACTTCGCCAGGAAATTGGTGGAACAGTGTGCCCACGTAGTATTCTTCTCCTTATTTGCATAGAACCACTGCTTCGCTCTCTCCAAGAGTGAGAATGGAAAGAGACGAAGTAGTATGGCATCTCTAGGGACATCCTTGGTGGTGAAAGTGCTGCAAATCTCCAGGAAGTGTTGGAGATGATGTTGGTATTAGCACTTGCCCCCTACCTTCGCCGGGATCCGGAGGAGGAGGGTGAAGGTTTCCCAGATAGGATGTGAGGTTCTAACGTGTACCAAAGGAAAATAATATTGGTGGGGCCAGATTCAGAAATTTGCATTAATTGGGACTAAAAAAGCCAAGTCCTCTCTCTCTTTACACATGCCACCCCCCTTGGTATTTATAGGCCACACCAAGGGTCATGGGGCTTTTTACATTAGGGTTCCAACCCTTGTTACACTGCAGGTGGGCCCCAACAGGGGCATTTTGGTACACGGCTGAAATACAGACATTCTCCTCTGTCCTATCCTGGAGCGCCACATGTCGGACCGCTGCGGATTTCACGTGTCGGGCCACCGATGCCGCCTCGTGGTGACTTCCGCGCAGCCGTTCGGAGGTTGCCCGTGGTTCTTGGCGTTGCTCGCGCTGGACAGCCGCCCCGAAGGTCTTGGGAGACCTTGCCCCCCATCGCGAAGGTCATAGGTGATCCCATCAACGTGTTGTGTACCTGCGAGGCAAATGACTGAAAGCACGCGACTGCGAAGGTTAGCCTTACCTTCGCTGAACCATTGAGAGGAGCACGACGACCTTCGCCGGGGTGGAAATACTTTGGCGAAGGTCACCGAAGGCCGCACGGTATGTTTGTGTGTCTTGGCCCCTGCCTGGGCCGCGGAGCTACGTAGGGGGGTCCTGGCAGAGGTTGCTCCCCCCAACAGATGAGCACTATCATCTTCATGTGCCTTTCCACAAAACTAGCTAGCTTGCACCATGTTGATCAACACAGGCTTTAGCTCGAAGTTTTGCTCAATCTCTACCACAGGTCCAGTTCGGATGTTAGCTGTAGTTGGAGCTGAGAACTCGCGGAGTGATTTGTTTGCCATAGCGTCGAACTCTGGTGTTAAGTTTCGAACTATGCTTGGTTTGCCTTCCGAATCAGAGAGTGGAGCTTCAAGCTGAGATGATGATGTTTTTGCTTGAACTCTCTTTAGCTTGGCTCTCGCTCTTCTGAATAACAATTCTGGATTATCGATGAAGTTATCTGGACGGCCAAACTTGCTCATACATTACCCCGTATATAATATATAAATAGACAAAAGACAAGAGTAAGGCTGTATGAGTAGAGAAGGATGATGGTTTCTCGATCACATTAGTGGATGCAAGTGATGGCTCATTATCCTTTGGATAGCAATTCAACCTTCCCCGGCAACGATGCCAAAAATGCTTGTTGACATCTCTAATGCCACCTAAGCTAGGTTGTCATCCCCAGCATGACACTAAAGGTGCTGGTACTAAAATATGCAAATGCTCCTCTTGAAGTAAATATGCAATTCGCAAGCGCACAGATAATACCGATGTAGCATTTTAACCGGGAGTAATCCAGGTATCGTTATTTATATTTTTACCACTGGGAAGGGATGCTAAGGATAGTGAGCAATGAGCATCACTACATGTGATAATGGAGAGCATAACCATGTCTTTATCTATCTTCTCATACAAGGTAAGTGTCATAAGATAAATAAATAATATGAATATAAATAACAAGAGATAACTGATAAGCACATAGCCACATATAATGATAAACATCTCAATAGATTACTCTAAGCATATAGCACTAGTATAGATTAGGACGAACTATAAGGATAAATCCTAAGTTAATCTAACTATAAGGTCAAAGCATACGATGATTAGTGCAATTACACTTGGCAATCATGGCAAGAAAAGGTTATATCTACGCATAGTGATATTACTAAGGAAGATATAGAACATAGCCATCACTTCCCTGTAATAGTTGTGCTCGCCGCCCTATACTCGGAGGTGGACTACAAAGGACTCAACAGACCGTCACTCCCGCGATCTACCACACGGTCCGAATATAGGGTGTAATCGCAGGTAAATACGGTATAGGCACCACGCCTATACAATGTTTACCACTCACCCATGATATCAATGAGCAAGCGCTATACGATCCTATACTTAAATATAATTCTGATCGAACTATGCCAAGCATATAATCAAAGTAGACTAAGAACAATATAATTGAGAACATAATCAAATAGAGCAAAGTCATATCCAATATGATAGAATAGACTAAAGTCATATTCATACAAATGATGAACTAGATGAACAATATAAGAACAAATACAAAAGTAGGAGAGAATTACCAAGTATTCTCTTGACAGATCCAGAAACTAAGCGATGCTTGCCTCCTTCTAGTTCTGATCCTATGTAGCTATGCTAAACTAGAGATCTAATTGAGATGATGGCTCTAGGGCTTCTCTGAATGAATGGAATGAGTGCTCTCTCTCTAATGAATTGAATTAGGGTTTCTCCTAGGGCCAGGGGCCTTGCTTATATAGCCCTCTAAGAAGCACCACAGCCCTTGGATCAAACCGACCTTCATGAACAATTATTATTGATCCTCAAAGGCGGTGGAGGCATGATCCATGAGCTCGCACCTGATTGGTGGAGTAGTAGGGGCAGGCGCCCAGGAGGGGGTGGCCGCCCAGGTCAACTGACCTATGGGCCCTCTCCTCCGGCCAGTGATCTTTCCGAGTCTTCTAGAGTATTCTTTTTCATAGTATGGTTGGTTTCTCTCTATGTAAATCTAACATATAGACCTCCTTTGGTTATTTCCTGATAACCCCCTATAGAAATAGATATTCACCAAAACTCATGGAATTCTGTCAGTGTAACCCCTATATCTAGATAGTATTTATGTTTAGGTCCTTTCTCATGCTATGTTGATGGTTAAAAATGATACTTATCTATCGTCAACAAACTCCCCCAAGCATACCTTTTGCTCGTCCCTGAGCAAAGATAGACTCAATGACGGATCAGGAGTTGCTACAATATTTTCACGCCTCACAGGTACACATGCGTTCAAACAAGAACTCTCCTCCGGATTAGAATGAACTATTCTGATGAAAAACTTACACATATTACCTTCCACCACGGAGCTTGTAGCCGTCACTTGGGTCTTGAGTAGTTGAAAGATAGAACAGTCAAGTCAAGCACCATGTTTCAAGCTCTTTGATCATAGTAATATTATGCCTTCTCTCTCTCACCCTACTTCTAATAGGCTTATATGAAGCTCATAGGTGGGGAGACAGCGAAACATATATTGCATAATCAAAACTATGGATCCAAAGGAACGAGTCATAAAGTCAAATCAAGATATGCATGTGTATGGGCTATATGGTTGGTGGTGGTAAAAGGGTAGAATAGTGAATAGAGTAGAAGTGGTTATAAAGGGGTAAAGGGATGATGATGGTGAATACTTAGCTCCTTTGAGAATTTTTCTCACACCTCTCTTAGAAAACTTGAAGACTTTGAGGAAAACTTGGGCTGCTAAATCTCTCTCTTTATTTTGAGTGGGACATTTGTCCTCTTTCTTTTGTTTCTTTTTTTTGATAGAATACCCAAGCTTTTTTTGGAACATAATAACATGAGGTAGCATAACTGGATATTTGGAGCTTTATTGGCTAGCAAGGGATAAAATGGATGGTAGGAATATTTTTGGGCAGTTCACTCCCAGTTTAAGAGTAGAACTATTTTTTCTGGGTGGATCTGAATGGAATATATATGGATTCATACTTCCGGGTAGAAGCGAGAATATATGGGTGGATGTATATGGATGGATATGGATGCGTACTTCCAGGATAGAAGCAGCATATATATAGATGGAGTGTATAGGTGGATCTCGATTTTAACCGCATGACCAGTTCCTACGGATCGACACAGCCTGATCACACTCAATGCTCATAAATAGTAAATATGAATGTAAGGCTTCCTAATCTATAAGCATGTATGTGGCTGTGGTAGGAATTTAAACTCTCGTCATACAGGAACTCATCATGTAGCAAGTTCATTTTCAAAAGATAAATTCTCTAGAACTCTAGTCTCTCTAGGAACATGATAGACAGCAGCTTAAAACCTTCCCATATCATATCCGTCAACTACCTAGACTTAGATCAAGCATTCGCTACCCACAAGTTCAGGTTTAGAGCAAATCTTAAATCAAAACCATTGTAACTAAAACTCGGGAGAGTTCGACGTTGAAAACTAGGTACTTGAAAGAAATTACAGTGGAGCAACTATTCATCATTTCCATATAAGAGTTTATTCTAGGGGTTCACTTAGCAAGGTGAAACTTAGCACAGTCTCCTATATTTATTTATCCGACTTAAAGATTATACAGAAAACATATATATAAGAAAACATTTATCTGGGTTTCTATAAGTTATGCATCTCTTTATTTGTTTTCATATATCAAAGCGTAAATAAATAAATAGATAGGTAAGAAAATACTTAGCCGGATACACGGGGTTGCTCTCCCCAAGCCGGATGTTGAAGTAGTCTTGTTTAATAAAGCGGTGACATGTGAAATTGTACTCCCTTTATTAGGGTGCTTGTGATGATGACTCTTGTTGAGGCGGCTCTCCGACAGGGACGGTTTGTCCTTCGTACGTTGATCCTTCAAATTCTATGAAGCTCAAATAGACAACAAATCTTGTGGAACTTGGTTAAGTGTTAGTGATAAACCTCTAAACCTTGAGCGTCTACAACCTCTTTAACAGATGTATCGTTCTAGCAGGATCTCTTGTACCATATATTTTTTATGCTTTTTATATTTATACTTATGCAAGGAATAAAATGATGAATGCTTCTTTATTTTATTTTTTTGCCACCATAGCAAGTAGGCTTATGGGTTTTATGCCACAAATTTATTTGCATGGGGCTTACTAGTTTTATGATGCAATGCAAGACATATTTATTTTCTTTTCTATGCAGAAATAAAGTGTAACTAAACATGTAATTAAGGAAAGTAAATATGATGCAGAAAATTAAATGCAGAACTAAAGAGGGAAATATTGATAGCTATCAGGTTACCTCTTGGTGCGGTGTTCGGTGATTTGGGTCCGCCGAACAAGACCTCTTGTTCGCTCTAATCTTTCTAGGGCACCTCAGATGGACCAAGTGGTGCCTCTGATTGCGCTTAATCTGACATTGAATTTACCTTTGCTTTCCATACCTATTTTCTTGATGAGGTTGACTTTGAGGAGGAAGCTTGCTCTTCTGTCTTATCTTCTCTGTTCTCCATGGTGACGGAGTCACTCTCTGTTGGTGGCACAGCTTCTCTCTCAGGAGATGTATTGTCTTCAGGGAATCTTTCTTCATATCTTGATACTTCTCCTTCATAGTTAGCCCATCCATCCTTGGGGATCTGATTCTTCTGGGTGCGGTTACAGCGCCTTCTTCTGGTTCTATTCTTCTTGGGTTCTTCATCAACTATATAATTATTATTGAAATAGCGATGTACCTTCTCGAGGGGAATTGGAAATGCACTTCTCCCCCGTTGCAAGGTAGATGATGGCCTTGGTGGTGCTTAGGAATGGTCTCCCTAGGATGATCGGTGGATCGTACTCATCCTCTCCCATGTTGATGACTAGAAAGTCGGCTGGGATGAAGTGGTCATCAATTTGTATGGGGACGTTCTTAGCTATTCCGTCCATGAAGCGAAATGATTGGTCCGCCATCTATAGCTGCGCATAGGTTGGGTCTAAAGGCATAGCACCATATAGATATTCATAAGTTACCTTGGCTATTATGTTGACGCCCGATCCAAAGTGTCACGCATGGCAGGCCTTCCGAAAGGAGCTTCGTGATTGTGCATTCAATGGTTGGGACACACCGGGTCGTCTCTCTTGAGAAAATATGGGGACTTGAGCCGATGATCATGCTCTCGTGGACTGCAGTGATCACTCTCACTGACTCCATTTGTTGTGGCTTCTTGTTCTTGTTCTTGTTCCTATTCTTGTTCCTCCAATTGTTCTTCTTCTTTGGCTCATAGGGATGTCGGGGGTGTGCAGGGAACTGCAACACTCTGTCCTTAAAGAAGAAGGTCTCTCTCTTCCCTTTGATATTGAAACAGATCTTGGCTGTGTTGGCGTACATGATAGCTCCAGCGGTGTTCAAGAATGGTCGTCCCAAAATGATGGGTGACTTCTCATCACCACCTGTCTCTATTACCACAAAGTCTGCAGGAACATACGAGCTGCCTACTCGTACACATATGTCTTCTAGGATCCCCTTGGTGTAGCAAAGTGACTGGTCTACAAGCTGCAAGCACATGGTTGTATATAATAAAGGATAATTAAACATTTTATCATAGATCACCTTAGGCATGATGTTGACGCTTACACCGAAGTCACAGAAAGCTTCGTTGAAGTTCACGCTTCCAATGGAGATCGGACGACAGTCTTCCCGGATCACCTTTCTTGTCACAGCCCAAAATTTCTATTTTGGGATGTGAATCGAAAACACTAAATAAAACAAAGGATTTATAAATTTTTCTAAAATAAACCAAGATTTTATTCATTTGTTGTCATCATAAAATGATAAAAGTGTGGTTTCAAAAACTTTTATAAAGTTAATAAAGTTGTGGTTGAGTTTGTGCTTTGCTTTGTTGAGTGGTGTTTCGGTGCGAAAATGGTTTACTAAAATCTTTTTCTTTTTTATCTTGCTCCGGTAGGAGTTTTGACTCGAGCTTCCTTACCGCTAGCCTCTAGCTTGCGCTAGCGTGTCGTAGCCTTTCATGGCTTGTCTCCGGCTAGCCATAGCCTCATCTGACTAACCCTAGCCCCTTCTGGTCAATCGTAGCTAGCCTAGGCTTTCCTTAGCCAGCTGTGGCTTTGCCCTGGCCAACCATACCCCACCCCGGCACAGCCTAGCTTACTTTGGCCACTCTTAGCCTCTTTTGGCCTGACCTTAACTTCTCTAGCCAGCCATGGCTTCCTTTCGGCCAGCCCTAGATAGTTATAGCCAGCCTTGGCCAACTTTGGCCAGCCTTACGCAGCTCTAGCCAGTTCACTGCTTGCCCTGGCCAGTCCCCTAGCCTCTCCCCATCTTCTCCAGCCTACCCTGGCCAGTTTTGGCCAGCATCGGACGGCAATTGCCTTCCTTGGCCGGTGGCCACGCCGGCTAGCCCTTCTGGCGGGGCCGTAGGCGGCTGCCGTGCCTAGCAAGCAACAACCGGCCCATGTGGCCAGCCCAGCGTCGTGGGCCATGCCAACTAGTCGACCTGCTCTGGAGCCCGTTTCGCCCTCCTCCCTTTTATCCTAGAGCTTCTCCAATTTTTTAGATACTCTAAAATGTCATTATCATGAGCTCCAAATGTTTTATTTGGGTTTATCATAGCTCAATCTATCTTGGGGTATTTATCCATAATTTTTGGAGTATTGGAAACATTTTTCAGGGCCTTAAAATGATTTCAGTTTTTCCTGGAATTATTTTAGAGCTACAAATAATTTTCTTTATAATTCCCGAAATTATTAAAAATAAAATATTTCCTCTGGGCTCCAAACCCTAGGCATATATATATGCCGGTGTTCGTCTCGTCGCGCTGGTTCCAGATCTAAAAAGCCCTTCGCGAGACGCTACTCGTAGCTCCCGGAATCCCTCGCCGAAGTTCGCGGCACCTAGGTTTCCGGCGAACTCTCCGGCGAGCGTTTCCGGCCGAACTGTCGCGTTCCGACGGAAACCGCCACCACCAGAAGGTATCCCTCGTCGTTCTCTACGCCGTCATGTACTCATTTTTCCCGAATCCACGTCCGTTTGATGGTTTCCTAACATCTCTCTCTCTTTTCCGGCGAGGTCATCCATGGACGCGTGCCTTCTCGTTCGTTTTCCGGCCATCTCAGGGCATGGCCGTTCCCTCCACTGGGCCGAGCGCCCTGCGCCGGCCTCGCGCCGCCTCGCCGCCCGCCCGGCTGGCCGTCCGGCCCTTCGCGCGCCCCTGCGCAGCGAGCAGCGCCGCCACCGTGCTCTGCACGAGCGTGCAGGCAGGCTGCCCGCCCGGCCAGCCGCCGCCCCTTGGGCGCGCCGCCGTGAGCGTGGCCTGGCGCCCTGCCGGCCAGCAGGCCAAGGCCAAGGCCCTCTCCTCTCCCACGCGATGCAGCAGCAGGGCTGCCATGGAGGTCACGTTCAGTTCGTGAACGTGAGGATCGAACAGAGGTAGAAGACAAGGTAATTACGAAAATGCCACCGCGATATTTATTTACAGAATTGCCATTGATCGTATTATCTCCGCCGTTTCGCCGTTTCAAGTCCGATTCGAGCGATTCAAGATGCGTTAGAATCGTGTCGTTGTGCTCTACGCAGTAGGGTTAGTGTTATCGTGTTGTTCAGTTATAAAAAATATTTATTTATTGAAATGTAATTGGATTAACAATTATATAATAGTTTTATAAATAAAATCGACCTTGGTTTTATAATCCGTTTTTCGTTGGTGTGCGACCGTTCCGACCAAGTTAGTATGAGCAATGACCTCGATCATGTCGCATGTTTATAAAATTAGTTATCCAATGCTCTTTTAAAATGCGATTAGCCTAGTTTGACCTTGTTAGTTGTGCCCTCTCAACGATAGTTCCTTCGTCGGTCTTTCTAGTGCTTTCAAGACCACAGCTTCGCTCTCTACCTTTTTGTACGCTCTTTCTTTAGCTGTTTCATTTGTATGGTGTATGTTCTTAGTCTTGTTTGTTTGTGTTGCTTGCTTGGTGTGAATAGACGACGAGTAGTCGACAAGTGCCGAAGACCAGGAGCTGAGTACCAACAAGTGCAGCTGAGGTTGGAGACCAGAAGATAGAACAATTAAAGTCTACTGAACAGTTGGACTTTGGATTTAAGGCAAGTGCAGGACCCCTTGATCATATTGAACCCATGAAATGTTGTCATAATGCATGCATGTGTGTAAATCTATGTAACCTAAGGACATACTAGCCACCTTTATCCATATATCACCCATGGGGGTTAGTAGATAGGTGTAGGTCTGCTAGTGCTCTACTCACCTTGTCACTGAAGTTAATTACTTTTAAAACTTGCTTCTTTAATAAAAGTTGTGCTAAGTTGGTGATGGCTGCGGCCATGGAGAATTGGCAAGGATGCGGTGAGCATCGTTGGTTGGTGAAGCAAGGGAGATGCGGATGCTAGAGTTTTGCCTGTAGCGACAGGGGCATCCGTGTCGTCTCTCCCTAAGGACCGGTTCGTGGAGTGGCCACCTGGGACTTCCGTACATCTCCAAGCTAATGGGCTCTTGCTTGGCCAATTAGCAGGATCATCATAGGCAGGTTGGGCGGCTTACCGACGGGTGCCATAGCGATGGTGATAAGGGTGATCTCAAGTTCTAGTATGGGTGTTCTGGACGATCCGTAGACCTGGGCGTAGGCTACGAGTACGTCACCCATATGCTTGCGACATTCCTGTCGAGTTGCCACTGCCCTTGACCCTGTGAACAGCCTCGTTGTGAGACCCTGCCGGCCTGTCTTGGAAACGGGCTAAGAGGCCGTTCCCCTCGGGCGAAAGGGGACTCACAACCGGAGGTAAAGTGTACACCTCTGCGCGAGTTTGATCAATCGATATATCGTCCGTGCTCACGGTTACGAGCGGCCCGAGATCCTCGCATGATTAGCAAAAGGACTTCTTGGTTCGTGGAGATGGTTTTTGAGAGGTTGCTACCTCGAGGCTTTACCAGGATAGCGATCCTGTGTTATCTGAGATGGCTATCTCATATATAATTGTGTTAATAAAGCTTTTCTTTTTGTTTGATCTTAATGAACCTTAATTCTACTTGAACCTTAATTAAGGGATGGGTTTCCCAACCAAGTTGATAGTGAATAGGTTGCTAATTAAAATATGCCTGTTACATTAAAAGCTACCGCAGTGTTTACCCTTCAGCTGTACCTCTTGTTTAGCCTTGCATGTCATTACTTTTCCTGCCTGTACTTGCTAAGTTCGACATGGACTCACCTTGCTATAGTTTGCTAGCAAGGTGCTGCTTAAAAGGACAAAGACATTGAGATGTCAGAGGTGTTTGGCGTACGGAGCCCCCAGTCGACCGTCCCTGTGAAGATGGAGCCTGAAGAGGAGTTCCGCAACCGTTCCGCGATAGCTGATGTTTGTGAGTGTTATGTTACGTATGTTTCCGCTATATAATGCATTGAATCTGATATATACCATTCTATGTTATATGTGTGGACTTCCTGGGCACACATATGATGGCCTTTGGTCTTCTTTTGAAAACCAGGGTGTTATATTTCTTGATCGGCAGAGTGATAGGATCACTCCAATAACTTCCTGCATTAAATATGTCTACAAGATTTACAGTTTCTAGATCTTCCGGTTGTCCCGGAATTTTACCTTGGTTAGCAGGAACAATATTGGCAAGCTGTTGCAATTGAGACTCTAGCATCTTATTAAAGCTGAGCTAATTCTTAATGGCAGTAGAAAAACTATCCATTCTATTATTAATTGTTTCTAATGTTTTATCATTAGATGCTAATTTCTTAGACAGGCTATCCATTAATTTTCCTTGATTAAGCACTAACTCTATCAGAGGAGGTTGATTGAAAGAATTATTACCTTGATAATTACCTGGGTAGTTACCTGAGTAGTTAGGCTGTTGCTGCTGATTCTAGCCTTGATTCTGTTGAGGGCGGTAATAGTTGTTGTTGTTGAGGTAGTTCACGTCCTCTTGTTGCTCTGGGCAATTGCTTCCTGAATGCCCA
The DNA here is from genome assembly GCA_018135685.1 of Themeda triandra. Taxonomy (NCBI): domain Eukaryota; kingdom Viridiplantae; phylum Streptophyta; class Magnoliopsida; order Poales; family Poaceae; genus Themeda; species Themeda triandra. The sequence continues at coordinate 669,723 of JAENPR010000280.1, read as the reverse complement.
GTGTCTCCACACTCTTCACAAGTCATGCGAGAATCGTGGATGTGCATGACTTCCTTCTTCTCGTCGGCTCTCTCGTCGAGCCTCTTCATAAGTAAGTCCATCTTGGCAGACAGCATGTCTACCTCTGTTGGCATTTCTTAGCGCAATCACTAAAATTGTTACATCCCAGTGGTCACACCAAGAAACGCCAGGTGATAGTCGTGTTCTAAAGATATTATCCGCAAGCGCACGGATCTATCATTGTAGCATTTCACCCGGGGAGTATTCTCATGGTATCGTTATTTATATTTTCCCAAGGGAAGGCATGGTGTAATATACCTCTAGCACATGGATATGGAACTTCATATCATTGAAATAAGCCTTAGTGCTATGCAGAGGTAAGATAAACGGTAATTTGAGGATAGTGGACACACACTTGGACCTCACTCAAGGATAAAGAGAAATAAGGAATATAAGTAATGGAAAGAATAAAGAGTAAATCTACAGGAGCTGGTTGGTCATATACAGCTAAGCATAGAACAGCTGAGTCATACGTTATACAGGACTAGAGACAAGTCAGAGCCTAGAGTAACAGGGAGACCCCCGCAGCTGGTCTGCCAGCCGATAGAGGCATTTACGAACTCCTACACTACATATGGACATGGGGGATTACGAGGACGGATGGCCGTCACCACCCGGGCCGCCTTCAACCGTGGCATGCCGTCATATTCGAAGGCCCTCTCGTATCCGGATACCATGACCACATACTAGAGAACTACCTATGCTCCCCCAGGACTCCCACCCTACGGATGGACGAGCTAGAACATAGGCAAACCCGAAAGAACATCGAACCGTTACTTCATTCTCATCATGGACTCTAATTCTATAAAACATATGAACGATGAAGAACAGGGATGAACATGCTATGAACTGATCATATGAACTTTGCTCTAGTTCATATGTATCAACATGAACATGATCAAGACTAAGCTCTAGTTCATACACTAAGCAATATATAAAGTATAAGAACTTGAACAAGGAAGAACACTCCATAGAATATTACCAAGTTGAATCTCTTCTTCCTAGGAGACAAGCTCTCCTTGGTAGCTTTCCTAGCTCCAACACTACTAACACTAGACTAAGGAACAAGTGGAGGTAAGAGGGAGAGAGGCCAAATGAATGTGTGTGTTGAATTCCTTTTCTTCTCCCCTTTTATATGTGTAAGGAGGTCGGTTTGAGCCCGAAATGGAAGGAACACCGCGCACCGACCTCCCTTGGCATTGAATGCACCGCCTCAGTGGGCCGGTCCCACATGGCGAGAGGGGAGGGCGCGAGCGCGCCGGGCGCGGCCGCGCTGGGGGTGCCGCCGCCCCCGACCGCCTTCGGGTGGTCGGTTGTGGAGTGGGCTCCGGGCCGTGCTGGTTTGGTGTTTTGGCCCATTCTGGTCCCGAGGTGGTCCTTCTCCACTTTGGGTTGGTAAGGCGCTTTCTAGAAAGCGCCTTTTTGATATTTAATCCCTGCACTTTTTATTGATTCCTGCAATGACAGTATATTTCCTAGTGCACGTGGATTTGGGTTAGTTGTAAAAGTATATGCATATAGGAATATATAATTCACCCTTTTTCATGTCTAATTGGCGGTATAAAATCGTCGATAAGGACCGCCGACAAGATCCCCCAAGCTTACCCTTTGCTCGTCCCGAGCAAAGCTCGGCCTTAGGTTGTTGATCAGGAGTTGCTATTATGCCGATCATGAATCAAATGTACCAAACGTATAAGCTAGATTTCTACTAAGATTTGAATAAATCGGCATGACCGCTCACCCTGTTATTGCTTCAAGACAAGCGGGGCTTTCCAGCTTTCTCGAGTCTTGGGAAATTGCAAGATAGAACAATTCACAAGCGTTGCTTATCGTCTTACGGATGTGGGGATTACGAGGGACGGACAGGGCTGTCACCACCTGCTGCCTTCAACCGTGGCATGCCGTCATATTCGAAGGCCCTCTCCCTGTAATAGTTGTGCTCTGCCTGCCCTGTACTCGGGAGGTGGACTACAAAGGACTCAACAGTACTGTCACTCCCGCGATCTACCACACGGTCCGGAATATAGGGTGTAATCACAGGTAAATACGGTATAGGCACCACGCCTATACAATGTTTACCACTCACCCATGATATCAATGAGCAAGTGCTATACGATCCTATACTTAAATATAATTCTGATCGAACTATGCCAAGCATATAATCAAAGTAGACTAAGAATAATATAATTGAGAACATAATCAAACAGAGCAAAGTCATATCCAATATGATAGAATAGACTAAAGTCATATTCATACAAATGATGAACTAGATGAACAATATAAGAACAAATACAAAAGTAGGAGAGAATTACCATGTATTCTCTTAACAGATTCGGAAACCAAGCGATGCTTGCCTCCTTCTAGTTCTAATCCTATGTAGCTATGCTAAACTAGAGATCTAATTGAGATGATGGCTCTAGGGCTTCTTTGAATGAATGGAATGAGTTCTCTCTCTCTCTCTCTAATGAATTGAATTAGGGTTTCTCCTGGGGCCAGGGGCCTTGCTTATATAGCCCTCTAGGAAGCACCACAGCCCTTGGACCAAACCGACCTTGATAAATGATTATTATTGATCCTCAAAGGCGATGGAGGCATGATCCACGAGCTCGCACCTGATTGGTGGAGTAGTAGGGGCGGGCGCGCAGGAGGGGGCGGCCGCCCAGATCACCTAACCTGTGGGCCCTCTCCTTCGGGGGTGATATTCCCGAGTCTTCTACAGTGTTCTTTTTCATAGTATGGTCGGTTTCTCTCTATGTAAATCTGACATGTGTACCTCCTTTGGTTATTTCCTGATAACCCCCTGCAGAAATAGATATTCACCAAAACTCATGGAATTCTATCAGTGTAACCCCTATATCTAGATAGTATTTATGTTTAGGTCCTTTCTCATGCTATGTTGACGGTTAAAAATGATACTTATCTATCATCAATAGTTGTCCACTATGTTAGACGGCTCCTGACGGTGTCGATGCCCGAAAAGGATAAGCCCATTGCAGGAATCAAAGAAGAAGGTCTCGATCCCAGTCATTTCCGTCAGGAAGGAGAAGCAAGGGTCGCTGTCCAGAGGCACGGATCTCACTGTCAGGTGGATGAAACTAAAACTGATATCGAACCGCAATTCATTGTCAACCTCGGAGTACTCGCTCTTCTAGACAAACAGTCCTGCATGGGTTTGTTGGTATAAATTAAGTGCAACTAAAATATGAAGGATTCCGCAAGCGCACAGAACTTACCATTGTAGCATTTTACCAGGAGTAAACCAGGTATCATTATTTATACTTTACCACAGGGAAGTAAAGGTTAAAGAACCTGATAATTCACCATCATGTATCTACTTAGTAAACCAACTAGACTATAGCAGGGGTAAATGATATATGAATGATAGGATTTATGCAATATGACACACATGGGATCGGTCACTAAAGATATGCAACTAGTTAACTTGGGAGGTTAACGGGTGAGGTAGATTCCTATGATATTCTTATCACATGGTAAAGGTATACCCAACTACACTAAGACTTACCACACTCTTGTGCACTTCGGGACGCCACTAGACAGGAGAGAGCACCACAAAGGATACCTCTACTGACGTGACTACGGTCCTACAATTTAAGAACCTGCTCGATACGATATGGATGGGGCTGTCACCTCCCGTAACTACCATACAACCAGGGAACAGGGTGTATTCATAGGCAGAGCATTATGTAAGCACCACGCTTACATGAGGCTCGGCTACTTAGCCCAAACGGTAAAGCCTAGACAAAGCGCTCTATGAACTAGCACACAAAAGTAACGATAAACTCAACTAGAAGGATACAATAAAAGTAAGCATAGCCTTGTAAATAAGAGAATAAGTATAAGTCTTGCAAAATGTTGAAGTGAAGATACAAGGCTTTACCAAGCCTCCATGACTAGATCTGCAACCTTGAGCAAGATCCCAACTCGACCCTCTCTCCCAGGATACTAATCTACTACATTGGAGAAGCTAGACCTAATCCCCTAGAGAGGTCATCCTTTCATGGGACACCTCTCACCTAATCCCGGCTGGGAGATAATGAATTAGGGTTTAGGGGGATGCCTCCTCTAGGGGCCAGGGGCCTTGCTTATATAGCCCTCTAGGAAGCACCACAACCGTCGGATCAAACCGACCTTAATGAACGATTATTATTGATCCTCAAAGGCGGTGGAGGCATGATCCGCGAGACGGAGCCTGATTGGCACCAAAAGTGGGGCGGGTGCCCAATGAGGTGGGGCGGGCGCCCGGGTTTCGAGCCCATTTCGCCTCCGGTTTGTTTCCAGAGTCTTCTTATACCTTCCAGATTCTAGAAAAGTTGTGCATAGCCCCTTTGTCTCTATGTAAACCTGACATGTGGGCCTTCCTTGGTTCTTTTCAGCTGACACCCTGCAGAAATAGACATTCACCAAAACTTGCGGAATTATGTCAGTAAACCCCCTATATCTATGTGGTAATTATTGTTTAGGTCCTTTTTCATGTTTCGTTGATGGTTAAATTGACACTTATCTACCGTCAACAACTCCCCCAAGCTTACCCTTTGCTCGTCCCTGAGCAAAGATAAACTCCGTGATGGATCTGGAGTTGCTATAATTCTTTCACGCCTTAAAAGTACACATGTGTTCAAACAAGAACTCTCCTTCGGATTGGAGTGAACTATTCTGACTTCAAACTTACCCATATTACCTTTTACCATGGGGCTTGTAGCCATCACTTGGGTCTTGGGCAGTTGAAAGATAGAACAGTTAAATCAAGCACTATGTCTCAAGCTCTTTGACCAACTATTATTCCAGAGTTTTTTTGCAAGATTTTCAAATAAAACTCAGAGATTCCTGTGTATGACCCTCTCCCCGTCTCTCCCTCGTGGTATTTGTGGATCCTTACCAAGGCATTTATGGTGTGTACTTTCTCTCTTCTCTCAAGATATATGGTATTTTTGGCACTAGGCATAGTAACATTATGCCTTCTCTCTCTCACCCTACTTCTAATAGGCTTATATGGAGCTCATAGGTGGGGAGACAAGGAATTCATACTTGCAAACATTTATTGCATAGTCAGACCATGGATCCAGAGGGACAAGTCCAGCCATACAGTCAAATCAAGATGTGCATGTGTGTGATCCTAAATATGGGCTGACTTTGGATATGTAGTGGAAATGATGGTGGATGTAAGATATAAGTGGAAATAAGGGGTAGAAGAATAATGGTGAACATCTAATTCTACTTTTGCTCCTTGAAGGAAATTTATACCTCTCTTGAACTTTGAAGAACTTTGCTGAGAACTTGGGTTGCTGAAAATATCTCATAGTTAGGACCCTTGTCCTTTTATTCTTTCTTTATTTTTCTTTCTCACTCTTTTTTTCTTCTCTTTTTTCTCTTTTTTTAAAAAAAAAACTGAATACAATGGAATAATTCCCAAGTATCTTTTTGGAAACATAAATAAGAGGTAGCAATGGAAATACTCGGAGCTTAAAACAAAAGGGGCTAGCAATGGATGAAAGGTTCTATTCACTCCCAAGTGTAGGAGCAGAACAACTTGTTGGGATGTGTCTAATGGAAAATATTTAGATGCGTACTTCCAGGGTAGAAGCAGCAAAAGTAGGTGGAGTGCACGTGAATCTTGATTTTAACCGCATGACTAATCCCCTAGGGTCAACATAGACTGACCACACTCAGTGCTTACAAGCAGCTAAGCTAACAAGTGAAAGTCTTTCCTAATCTAGTAAGTATGTATATATGGCTGTGGTAGGAATTAAACTCTCGTCATACAGGAACTCATCATGCAAAGCATTCTTAGATTTTCAAAGATAAATTCTCCAGAACTCTAGCATCTCTAGGAACATGATAAACAAGCACTCGAGACCTTCCCATATCATATCCGCCAACTACCTAGACTTAGATCAAGCATTTGCTACCCACGAGTTTCAGGTTCAGAGCAAATCTTACATCAAAATAATTGTGTCCAAAACTCGAGAGAGCTCGAGGTTGAAAACTAGGTACTTGAAAGGAATTATGGCAGAGCAACTATTCATCATTCCATGTAAGAGATCATTCTAGGGGTTCACTTTAACAAGGTAAAACTTTGCACACTCTCCAATATTTATTTAGCAAACTTAAAGATCATACAGAAACATAAATATATAGAAAGGGAAACATTTATTTAGCTTTCTAAAAGTTATGCATCTTTTTATTTATTTCATATATCAAAGCGAAAATATATAAGTAAATAGATAGGTAAGAAAATACTTTCTTTGGATACATGGGGATGCTCTCCCCAAGCTGGATGTTGACGTAGTCTTGCTTGATGTAGCTGACAGGCAGTGAAGGTGTACTCCCCTTATCGGAGTGCTTATGATGATGACTGCTGAGACAGTACTCCGATAGGGGATAGATCTTCCTTCTATCTGTTAGCTTTCTTCGATCCTTCAAATTCTGTGAAGCTCAAATAGACAACAAAGCTTGTGGAACTTGATTAAGTGTTAGTGATAAACTTCTAAGCTTTGGGCATATAGAACCTCTTAAAAATATGTATCTTTCTAGCAGGATCTCTTTAGCAATATTTTTGTACTTTTACACTATGCAAGAACTTATAAAGAATGATGAATGCATGTTTATTTTATTTTTATGCCACCACGGAAATAGACTTATGGGTTTTATGCCACAAATTTATTCACATAGGGCTTAGCAGTTTTAAGATGCAATGCAAGACATATTTATTTTCTTTTCCAATGTAGATCTACCAAAGTAAATATGCAACATGAGTGATTATGCGGGAAATTAAATATGCTAATGAGAAAATAATTAATGCAATGCAGAAAAGGGAAATATGGATAACTATCAAGTTTACCTCCCTAGCGAGGGTTCGATGATTTCCTCCGAACAGACTTCTTTCCATGTTCATTCCTTAGGTGCATCATCTTATCCCGAAGGTACAAACCTTGCACCTCTTGAGATGGTAACTCTGAGGAAGGTGTCACCCATGTTCTTTGCTTGTCCAGCAGTTTGAAGTGAAGCTTTAATTGTGGAAGCTAGCAGCATCTTGTTCAGTGTGCATGTTGCAGGTTCAGATCTTCACTTATAGGATTTGGGAAATCAACAAATCTCCCTTCATTTTTCTTGAAGTGCGTCCTGCTTACGAAGACAAGGCAGAGATCAAGTGCATGGGTCCTGTTGGTGGAAAAACACCAACAGAACCATAACCCTATTTATTCTTCTTTAACCTTAGGCACATTGAACATGATGAGATTGATGTGTGTTGTTCATTTTATGGGTGGCAAGATCAGAAGGATGACCATGAATGTGGCATTTAAACACTTTGGCAAAAAGAGTGGAATTGCTCAAGCTGTGGAATGATTGGAAGGATTATCAAATTTATATTTATGTATCAAACATTTTCATGATTAAGACAATCATCTCCCAAAGAAGCAACATTTAGGCTTATTTAATTATGACCATGAAATCAAGAGAGTGGTGTTATGAACAAGACATGTTTAGTTAGTTAGGTTGAATCAAGCAAGCCGTAACTCAAACTTGTTTGCTCGTTTCTTTATGTGCATACTAGAATCAAGGCAAAGCTTTTCGAATAATGACCACTTACCTTAAGATGTTACCTTTACCATTGGAGCCTAATGACACCATGTGATGAAGGGTAGGTTGGTTCTGTGGTGCTTTTCATCTTCTTGAAGCTCACCTTGCTCGGTTCACTTTTCACCTTGACTTTTCATGAGCATCTTATCTTCTAGGTTTCCACTCCTTCTCTCGTCCTTCCTCTCTTTTTTTCATTATGTCTAGACCTTTTGCTCCACTCATTGTTTTATTTTCTACAACGGATTAGTGGAAAACACATACCCGAAGGAATGTACAAAAAATAACAAGGGTAGAGTTGACACTGAGAGCTAAAGGTAACTTTCTATGCTACCGAAAAGTGGGTTTGAACATGTTAATTTGCATAAAACGTTTACCACAATTACTCTATCTCTTGAGAATTAATTTTATTTTGTCTTAAGTTTGATTTTCAAAAATGACATCTATAGAAACATTTAAACTTATAGAGAGAAAGTAATTGTGAGTGGAGGGATTGCAAACCAAAGATGCCCGAGCGACGAGGACTTGAAGGCGGGAAAAGCATTATTGGATCATCTTTAGAGGAGTCATCTATCTTCCTCCCCCAAGCTTGACCTTGTTGTCGCTCGCCTCATGAAGCCAAGTGTGAGTGTTGAATCATCCATCAGAGTGTGTTGTAACTCCCATGTCCTTAGACACTATTTATCCTTTGTTCTTAAATCTTATCCTGTTGGTGAAGGCTCATTGGAGATGTAGATCAAGTTCTTCCTTGATGGTCTTGTCTTCTAGTGGCATGGCAAAAAGCTATTCTATCGATGATAAGCCATCCATCTTGATGATCAAGGAAGGGACTTCAATTGTATGAAGACTTCATCTCTAATGACTCAAAGCCATCATCTTGCAATCATGGTTGTTTTTGGTCTTTTAGGACTTAGTCGGTAGTCAACCCTTGATTGATGTTTTCTTGACACTAGGATGCATGCCATGTTGTAATGGCATCTTGTCATCTTTGTCTTAGCTGCCGACATGCAAGATGGTGTCTTCAAGGACAAATGAGGTGTGTTGCACTTTGCTTCTCATTGGCATCTAGCTTGAGTTTTGGGGAGACTCAATGCTACGTTATCTTCAAATTTGTTCATGTCTATCACTTTGTTCACCCACTTCATTTGAGTGAGTGCTATTGATAAAGATATTGTTGCACGACACTTGTCTCCTCTCATTTGTTTCATTAGTGAAGTGGTGATTTGGCAGATTCATGACAAGCCATGAACAGGCACATCATAGATTCTTTCCTACAAAATGTTAGTGGACATATACCCGAAAGATTACAACAATTTCAAACTATGGGCTATTATCCACTATCTATTTGAATTTCATCTATGCTAACCAAGAGATGGTTTTCGAGTTACTTTAGCATAGGATTTATTTATCATGTTTTCTAACAACTTTTTTATGGCACTTTATCATGGTTTAAGGCAAAGGTAACTTGCAGCAAAAGACAATGTGAATGATATTTGATACTTACAATTCTTCCTAGGACGATGAATGAGCTGTGTCTTTTGTGCGAAGTTGTTGGAGTTCATCATATGCCTTGCATCATCTCCAAAGTGAGTTTATCTCTTGACTTACCTGAATTGGATTTGAGAATTTTCTGCAGGGGTTAGTCCAACAAAATAACCATTGTCTACACTAGCATTTTTTAGTTCAATAACCGAACTAGACTCCATGTCTTAATTGGATTAAGGAAGGCTATTTAACCTAAGCACCACGCTTAATTTAAAAAGCCTTTGGAAGTACCATCGATAAGCACAACCAAACCAAAGCATACTATGGCAAACAAAGGTAGCATGAAAGCACTATAGAAATTTACTCAAATAGAGATGAAAGAGCATGATCATGGTGAGGATTTTTTTCTTTTTTAGACACAAATGACATGGATGCATGCAGCAAATTAAACATGCGATGAATTTGATATTAGAAAATTTAAACTAAATGGAGTGAATGCATGAATTGTTAAAAGTAAACATGTAGTGAGATGTAAGAATTTAAAAGATAACTACTCATAAATTTAAAGTCCATGAGCAAGACTATCTCACCTTTTCTTGATCATACTTACCATGACTCACGTGATGGAATTTGTGAGTAGTGCAACGTCTTGATTTGAATTCTTGTAACATCGACCTTTTCTCCAATCTACACATGGTTAGAATAATATATATGTATATACAAACCTGTGAGATGGCGGGGTTCCAGTGTTGATGAATGTTGAATGTTGAGGTACCCTGGGCTCTTCAATGTCTTTTCTTATTTTCTTGTGGAAGTTGCCGGAAGGTCGAAACGACATCTTTTGTCCTGTCTATTCCACACTCAACAACAAGGGTAATCCTACTAAAGTTAGTGATACACAAAATTAGCAGACATCAAGATCATTATCAAAATCTTCATGTCAATTGCTTCCCAAAGAATGGCGCCAAAAATGCTTGTTGGTATAAATTAAGTGCAACTAAAATATGAAGGATTCCGCAAGCGCACGTAACTTACCATTGTAGCATTTTACCGGGAGTAAACCAGGTATTGTTATTTAAATTTACCACAGAGAAGCAAGGGTTAAAGAATCTGATAATTCACCATCATGTATCTACTAACTTAGTAAATCAACTAGACTATAGCAGGGGTAAATGATATATGAATGATAGGATTTATGCAATATGACACACATGGGATAGGTAACTAAAGATATGCAACTAGTTAACTTGGGAGGTCAAAGGGTGAGGTAGATTCCTATGATATTCTTATCACATGGTAAAGGTATACCCAACTACGCTAAGACTTACCACACTCTTGTGCACTTCGGGACGCCACTAGACAGGAGAGAGCACCACAAAGGATACCTCTACTGACGTGACTACGGTCCTACAATTTAAGAACCTGCTCGATACGATATGGACGGGGCTGTCACCTCCTGTAACTACCATACAACCAGGGAACAGGGTGTATTCATATGCAGAGCATCGTGTAAGCACCACGCTTACATGAGGCTCGGCTACTTAGCCCAACCGGTAAAGCCTAGACTAAGCGCTCTATGAACTAGCACACAAAAGTAACAATAAACTCAACTAGAAGGATACAATAAAAGTAAGCATAGCCTTGTAAATAAGAGAATAAGTATAAGTCTTGCAAAATGTTGAAGTGAAGATACAAGGCTTTACCAAGCCTCCATGACTAGATCCGGAACCTTGAGCAAGATCCCAACTCGACCCTCTCTCCCAAGATACTAATCTACTACATTGGAGAAGCTAGACCTAATCCCCTAGAGAGGTCATCCTTTCATGGGACACCTCTCACCTGATCCCGACTGGGAGATAATGAATTAGGGTTTAGGGGGATGCCTCCTCTAGGGGCCAGGGGCCTTGCTTATATAGCCCTCTAGGAAGCACCATAACCGTCGGATCAAACCGACCTTAATGAACGATTATTATTGATCCTCCAAGGCGGTGGAGGCATGATCCGCGAGACGGAGCCTGATTGGCACCAAAAGTGGGGCGGGTGCCCAAGGAGGTGGGGCGGGCGCCCGGGTTTCGAGCCCGTTTCGCCTCCGGTTTGTTTCCAGAGTCTTCTCATACCTTCCAGATTCCAGAAATGTTGTGTGTAGCCCCTTTGTCTCTATGTAAATCTGACATGTGGGCCTTCCTTGGTTCTTTTCAGCTGATACCCTACAGAATTATGTCAGTAAACCCCCTATATCTATGTGGTAATTATTGTTTAGGTCCTTTTTCATGTTTCATTGACGGTTAAAATTGACACTTATCTACCGTCAACAGGGTTGGCGGAGCTTCTTACGGTTGTCAGGGTCGGCGATGAGGTCGCGCCAGGCCTTGGACACGTACATGAAATGGCAGACGGACTTGGCAGGGACACGGGAGAGGATCGGGTCGTCTGGGAGGCCGGGCGCCGCGCCAACGCTCGTCTTGGAGCAGCCCTCCATGCCCCCCTTCGAGAGCAACCTGTGTGAAAAGCGGGGGCTGCTGCTCGACGCGCGCACCAGCAACAATCGTGACGCACATGCTGGAGAGGAGGGGACAGCGACGCACGTGGGCTCCTAAGAGTTACTCCCTCCGTCCTTTTTTAATTGTCGCTTACGCTTCCCAAGAAACTACTGTCGGCAATTATATATTAAAAAATATTAATATTTATAATACATAATTAATATCGTTAGAAAGATCTTTGGATCTAGTTTTTTAACGAATTTATTTGGAGATAATCGAGTCAAACTTGTGTCACACACACCAACGGCGATAATTAAAAAGGGACGGAGGGAGTAGCTGCGATCCAGTCTTGGCCCATGGACTCTTCGCCTGGTTCTCTTGTCTAGCTTTTGAGTCTATAGTTTTTCCTAGCTTTTGAGTCCAGTTTTCTCTTGTGAGTCTAGCTTTCTCAATTACAGCCCAGTTCTCCTGTCTAGCTTTTATAGTTTTTGATTCTTGGCTAATGGGCTAATTTGGATTCAACGAGCTATTTTTTTCTTTTTAGGATAACGGGTTTGTGGGAGAAGTAAAGGGCGGGGGATGGTTTCACATCCATATAGATATAAAAGTACTATTTTCAAAAATCATATATCTTACTATTATGTTTCATAATACTTTATAAGGTAGTTCAAACGATACTAAAAATAATTATCATCTAAAAAAACTAGGCAAAAAGTACATCTTATATGTCGAGATATATATGTATTTGCAAATAGCTAATATAAAGCACATGTGGCTTCTGTTCTTCGGTGCTAAAATAGTTGTCATTAATAATCGGGAAAAAAAAGGTACACAAATTAAAAAATATATATATTAAGTTGTTTTGCATTTATGTATGTAAGAAAAGTATGAATACTACAAATCATAAAATTGATTCCAGAATTTATAAATTTGAACTATCACATTGCAAACTTTGTAATGCTAATTTCAAAATTTGAATATCACATTATAAACTTTACATTGCTAGGTTTAGAAAACGTCATACTAAAAATTTATAAACTTTGAACTATGACATTACAAATTTTACACCTCTATGTATAAAATATTTAAAATATGACATTATAAACTTTGGCCTGCTACGTTCAAAACTTTACTTAGAATTTTAAAACTTTCAAACATGACATTACAAAATTTATACTGCTAGCTTAAAAACTTTGAAATATCACATCATAAAACTTTGTACTCCTAGGTTGAAAACTTTACACTCAAAATTTGTAAAAGCTTTGAACTATCACATGAAAAACTTTATAAATGCTAGGTAAAAACTTTGACTTATCACATCACAAATTTTATACTGCCAGGTGAAAAAGTTACACTTAGAATTAATAAAACTTTGAACTATGACAATATAAACTTTGTATTGATAGCTTCAGAACTTTACACTCAGAACTTATAATCTTTGAACTATGATAATACAAACTTTGTACTACAAAGCTTAAGCCTTTACTCAGAATTTGCAAAACTTTATAATTTCAAATTTTATTTTTGAAATTAAGGAAATTTATACTAGCACATTTAAAACTTTGCATTTCAAGGTTTAAATATATTGTAATTTCAAACTATATATTTTAAATTTAGAAACTTTATACTAGCATTTTTAAAATATTATAAACTTTGTACTGATAGGTTCAAAACTTTGAGATTTTAAAACTCTATATCTAATTTCAGTAACTTGATACTAGCTCATTTCAAACTGCGTATTGATATGCTATGAACTTTGTACATCCAAAAATATAACTTTGTAATTCGAAACTTCGCGCTCCATGTTTTGAAACTTTGTACTGCAACTTTAAAACTTTATACTCCTAGATGTAAAACTTTATCATCAAGAAAGATGTTTCGAAACATATCCAACATGGATCTAGTTTCATAGATCTCGTCGTAACGAATTTAATGGTGCAAACAGAATTTAAAATAGATGCTTGAGTAAAAAGTTATCACATTTTTAGAGTACGGAGTATACGTTTGCAAATACCAAAGCACACCTCACACACGGCACGTGGCCTGCTCCCCTCCTCTCGTCCACCATTCAGGTGCGCAAATCTTATTCGGCACGCGCGCGCCACTATCGATAGCGGCGCACACGACGCCCGTGCGCTGGAACAGAGGAAGAAGGACGCAGGGGCAGGGCGGGAGCAGCGGGCAGTTGGCGGGCGAAATGGCTGGCGGCGAGGGCGCCGCGGCCGGGGCGGTGGACAAGGCGACGGCGACGGGGTCGCTGGAGGTTAGGGTTCCGGCGCCGCCGTAGAGATTAGGGTTCCGGCGCCGCCATAGAGTTTAGGGTTCCGGCGACGTCCTTCCTCTTCCTTCCTCCTCTCTCCGGCTGTAGAATCCGGCAGGCCGGCCTGGCGGCGGTCGTCGACACGGCGGTGGTGGCGGGTTGGCTAGTGGTGAGCGAGGCGGCAGTGGCGCCGCCAAGCCGAGCGGGGCAGGACAGCCGGATGGCTATGGGCAGGCGGCGGGGCGAACGCCGGCGAACCGTACACGGCTGTTGAGATTAACGTGGGAGGGCTCGTCCGGCGGCGGCGGTTGGTGGGCGGGAGGTCGCCGGCGAGGTCGCTGGTGGCCCGGGTGGTGGTGGAGGTGGGCGGCGGGGCACGGGCGAGGTGAAGAAGATGAACAAAGGTGCATGGGGGAAGGAGAAGGGAAGGGGTGGGTTCGTGGGGGGAAGGAGAAGGAAGGGGCGGGTGCGTGTGCACCGCGACGCGTACTGGCGCGTGCGCGCTGGGGAAGACCCCACATTCAGGTGCGGCCTCTCGTCCATCATCCAGCGCGGTCCCCACTCCCGCATACACCATGCATCCTTACGCTACTGTATGGTGGGTGAATCCTTCATACGCCATGCGCGCCATATAAGGACGGGTGAAAAGCCGGGGGCAAGCGAGATGGAGGTGTGAGGGAATGCAAGCGGGAAAATGCAACAATGGGGAGGAAAATGGGGTGCTTACCAGACACCGGAGACAGCCGTGATCGACGGTGCCGACGCAGGCCGACACCAAAGATGAAGATCAAATGGGGGGATTTTGGGGGATTTCTAAACCCTAGACTAGAGGAGTGCCGAGGATGAAGCTGGGTGCGGACTGCGGCCGGAGCGAACAAATGAGCTGCGGCCGGAGCGAGATGAGCTCTGTCTGACGGAGTGCTGAGTGCTGACAGTTTGTGTGAAATTAGTTTGAGCTTGGGCTCCACGTGAATTTAGTTTTTGGTCTGGGCCTGGAGCCTGAGCGAATGGGCCGCAAAGTTTGAGCCAGGTCGTCTCTGTGGCTCTGTCTGTTCATCGCCCTTTTTTTTTTTTTTTTTTTTTTTTGAGCACAAAGAACGCTGTAGAACGTGTACAACAATGCAAGGTGAAGCCGTGAAGGTATTTGTTCCAAAAAAAAAAAGCAAGGTGAAGGAACCTTCACTTCGCCGAGGAGCTGGAATCATCATCTCACGAATCATGCATCAGTGCAAATATTGTGTCAACCAGCAAGGGTCTGAGTGAATATCACACGAACAGTGCAACTCAAATACTTCAACAGCACAAGAGCACAACTCTTCGGTGCAACGCAGTATCCACACCACACAAACAGCCAAGCTCGTCTAGCTAATCCCTGATTACATTACAGATCGAGGCTAAATTAGCAAATGTACGAACCACAATTGAGAATAGAAGCAGGCAGCTGGATACACAGTTACACATGATGCTAGTACGCTAGAGCTATATGACTAGTAGTCAGCAAGTGACGGCCCTTAAAGTTGCCATCGCAGTACACGTAAATCTGCATGCAAGTATCTGGTCCACAGAGGGCAAGTAGCTCCTTACAGAGATCCTCATCGAGAGTGGCTGAAGGATCAACATTTATAGTAACTGTTTTGAGCACTAGTGTCCATCCCAATAGTCGTTTCACAAAAGCAAAATCACAATTTGCAACGCCAAATCCACGAATATCCAACTGCTCGAGAGAATTCAAGCAGAGCTCCTCAGTTATCCAGTCTTGCGGCTGACGAAAAACACAACCCAGCGAACAAGCAGATTGTTCCTGATGAGGACCATAGACATAAGATAGGATAACTTCTCAACAAAATTTTTCAATGGCTATTGACAATAAGAAAAGCAGGAGAAACTCGAAATCAATTCGATTTTACAGTCATTTAGAAAGTGGAAATGTGAACAACATATGACACATTTGCATAAGAATGGGATATAAATTAGTGTTAGCCAATTGCAGCAATGAGTTTGTGGCATGTATAGAGAATTGTAGAAAACAAAATTTCCACAAAATGACACAAAAATATACCAATTGTAAATAGCGTATAATTGATGGATTTTGCATAGGGTTTCAACAGAGCCTTTACCATGGCACAATGAGAAGTAAAATCAGCTTAAACACCAGACTGAGTAAATTATATCATCGGTTTGAAACCTGATGCTGGTGAACATCTACGCTGGGCCGCTGGCAATTAATTAGGATCCAAAGTAGGGCTGCAACTTTTCATTGTATTTTTTAATTAAGTATCCAAACAATTATATTTTCCAGAAAAAAAAAACCATGAAAGAGAAGTAGAAAACTACATCTACGCATAGCAAAATCACTCCTGAAGTATCAGTGTATCACCATTGGTCAAGCATCACTGCAGCAAATGAAATCTTCCACCGCCTTGCAAGCAACCAAAATATTTGATAGTTGATAGAGTGAAGTATACCTGAATGCCTTCATTTATATGCAGAAGCAGCCTTCTTATACTGGTGGAAGTCTTGAGGAAATGGAACACACAAAAGATAACAGCATGTCCAGATGTTACTAAGTCAATTTGTAAGTTCTCAACCGGGAGCAAGGTTAGGGCTTCCATCAAGTACTGGTTGTTAACCATCTCCTGCAGATTCATAAAAAGCCACAACAAAATTTCATATGTAGCAAGAAATAAAGCAACTCTCTAGAATAACTGATTTTCTCACAGGAAATGACTGTTACAAAATACAAGAAAACTACTTTAGAATTGTTTTGCAGACTAATGGCACAGGATGTCTCTGGTAAAGAATCACAACTAATAACTATACACTCAGCCTGTTTAGGCCTTAACTGAGTTGAATATGCCCCAAGTAACACACTAACATCCACTCCTGAATTTATGTCCTTGACTAAATAAATTACAACTATACAAGTGCAGATGGGAACAACTGACAAAAAGCGGTACAAGTTTTCAATCATTCAATATAAGTATATCATATTTTATATAAAAACTAGGTAAGTACCCGTGCGTTGCAACGGGATAATAATTTGTATATGCATGACAAAGGTGATGAATCAAAGGCAACCAACATTATATTCCCCCCCCATATATAAAAAAGATGAGTTTAGGAATTTTCCAAGCAGCTGGTAGGCGTGTGTTATGGGAGCTGTAAGTTCACAGCAGGACTGCAAAAATTGCCAAATAATTGCTGCCAAACAGGCACGGGAGATGTGATTTGTTTTGTTTCAGTAGTCACTTGGCTATTTGCTGACCAAGAGTGTACACTCTGTATGAAATCATGTTTGGAATTAGGCCAATTTGCAATGCATATGGACAATAGCACGGTCCCTTGAGCTCTAAAAAAATACATAGGACTTGGTTGCTGTGTCACATTTAGGTTAGCCCAAGCTGATCATGCTTCATTCTTGTCTTAAAACGATGATCCCAGGTAGGCTAGCTTATGCCTATGCAGCTCTTTTGTGTTGAGGTAACAGGACCTTCAAAGCATTGGAATGTCACTCCACTAAAAAACGATGACACATCAACACAGCACCAGATATATATATAAAAAAAATGTTTGCCCCTAATTTCAGGGAACTCTGTCATATGCCTAAGACAAAGGAAGATAGTTCACTTACAATCGGATCTTCTAAACCAATCAAATTGAATAATAGTACATAAGATTGTATGAAGCCTATTACATGATAAACTTACAAATATAAAAATTAGTTATTTTTACAAAGCTGAGTTCATTCTTACCATCATTTTTCTACTTTTTCTTATGCCATCGAATCATCCACCCATCACAATAATATCCTATTTTGTTAGCATTTGCTCCAGCAATTTTACATTTTTAGCCACAAAAGTAGCAGCTCCTTCTGATCTTTGCCATCTTTATTAGAAGTACTCAAGACTTGTGAATAGCTTCAGGTTCCTGAAATCGTTGTCCCAAAAAGTTGGAGTCTGCACATATTATGTATGGCTGATGACATCAATTTTTTGAAAACTCAAACAGGAAAATAGGGAGAAATTTGGCAAAACTGATAATTCTCTTAAAAAAAATTAGAATCATGGCAATAGAGACTTATGATACATGGCAATTTAGAACCATGACAAGATCTCTCCAGCAAATAGAATCATAAGTGGAGCATAGACAAATACATGGGTTTCCTGATTCTATATTGCTAGCATCTTTAGGGGCATTTTGAATCTTCTTCTCAAAATAGAATTTCTGGAGGTTTGCACACTCTGAGTTGCTGGAGCATAGGAACATATGAGTTCAGAAATTTGTAATCCTCCGAATGTACCTTACAGTCTGCATAGTTTAAGTTCATTCGGCATATTAATGGACCAACGACCATGTGAATCAAATTCGCTTTGGTAAAAGAATGGATAGCAGTAAAGGAAGTACCATCATGTCAATGTGCAGACAAACTGGAGAAAGTATGTAGTTGTTCTCGGTTTTTTATTGCTGTGATTGGCACAATATGACAATAGCATTCCACTTGGTTGATCCTCAATCTCCATCTCTAAAAATTTCAAAGGGTCAAACATTTCAGTACTGAAGCAGCCAGTTTCAATCAATGTGGTCGGATAAGATGGAAAGCAGTAGCAATGAGAAGTGCAGTATCTGCTCTAATCTCTGATGCAAATCAATCAACATTCAAAATCACACCAAGAAATCTAATCGAAATCCCCACCCACTCCTATGGAGCTAACTTCAAAGAGATTACAGAACCATTCCAACAGTGATATGATTTACCATAGTTCAGGCAGAATCCACATGACTGCACCAAAATCACACTCTGAGCTGACCCAAGTTAGAAGCTCACACTCCCTAAACACATAAACCAAACCGCACGGTCTCACCTAGCTGGGCCAGTTCAGCACACAAATAGGGAGCAAATCAAAAGGAGAAGTGTGTGCACACCTACCAGGCATCAAGCGTGTGCTGGAATTAATGAAGCTAGTGCTCGGCGACGGCCTGGATATTGTTATCTGGGTGGTGGTACAATGACGCGAGCACCTCCTTTACCATCGCCATCTCCTGTGTCTCCATGGCGTCCACGGCCTCAGCCCAGCCCTACACATCCAACTGGGACATTTCACCGAACACTTGTCACGCCCGCCAAAGAAGTCCGAAAGGAAAATGAGAGAGTTTCGTACCTCCTTGCCGAAACCGAAGATGCTGTGATGGTGCATGACGGGCACAACGCCCCTGCATTCATCGCTCTCTCATGCGGTGGCGATGTCGATAAGCACCCCTGGGCCGAGCAAGCGAGAAGCGGCCAGCGCAGCTGGAGGCACCTCGACGCTGTGAGCTTGCTAACCATCTCGTCGCAGCGCCACAACAGATCAAAGCCGAGCCGGGGGATTCCATCCTGCGTGGCAGAAAACCAATTCGCCCGATCTTTTGGTAAGTAGAAGGCAAGTCGAGGTCAGAGCTGGAAGGCAGGGTGTGGAGCCGCAATACTCTGTAGAAGAGGGCCTGGAGAGGAGATCAGCAGCGATGACCTCTAGCTCAGCTTGCGTTGTCACAGGCCTGGTGGAGGGGCCATGCGTGCCGTTGGCTTGGGGAGGTGGCTGAGCGCCGCTAGCCGGGGAAGGGGCAGGGCCGACTGTTTGAGGCCTCGAGGGGGGGGCCAGGAGGGTCCGTTTGGCGATGGCAGCGGGCCCACCTGTTGGCACGTGAAGTCGCTTAACCCAACGTTTTACCGGGGTGTAGGGAGTCGGGGCAGGACGAAGAGCCTGGTAAACCTGGACATTTACTGCTTTTTAGTGGTAGAGAGATTCTGGCTTCATACGCTACATCAGATACATCATAAAAGTTATGTGTCTAGAAATACCATGGACTGCTGTATTAGTGACCAGAACAACTTACATCATACACTTGCCAAAATGTGCAACTGTCGCAGCGAGCACTCCGGCCACATCCACCTGCTTGCGGACATCTCCATCGAAACCAACAGCCTGCACGTTACACCCATCTTTGGATGATTAAAGGGCAACACATGTTTGTCCCAAAGAACCATGGTTCAAGTTGAGCACATTAAGATCACTGCAGGGAACTGGCATACATAATTTATTTCATAAGTTTGGCATAGGCACATTCAGTTCTAGAAACATCAAAATTGTTTGATTTGATGCACAATGTAATGTCAATTAACTAATTCTAGAGAATAGCGATGCGACCAATATTCCTTACCACACGACAATCAATATGCCCAGCTAAGCAAATCAACTTCATTAACTGCTAGTAACATTAAGGTAGCACACTGAAGTATGCAAGCTTTTGAGAGGGCTATACTATATAAATCCAGATCAGACAACAATTAGTTGATAGCATCAAATTGACCCAAACTAAGCAGAGAGAACATCATTATAACTGAGCATGTTATCTGCTCATGCCTTTTGGACCAAGAATGACACTATAATTGCATATAACTTGATTATGTTTTCCTCCGTCATTAAGAGGAATCCACAACTACTTTCACCGCTTTATTTTCCTTATCTTAATAATAAATCAAAAAAATGAGAAGCAAAGGATATGTTAACTGAAATCTATTTTTCTGAAACACTAAAACCCAGAGGTTGGAATGTTAGTCTGTTGGTGTGTGCTCTACTGCAAAATTTGAGGTTCAGTTGCATTCCATGAAGCTCACCAAAAGATCTTGTCAGCTTTAGCCTCTATGGAGCTAAAGTTTTGTGCTACATCTTATTCAGACTCTATTCTTTCTGAAGTCACGCCCTTCTAAATTGACATAACACACACAAAAAAAGTTCTGCTACTTGCATCAAGTGGACGGTAACAATTTTACTTAATATAGCCATTGCTTCCAAGAGTAATATAAGGCAAAAGACTTAGAATGAAGAGAATGGAATAAAGCTAGGAAATAATTTAAACATATGCTACACTATGTTTTCTGCAGCTACCATTGACTGAAAACAGGCAGCCAACTAATAATTTCTGTTCCTAACCATACCATCAGCCGAACCAGCACAGATCACCCTGAATGCACAATTTCTGATTTAGCACAAATCACCAAAATGCATTGGTCCATTTCTCTGTGTGGTTTGTTTGAAATATAAATCATCTACAAAATGTAAGCAGTTTAGGATCCTGAACATAATCTGAGTCTTCCATTCAGTTAAAATGGGTGCTGAGTAGTTGGCAAGGAAAATGCACGATTGTCACACAAGCATAGCAGTCATCATCGTCTGGTCGCTAACAGGGGCAGCTAAAACAACTGGGCACTGTCATTAGCACACCATTTACTACAATTTATTAGATGCTTTTGGAAAAATTATTCGAAGATACTTGATCAATCATCACTGTCGCAAGCACATCATTGTTAAATAGGAGGCTTGTTAGGTCTGATCGAATTATCCATATGATGAATGAAAATTTAAAGAATGCTATAATAATTTTTCAATTTTTTTTGTGAAAAAAATCCCATTTTTGTTGTATTACGGCCTTCACATCTCCACGACCTAGAAAGCATGCTATAACAACAATGCTAGTTACGCCAAATGACTGTTGCCGGCCTGAATCCACAACTATTGTCACACACAGGAATGTGCATCCTCAAAATTTAGTTGTACTTGAACCTATCAGGTTTCCAGACAAAGAAAAAACAATGCTAATTGGTTGAAGCTACAAGAAACATCTCTGGAACCCACAGAAAAGGTACCAAGTACGCTAGCAGTGCCCCAATTGCAATAAATTGCATAGCATAGCCCAGTGGAGGTAGAACAGAAAGGGTCACTGTTGCACCTTGGCCTTGTTGGTGGTGGTGGCTCCTCGCTTTGTAAACCGTGGAGATGGAGGACGATTTGACGCAGCTCCCCTCTCCTCGAGGACTGCAAACCAAGAACAGGATTAGAAATCCCAGACCAATGTGTGAATTTGTTGCTTTTGAAGATCTGAAATTAATGAGTTGCTTCTGAAGGTCTGAAATTTAGTAATTATGAATTTATGATTGATATGGCGTACACCAAACCTGTATTCATGGCATACACATGGAGACCAAAGGAAGCGTTGTTTACCTCATGGGCATTCCATCAAACAATTCCTGTGCGCTATCGATGTTGGAGGAGGTGGTGGTGGTTGGTGCTGCGGAGGCTGAATGCTGGTGCAGATGGACGGGATGCCATGGCCGCTGCCCCCTTCGGCTCGGGGAGCAATGACGCCACTCGCTTCCTCTGGTATGCCATCTAGCGAGGGCCTGTAGTCTCCGCGTCGTGCACCGCGCCCACCTCCGGCTCCGAGCAAGAATGACAGCGCGGGCGCAAACGACGAGGTCAATGGCGCGGGTCCATCTCCTTCTCAGCGAGGCCGTCAGCCGTGGATCGGACTGGGTATGGACAAGGATGAGGCGCGAACGGCGACCTCGACGGCACGAGTGTGACGAGCGGCTTCGCGGCAGGGAGGGGGGCGTGGGCGAGCGGCAGCGTCGTTGGGCGAGCGTGGGAGGCGATGATGTCCTACGGGAGACGCGAACAGATCGAGGCGCAGGCGAGCGCGAGGTTCGTGGAGGCGGGGCGCTAGGGAGCCCAGGCGCTAGGCTGGGCGGCCGCACGTGCTCTCCCCCGACAAACGGGCCGGTGACGGATGCTGGCCCGTGGCTGCAGGCACCAGGCGGATGGCTCGTCGCACGCAGGGGCAGA
The DNA here is from genome assembly GCA_018135685.1 of Themeda triandra. Lineage (NCBI taxonomy): Eukaryota > Viridiplantae > Streptophyta > Magnoliopsida > Poales > Poaceae > Themeda > Themeda triandra. The sequence continues at coordinate 647,182 of JAENPR010000280.1, read as the reverse complement.
AGTTGAGGGCGCGGACGAGAGGTGAATCCGACGGCGTTCCGTCGGCGCGCCTGCTTCTTCTCGGCACGGGCTTGCGGCTGCCGCGCACGGCAGGGAGTGAGGAGGCGGTGGTGTGGGCGAGCGCGGGTGAGGACGGCGAGGTAGACGCAGCGCCTGCCGATGAGCAGACAGGATGCGGTGGCGTGGGCGACCGCGGGGCGAGGGAGATTGGGGAGCGTGCGGGGGCGTGCGCTTGGGGAAGCGAGGGAGCGGTACAGTGTTTTCAGACGTCCGGGTCCACCACGCGGGGAACCGTGCGCGCGCCGCGGTAGTTCTGGAGCGAGCGAGCCATCGCACGTGAACGATCGGTGGGTAAATGTTTTAGTCGTAGAGAAAAGGAATACTAAATAAGAACCATCTATAGGATTTAACTTAATTGAATAAACTCAATAATCCTACGAATGTGAGACTTCAGTAAAACAAACCAAATGAGAATTTCACATAAGGAGTGGGGAGTTCTTAAAAATTGTCATGTGTAGTCATATGAAAAAAGGACTGTGTCTAAAACGATGATATATGTGGATAGGGGTGGCACCAAGGAAGAAAACCTTGTCCATCATTGAAATGGTATGGACATATCCAACAATTGCCACTGGAGTCAATGGTGCATAGAAGAATACTAAGGCGTGTCAATACTGTAAAGAGAGGCAGCAGGGCTCAAACAAACCTAAAACAAGAAGAGTTTGTGAAAAGACACATGATGGAATATCGCCCCCCAAAAAAATACCATTTTGCTATTACTTATACCTTCCTTTTTTTTTAATGTTTGGATACTTATCGGGTTTAATCTCTAGCCTACCTCAATTTCCTTCAAACTAAAATGCTTTGTGGTTGTTGTATCTACCCATACTGATAGCTCAATACCATCTCTACATATCGAAACGAGAGTCCAAGCTCGGCCACCTCATTGGGCCACGTCGCTCTTCTTTTATTTTTATTGTTCGTCCGATTTGGATCGAACGTCTGGAACTGGCACAGCAAACGGCGTTTCCAGATCTTTCCTGAGCTCGCGCATCTCGCCTAGGCCATGCCTCACGGCGGCACTCATCTTCCTCACCGCCGGCCTGACACCCACTCCCTCGCCAGCTTGTAGGCTTCGATCTCCTCCCGTCCACAGTGGCCGTGCCAGGGCGCGTAGAGGCCACCCACGAACGCCGCGCCAGCGTCTCGAGGCCCGTGCTCCGTCGACCTCCTCGCGCCGGCGCTCGTCAACCTCGGGCCTCGGCCCTCTGGTTTCTGCAAAACCGGTGCTTTTCTCCACACAGCGCCGTCACCGGAGACGCCCGAGCCCAAGCCCATGTCGGGATGGCCGCAGGTGCCGTGTCCACGCCCTCCGTCCGCTCCGAGGTCGCCGGAGCCGCCGCGCCCGCAACCCCGCTGGCGCTGAGGCAGCCGCGCCAGAGCAGCTTCCACGCTGCCGCCTGTTGCCGTAGCCAGCATGCCACGGGCCGCCTCCTGCCAGGCCGAGGCCACCTCGCCGACGGCCCACGCCCTCGACGTACTCTGTCGCCCGCGCCATCTCGTGCCTTCCACAGTTCCACACCACCGCGCCCGCAAGGACAGCCCGAGAATGGCCGTGGCGTGACCACGTGAGGAGGCGCAGCACTGAAGAAAGCTCGAATACCAGCTGCCCAAGGGACGCCCCAATGGTGTTAGATGAAATGGCCATCCCGTTCGTCCATTCTCAACAAACACAATGCAGCGGAATGAGGACCATTTTGATGCATTGCAGCATGGCATGAGGCAGGACTTTCAGTGGGTTCAGCCGGAAGAATGTCCTGATGTTCTCCCACTCTACAAACTAATGGAAGGGTTTGTGATGCAGATCTCTAGCTTTGAGGTATATGGAGATTCTGTCCACTTTTGTATGCATTTGTAGCTAATTAACTATATATATATGGTGTTCTGATGTAAAGCTTCGATTACCTTAAGGCACAAACGATGTCACTGTTATTAGATTTGTCAATGGTGGGTAATGATCTTATTTTCTCAATTCCAACTGATAGTAGCAATATGACATGATTTTTTTTCCCTGAATGCATATCTGCATATTGTAGTGTGCTATTCTTAAACCTATCACTTGATTGGAAGTTAGATAAATAGTTCAGTTAGAAGTGCTATAAATTAAATTGTGATTCATGGGTTGCGAGCCAATTGTTGCACTGTTGCTCATTATCACATACAAACTATATCTGCATATTGTAGTGTGCTATTCTTAAACCTATCACTTGATTGGAAGTTAGACAAATAGTTCAATTAGAAGTGCTAGAAAGTAATTTGTGATTCATGGGCTGGGAGCCAATTTCTGCATTGTTGCTCATTATCACATTTACAAACTATATGAATGTCACCTTCTTGGAAATTAGATAGAGTTGAATTAGAAGTGCTAGAAAGGACCAAGAAGGCAGTATCTGCTTTTTTTTTCTGCCAATTATCAATTGATCTGTCTTGTGGCTTCAATTATTTGTGATTCATGGGTTGGTTCCAGGTCACCTTTTTTCTTTCCATCCTAATGAGAACGGACAAACTAAATGTCCTAGCTGGCTAAGGTTATAATATAAAACCTTAACATTGATGTATATCACTTCTTTAAATATTTTTCTTTTACTTGTAAGGATTGCTTATGAGCTTATTATAAAGGTTAAAAAGATTCCACTTGAACTCCTGTTGATCTTTTTTTTAAAAAAAAAACTTGAGCTCTTGCCATCACTTGTTAACTCCATATATCTTATACGAAGAAATGAGCTCATGGACATGATATTGAAATCTAAACTATCTTGGTGATCGAACTTATGAACATCTATAAAGAACTTGTGATATTTTTTTGTTTTCCATTTAGAATCATACACAACAGTTAAATTATTTCTTGCTATAATAGCAGTACTTTTAACATCCCTTTAGATATAAATATTTGATGTTTGCTTCTTACTATAATAGCAGTACCTTTAGCATCCCTTGAGCTACAAATATTTGAGAACATCAAGCTGGACTTTGGTGTCTCTTTGCACCACGATTGGCAATCTGTCCACGCCTGATGCCTGACAATTCATAGATTCCACTTTGATACAGGCTCCACTGGGCTTGCTCAAGTTTGGCGCGGCAACACCGCGCCTAGGTTTTCTAGTGCTGAACTCATTTCCTTTTAACCCATTCCACATGATACCGAAACTTGTTGCCAAAAAACAAACAAACAAACAAACATTCATAGGAAAAATGGCAGCATAGTCATCTAGCATGATTTTCAATTATTAACATGTTATAGGACCATCATGGATGATATCAACATCAAGACAATCTTCTCAGCTACTCATCAAGATAACAACAGGATACCACATTAATTCGGCACTATTCTCAACTACTGATCCTGATAAAAACTTTTTTATTTAATGAAAGGCCACATACTTTTTTTTCATTTTTTGGTTACTCATCAAGAGTAATGAACATATGTCTTGCAGCATCAGTCCGTTTGGCTTCAGATGGGACAAAAAAATGCCTAATTCATTTGTTTGCCAGATCAAATAGTCATGTATACATTTGATGGTTGCACATGCCCATGAATGGTCAGGTCTCAAGTGTTAAAACAGTGAGCTGTACACGTGTCCCTACAACTGAAGGTCCTTCCACCAGGCATTATATTGATAGTCAGTTGCTTGACTACATCAAGATGTATCAACACTACTACTACAAAGTAGTTTTTGTAACAAACTTACAGTTACTAGACAATTGTACTTGGCAATATTAAAATAAACAAAAGTTTCAAATGCATGATAACATGGAAGTATACAGTACTCACAGGTGGATAGATGATCGAAATGAGAAGATCAGGGATCTTCTGAAAGCACTTCAATAACTTCACACAGCCCCAATTGTACTGATCCTCATCAGGCAATTCATCTGCAACGCAAAAGGTTGCCAGTATCCTTAGATGCACCAGCTCACCAAGATGGACTGAGATGGGATCATATCTATCATGCCAGTGAATAATTTCCATAACAGGAGCAACGATGTTGACCACTGGTTGCCTGACCAAGAAGCACTGAACAATACGCAGTTCTATCAGCATCGGTGACACAACAGTTAGCTGCTGCAACCCTTTGACAGTTTGCAACCACAACCTTAGGAGGGACTCTGAGCAGATAGCGAGGTTGGACACCCCTTGGCCTTGAGTGTCCACGAGACGAAGTTGTTGCAATGAAGGGCAACGAGCAGACGAGAAGGCGTTGCCGATGTCGCAGGCGTCTGGGAACTGGACGTAGACCAGGTCCAGCATGGTAAGCTTCCTGAACACGCCGGACGGTGGCAGCACGAGACCAAGGTAGCCTAGGTGGAGGATAAGCCGTTCGGCCCTGTCGAAGCAGGGCATCTCAACGTCGGCCCATACACCGGCCTCCCGAGCCTTCGTCACCACGTTGTGGAAAAGGAGCTCGTTGGTGAGGCGGGGCGCTGCGAGACGGAGTACCGCGGCCACGTCCCTCGGGTCGGCGTCGTTGGCCACGACGCTCAGGAGCCGGAGCGCCGGCGCCTCATGGCGCAACAGCCGGTTTGGCGGGGAGTGGGAACCAAAGCACCGGGAGCTGCGCCCAGAGGCGGCTCCAGCGACGGGAAAGGACGCAGGTCCGCGCGGCGGCCGCGGCAGAGGGCAGGTGGGCGAGGACGGCGAGGAGGATGTCGTCGGGGAGCGCGCTGAGACGGTCCTCCTCCTCCCGCTCGCCGCCGCCGCCGCCGCCGTCATCACCGGCGGGTGCGAGATCCGGGGGTGGCAGGCCCTCGCTGGAGCCACCTTCGTCACCGGCGGTGGAGTGATTCGGGGATGAAAGGCCCTCGCCGGCGCCACCTCCGTCACCGGCGGCGTGATCCGGCGGCGAAAGCTTTGGGGGCGTGCGGCGGTTTCCCCCGGATATGCACAGAGCCGCCCGGAATTTCGCCCAAATGCCACGCATCTTCGATCCAACGCCGTCGCCGCGAGATCGCCTCCACCTCGGTGGTGTTGGATCTCTCCCGGCGTCGGCGAATTCTCGGCTGATCGCCGGCGAGAGCTGCCGTGCCGCAGCCAACTGGGGAGAATTGGGGTTTTGCAGAAAGGCAGTCTCGCTCGCAGTCGCCACTGGCCACTAGCAGAGTAAAGTTGAGCCGTGATGTGCCGGGAAAAAAAAAGCCCATTTCATTCTAGTGCAAATGGGCTCACCTGGCCCAACCTGGCCCAACTTGCAAAATTCTTCAAGTTCATGATCTTGTCAATCAAATCGGAGGCGTTATCACATAAAAAAATGTTTCTACTTATAAATATAAGTTTTTTTTTAAAAAAAGTGCTATGACATCAGTGTTCTGCCCTTGGGAAAATAAAACTTCCATGTTGTTAATTTCTACTTGGGCAGACGTACATGATTTCTTGTACTTTGGTTCATTCCTGCACTGACTTAGAGTTTTCATTTCCGTTAACCAAATTATCGGAATTTCTCGAGCATTCTTGGCTTTTGTTGAAATTTTAGAGAGATATATGCTCCTCTCTGTCCTTTGGTCCTCACAAAGGTGCGAAAGGGAGGTCGAGGATGCGACGATGGCAAAGCAGCAGCAAGCGAGGGGTGGGAAGAAAATCGGGTACGGACCATCCACACAGGAGCACCGTACGGATGTGTAGATGACACATGGGTCCCATGGAGGATTTGATTACTATAATTAGGCTTAAGTTGCTATCGTGGCCCACACACCAGGGGCACAATCCGTACCACAACTGTGTACGGATGGTCCGTATTGAATTTTTTTCCGAGCGGGAGAGAGCCAGGCCCGCAAGAAGCTAATAAGGCCATTTTTTCTCATGCAACAGGCTTGATGGTCCTTTAAGCATCGTTAAACAAACACACGGCGCGGTGCACCGATAGGTCATGTCCTAGAACTCTGGCAAATAAAGGCACCCATAGTTCCAATAGCGTAAGATAGTGGAGATGAAGTGGGCTGGTGAGGGAAAAAAACAAAGATGATAGTCTAAGTTCATTTTGTAGCCGTAATTAGACATTATGCAAGCCGACTCGTAGTGATGTAATTATCAATTACTCTCAGTCAACTAGCATATTGCCCGAGCAGTGCTATAGGTCACATTAACTCCAAGTCAATTCTATGAAATTTGAAGTACTTAGCTAACTTGTCAAAGCTGTTTCCATGGCACTGAATTAAGCACTGAAAGTTCTCAATGTTTTGCAAATATGAGAATACATTGCTTAAACTAATGGTAAGAGAATGTTAGGAAAAAGTAAGCTTTAAAATCACTTGACATGAACCGATAGATAAAAAACAAGGCATTGCATTTATTATATGAGCATGGCTCTTATGGATGATTCCAACATAACTCTGCAAAAACTGAACTATCTGAACTATCTTCTCAGCAGACCTGCGCCAAAGGCTGCAGCATCTTAAGAAGATCTGTTAGAGCTCTCAGGCATAACAACAAACTTTATAAGGAATATAATCTATTCAGAGTTTCAGACAAACACTTATGTGTTCGAACCATTGCCAAAACGCCAAAACAATGATATCAAAGACATGACATACTGAACCTATCATTCATACAGTTTGATCATGTAACAGAATGGAACCAATTCCTGAATATTCCTTGTTTCTTTTGTGAATTATTCCTGAATATTCCTAGTTTCCATTAAGTGAACCAATTAAGGGTAGCACAATCATACTGTGATCTCTTGACATGAGCGATTCTGATGATTCTCCTAATCATCAAATATCAAGTTTAGGAAATAATATTCAAATAGAAATCATGAATAACAAGTCAAATAGTACTTTTAAAATTGAAACTGATGTTAAAAATGACTTCCTTTGAATAGGCATTTTCCGTATGCAAAGTAATAAACAAACATTTTGTAAGACCTATATATATTTCTTTCGGTGCAGAGCATCCCTCAATCCCTACCAATCGTTTACTTCTACTTTCATCAAGGCTGTTCCCAGAAACTTTCTATCTAATGACCAAAGTCACAAAAAGTTTATGCTACATTAAATTTTGAAAACTGAAGTTAACATCCTTTTTAGTGGCTGGCCTGAATACAGTCTTGAGTTATTTCAGTCAAATGGCAGCTTAGTATCTCTCATAACAATCCCTGAGCCAGGAAAAATCCACTCTGTGGTTACCTGATCATTTTGGCTGAATTAATGCCTCCTTCCCCTTTGCACATATAATATACTGATCATTGCACTTCAATTTTCTATTCCATATGCTTATCCATGAAACAATTGTTCAGTGTAAAAGATGAAACAATCATCTCCTTCTGAAGATCTGTATAATGGTTTGTTACTCAAGATCCATGGCCAAAAAGAAAAATGAAGACAAACTAATGTTTGAGTCTGTGTTGTGCGATTGTAGCTCGTTAAGGAAGGGAAACCTTTCCAAACATGCACTGAAATAAGCAAATGTCTATTGTGACAGGGGATTGGCACTACAACCATTGGACCTCTTCCATTATTACAAGGCATTCGAAAATCTGGTTCACTGTCCACCCAGACTGTGAGTTAGATGCAGTGCTTTGCAGCCCTAATGGCAGATCTTCAATAAGGCCAGTTTTCCAGGATCCACAATCAAGGAGTAAGCCACAAGATTCTGAAATTGAGAATGCCAAATCTGATAATGGTGTATGCAAGTCAATTCTGAGAATGGTGTATGCAAGTCAATCCCAGTCTGCTGCAAATGATGATGAATGATGTATGCAAGTCAATCCCAGCCTGCTGCAGGTGATGATGAAGATATACCGAGATTCCTACTTGCAAGAAAAGAAAGTCAGGGAAACCTTCTGGTGACAGTGAAGGTGTTTCCATAGATCAGGACAATCTGGCTCACAAGAAAAAAAAAGTATGGTGAAGCTTCCTGTGACAATGAAGAAGCTTCCACAGAAGAGGACAGTCTGGCTCCTGAAAGTAGGAAGCCAAAAGAAGATAATGCCAACAACAAAGAGGTTTCCATAGGTCAGGACAGTATAGATCGTGAGAAAGAGAGAAAAAAGTCAGGAGAAGCTTCTGAAGGAACTTCAGCAACAGATGCTACACTGAGGAAGCCAGTCAAGGAACGAATGGACTACACAATTCTTCAGTCAAGGTTCGATTAGGCAATTGGGACATGGCTTTTTATGAGTGTTAGGTCAGTCTTCTTTCCTATCTTCTTAATGAACCTAGAATGCCATGAAGCTTGTAAATTCGAGCTACTGAACGTATGGATCAGATAGGATGATTCAACTATTAAATTTACTAGCAGTTGTGTCTGTTTACGAAGTATGGAAGGCAGCAGAAAACATCTCTATGAACAACGAGATTATAAATTAAGCAGAGCACAACAATCTTAAGTTACTGTACCGTCTAACTGGTGTTCTATTAGAAAGATAAGATGTGTCACGTCCACATAACAATTAATTGCACATATTACATTTGAAACTACATAAGTATCTTCCAGGCTCCAGCACATCTGTCTGTAGGACAAATAAGACTTTTTGGTTCAAATTTTTTTATGTAACCAGAAGGCTTCAATTTGAAACCATTCCATACATGCAATATTAGCAAAATATGGAGGATAATATTTATTTGATTGACACAAATAAACATACGACCAAGCAAACTAAATTCACAGTAAATAATTGCTCATTAATATGGGCACACAAAAAACATGGTAAGTATAAAAATTATCACCAAAGATAGAAATTGCTCAACTTGTGCAACAGCATTCATTAATATTAATTAGCACCCACAAAGGTACACTATATAATTGTCTCAACAGGCTTGCAGTACTAATTAACTGAAGCATGAGAAGGCATACATCCAAACACGAACACTAATGAAGAAGGCATACTTCCAAAGTCTGAACAGGTTTGCAGTACTAATTAAGAAGGCATACATACAAGCACAAATAAGTAAGAAGACATACATCCAAAGTCTCAACAGACTTGTATGAAAAGAAGGCATACATAGAAAGTCTCAACAGACTTGCAGTACTAATTAAGAAGGCAGATCCAAGCATAAGGAGAACATTTCACCTGAGTCCACTGGAATTTAACCAACCTGGTAGTTCATACTGATAGCACACAATTTCAGTGCTTATTTGTGAGAGCAGGTGATTCTAAGAAATAGGGAACGTAACGAGCAAAATCACCCCGGGGTTTGTCTTCTTGGAAAGTGGCAAGAACACTCGCTTCCCTACGGTCCATGTTGTATGCTATCAGCTTATTGGTCAACTGATGAAAAAAGAAAAGCACATTGCTATCTTGATGAATGTCAACCACATAATACTCTGGCTTGACTTCTGTTTCTCCAAAGACATCCAAAGAATCCACAGTCGTCTTCAACGCCCAATTCTCTGTATCATAATCCTGAAGAACCCAGATGGACAGTTTGTCATGAATTTCATCAACCGACTTTATAGTCACGCAATGTAGATGCCCTTGGGATTGACCTAAATAATGTGTAACGTTGTCACTTTGGCTCCAATCAGCCATGCCTGGCACAGTGATGATCCTTCTTGCCTTCCCTTGTATATCTACAACAAGTATGTGTTGTTTATTTGCCCCCCAAACTATCAAATGTAGAAGGCCATTAACAAAGGCACAATGATAGTCGAGAACCTCTAGTTTAAACTGATTATGCCAGCTGGAAACTTGCTCATTCTGCTCAACAATTTGGCCTTCCAACTGCCCTTCCTCATTTTGTTCAACAATTTGGCCTTCCAACTGCCCTTGCTCATTCTGTTCAACAATTTGGCCCTCCAACTGCCCTTGCTCATTCTGCTCATCAATTTGGCCTTCCAGCTGCCCTTGCTCATTCTGCTCATCAATTTGGCCTTCCAAATGCCCTTGTTCATTTTGCTCATCAATTTGGCCTTCCAAACCGCCCTTGCTCATTTTGCTCATCAATTTGGCCTTCCAGCTGCCCTTGCTCATTTTGCTCATCAATTTGGCCTTCCAAACTGCCCCTCATTCTCGCTCACCAATTGGCCTTCCAAATTGCCCTTGCTCATTCTGCTCATCAATTTGGCCTTCCAGCTGCCCTTGCTCATTTTGCTCATCAATTTGGCCTTCCAGCTGCCCTTGCTCATTTAGTTCAACAATTTGAACAATTTGGTCTTCCAGCTGCCCTTGCTCATTTTGTTCATCAATTTGGTCGAACAACCATTCAACAGGAATTACGGGAATTACGAATTGCATCGGCCCTTGCTCATTTAGTCCATCAATTTGGCCTTCCAACCGGTTCTGACTCCAGGCCCCAGCTTCAGACGAGTAAACATGCAGCGACACTACCTTCATGTCAACCTCGGGCATCTGGAACTGGACCAAGTGAAAGTGAGAGGATACGGCCGGATCGAAAGCCAAATAGGTATGGCTTAACATTGCACGGTCGCCGTAAGCAGGCACGCCTAACCATTCCTGTGTGGTCGGGTTGCACACGAAGTAGTCACTAGCCGAAGCATGATCCGGCTCCTGACTATGCCCGAAAAGGACAAGGCCATTGCATGAATCCAAGAAGAAGGCCCTGCTCGCAGTCCTCTCCATCAGGAAGGCGAAGGGAAACGGCACGGACCTCGCCGTCATGTCGACCAGACTGAAACTGACACGGGTAGCTTCATCATGGCCCTCAGCCTCCTCGGCCGTCTGGACGAACAGCCCCTGCATGGCTTGGCGGAGCTTCTTGCGGATGGCGGGGTCGGCGATGAGCTCGCACCAGCCCTTGGAGACGCACTTGAAGCGGCAGACGGACTTGGCGGGGAGGCGGGCGAGGATGTCCACCAGCGGGCCTTCGGGGAGGCCTGAGCCGGACGCCGTGCTGGCAGCCGTCTTGGAGCTGCCCTCCATGCCTCCCTCCGAGAAGAATCTGTGAAATGCGGGACCAAGCTGAGATGAGGTGTGAAAGGGTGCGAGTGGGAAAATCCGAAAATCCAGCCGTGAGGAGGTACAGGCGGCTTACCAGACACCGGAGACGGCCGTGCTCCACGGCGGCAGCGCAGGGCCCGCGCTCGACGGCGGCGGAGCAGGTGCTGCGCGGAGGATCTGGGGGATTCGTGGTGTGTGGCTTCGGCCGGAAGGATCAAATGAGCGTGACGTAATGTTCGGTTTTGGGCTTGGGCCTGGCGAGTGAGCGAATGGGCCACAAAGTATGATCCGGCTTGTTTTTTTTTTTGTCGTCCTTTTTTGTCCACAAACAACGGGCTGGCTGTAGATTCCCTCAAAACCTTAATTCGCCAATTTCTCAAAAAAAAAAAAACTTAATTCGCCAAGGAGCTGGAATCATCTGACAGTAACTTCAATAGCACAACTCTGCAGAATCCACACCATACAAACAGCCAAGCCCGTCTACCTATGTCTCAAACAGCAGCTAATCCCTGATTACATTATTACAGATCGAGTCTAAATTAGCAAATAGATGCATTCGCAGACTAAACAAGGCACACCAGGGAAGTAGCAATTGGTGAGTGTCAGCAGCTGAATCAACTTACTCTAGTAGTAACAATCAAAACGTATGTCGCATGGAAGTTTTGTTTCTTCATACATGCATATGATTGGGCAGTAGTTGTCACGAGACCACACTTGAATACAAGTTAACATTTGGATACACCCTATGCTACAGCCACATGATTGGTACAGAGCAACAGACAGCCCTTGAAGCTGCCCTAACCTACCGGTGTATACATCACCTTTGTCCCATTGCGATATAGGGAAATCTTCATGCAAGTGTCTGGTCCAGAGAAGCCAAGTAGCTCCTTACAAACCTCCTCATCGACAGTGGCTTTAGGATCAAAGTTTATACTAATTGTTTTGAGCACTCCCGCTAATCCCAGTAGTCGTTTCACAACCGTCAAATCACAACCTGCTCCTCTCAATCCAGAAACGTTCAGTTCCTGGAGAGAATTCAAGAAGAGCTCCCCACTTTCCCAGTCCAGCTCCTCATGACAAAAACAATCTTGTGAACAAGCAGCTTCTTCCTGAGATGAGGAGCATAAACATAAGGTCAGTTAACTGCTCATTAAACTTTACAATGGCTATTCACAATAGGAACAACATTAGAAAGAGGAAATGTTTTATATAGATGGCAAATTTGAAGATGGACAAGGATTTCTTCTTTCCTTCTTTTTTTTTTAAAAAAAAAAAGGAATTCCATTGGCAGAAACTATGGATGCCATATGTGGATAAGGTCCAAAGCTCTCTACTGGATGGACATTCAGAGAAATGAAGTGGATGAGATCCAGCAGAAGGAGGGCAAAGGATGGTAACAAAGATCTGTCTAGTGGACATTCAGAGAATTATGCTGCCTATCAATCTTGTAGACTTGATAATACACTCCAGAGTTGTGTCTTTTGAAAAGGAATCGAGATTTCCTTTTGGTGTTAGCCAATTGCAGCAATGAGTTTGTATTGTGTAGAGAAAAAGAGTTACAGAAAATAAATTCACAAATTTATGACAATTACAAATAGTACATAATCGATGAAGTTAGCTTCTTAGGGTTTCAAGAGAGCCTTTAGTGAGGCACCATGAGACAATCAGTAACAACATCAGTAAACTGCTCAATAAACTTTACAATGGCCATTCACAACAGGAACATCAGTAAGAGGAAATGATTTATATAGATGCCAAATTTGGTGATGAACAAGGATTTCTTTCTCTTTCCTTTTTTTTAAAAAAGGGAATTCCATTGGTAGAAACTATGAACGTCATATGTGGATGAGGTCCAAAGTACTCCCATGATACAGATGACAAAGCTCTCTACTGGACATTCAGAGAAATGAAGGTGGATGAGAGCAAGGAAGGCAAAGGATACAAGTGAGTAGGTGACAAAGCTCTCTCCAGTGGACATTCAGAGAAATGAAGTGGATGAGAGCAGAAGGAAGACAAAGTACATGTAGCATTTTGTGCATGGTAAGATAAACAGTAAGCTTAGTAACTATGCTGCCGATCAATCTTGTATACTTGATAATATACTCTAGAGTCTAGACTTGTGTCTTTTTAAAAGGAAATCGGATTTCCTTTTCGTGTTAGCCAATTGCAGCAATGAGTTTGTACTGTGTAGAGAAAAGAGTTACACAAAAGAAATTCACAAAATTATGACAATCACAAATAGTGCACAATCAATGAATTTAGCTTCTTAGGGTTTCAAAAGAGCCTTTAGTGAGGCATCATGACTTCATGAGACCATCAGCTTCAGTACTAACCCTGTGTAAAGCATACCATTAGTTTATGAACTGATGCCAGCGATCAAAATATGCACCTACACATAATAGGACCCAAAGTACTCCTGTAACTTTTCTTTATACTTTTTGGAGTAACACATAGCTGAGTATATGCATACACTGTATAATCTAGAAATAAAACATGAAGCAAATTAGAAAACAAAACTTCAGAAGTATCACCATTGGTCAAGCATTAGTGCACCAAATAAAAATATCCCATCACTTTCCAAGCAACCAAAGTATTCGATAGCTGGTAAAGTGAAAAATACCTTAATCGCTTCACGTATATCCAGAAACAGACTTCTTATCCTAGTTGAAACCTTAAGGAGATGGAATACACAAGAGCCAATAGCATGTCCATGTGTTACTAGGATCAGGCGTAATTTATTAACCAGCAACGAGGTCAGGCCTTCCATGCAGTAAGAAAATTTCTGCAAAATCATAAAAGGACACAAAAAAATTTCATATGCAGCGAGAAATAAAGCAAATATCTAGAATAAATGATTTTCTTACAAAGGACAAACGTTACAAAATGCTGCAAAACTACTTCAGAGTTGTTCTGATGACCAGAAGATCTCTCCAGTAAAGAATCACAATTTTTTCGCAGCAGCATAACCGAATTTTATTACCATGATGCGACGAAATTACAAGTGTTAGGTTTGAGCCTACAGTGATACCAAGAAACAGTAGCAAAAGCCTCAGAACACATAGGGTTCAGCTGGCTCAACAAACTTCCCAAGCAGCTAATAAAACGTCACAATTACTAGAGAACTACACACTCACCCTGTTTGGGTCTTAACTGAGTTGAATATGCCCACTACCCTCCACTCTTGAATTCACATCCTTGACCAAATTTTAGGACTATATACCAACGCATCTATCCGAACAGATGACAAAAGGAGGCTGAACTAATGCAATCATCTGATAAGGTACAGCTTATATTGAATTTTATGAAAAAAGGAAGACTACAAATGATCCATCAATAGGATTTGATTTAAAGCAATAACCTCAACTACCCAACAAAAGTGAGACTTGAGAAAAACAAATTGAACAAGAATTTTATATAAGAAATGCGCCTAAAAGTTGTAAGTTGTGGTCATACAAGAGGATTGTGTTTGAAATTATGATATAAGTTGGTAGGGATTGCACCAATTGAAGAAAACATTGTACATCGTTGAAATGGCATGGACATATCCCACAAACGCCTTTAGAACAATGGTGCATAGAAGAACACAACGGTGTGCCAAAATAATGTAAAGAAGCAGGCTTTGACCTCTACTAAATCTAACATAAGAAGAGGTTGCAAAGAGATACTTGATGGAATATCCTCAAAAATGTTATCTATGAATAGGAACACATGGAAATTTTACCGTTGTCACTATTACTTGTACATTATTATTATTTTTAATGGTTGGTATTTATTGGGTTTAATCTCTAGCGTACCTCAACAACTTTGAACTAAAAGGCTTTATTGGTGTTGTATCTACCCATGTTGATAACCAAATATCCTACAGAACTCATTTCCATTCAAACCATTCCCCGTTTGATGAGGAAACATATTTCAATTACCAAAACAAAACATCCAGTGGAAAATATGGCAGCATTGTCATCTAGCATGATTTTCAATTATTGACATGCTGTAATACCAACATGGACAGTACCAACTACCAACATCAATTCAATCTTCTTAACTACTGATCGCGATAAAGACAATATATTAGAGTAATTCAGCAACCTTATCAACTACTGATCCTGAATTCCTGGTAAAGACTTCATATTTATTGATAGGACAGAGGAATTATACATTTTTCCTTCTGTTCCACTCCCTCCATCCCAAATGAATGCAATTCTAGGTTTGGGACAAGTCAAACTTTCTTAAGTTCGACCATGTTCGTAGAAAATAGTATTATCTTCAAATAGATTTACTGCTAATTATTTGGTATCATAAATATTTGTATTTTTTGTATAGATTTAGTCAATGTCAAACTTAAAAATCTTTTGACTCCTTGGAAAATAAGAATTATATTCTTTTTGGGACGGATGGACTATAAATTAGCTAAAGAATGGTATGCCTTGCAGATTCAGTCCATTGGCTTGAGGTGGGATCCAAAAACCCCAGTTCATTTGTTTGCCAGATCAAATAGTTAAATGCATGAATGCAACTGATGCTGACATTCAAGTTATGTTTGTGCAATTGTGACTACAACTAAGGGTCCTTTCACTAGTCTTTGTTCATGAGTCAGTTGCTTGACTGCAATAAGTGTTTAGCAATCGCTGCTACTACAAAGTAGTTTTTTTTTTTTTTACAAACTTGCAGTTAATGGAAGGATGTACTCAGCAATATTTAATAATTAAAGAAAATTTTGAAATCCATGACAACGGGCATATACTCACAATTGGATAGACGACTGCAATGTGAAGAGCAGGGATGTTCTTAAAGCGTTGCAACAGCTTCACAATGCCCTGATTGTATTGATGTTGAGTTGATCCATACCATGCACCTGCAAAGGAGGTCCCTAGTGCCTGTAGCTGTGCCAACTCACCCAGCTGGACCCACCTTGGATCATAGTCATCAAGCCACCCAAAACATTCCAGAACCGGAGCAGTGATGTCAGCCACTGGTTGCCTCTTGAAGAAGCAATTACAGATACACAGAGTTTTCAGCATTGGCGACACAACAGTGAGCTGCTGCAACTCTTTCAGATTACCCAAAATCAAACTGACGAGAGACTCTGAACAGATATTAAGATTGGGCACCCCTTGAGCGTCGAGGAGAAAGAGTAGCCGCAGCGAGGGGCAGCGGACCGACGAGAAGGTGTCGCCGATGTCAGTGGCGCCTTTGAACCGGACGTGCTTCAGAACTAGCTCAGTGAGCTTCGTGAACACACCCGACGGTGGAAGCGTGAGGCGAAGGTAACCAAGGTGGAGGTGAAGCCGTTGGGCCCTGTCGAAGCAGGGCAGCTCAACGTCGTCCCTTACCACGGCCTCGCCTATCTCCCCCTTCTTCCGGTCTACCTCGTTGCGGAAACAGAGCACGCCGGTGAGGCGGGGCGCGGCGAGGCGGAGCACCGCGGCCGTGTCCCCGGGGTCAGCGTCGTTGGCGACTATGTTCAGGTTCGAGATAGCAGGAGCCGAGTGCTGAGCGAGCGCCGCGCGCGCGGCGGCAAGCGAGGGCAGCGCGCGGGCCGGTTCGGTGGGGTGCCGGAGCCGCAGCGCCGGGAGGCGCGCCCACAGGCGGCGCCAGCGGTGGGGTCGGACGCTGGGCCGCGCACGGGGCGGTTCGGCGGGGAGTGGGAACCACAGCTCCGGGAGCTGCGTCCAGAGGCAGCGCCAGCGGCGGGAGAGGACGCTGGTCCGCACGGCGGCGGCCGCGGACTGGAGGCGGCTGAAGATGGCGAGGAGGACGTCGTCGGGTAGCGCGCTGAGGCGGTCCTCCCCTCCTCCTCCTCGCCGCGGACACCTTCGTCACCGCCGCCGGCGAGATCCGGGGGAGGGAGGGCTTGGGGAAGGCGGCGGTTTCCCCCGGAAATGCAGAGCGCCGACCGGAATTCCTCCCAAATGTCGCGCATCGTCAATTGAACGGCACCGTCTCGAGAACACCTCCACCTCGGTTGTGTTGGATCTCTCTCCCGGGGTTCGAGATTTGGGTCGCCGACGAGAACTGCCGCGGCGGCGGCGCTGCAAGCCACGGAGTGTTCGGGTTTTTTGGACGGAGGTAGAAGACAAGCCAGTTCCCTACCAGTAGCTGTAGGCACAAGTGAAGGGTGGGCGTGGGCCCACTGGTCAGCCGCCAGTGGAACATTTCTGGGCCGGGCTGTACTGGAAAAAGGCCAGATCAAGATCATTTTGATGTGAACCCAACTGGCCCAACTTAACTCACGACCGACAAAAATGGGCGAATAACGGCTTTGAGTTACACCCCTTTGATTGGTTCTTAACTTTTTGAAAGCAAAAGCCAACCAAATAGGCCTTGAAAATTTTGGAAGCAGATTTGCTGGCTTCCTCCAACCGTTTCCAATATCACAATCTTAAAAGCTAGAACACAATTTTTTTTTTCGTGATCACGCCCAACCCTAGAAGACAATTTTGTATTATGAATCCCTAACTATTTTCAACACCCCAACTGCTTTCATATTTTGTTGTATCTTTTATATTTGTATATGGAAGTAGATTTTTCCAACATCCTTCAACCTCTAGATTGACCAATTGATAGGCTCACATATATTTTCACACAATTGGATCAATTTTCCTAAGTGCAGAAAGATTGAGAGTTGAAATAAGAAGTAGTTGGAGGATGTGATTTTTGAGTCTTGGCGAAAGATCAAAATTGGGAGTGAGCGAGCATTGAAAACTCTTGAAGATGCTCTAATAATGGTGCAAGTTTTTCAGTGTCATTTCAAACAATCTGACTCGTCTATAACCACAGCAAGATCAAGAGGAATCATCACTTCAATGTGCTAAGAATTTATTTAACCTCAGCAAACACATGTTGCTAGCTTCTACTTCAGCAAGCGTAAAACATTTCTTACCTTTTGTTCACTCTTGCGTTGTTGAAATTTGAAATGGATATATTCTTCTCATGTGACTGTGCTGTTGAGACCCTCACAACCTGCGGCATTTTTGCGGTGACAATAATCTCGTACAAGGTTTGAAACACAAAAGTTGCCTAATGCAAATTCAAAGCTGTAAATGTAATTTCATCAGTACGATTTTGGTAACTCAGCACATAATGAATCACGCAGGCAAAATGCTTGTCGTAGGGGAGCTATGATCAGTCTACAAGGAGAAGAAAGCAATAGCATTTGGTGATCCGCGAATAATCACCACTCTACCTTTCTCTGTTTTTTCTTTGAAACAACTATGAGAGCTCTTTATATTTCGGAAAGTCAAAAGCGCGGTCTAACGTGCTTGTAAAACTTTAATACAGAAAAACAGGAAAAGCAGCTTTAGGTTGCACCCCTTTAGTTGGCCTTTTGACTTTTTGGAAGGAGAAGCACTTGGCAAATTAAATCCCAACCAAATAGCATAAAAAAATTTGATGCAGGTTTGCTATCCTCCAACCGTTTTGAATATCACAATAATTGAAAGACGTAACTATTTTTTTCTATATTTAATATTTGTATTGGTAATGTTGTTCTACTTCTTGTGTCAAAAAAATGTTGTTCTACTTCTTTTTTGTCCACGTCCTTCTACACATGTAGATTGACCAATTAACACTCGCGTATATTCTCGCGTGATTGGTTCAATTTTTGTAAGTGTGGAAAGATTGAGAGTTGAAATAAAGAGTTGTTGGAGAACCATGTGTGTTTTTTTTTTTCAATCTTGTCAAACGATCAAAATTGGGAGTGAGATATAAAAACTCTTGGAGATGCTTTAATAATGGTGCAAGTTTTAGTGCCATTTCAAACAAACCGACTTGTCTATAACCGGAGGCATCACTTTAATGTGCTAAGAGTTTATTTGACCTCAGCAAACACATGTTGCTAGCTAGCTTCTAACTTTAGCAAGCGTAAAACAATTTCTTACATTTGGTTCACTCTTGCTCGGTTGAAATTTGAAATGGACATTATGTTCTCTGTGATTGTGCTGTTGAGACCCTCAGCGGCATTTTTCATGGTGACAATCTCGTACGACAAGGTCGAAAACACAAAAGTTGCCTAATGCAAATCCATGCTGCCAACGGAATTTCAGCAGTAAGATTTCACTAACTCGGCATAATGAATCAGCTTATACTAGCGCGGGCAAAATGCTTATCACAGGGCTACGATTAGTCTGAAAGGAACACCAATGATCACTACTCCCTCCATCCTAAAACAACTATCGTTCTCACTTCTCGCTTTCTAAGAAATATCTTTAATTAATTATATATTAAAATATATTAATATTTATGCTAAATAAATAGTATCATCCAAAAGATCTTTGAGTCCAGTTTTTTAATAAATTTATTTAAAAATTAAAACATTACACTATTTTCTACAAATCGAGTCAATCTTAGGATACAAAAGACTAAAACGACACTTAATTTCGTATAGAGGGAATACATTTGTAGCACCAGCTATTCCTGGCCCAACACCATGAGAACCTTATAGACATGGGCCATGGTGCGCACTGCCGAATGCACTACATGGGTATGGGTAGCACAGCCTCCTTTCACACGACCACACGTATTGCCTGCCTTCACACTTCTACTGACCGAAGGAAACCCGCGCGGGCAGGCCCACTGTGGCCCAATTACTCTGTCCCGTTCACGCGTACTGCGGACTACAGCACTTGGGCTCTCTTCATCAGATGCTATGTCTACTTCAGTATCTTCAGTAGCCATCCTGACAGGCCATAAGACAACATCCTTCAACAACTGCCTCGCCGTGGCTTCGCGGACGCGATTGACAGCCACACGCACACGCACGGTCTTTACCGCCCAGCCTGTCGTCTATGGAGGGACTGGAATCTGGATGGCCGGTCTCCGTGTGCTACGACGATGGTCATTCCGTGACACCCACGACGCGGACTGGGCAACTGTCACAACCGGCGGCGCGGCGGCGGCGAGGCAAAGCGATTCGCTCCGAGGATCAGCGCTGGTCGGAAGGAGTGGACGGACATTGTGATCAGCCGGGAAAGGGTAACCGCTCCGATGGCAATTGTTGAGGCTCGCCGGGGACTTCTCACTGCCAGCAAACTTGAAAGCACGCACTCAGAAAAGCTCGATGAACTCAGTGTTTTTTACTTTTTTTGGTGCTGTCAACTGACAGCATTTTCTGTTGTTTATCTTGCAATATAAAGGAAACTTACAAGGAGCTGTTCTCCTGATTGTGCGGCACGAGCTTCAGTATGATCATGCCATCCCACGACCACGCAAGAGACGCGCAGGACTCTGACGTGCCTCCGCATGAACTAATCGCATGCGTCAGGCTTACAAGAACTCGACTGATGAAACTGAAACTCTGAAACCGAAAGGAAAAGACAGACACTGAAACTCTGAAACGATAACGAAAAATAACTGACTGACAAAACTGAAACTCTGAAACTGAAAGGGAAAGACAGACTGACAGGCTCTGAAACTCTGAAACGAAAACGAAAAAAAAAATAGTGATGCTGAACAGCTGGAGTAGCTCAACAGAAATAGCCTCCACATAATAATACAGTACCAGATGATGGACCTGAACGGAAAGACAATGGCAACCTCGAATGTCTTCAATCACTGATTATTTTTGGCCACTTCGTTGCATATTTCTCATCTATATAGTTGTGGTTGGCGTTGTCCTTCAATTCTTCTATCAAGAACTTGGTTACTTCATCTGGTTGATTACCAACACTAATATGTAACTCCTGGAGACTTTTAAGAGTCTCAATGCCATAAATCCCTTCGAAGGCTTCAAACCGCATATCAATCCTCTCAAGTGCTGGCATTACGTCTTCTCCTGTAACTGCAAAGCTCAGCCTGGGCACGAGAGTTGCAAAGAAGCGAAGCAGCTTTAAATGGCTCAGTTTCTTCATTTTGGCCGGATGAATCAAACCCACATCTACTGCGAATATATCATTGTTGGTTTCACCTACATGATAACTGGGTCCAATCCACTCCAACCTGAATGCACCCTCAATCCAAACACTAGCAAAGCATTGTCATGGAGTACTTAATACAATTGTGAAATATAGAAACATATATATAGCATTTTATAAGTTAATTGAATTATTTTCCCTACCAGACTACACTCAATTTAAAGATATAGACCTTAGTTGTTTAATAATAATAGGGGTGGGTGGATGTAAAAAATTTTGTTGGCGGGCGGGGCGGGGGGGGGGGGGGTGGTATTTTAGGTTAATATTCATGATGGCAGAAATGTTTAATTTTGATGAAAACTTATTTATGAAGGTGTGTATTTTTTTAGGAAACATAATAGGCCGAATGCATATTAATTATTGACGATGATGGTTAGAGTCTAAAATATCACAATGTTTAGTCACTTTGTGTGTGTATATGCTACTATGCTAGCTGCACGCTGTCTGAAATATGGCTAAGCTAAGCATTGGTAATGTTAAATACCTCTTTCCTTGCAGGCGCGATTGTAGTTCTTTAATAAGTTGGTCACGAGTCATGTCTTCTACCTTGCTCTGCGTCCCTTGAGTGTCGCCATCGTTGCCTTGCTTGCTGTGATCACGGAAGAGTGGCACAAGCCACTTCGCTAGGCCTGGTTTGATGCCAGCAGCTAGGTTCTTCTCTGCCAGTGTCCCTATGTTGCGGTCTGCTTGTTGCTCCTGCTTGCTGTCCCGTGGCTTTTCTTCAATAAGTTGGTCACGGGTCATTGGCTCTCTGTTGTTATTTGCCTGCTGAGTGCTGCCATCATTGACTTGCGCCCTGCGACCACAGAGCAGTGGCACAAGATGCTTCACTAAGCCTGCACCTAGTTTTTTCTCTGCAGGTCTCCCTGCAGTGTCGCGGCCTTGTTGCTCTTCATCTATGTCCCGTGGCTTGATTTGACCCAGAATATCCCTGAGGACTTGATCTTCATCGTAGTTTTGTGACACCGTGACTAATGCTCGGCAGTCGAATTCTTTTCCAAAATCCCGATACAGTTTGGTGGCAATGGTGGTCTTTCCCACCCCACCGAATCCGACAATGGAAAGAACAGCTCGATCAGAATGTTTATCCTCTTTTTCCATCCATGTCTGAAGCTCCTTCATGTCCCCCTCCACACCTACAGGATTCAGCGTGTGGATAAGCTGACGGTTGTCCCTCAGATGCTCAGCAATGGCAGACGTAAGAGCATGGGTTGCTCCCGCTCCTGTGGTGCTGCCATTTTTTTTGCCTGGGTTGTCAACTCCATATCTACCTCGCCGCTCAGCAATCTGTTCCGCCCTGACCTTGAGCTGAGCAATCTTGGAAGCAATTTCACGGCGAGGCCAGAATGTCCACACCTCATAGAATATTGTCAGTATGAAGGAACATCTTGCGTCACTGAGAGAGTCGTGAGGGAGGCGGTGGGCGAAGTCGTCGATGCAGTCTTCCATGTCATATGCCATGTCACGGATCTGCTTCATCCAGTTCTTGAGTCGGCAGTCATGGTCTTCCTGGGAACCGCCGAGGTCACCAAGGAAAGCCTGCACGCTGGCAAGCTCGTCGGTGATGTACTGAACGTCGCCGCGGACGCCACGGATCAGAGTGTACTCCTGGGCAAGGAGTCAGCCCAGCTTGCCCAGCCCAGGAGAGATTTCATGCTGGCCTCCGAAGCACCCACCACAAGCTCCATCTTGTCCTCCTCTTGGCTCGAACCTCTCTACGTCCTGTTGTTGCAAGCTCAGATCAATCAAGCACAGATAAACGTCCACTGCAGGCCCATTAGTTATTAATCTATCTATGAAAGAAAAAAGGGCGACACCATTTATCTAATCAGGACATGGAAGAATTCTTGTGAATACTAAAACTTTTGCAATCAAATTAAAGAACCTCTGCAAATGTGAAAATCAAAGAACTGACGGCA
Source organism: Themeda triandra (assembly GCA_018135685.1). Classification (NCBI taxonomy): domain Eukaryota; kingdom Viridiplantae; phylum Streptophyta; class Magnoliopsida; order Poales; family Poaceae; genus Themeda; species Themeda triandra. The sequence continues at coordinate 624,466 of JAENPR010000280.1, read as the reverse complement.
TTTTTTTAAGCATCTACTTTCTATGCTTCGACAACTAACTCCAAGTTGATTGATGTTCTCCAAATCACACACATTTTGCCTAAGTCATGGTTGCTAATCAAGTGAATGAAAAACAAGCTTTCAGAGAAATATGTATATTGACCTTGGCCTCTTCCGATCGATCTGCCGCAGCAATCACCACAGGATGCATGGGAGCACCAACTGACACGGCAAGAAAACAATAAGCAGATAACAAAGGCGTCAAAGGCCGGATAACAAACCGGAAGAAGAAGAACAGTAACAGAGACACAAAGGTCGGAGCAGGCACCTACGAGGACACTGGTTAGGGTGGCCGCCGTCAAGGCGTCAGTGTTGCAGACGAACGGAAGGCCAATTGAAAGGTTAGATCCAAAGTTTTGGTTTGACTTCGATGAAACGAGAGGGTATGATGGTGAACGCGGGCTCACCGTGACCACCCTTAACTCTATATATGTCTATGTATACATATACCTCTAGATGCTTGTCAGGTGTACAGCCAACTGATCCGACAGCCTGCAGTGTGTGCTCCAGCCTAGCGGTGTGAATTTTAAGCCGCCAACGTCCGCTGCTGTCTCCATGGGCCACGGGTGCTGGCGCATGGTTGGATCATCTGGCTAGGGGTATGTATTATTGTGGATACTAGTCCATAAACCCGTGCTTGAACACGGGCTAGAATTTTAAAAATACAATTAATATATTTAATTAATATAAAAAATACTATATTATATTTTTTTCTTTGTTTATTTTCTATAAAATAGGCATGATAGATATTTCGTAGTCTATATCTAGTGAACATAAACTTATTAATAATTTTATTTGCAAGGGACTAACCTTATATATTTTTCATGCAAATTCATATTTTACTATGAATGGCACCTTGTATATTTTGATATGCAATTAATTTGAAACCTCGCCATTAACTATAGTTAGTCATCTTGCATCACATATATTAAATCGTGAATCTATTTTGTTTTTATTTTTATTTTTATTGACTTCTATAATTTTTTTGTCAAGTTAAAATCTTGTGCTTGTTGTATCTCTTACTAACTCTTGTTTTGGACTATTTTAAAATAAAAATTTTGGTAATATAGTACATTCAAAAATACTACAATAGTATATGTAATCATTTGAAACTTATGCCAAGTCACCTAAGATAGAGTAATGTTAAAGGGTAAAAAAAATATAGCCATCAGTAGTCGCCCACAATTCTTAAATGATAGGATTTTCCTATCAAGGAATTATATGTGTAGTTATGGTTATATTAATATATATAGTTGTGTCAAACATTTAGTTAAAATATATAAATATAGATAAAGTAGCAACCTATATAAATTACGTCATGGTTATTAATATGGTTTTTAAAAAATATTAGCATCACTAGTATATGAGTTGTTAAGGACATATTTTGTTGATGAAACATAACATATATATTTATAGCGCTCATGCATGCTGACACAATGTATATACTTACATTAATCAAATCTTACTATATTAATATTGATAGAAATGGTTAATGTACAAACTCCAGGCTATATTAACATGGACCTCTAGGTACCATTTCTAGTATTTATCCTTTTTAGCATAAAATGCATTTAGTTTAAATCCAATCATTAAGATGCATATAAACTCTGGTTGTATATTTTTCTGTGACTTCACTAATTATAATTTAACTATTGACTTTTAATTGAGTTGTATAATTTTTCCACATGTTATGTAGAAACTCTAGGTGGTGTCTTATTTTTTATCCATAATATATTTTTACTAAAAGGAGTTTAGATCTTAGTAATATTGTTTTCCAAATGTTAATTAAGTTAAAACTCATATTGCACCCTATCACCAAACTTGTCTGATTTATGTATCGAGTCCTAATTCCCATAATTGATATGACACAATGTTTCAGTTAAAATTTATAAAGTTATTGAAAACAACTTATGAAATTCATTATTATGGAGTATTAATATAATTTAAAGAATTTTCTTACATTATTGCTACATGGTTTGTTAATTAAAATTATTCCATGCTTATAAGCTATTAAAATAAATATTTATCCTAATGTATATATATTTATTTGGTATGCATGGTCAAACATAGCATTATTTTTATTTAATTTCAAGTAAAAGTTTGTGATTTGAAAATATATATGTCTGATACCTTTATGAATATTGAATTTTTTTTTCTAATTGAGTATATTAGTATTTAGGGTTTACATATAGACCCGAGAGAGGTGGGTAATTTAGATACAACTTAAGGGACCTATTTTAAATTATTTTTTATAAGGATAAATGCGGGTAATTTGTATACAAATTTAGAGGGTTATTCAGAATTATATTTCATAATGGCACAAGTGGGAAATTTATATAAAAAATAGGGGGTTACTTTAGTTAGTTTTTATAATGGTAGAGGTGGGTAATTTCTTTTATAAATTGCATAGATCCAATGACTATTATCGAAGATGATGATTAGAGTCTACAAAATTAAAGGCAAGATGTTTCTATTTTTTGTGAGAATTTTTAGGATTTATCTTTTTTCCTAGCACATCTAGTGAGAGTTAATGTGGTGCCTCCTTTAAAGTCTCTAATTAGTAATAGTAAGATGTATATTTTTATTGAAATTTTCTCTACCAATAGGGATGAGTTGATTTGCCTATATTTCACAAAAGTACAATATATTTAATTTAAGGATGGTGAGATGGACTCTACAAGCCTTGTCTATTGGTCTCACCACCCTAAACAATTAAGCGGGAGAAACCCCTCGATAACATCTCATTAACATACACATGTGCCACTATGAGCCAAATTCTAAACTGGATGGGATGTCACATACACCCCGTGACTAGAAACATTCCCTCATAGCACACATGACCGTGCCCCAGACTTTAAACGGCTTAAATCTACTCTGCACACTGAGTGAACCATGCCTACCACTATCCAACTTATGCTTTAGTTCTCGCTTCATGTAAAATGGTTAAACTAGGGATGGTGGGGTGGACTCTAAACCTTATATGATGGTCTAACCAGCCCTAAGCAACCAAGATGGAACTAAACCCTCAACATCTCATTAACATGCACATGGGCCACTATAGGTGGAATTCCAAACTAGGGCGAATGTTACATTTTGTTGACAGTAGATATTGCATGTTTTTACCCCATTACAACTGTCAACAAAGTGTTCTTTCTGGAAGAAAACCACCAAACAAGTTGTGACATAGGTACAAATAACTTGGTTACACGTGTGCATGTCAGTATTTGGGTGCAGCACTCAGAACAACTACTTTCCAGTGTCCGAAAGCTTCAAATGAAGATAGAACCACCAACCAAGATGGCCAATGGACAAACCAACTTCACATTCATCAATGCCATGGCCTCTGAAGGCAGTGTGCAAAAGATGAGCACAAAGGTCAGGTCCGCCGACCTGACATTTATGGGTCCAATACCACCATTGTGCTTAGAATCGCATGTTGAAGCTACCTGCAAAAGATGGCCCTTTGGTTCCACCATAGGTAGGTCGACCGACCTAGCTTTGGGGCCATCTCAGACACTGCCAGAACACCAGAGACCTCTGGAGCTTCTAGAAGGTGCCACGTGGCCTCACAGGGGAGAATGCCAGGTCGGCCGACCTGGGATGTGGGCCCACTCAAGGTCGGTTGCACTCCACCGACCTCCCCAACACATTTCCCATGTGTGGGAAATCACAGGCGTCCATCTAGGTCGGTTCCAACGGCGATTTATCCAAGGGTGCATGGTGGAGGGGCACATGGATCGATGACATGGCAGTGGAGTAGAACCTACTCCACCTCCCACTTGGAGTAGCCCGTACTCCACCTCTCCACTATAAATACCCCCTCACTCCCCCTCATTCAAGACATCAATGAGAAGTCTCTTGAGAGCCATGTGAAGCTATGTAGTTCAGTGTAGTGGTAGTAGTAGCGTGGGAGTTTGAGTAGGTCGAGCGAAGCTTGGGGTCTCCGGAGTCGTCTTCTGGAGAGTCTGGTATGTCTTCCTCTTGTAAGACTTTCAGTGCTTAATATATTCTTCGTTTACTTTACTAAGCCCTTACTTTAAGTACTTACTTTGAGTATTTACTTAGTGCATTACTATACTAGTATGCTAATGTTGTGTCTTAGTCTTATTAGTGTAATGTCTTAGCTAGTTTAGTGTCTATAACCACTTGTGTGTGTTTGACTACCAACTGGGGTTGAGGCTATTTAATTGATAGCTGAAGTCATAAGACTAGTGTAGGCATGGTGCTTAGGCTAGGGCTTATTAGTGGATGCAACCTCACCTTGATTGGTTTACCTCTCAATATTCTGACGTATATTAGCGTGAATGGCGAAGCGTGACAGTCCTCCGTCTCCTTATAGTTCTATTTGCGTTGGGTTTGGTCTGTAGGGCGCCCATAAGCCAAAGGTCCGCTTGGATAGGGGTTGTGTCCCCTATTTGTAAGTCGACTTCCTCTATCACACAAGTTCGTTTAGGCACTAGTCTAGTTGAGTCGTTACATCACTAAAATTAGAACACAGAAGTAGAGTTAGATACATAGGAGTCCATACTCACTCGTTGTCCTCCCACCTAGCTATCACTCCACCTCCTATACTCTCTTGCTAACTCATTCATCCATCCTTCCTATACACCTGTCGACGAAATATCGGCGATAGTCCGACCAGGGGTATGCCCTGACCGGTAATGGATTGGCGGAAGGCGCACGAGATTGCGAGCAAGACGTAAACAGGGAGCAATCACACGAGGTTTACCCGGGTTCAGCCGCAAGGATGCGTAAAACCCTAGTCCCGCTCTCTTTCGATTATGATGTGGATGTATGAGTTCGTGCGTTATGCCGCATTACGTCCTCGGCATGGGGGTCCTTGCTCTCCTTATATATTGCGGGAGCAAGGTTACAAGTCGGAACTAGCCTATCTCGGTACTAAGTTTACATACTTTACAAGTCTAAACTTTCCTATCTCAGCTAGGTCTTGTCCTCCTTGTCGGTCTTCGATATTCTTGCTGTTTTAGGGCTGTCCGACCCGGCCGAGCCGATCGGTCTTGAAGCTTGATGGGCCGGCTGGCGATAGCGTGTCGGCCCAAACTAGGCCGTGAGGGTATATGGAGTTTATACCTCCACAAACTAGTCCCCGAGCATCATGGATCTTGAGGGAAAAAACTCCGTCTTGCTTGGTCGAGTGAGAAAGGGTGGTCGGACACACGTTCGACATGTGGTCCGAGCAGGGGCGGAGGACCGTCTAATGCTTCCGACCACACTTTGCTTACACTTGGTTGACGTTTTCGGTTTTGACCGAAAGATTTATGATGCTCCTGAAAAGAAAAAAGAATTTTGAAAGGGTCCCAAATCTAGAGACGTGGGCCCACGTTAGTGTGTGATGCCTGCCATCACATGGTATCTGTCGTGATTGGTCGTTGCCTTAGCTTAGTTTTGAAACTAAACTCTTTGTAAAGAGAAAGGATCGGGCCGAGTCATGCAAATGACGTGGGCCCACGTAGTCCCGAGGTTGCCGTAAGATAGTATATGTTGCAGCAAGCTCTAAAAGAAGGATCTAGCCCATGTCACCTCTCGGGTGACGTGGGCCCACGTAGTCCCCGAGCCCGAGATGAGGTGGAACACGTTATGTCGTGTCTAAAAAAGAAGACAACCGATCATTATATCATGCTTTATGTGTTTCCGACCACTCTTTGAGTGAGACCGAGCAGGCCAAATTTCATTTGGGCTGGCCGGTTTGAACCATGCCATGACTTTGTCATGATTAAGTTAAGATAGCTTTGCTACTTAACTCAGTCCTCAGCGTGGCTGTGAGACCATGGTTTTGAATCTAAACCCATGAAATAGCTTAGCTATTTGTGTGCCAGAATAACCGGTATCTTTGGCCAAAAAATCCCAGCTCAGCTGTCGGATTGTGTGGGTTGAAATATGGATGCTATACTGATGCTATACTGTAACTTGTAAATCAGTTCTTCGAGTTGTTGCCGCAAAGAGAAAATTTGGTATGAGTGAATGTTTGATTTGATGTGATTTGATATAATCTATGACATAGAGTTGTATCAAGATGTGTTGTTTGAGAATGGTTTTTAGTAATCGCCTCTCCTTAGAGTTAATCAGTCCGCAGGTGTGTAGGTGACCTATAGTGAATAGCGCGTTTGCCGAATCACTTAGGGCCCTATTTCCATTGGAGGCGACCGCTGACACCCCTGTGTTGTATAGCGTTGGAGCTGTGAACACGTAGCGGGGTTGATCAGAGACAGTGCACGCTGATTGTTTTCTGTGGGAGGGGTGACGTACTTGGCCATTTGATACAAAGAAAAAAGGTGTTTTTAACTTTGTAAAGAGTTTTTTCGAACGTACTTTGAAGTAGTTCGTGTAAAGAAATCTTTTGTGAAAAAAGATCGGTGAAGGCATGTATGTTAGGTTAATAGAGCACTTATCTGTATTTTGCTGTGAACCACCGTCTTCCCGTGGCGGGCTTTGATCATGCCTTTGTTCCTAAAAGAATAGTGATATGGTGTGTAAAATTCTGTTATGCAGAAGGGTAGGTCATGCTTATTACAAGTTTGGAAGAAAAAATTGCCGGCGACACTCTTCTCTTTCTCATTCAAGAGCCGACCGAGTCCTTAGGGATTAGATGATCCTAAACAAACAAAGACGGTGCCGGAATGTTTGGAGCCCTTTTCCTTTGGGAGCGACCGCTGGATCACTCGTGTTGTTTGAGCGTGATGCTTGTTAACACGTAGCGAGTGGGACCGAGACAAGTGCATTCCCCGGTTTGCTTCGTGTTTGAGGTAAGAAATTTGTGAAAACTGGTTTTTCTAAAGTGTGGTCTTTTGAAATGGAGGGGATGAATAAAAAATTTATTAAGGATGTGAGATACTTATCTTTCAACCGTCGTGTCGCGTCATGATCACGTGCGGGCGAAAAATATTCGCTTGCTAATGCAACCGTGCATCGGCCGACCGGGATGTCACGTCAAATCCCGGGTACAATTTTCAGATTCCCGATCGAGTCGGTGCTTCCCGGCGTGGTGGGTCCGTTGTGTCAGTGGCACAATCGTTCCACCTTCTGATGACCTGAGTCAGCGAGCGTGCGGGGGGTTCCCGAGGCGGGGGAAACGTACAAATGCTTATTGCTTTAGTGGAGCGGTTTTTGTCGCTTCGTGCTCTCGGGGAACGAGAGGGCCGCGGGGGTTTGATTACCCACGATCTCATCGGTTGCCTTCTTGATTCCTCCGAGCTCTTCTATAAATCGGGGCCTGCGGCTGGGAGTTACGTACACGCGCGCATTCTCTCGTTCTTGTTCTTGTCCATTCGCTTCCGCAAACTTAGGGTTTTAGATCCCATACTTGCGCCGCCGCTCCTAGATGGATCGCCGTCACGGTAAGCGCCCGGCGGAGGAGGAGTCGGTGAACTCCCTAGGGAGGTGAGGCCGCGGAGGAGGTGAGCTTGGATTGGAGTTTTCCTTGATTAATCTTGGGGTTTTCTTCTTTTGGTGTAACCGCTATTTTTCGTTCACAATGTAGGTACACCCTCCCGACCATTGGAGGTGCGGCGGGCACCTCCGCCGCGGCGGCGCCGCGAGGCGGCGAGAAGGGCGGCGGAGGAGCGGAGGGATGTGCGGGGGGCTGCGGCCCCGAGCGGGTGGCTCGGTCGTGGAGGCCGGAGCCGCCGTTGCCGCGGCGAGCATGTGGCTCCCGTCGTGGCGGAGGAGGTGGCGGCGGCCGCCGGCGTTTCTACGCCGCGTTCGGCGAGCGTGTCTCGGTGAACTCTTCGGCGTCTGCGCTCGAGCGCCGTCGAGGCGGAGCTGCAAAGACATCGGGACCTCTACTCCGACGCCACCAAGCAGCTGGGGCAGGCGGAGGGGAATGTGGACCTGTTCCTGAAGGCACTCTACTCCGCCCAGGTGGAGCTGGAGGCGGAAAAGCAGCGGGCCGCCGACTTCGACGCCGATGCTAACACCGCCGTCAATGAGGCGGCGGACGAGAGGTTGGCCCGCAAGGTCCAGGTGGACACGTTACTTCGGCAGCGTGAAGCTGCCGACACCAGGGTCGGCGGTGAGTGTCGTTTCCTTTTTCTGTTCATATTCCCTGAATTGTTCTCGTCTTGGCATTTTTAATTTTTTACTGTTTTTGCGGAAGCGCGACGAGCAAATGGAGCAGCCGGGGGCCGCTCATGCGGCGGATGCGGTGAACGCCCAGGGCGGCGATGTCATCGCGCGGCTGGCGGCGATCCCCGGCCAAGTGGCCGCGGTGGCGGTTCATGGCGTTCGTCATGGTGCCTCCGCCGCTTATGCCACCGTCGACGCCATCTCGGGCGTTGATGTCCGTGGGGTGGAGCTGTCGGTGGCGGCGCATGACGCCATGGAGGGCGGCGCCGTCGAGTTCACCGGGGCGGCGGAGGCCGTCGTCGCCGCGACTCCTGTCGACCTGGTGGTCGGCAAACTGTTCGGGATGACTAGATTGCTTTAGATGCAATCGGTCCCCGTTTGTAAAAATTTTTATATTTTTAATGAAAGAAGTGAATCCTTTAAGATGTGTCTTGTGCCGAGAATCCTTCGAGATTCCTTTTATTTATCCCTTTGTTTTGATCCGTTTTCATGATTGTATCATGTTCTTGCCGTAGGATTTTTATTTCGGGGCTTAGAGCCCTCGTTTGTTGCGTCGAGAGGATGTCGTGATGCGTCAGTTTGAGGAATGATTTTCCTTTGAATAGGGAAAAAAAATCCATGTGCTCAAATGTTTGACACGAAAACTTGACTTCTTATTATAACATAGTACACATTAGATTGCTTTTTCGTCATCAGAATGACTTACAATGATGTGTACGACTGACGCTAATTTTAACTTTGAAAGGAAAAATAGCCTAGAAAAGAAAAACTTGTGCTGATAAAAGAGGAGGACGTATCTCTCATTCTTTTTAGTTTTCCGGCTCTGCTTCTCCTTCTTCCAAGTCGTGAATCATGACCGGATCTTCTTCGGTGCAGAGGAGTAGGTCGTCATCGTCCAAGACTTGATCGTCTCGGCGTCGGGCGTGGTCGGATATACTTATCCCGTTTTGAGTAGTATTGAGATTGTCCTTTTTTAGAAAAGGCACATCTGTAAAGGAATCTAAGGAGCTTGAGTTTTTCTCAACCGGCTTCCTTTTGAACTACTTCGTACCACTCGCCGTTTATGAACATGCCTTCTGATGTTTTGCGCCCTGGTGATCAAACTGTTCTGATGCGCCGAAGGTCAGCTGGGTTTATTGGATTAGGGAATATGTGCTCGGTGCGCGGCGGTATCCTATCCTCGGGAGGAGTTGGGCTGGGGAGCCTCCAGTTTGGTTCTCGAGTCAGCAAATTGTCCAGGAAGGGAGTGACAAAACCATTGCGGTTTGTTTGGACGGATGGAACCGTTCGACCGGGGGGAGGACTCCGAGCACGTTTGTATACAGTGGTCGTCTGTATGGGTTGGGTACAACAACGAGGCTCATCCATGTTAGGTGAATCCCTCGTGCCATCCCTTAATGGGCTTATGCCGAAACTGCGGCGATTCTCTCTGGTTGCTGCCATGTGTTTTTGGCGCTCTTCCCTTCGTTTTCTTTCTACGTCTTGGTGTCGGTCAGCAAGTGCCCTGGTCCAGTGTGCTGACGCGCTTGTCATTGAGGGAGACTGAGTTGATCGTGCTCGTGGCCGTTCTGCTCTTTGCTCCGTTGCACCTGATGTTGCCATGGCAGTCAATATCTCTTGCCGTCGTCTTTCCCTCCGTTGTTCATCACGACGAAGGGCAGCAGCTAGCTCGGTGCGTTCTGCGAACAACCGGGCGTTAGATGTGTTGTTTTGTGGGGATCGTTCTTGCTGCGTTGCCGCAGTAGGTGCAGTTGGCGGGTTCCGACCAGTTCGTCGGATTTCCCGCTGACGTCTCCGCCGTTCGTTGCGGCGTGCGTTCCTGCGATGGGCTGTTGATACGTAGCTCCGATCTGGCGTAGCTTGCTGACCGGCTTGTGTCATTTTGACCGGATTGCTATTGCTTCGTGAGGCTTGTGAAGTCCTTGTTCTTAGATCTTGGATATCGGCCGGATTCTCTCGCCGTATGTTGCTTGGCCGGCCTCTCCGACCACCGCGTACGATGATCGGCCGTGGTCGGAGCCGCCATGGTTTCGCCGCCATCGGCCGTGTATGGTTGCCACGAGGATTTGTTGGAACGCGTCGTTGTAGATTCACCGGCTGCAAACGTGGCCGCTCGGAGCGCCCCAAAAGTGACTCTACGATTGTTGTTACGCCTTCGTGTCGATGGATTAGGAATTCGTTGTTGTCGCGCGATTTGTAGATCGCGACTGACGCGTCGTCGGAGCGACTCAAAGTTGGCATGGGTTTCTGTCAACCTCATGTCTTGTTGATGGATCAAACGGAGTAGATCCGTGTTGCTGACACGCCTCCTTTGGTTAGGACCGGTCGGAGGTGTTGACGCCGTGCCGTCAACTATCAGTAGTGGATTGGTTGGGACTGCAATGGTGGTCACCGGGATGAGTTGGATCTGGTTTGGCGCAGCCACCATTGTTGGTGCCATTGTCGGCGTGATAGCCGGGGCGTGAGAGTTGTAGTAGCGTTCTTGAGTTCGAAGTCCGGTGAACGTTCCGAAGTTGAAGGTGAGGCCGGCTTCGAAGGTCATGGAAGCCGGGAAGGAAACCATCTTGATCGACGTAAAATCTCGGTGCGCACCCCCTACAGCGCGCCACCGTCGACGAAATATCGGCGATAGTCCGACCAGGGTATGCCCCGACCGGTAATGGATTGGCGGAAGGCGCATGAGATTGCGAGCAAGACGTAAACGGGGAGCAATCACACGAGGTTTACCCAGGTTCAGCCGCAAGGATGCGTAAAACCCTAGTCCCGCTCTCTGTTTCGATTATGATGTGGATGTATGAGTTCGTGCGTTATGCCGGATTCGTCCTTCGGCATGGGGGTCCTTGCTCTCCTTATATATTGCGGGGAGCAAGGTTACAAGTCGGAACTAGCCTATCTCGGTACTAAGTTTACATACTTTACAAGTCTAAACTTTCCTATCTCGCCTAGGTCTTGTCCTCCTTGTCCTGTCTTCGATATTCTTGCTGTTTTAGGCTGTCCGACCAGGCCCGACTGAGCCGATCGGTCTTGAAGCTTGATGGGCCGGCCTGGCGATAGCGTGTCGGCCCAAACTAGGCCGTGAGGGTATATGGAGTTTATACCTCCACAACACCCCGTTTATCCCTCTTCCACTAGGATACTAAATTATTGACACCTGGATCTTCTCCCCCTATTAACTCCTAGCTACGACTTTCCCTTGGGAGAAATATAAATCGACAACCTTGGGATACTCCTCGGTGAAATGCTACAGCGTACATTACGTGCGTTTGCGGAATATCCAATAATTATAGAATTAACCCTCCTGGCATTTCTAGCATTGTTGCCATACTTGGTGGTTGCGTTAAGAAATGTCAACAAGCACTTCTGGTGCCGTTGCTGAGGAAAGTGTCAGCCTAGGAGTTTTAATAGAATCAAATCCAGGGTCAATGACCAATCTATTTATTAGTTAGTGTTAGGGGTTTACCCCCCTGTCTTGCTTCTCGAAGCTAGACGGTGCATGAACGGTTGTTGAGGTGAACTAGACATTGTCAAGTTCCACCTCCAAGGTTCATTTTGGAACCAAAACCTATTCAAGGAGGCTTTGCACAGGTTATCAAAGAAGCCATGACCCAAAAGATCATCCCTGACTATTCTACGCCGTTGGCTGACTATGTCTCCACGGGTTCGCAGCTTAGCTTGGGGGATGCAACTTTTGAGTCTGTGCTTATCAATATGGTGCAAGCCAACCCATTCATGGGAAGCCACACGGGAACACCAATGCCCATCTCCAACACTTCCTGTAGGTGTGTGGGACCTTCACCATTTAGAATGTCTCCACAAAAGCCATCTATCCTCGCCTTTTCCCATTCTCGCTATTGGGAAAGGCGAAGCGGTAGTTTTACACCAACAGAGAAGAAGTCGCCGTCAAGAGAAAACCATCCCATCATTAGTGATGGAACAACTACATCACTCACAATTCAATCACAAATTGTGAGTGATGAATTGATCCAAGGGATGTGAGAACCAGCCCAAGAAAAAAATGGTTCTCCGATCTGTCATTCAATCTCACACCTGTTGTGAATCTATGTGCTTCATTTCCAACTTCCATTTTCCACCCTAGTATGCCTTGGTTTGGTTGTACTTCTTAAGAGTGCTTCCATAGGCCCTTTAAATTAAGTGTGGTGCTTAGGTTAATCTGCCTACCTTAATCAAATTAGACATGGAATCAAGTTTGATTGATTGAACCAAAAATTACTAGTGTAGATCGTGGTTGTATACCTAGACTAACCCCCAGGAAGTTCAACTCCATAAGGGTAAGTCTTTGAGATAAATTCACAAATGAGGTGAGCCTTGAATGAAACCTTGATCAAAAAGAGAATGGAGGTATCGATGGCATGGCAAAACGCAATCATCTCCATCCATCTCCGGGATGGGATGATGCACATTCAAGCTCAATTGTCAATGGAGAGGTCCTGCTCTATGGACTTAAAACATGGAGCCCTCGCCGATAAGGTATGTCGAGGTTATCCTATGTTTACTTCGTGCATTTCAATTCTTGCATTTCTCTTCCCAATTGTATGTTTACTTTTATCTCTGCATCATTTATTTCGACATAATACTTAGTCATCATGCATAAAACAAAAAAAATTGATTGAGAAAATCTTTGCTTGACCTACTGAGCAATTTGGACCAGGTGGGACCCATGGGCAGATCGGCCAACCTGGCCTTGGGAGGCCCTCCTGCCACTTTTTGCTCCACTGCATCATCTTGCCATGCTCATGTCTTGCTCAATTCAAAATCTAAAAATCATGAGATAAATAGCTTCATAGACTTACTTGAGCATCTAGATGAAGGTAGCTTGGCAAACTCTGCAGCTTTAAGCAAAGAACTTTCAGTGCACTTAGTTGGCTTGTTGCTTGAGAGTGTCACCGAGCTTGGGGAGACCACCCATGGGTCGTTCGACCCAGTGGTTGGGCCCCCCTCCTTCCAGCTTCTGGTATGTGCGATCCTATAGCTCTAGGATGAGTGTTACAAGAAAAGAAAGACACGAAACTGTCAACTTGCATCCTAGGAGCTAGACCCCCTCACTCTCATCTCTCGCTTTAGCGAGGAAGATGAAGAAACTCACCCTTCCATTCAGCTAAGCAAGAGCCACTAAGCTAATCATAACCTTGAGAGCAAACTGCACTAAGATTTTGAGTTGGTGGATCACCAAAGGTGGGGTCGGCCGACCCCACCATTGGACCCACCCATGCTTCTTTCACTTTGGCTAGATGTGTATATTTAGGAACAACACTTGTATGCTCAAGGGGTTTCCAAGTGTGGGTCAGTCGACCCACACATGAAGCCCATTGGAACCCTGTTGTCTTCTACTCACCTCATGTAGGAATTCTATACACACTATGCTAGCCAAACGTTAAAAAAGTGGTCCCTTGGTCCATCACTCTAAGCATAGATACCCCTCGTCACCTTGGGACCAAACCACCAGCTCACACCTGCAAAGTGGTCAACGAGGCATGCTCTAGTGCCCTCATGGTCCATGGGAATCACTTGAGCCATGTCTCCACTTTTTCCACTCACCTTCTATCTTTCATCAAGCACTAGACTAGGGAATCACTGAAAATATCACTACTTCTGATCCACACCAAGCCGTCACTCTTCTAGAATCACATGGCAAAAGGTTGAGTGTTGAGAGGCCAAGCTTGGGGGTCGGCCGACCCCCACTTTGTGCCAATTCAGAGATGTTTCCATGGATTCATCAGGATTCCCTGCTCATAGTTCAATAGAACATTCAATTGTGCTTAGGGGAGATCGGCCGACCCTAGTTTTGGGGCTCCACCATTTGCCCTTCTCTCCCTGTGAACACTCTTGCAGTGTGAGCCCAAATCCACACTCAGAATCATCTTGAGCTCACATTGCCTTGTCTTCTCTCTCTAAGCTTAGGATAAGTAGAAGCTTGCCTTTGTCCTCTTTCTTATCCTCACTCACTTCAAGAAGGGGGATGCCATGAGCATTCTCCCAAAGAGAGAGAGAGACATGTTGGGAGTGCACCTAACATAGAGTGACCTCCACTCACTTCCCAATTTGGCACAAAGCAAGGGGAGGAGCATCCTGGGTCGGTCGACCCGGGAGGTAGGCAGCTAGCACATAGTTTTTGATCTACTCATCCTACCAATGCTCATGGTGGTGCTGTTTTTGAAATAGAAGAGGAGCTTGGGTCGGCCAACCTGTGGTATGGCCACCCAGCACCCTCACTCTATCATACAGCCATCCACCAGCTTACTGCTAGAGCCACACCACAAAATTCTCAGAGGGTCTAGGTCGACCGACCCATAAAGTTGGTCACCAGCACCCTTGCTCAGTTACTCTCCTCCCCCTGTGAACACAATTGCATTATGAGCCTTTCTTCTAGTGGCAATAGAAGTATGTCTTGCTCAAGAGCAAGTGTGGTGTGTTACTACCCACTAGCGCACCCTGCTGTGGAAGTGACTATGCCCAACAAGGATCACTAACACGTGGACGACTAATGCTAACGCTAATCTTTGTCGCCATAGTGTGTCCTTGTGTTGTCTCACTTTATGCAGCTAGGTGAGAAGTTACTCTCCCTAATATGTGCCTTGTGGACCTCCACTGAGAGTAAGAGAGTCCGAGAGCGGCCTCATGCTGAATCAAGAATCGTGATGAGTTTTTCTAGGGGATGACCGATTAGAATGTCGAAATCCTGGATATCAAAGATGTGGAAGTCCAGGGCTATGTTGACTTCTTGAAGGGGTGATGTTTGTTCCAACAGTGGGATTGTACAGAACATCCACCCAATCTCCTTGGATTTTGCATCGAAGGGGTGAAGAAGGAACACGAATCTGAATCTCTTCAGACGAGAGTTCCCCTTCTGCTACCCATTCTGAGCTCATTATAGCGGTCAACTCCTTAACAGATTCTCAGAGAAATAATTCATCAAGAGGATCACTAGGAGTGACAGGGACTGGTGGTCTCTTATGACATTTGTATTTCGAGGCATTTCCGAAATCTTCGAAAAACTCATCCTCGAATACAGGAAGTTCCATTTGACTGGAAACTTCCTCTGTGGCTTCTGGTTCGGGAGAGGTGGTCTCTATCACAGGTTCAGCAACTGCCGAAGAGACTTCCTCTTTAACCGGCTCAGGCACAAACCGGATGGGTTCTAGCGGGGGAGTGTTCTCTAGAATGCGATCTAGGAGAGCTTCTCCTTCCGCTGTGGTTTTATGTGTAAAAGATCCACCGGCGGCCATGTCGAGCTGTAGGGCAGATTCTCTGCCAAGCCCTAACCAAAAGTGCTACAGAAGCACGTGGTTGGGGATAGACAAGTCAGGACCTGACCTGGTCAGGGTCATAAATCGGTCCCACGCTGCACCTATGGTTTCATTTTCTAATTGTTGGAAGCTAAGAATCTCTTGTCGCAGGGAAGCGATTCGAGATATAGGGAAGAATGCTATGCAAAAATTGTCACGAAGTTCTTCCCAATCTCCATTTACCTTCCCTACGTTGTGGGCGTACCATTGCCTCGCCCTCTCATTGAGAGAGAAGGGAAACAACTTCCACCACAACGTTTCTTGTGACATGCCAGAAATGGTTAAGCATGCACAGAGTTGCTCAAACTCCCTTAGGTGGTGATATGGGTTTTCATTATCCAAACCTGAAAAGGCTTGGTCCCGAACCACGGCTATGAAGCTAGGACGGAGCTCGTAACTAGAAGTTGTGATTGGCTTCGAGGATTGTGGCGGTTCAACGAGCTCGCCCTAGGAGGTGACAGTTTGGCAATAGTTGGTTGCTCCATTTGTAGAAAGAAATAAAAATAGAAGCAAAGGTAGAACAAGGTACACGGGCAACTAGGTTCGGAGATAAACTTGACAACCGTTCCCCGGCAATGGTGCCAGAAATGCTTGTTGGTATTTCTTAGCGAAAGAAGTAAATTCCGCAAGCGCACGAAAAGACCGTTGTAGCACTTCACCCGGTGATGAACAGGGTATCGTAAAGTTCACGAAGAACGGTATGGTCAGGTTTAGGTCTTAGCTAGGTTGCCTAGAAGAGAGAGTAGATAATTGGGAAAGTGAGGCTGTTGGCGTTTCTTAGCGTATGCAGCCAAATCCACAAGCGCATGGAAATCACCATTATAGCACTTCACCCGGTGAGTAATCGGGTATCGTATTTCTTTCATGAAGAACGGCTTGTGAGTTAAATCTAAACAGAGGTTGCCCAGAGATGGAGTAGGATAGCTTAGGTAGTGAGGTTTTCTAAAGGTAAAGTCCTAGGAGATGGCTAAACTCGATGTTATACTTCTTACTTCGGGCAACGAATCGCACCTGGTCTGCCAGGTGATGCTGGCCTGAGGCTCTACGTTGTAGCCGGACGTGGGGGATTACAAAGGACGGACAGGGCTGTCACCACCTGCCGCCTACCACCTCAACCGTGGACTACAAAGCAAACAAAGGTAGGTTCTAGCCTAGACACCACGTCTATGCTAGTTGCTACAACTCTAGCGGTGGCCAGGAGCTCCCGTCTCTATCATGGGTCCTCTTACTAGAGCTTCCGTCACGGGGACGAACGACGAACCCGCAAGAAGATAACAAGCAAGAATAACTTACTCAAAGGTATTACCGAAAGATAAACACGATGTCTTACTTCAAGTAGCAAGACACCGTGGAGGTACAAGCGAGGAGGGAGCCGACAAGTCCGGCACTCCGCCCCGTGGAAGACTAGCTTCCCGAGAGCTCTCTTAGAGAGATGCTCTTCTTTTGCTCCTCTCTCACTCCTTACTTCTATTCTAGCTAGGCTAGGTAGAGTGGCTCTACTCTCTCTATTGTACACTTGTAGAGTGGAGGTGTGGTGAAGAGTGAGACTAAAAATGAAGAATGAGTTGTTCTGCATTGTGTAGAATGTGTCATGAATGAGGAGGAGGAGGCCTCCTTTTATAGGTGGAGAAGAGGGGTCTCCTTGGAAATATGCCATCCCCACATGGAAGGGCCAAAACTGACCTCCATAGGCGGTTTTAGACCTTCCATACCAGAAGCACCACCGTCATTGGCCTTGGGCTGTCAGGATGGAGCTACAGGACAAAATTGGGCCAGAGCGGGGCCCAGACAGGCGCGCGCGCACCTGAGGCGCGCCCGCACCTGGTCCGGAGCCAAACCGGCCCAAATTTGTCCCACGTGCTCTCCTCGGCCTCCTGAGTTGAACCACGCTGGTGCTTTGGTGAGTTGGGTTCATTTTGACATAGTTTTAATTAGTTCTCCTTGCGTCTGGGCTCTGGTTTGTCTGGTAGCTGGGCCCCTCTCTCTAGATTCCTTTGTTTTGCTTGTCCCAAAATAAAAAGTATTTCTTCATGGGTGTTTTTCTTCATGTCTTGGCCCATTTTGTGTGTATTTCAGTGATGTCCTGCAAAACAAGAATTCTGCGCCACACTATGGAAATAGTTAGAGTAGAGCCCTATTCTAGGTGAAATTTGGTGTTGCTTGGGCTAATGTTGGCGGGGTTAGAAACGAGTTAAGGACCGCCAACAACTCCCCCACACTTAGCTCTTTGCTCGTCCTTGAGTAAAGGTTGAAGAACTAAGGTGGTTGTATTCTCCCAAGAGCCGACGCATCACATTATTCCGAGCTTTTTTCTCGCATTTGTGAACATTCATGGTGGCTACCAAGTTATCTTATAGCCATTGGGAGGAGGAATAGCTTGAAATCAAGTCAACTCACACTACCCATGTTTTGAGACTTGGCGTTTTAGCATTTTCGCAAAGATAGCCTTAGCTCCTCATGTGATACTCTCAAGTCGCTCTTTTCAGGTGGCTAGTCCTATCCGGGTGTTCTTGATCATCCTACTACTACAGGCTGATATGTGGAGTTTTGGGTATAGATGATGAATAGGTTCCAATGTCAAGCCAACTGGACTCATGAAGAGAAAGCCATATCCCTAGATGTGCAAGTGCAAGTGCAAATGTAGAAATATTTGTGGACTCCTGATCATATTTCTCTCTTTATCAAGGGATATGCAAGAAGGTATGGACTCAAAAAAACATCTCTAAAACTTGCTTTATTTCTTTCCTTCTTCTTCTCTCTCTCTCTTTTTTTTTAACTTTCTTCTCTCTCTTTTTTTCTATCTCAAGACCTTGGAGACAAAGAACTCTTCTTTATTCGCGAATTAATGCCTTCTTTTTGTAGGAATTTTCTGACGACAGTCCATACTCTTCTTGAACGAATGATGGAGAGAGATGCATGACTTATTGATAGGAGTATTTTGGTGGAGGAGGGAGAAGATGTGGAATATATGTGCTCAATTCTCAGTGTAAGAAATGAGCGTTTTTTTGGTGGAATGGTGGGTGCATATGGTGCGCGGCTCTCAGTGTGAGAGTCGGCATATTTATTTGGTGGGTGAATGCAATGATCTTGGGGATAAGGCCATCTCTAGCAAGAATCTCAAGACTTGACATTGCTAAGAGTAGCTAAAACAGGTTTTTGCACAAGTGTAAGCGTAAATATTTGGCTCTGATAGGACATAGCACTTATCACATGAGGAGCAATGCTAAAAAGTTTTAAATTTTTGCATAAAATACCCAAGTCCACTGCACGAGTTGGTAAGCATCATATCTTTCTACTATATCTCACCTGCCAATAACTTAGATAAAAACATAGGGTCCCTATTGCATAGGTTGTTCACACAATCAAGATCAGCAAGGAATAAAAAGTATACAACTCATTCTCAATTGGTGAAAATAAGAGATGGAGTTGCACAAGTTTTTAGTTTCATTTCTTTTATTTTCAGCATAAGGAGAATTAGCAGGGAGTGAGAGGGTGCACAAACTATGTTTTTGCCGTGTCGAATATTTTTGTGCACCAAGGAGCGTGGTGCGTCCCCACACTTGTTTTTGTACCCGTGTGTTTTTCTTATATGCACACAAAAACAAATGGAGACAAGACACAATATATATATAGAAAAAATATTTCATTGATAAACAAAACTGATACAATAGGCACACTTAGGGAATTTAAACTAAATGGAAAACAAAAAGATGATTGGAAAGGGAAATGCATGCGCGTGTGCCTATTGCTTAGTGATGTGGTTCTTCAAGGGTGTACATGACCTGCAACCATGTAATTCACAATGTTTGCATACCAGAGGTTGGAGTTCGTCATCGCCAATAGCATGTCGTCACGGAGGAAGTCATTGATGGGCAAATCCTGCATGTTAGTGACTTGCAATCGCGACAAATGATCTGCTACGGTATTCTCTACCCCCTTCTTATCTTTTATCTCTAGATCAAACTCTTGGAGCAGGCGAATCCAGCGGATCAAGTGTGGTTTCGCGTCTTTCTTAGTGAGCAAAAATTTCAAGGCAGCATGATCTGTGTAGATGATCACTTTTGCGCCCACTAAGTAAGATCGAAACTTGTCGATAGCGAATACTACAGCAAGAAGTTCTTTTTCTGTTATGGCATAGTTGAGCTGAGCTCCCGTTAACGTCTTGCTAGCATAAGCTATCGCGTGATGCTTCTTATCTTTGGTTTGGCCTAAAACCACACCAACAACATAATCGCTTGCATCACACATGATCTCAAAAGGTAGAGACCAGTCGGGAGGTTGGATGATAGGTGTAGAGATGAGTGCTTGCTTGAGAGTGTTAAATGCTTTCAAGCACTCATCGGTGAACTCCAAAGGAGCATCCTTAGCTAATAGGTTCGTGAGGGGTCTAGAAATTTGCGAAAAATCTTTGTTGAATCTTCTATAGAACCCCGCATGACCTAAGAAGCTACGAATTCCTTTTATGTTTACCGGGGGAGGTAGTTGCTTGATAACCTCTATCTTTGCCTTATCTACCTTGATTCCCCTCTTGGACACTAAGTGACCCAGGACAATGCCCTCACGGACCATGAAATGGCACTTTTCCCAATTAAGTACCAAATGTTTGTCCTGACACCTTTGTAAGACCCTGTCTAAATTTTTAAGACAATGATCGAAAGTTTTTCCATAGACGGTGAAATCGTCCATAAAAACTTTCATGATTTCTTCGATCATGTCTGAAAAGATAGACATCATGCACCGTTGAAATGACGCGGGTGCATTACACAACCCAAACGACATCCTACGGTACGCTTACGTTCCGTAGGGGCATGTGAAGGTTGTTTTGCTTTGATCATCCGGATGGATGGGAATCTGATGATATCCCGAATACCCATCAAGAAAACAAAAGAAGGAGTGTTTTGCTAACCATTCCAACATTTCATCAATGAAGGGGAGTGGAAAGTGATCCTTCTTTGTTGCCTTGTTAAGTTTTTGGTAATCAATGTACATTCGCCATCCAGTGACAGTTCGTTGAGGTATGAGTTCGTTTTTAACATTCTCAATGGCTGTCATTCCTCCCTTTTTAGGAACCACTTGGACTGGGCTAACCCAATCACTGTGTGGTACGAGATAGATTATCCCGGCGTGAAAAAGTTTCAGGACTTCCTTTTTCACGACTTCCCGCATTGCATTGTTCAGCCTACGCTGAGGTTTTGTTGGCGCTCCTTATTGCATGCTTTTCACCGCCAACTTGTTATGAAAATAGTCACCAAAACATAGTAATAGGGTTTTGAACTAATCATTTCCACGAGTTTTGGTGTTTTCATTGTTTGGCAGGGCTAAATACAAAAACATACCAATTTGGATCAAAAGTGGAGAAAGCCCAAAACCCGGACTAGTTCCATCTTGGACTGCACGAGTAGACCCGGGTAATCGGGCCATATCTCACTCATACGAACTCCGATTGAGGCAAATGACCCGGCCACGCGAAGCTAACGACGAGGCCCACGTGCCTGCAAAAGCTGAGGCCCAGCAGAGCCACCGCGCCAAGGGAGCGGGCGCGCCCGCGTGGGAACCGATCGGACCCAGCTTCGTTTGGAAGGTGCTATGGGGGTTCCTTATGGCGGTTCCAAGGTGTTTCCATGTTTAGCTACGCTGAACCGACCTCTCCACACTATAAGAGGGGAAAATGAAGCATTTCTCAAACACACGCCACATTAGAGCCTCTCTCCCCCCACTTGTATCTTCTTCTTTAGTAGTTTTAGTTATGTAGTGGAGCAAGGCAAGCCTCGTTGGAGGGCTTGAACTTCTAGGAGAGATCCCGGTATGAATAATATCAAGATTTCTCTTAATTTTTTGTTCTCCCATGTTGTGTTCTTAGTTGTTCTTATTCTTTCATGTTCTTGTTCTAGATGTTCTTAGATGTTTCGGTATGTTGTAGAACTAGAGCATAGTTCTTATGATATGATCTTAGCATATGAACTAGAATATAGTTTACATGTTTTGATCTTATCATTTAGAACCTAATGTTTGACATCAGTGCATGCATGTTTAGATCTAGAGCTAGGTTGTGATGTAGAGATCTATCTTGATTTAGTCTTGGTCAATGTTGGTTTACGGGATCTCCGTTCGACCGAATGCTCTAGTCATTATATGTGGCTAGAGTAGTGACCGCTAGCGTAGACGTGGTGTCTGGGCTAGGGAGTTACCTGAGTTTGCGCCCAACCCCACGGATAGTTGTGGTAGCCCCAGGGGTGACAGCCCTGACCAGGCCTTTGTATTCCACCACGTTCGGGTTGGTGTTCCATAGAGCTTTGGCTGCCTGACCCCGGTTACCCCTTCCCAGTCTTTTCTAGAACAGGAAAGGAACAGCTCCTCCGAAGTAAGTTAATAGTGACCAGGCTATGTTAACATAGAATCTCTCTAACTAGCATGTGTTTGTGTGATCGTCCGTTGTCTTGACTTAGCTGCCTGCTCCAGTTTAGGTTTTTCTTTATTCTTTCTTTTATCTTTATCCTTGAGTTTGGCTCAAGTGTGTGTGTCAAGTTATCAAATACCTATCTTGTTTTACCCCTGTTATGAACTTTGGTCTACTATGCAATCTTGTTATCTTGTCCATGTCCAAGTTAGACTCTTCTATACCATGCCTTCCTTTGGGAAAATATAAATAACGATACCCTGAATACTTCCGGGTGAAATGCTACAACAGTATTTCCATGCGCTTGCGGACTTGTTCTGTAAATGTTACAAAATACCAACTGGCGTTTCTTGGTGTTGTTGCTAATTCTAGTGATGACGTTAAGAAACGCCAACAAGCATTTCTGGCGCTGTTGCCGGGGATGGACTTAAAACCTCCATACTTGGTGATTGCGCTAAGAAATGCCAACAGGTTCCCGCGAAGGTGTGCTGGCTAGCTCTATGAGAATGTGATGGGTACAGAGCGTTGGACTTATCCCCTTAAGGTCGTCTAGACAATACCCAAAGATCGACCTATGTTTTTCTAGAACTGCGATGAGTTTGGTTGTCTCCTCGTCACTAAGCTGATCACTTATTATGACTGGAGTTTGTGTGTTGCCGTTCAGGAAAACATATCGTAATCCTTTGGGTAAGGGCTTAAGCTCAACTGGAGGTCTAGGCAGTTTCTCCCCTATAGGGAGGTCAACTGTCTCCCCGGACTCGTCTTTTTCTTCTATGAAGAATTCGGCATCTTTGTCTAAAGATCATTCGGGTGACTCAAACATGTCAACCGCTAGAACCTTTATGGGCACACTAGGGAGAGATTCGGCTACTGAGTTCCTGGCTCTAGTGACTTGAATCGGGAATGATTCTCTCCCTAGTTTTATGTTAATCTCCCCTGTTTTTGACGGGTTGTCAAAGAGTGTTTCCGGGGGTGCCCAATGAGTATGTCGAATTCTGGATGTCAAAGACAAGGGGTTGAAAGATCCATGGGTTCTTCTGTCTTAGGTTCTGGTTCGGGAGAGGGTCTCTCTATGGACTGGATAGGTTCAGCTGATGCGAAGAGACTTCCTCTTTTACTGGCTCGGTGTCGGGTACCTAGATTAGGGGGTCCTAAATTAGGTAGATTAGAGGTAAATAATCCAGCCCATTTCACCTCTAACTCTCCCAAGAATTAACCAAGGAAATCCCAATCCTACTCCTGTTGGGCCAGCATGCGAATTAGGCCCACAAGGCCACAAAGCCCACTTGCTCGAGCAGCAGCCACCCGCCCGCTCGAGAGAGAAGTACGGAAACCGCTCGAGCGTGCGACCGCTCGAGCGGATGACGCAAAACCGCTCGAGCAAGCAACCGCTCGAGCGAGACGGAGAACGCTCGAGCGAGCAGTCGCTCGAGTCCGC
Organism: Themeda triandra; assembly: GCA_018135685.1. Lineage (NCBI taxonomy): Eukaryota > Viridiplantae > Streptophyta > Magnoliopsida > Poales > Poaceae > Themeda > Themeda triandra. The sequence continues at coordinate 601,206 of JAENPR010000280.1, read as the reverse complement.
TCTCAATAATTGCCTATCCAAGGCACGCACATGGCTACAGTACGTGAAGCAGTGGGAAGTACGCCTGTTCCGCCTAACCCCATGGCTGCAGTGCGTTAAATAGTGAGAAGTACGCCGGTCACTTCTCCTATTCCACCGCCCATACCCGGGATTCGAGCATGACAGGCATCACTATTACACCACGCTGAACACTATGCCGTGTACGACACCCCCTCTGAGACGCGATTGTCAACTCTCGCACCACCAAACCCGCTCGTCCGGTCCGTCGCTCGGGCCATCTACCCCTCGAAACGGTCATTAACCGCTCGAGGATGATGATGGACGCGACTTGAGCATGGGGCGCGCAGTGCCCTGTCTTTCCCACCTCGATGGCCATACGGCGGGGTTCCCGGACGCACGTGCTCGACTACGCCAGCGCCGTACCTCGACTACGTCAGCCCACGGCCGAAAAGGACGAGCAGGCCATCATTGCCCACGCCGCTACAGGCTCGAGCCAGACCACAAGGAGCGTCTACAGACTCGATGACATGACAGCGCCAGTACCTCGACGTCACGCCCACGACAGCCCTATCTACTCTGTACTCCTGAGCCTCCTCTTGGCCTATAAAAGGGGATGCCAGGACCTAGTTCAGGGGCGCTCTTTGACACGTACACGCGTTTTTACACCTTCACTCACACTCACTCACTCGCTAAGTCTCTGGACTACCTTGTATTCACCCCTGTACAAGCACCTCGGTGCAAGATAATACAAATCTCTCCCCATTGCTGGATGTAGGGCACTCCTTGCCTGAACCAGGATAAACGCTTGTGTCCATCTTGCATCACCATCCGGATTAGGGAGCACGCATAGAAATTTACTCGTTGGTGTTATACCCCCCGGGGTACGAAACACCGACAGTTGGCGCGCCAGGTAGGGGCACTGCGTGTTTTTCGCTCGATTCCCGCCATTTTCCGGATGGCATCACCCGCTTCCTCGCTTCCGTTCGCCACGGTGATCTGGTTTGGGAGTCTAGAGTTCGTGTCGCTCGGCCCAGGCCACGACATGGCTCTACTCTCGATCGGTGAACCGGGAGGGGGACGCTCGTCACCCCCACGCGCTGGTGGGGCCGTGCGCCGACCGCGCCACCACGGCTCGCCACCACGTCGCCGACGCCACCCGCATCGGCATCACCACCAGCAGGCACAGGGCCTTGAGCACCCTGCTCGTGTGCCCTCCCGGCCGAACGCCACGATGCACCCGGCCGGGGTGCCAAGTGTGCGGCGGGGGTGGCACGTGGACGAGGAGTCCACGACGTGGACCACGGCTTCACGTTCGCCATGCGCTCGCCGAGAGAGCCCGGCGTGGTGCCTCGAGCGCGCGCACGGCCGACGTCGCCCAACTTGTTGCCACACGGGCTATCCGAGCTCGGCGCGAGGCTCCCGTTTGGGCTCACCAACACCGCCACCACATATGCCAACGCGATCCGGCCGGTCATGGGACCGCGGGAGGAGAGCCCCGGCCCCTCCTGCGTGCCACTATGAACTTGGAGATCGTGTGGCCGGCGTCGGTGGACCGCGGGTTTGACGAGCACCGGCTCACAACGCCGCAACACGGTCGGGAATATGCGCCGCTGGATCGAGGAGGAGAGCACGGGGAGGCCATGGACGCCGTCCAGCGCTAACCTAGACTCCGATGACTCGGACTCAGGGTGCTATGACCCGGCCCGCGAGTGTTTCATCTCAACAACGACGTCCGTCGGATGAGGAGACCCGAGAGATGGCGCCGCCATGGCCGTCCCTGCGGCCAACCGAGCGGAATGTAACGCCGGCGGTTGGGACATCGGCGGCTGGAGCTCTGCGGGTGATCGAGCCGCGTGGGCCGCCACCACAAGCCCAAGATAACCGGCGACCGAAGACGATGCTCGAGCGGCACAATGGGCCCGGCTCGGAGAAATCGAGGCCAAGATGAATGAGGAACGCGCGAATGCGGAGCTGCTCAAGCGCGCGCTTGAGCGGGAACCATCCGCCCCCTCCTCGAGCTCTTGGCGCTCGAGGAAAGGCACGGACGTCTTCAACCGCATCGTCAACGACGGGCGGCCGAGGCGCCACGAGCCGGCCCACTTCCCTCGAGCAAGCCAAAATGTACTTGCGGCGGCTATCTTCTGCTGGGGACATGCCGGCACCCTCGAATCCGCATGCATTACGGATACGAGATGAGATCCGAGGGCTCTCCAAGTCGCGGCCGTCCGGCGGGCCGAGAGCTCGGCCTCGAGACGGCGTGAGGCGGCCCCCGGAACAACCACGGCACGGCGGGAGGGTTCCGTCCACCAGGGGGCACCCCCTCGAGATGGTAGAGCCCCTGCTCGAGAACGCATCCTCGACAACCGCGCGCCTCAAGATGCGCGTCATGACATCAACGACAACCGACGACGCAAAGCTGCGGGTGCCGACGACCGTGGCTACAAGGCCCATCGAGGGGGGCGTTACGACAGCGACGAGGACCGGCGGGCTCCGAGCCGCCGGGCCCTCGAGTCTTCAGTCGAGCTATCCGCAACACGCCGTTGCCAAACCCGTTTCGACCCCCACGGCGTGGTCAAGTACAACGGAGAAACCAAGCCGAGCTCGGCTAGCGATTTCCGGTTGGCTGCCCGGTCGGGAGGGGCTCGAGAGGATAGGGCAATCATACGCCGGCTTCCCTATTCCTCTCGACACCGCTCGACGGTGGCTCGAGGAGCTTCCCCCAACGGATCTACGATTGGGCCGACTGGTCCCGGATTTTCGAGGGGAACTTCAAAGGCACCTACGTCCGACCGGCAACTCGTGGGATCTCCGTAACTGCAAGCAAAATACCACGGAATCTCTCCGGGACTTTGCTCGACGTTTCTCAAAAGTGCGCACCGAGCTGCCACACATTCCAGATCACGACGTCATCCTGGCGTTCATCTCAGGCACCACTTGCAAAGAGCTCGTGCGGGAGCTCGGACGCAATCGCCCAAAGACGGTGAACGAGCTCATGGACGTCGTCGCCGACTACGCTGCCGGCGACGAGGCCGTGGGGGCCTTCTTTGGTGGGGCAGGGAACAAGCCCGCGCCGTCCCCGGGAGGCGGTGAGGGCTCGAGCAAAGCCCAGAAGAAGAACGGGAAAAAGAAGAAAGGCAACCAGCAAGGCAAGCGTGCGGTCGTGGAAGACGAGGTGGCTGCAGCCGAACGCAAGAAGCCTAGACCCCCACCGGATGGGGGCGTCTTCGACAAAATGCTTAAGCGGCCGTGCCCCTACCACAAGGAGCCGGTCAAGCATAACCTCGAGGGCTGCCGTATGCTTCGAGGTTACTTCAAGAAATTTGGCCTCGACAAGGACGATGGCAAGAAGGATAAGGGTGGCGAGGACCGAGCCAACGACAACGGCGACGATGGGTATCCGCCCATCACCGAGTGCTACATGATCTACGGCGGCCCGACCACCCGGATGACACGTCGAGAGCGGAAGGCCGAGCGCGGGGAGGTTTTCGCCATAAAACCCGCCACGCCTCAATTCCTCGGCGGTCGGATGCTCCCATCACGTTCGGCCGTGATGATCATCCGGACCACGTCACCAATCCCGGCTCGTACCCTCTCGTCGTCGCCCCGATCATCCTCAACGCCCGCTTCACCAAAGTTCTCATGGATGGAGGCGGCGGCCTCAACATCATCTACATGGAGACCCTCACGTTGCTCGGCCTCACAAGAGCCGACCTCCGGCCCGGCGCGGGGGCTTCCACGGAGTGGTCCACAGCAAGAAAGCGCTCACGATCGGCCGCATCGACCTCCCCGTCGTCTTTGGGACACGCTCGAACTTTCGTCGAGAGGTCTTAACTTTCGACGTGCCCGGTTTCGAGGGACGTACCACGCCATCTGGGCGGCCGTGCTACACAAAGTTCATGGCGATCCCCGGCTATGCCTACCTCAAACTCAAGATCTGGGACCAAAAGGAGTCATCACTGTCAACTCCACGTACGAGCACGCCTACCCTTTGCGATGTGGAGTGCGTCGAGTACGGGGAATCAGCGACGAACGTCTTTGGGAACATCGAAGACCTAGCCATGATGCTCGATCACATGGCGGCTGAGGCCTCTGCCCCGACACCCAAGCGACAGGCCGGCAACCGAGCCCGCGAAGACACCAAGAAGATCCCGCTCGACCCGAGCTCCTCGGGGAGAAGACGCGGCGGGTCATCGGCGCCTCCCTCGATAGCAAATAGGAAGCGGTGCTCGTCGACTTTCTCCGCGCAAACGGCCCGACATGTTTGCGTGGAGTCCCTCGGACATGCACGGCATACCGAGGGATGTCGCCGAGCACGCCTTGGAGATCCGTCCTAGTTCGAGACTGTCAAGCAACGCTGCGCCGCTTCGACGAGGAGAAGCGCGGGATCATCCGCGAGGAGGTCGAGAAGCTCGAGAAGGCCGGATTCATCAAGGAGGTACATCATCCGAGTGGTTAGCTAATCCTGTGTTGGTAGAGAAAAAGAATGGAAAATGAGGATGTGTGTAGATTACACTAGTTTAAATAAAGCATGTCCCAAAGTCCCATTTCCTTTACCTCGAATAGATCAAATCATTGATTCCAGCTTTAGGGTTGTGAAGTACTTTCCTTTCTCGACGCCTACTCGGCTATCACCAAATCAAGATGAAGGAGTCCGACCAGCTCGCGACTTCTTTCATCACCCCTATGGGCATGTCTTGTTATGTCACGATGCCTTTCGGCCTTGGCAAACGCCGGGGCAACATATCGGCGTGCATGCTCCATGTTTTTGGCAAACATATAGGAGAGACGGTTGAGGCATACGTGGATGACATCGTTGTCAAGACACGTAAAGTCGAAAACCTTGTCGAGGACCTCAAGTTGACGTTCGGATGCCTCGGGGCTAAGAACATCAAGTTGAACCCCGAGAAGTGTGTCTTTGGAGTGCCTCGAGGCATCTTTTAGGCTACATCGTCTCCCGGCGGGGATCGAGGCCAACCCGAGAAGGTTACGGCCATCATGCGGATGGGGCCGATTCGAGACTGAAAGGGTGCAAAGATCACGGGATGTTTGGCCGCCCTTAGCCGATTCATCGCACGCTTGGGAGAAAAAGCTTTGCCTCTGTATCGACTCCTCAAAAAATCCGAGCATTTCACATGGACACCCGAGGCGGAGGAAGCCCTCTCGAGGCTGAAGAGCATGCTCTCCTCCCTCCGTGCTCGTGCCACCTCGACCCGGCTACACCCCGAGATCAACCCGCCGAACCACTCCTCCTCTATATTGCCGCAACCACACAAGTGGCCAGCGCGGTCATAGTGGTTGAGAGGCAGGAAGAGGGGCACGCGCTCCCCATCCAGCGCCCGGTATATTTCATCAGTGAGGTGCTCTCAGATGCCAAAACTCGATACCCCCACATCCAAAAGCTGCTCTACACAATCGTACTCACCCGTCGAAAACTCCAGCACTACTTTCTTAGCCACCGGTAACGGTGGTAACATCATTCCCACTTGGGGAAATTATCCAAAACCGGAAGTCGTGGGTCGAATCGCCAAGTGGTCGGTCGAGCTCATGGGCGAGACCATCACTTACGCCCCACGAAAGGCTATCAAATCCCAAGTCTTGGCTGACTTTGTCGGCGAGTGGACCGACGTCCAACTCCCCCGATCCCGAGATCCGAGGCCGAGCTGTGGACCATGTATTTCGACGGGTCACTTATGAAGACGGGGAGCGGGCGCGGGCCTCTCTTCATCTCGCCCCTCGGAGTACACATGCGTTACGTGGTGCGCATCCACTTTGCCGCCTCGAACAACATGGCGAGTATGAGGCGCTCGTTACCGGGTTGCGCATTGCCATCGAGCTTGGGGTCCGACGCCTCGATGCTCGAGGCGACTCGCGGCTCGTTATCGACCAAGTGATGAAAGCCTCGAGCTGCCATGATGAAAAGATGGAAGCGTCTTTGCAATGAGGTGCGCAAGTTGGAAGCCGGCTTCCATGGTCTCGAGCTCAACCACATCCCAAGGCGCTTCAACGAGGCTGCGGACGAACGGCCAAAATCGCTTCATCTCGAGCGCCAATACCCCCGGACGTCTTCTCGAAAGACCTTCACGAGCCATCCGTGAAGTGGGACTCGAGGGGGGGGCGGGACCCGGCCGTTGAGCCTGCTCCCACGGCCGCACCCCCTCGATGGGGCCACGGTCATGGAGATCGACCGGGCTACGAGCCCGCCAACCGGCCGGCGTGCACCATTCCTCGAGTATCTCATTCGAGGGAGTTACCGAAAGATCGAACGGAGGCAAGGCGACTAGCTCGTCGAGCCAAAACTTACGTCCTTTACGGGGACGACGAGAGAGCTCTACCGCCGGAGCCCAAGCTGGTGTGCTCCAACGGTGCATCTCGATCGAGGAAGGCAAGAAAGCTGCTCGAGAGACATGCACTCGGGGGCTTGTGGCCACCATCTTTGCGCCAAGAACCCTTGTCGGGAACGCATTCCGTCGAGGCTTTTATTGGCCCACTTTGCAAGCTGCGCGCCATCAAGCTTGTTCGAGCGTGTGAGGGATGCCAATTCTACGCTAAGCAAACGCATCTTCCGGCACACGCACTCCGGATGATCCCCTCACGTGGCCATTTGCGGTGCGGGGGCTCGATCTGGTTGGACCCCTCAAAAAGACGACGGGAGGCCACACCCACTTGCTCGTGGCCATCGATAAGTTTACCAAGTGGATCGAGGCCAAGCCCATCACTAACATCCGCTCGGAGCGGCGGTCGAGTTCTTTACCGACATCATCCATCGCTTTGGAGTCCCCAACGTCATCATTACGACAATGGCACCCGGTTCACGGGCAAAAAGTTCTTGGACTTCTGCGATCGGTACCACATCCGTGTGAATTGGTCGGCGCGCCTACCCTCGAACTAATGGCCAAGTCGAGCGCGCAAATGGCATGATCTTGCAAGGTTTAAAGCCCGGGATTTTCAAACGCCTAAACAAGCACGGCAACAAATGGGTGGCCGAGCTCCCATCGATCTGTGGAGTCTGCGGACGACCGAGAGTCGAGCCACTGGGTTCACCCCGTTCTTCTTGGTCTATGGGTCTGAGGCCGTCCTCCCCACTGACCTCGAGTACGGGTCCCCTCGACTCAAGGCCTACAACGAGCAGACCAATCAGGAAAGGTTGGCAAACGCCATCGACCAGGCAGAAGAGGCTCGAGACACGGCGCTCCTACACTCTGCGCGCTACCAACAGAAGCTACGGCAATATCACGAGAAAAACGTGCGCAAGAGGGATTTCAAGATCGGCGATCTCGTGCTCCGTCGACGACAAGACAACAAGGGGCGCCACAAGCTGACTCCTCCCTGGGAAGGTCCGTTCATCGTGGTCAAGGTCTTGAAGCCGGGGACGTACAAGTTAGCCGACGAAAAAGGCTCGACCCTCACCAACGCATGGAACATCGAACGGCTACGTCGCTTTTTCCCCTAAGTCTCGATGCCTTGTACATATTTCGTTTAAATGTACCGCTAGTATGAATAAATAAGTCGGTTTCTTACTTTTTGTTCATACGCAAGGTGGGCTCGACTTTGTTTCCACAAAGTCAAGCCCCCTCGGGGGAGCTAGACCGGGGGGGACCCCCCGAAGTCCTCGAAAAAACGCACCTAGTTTTTTCGAAAACAACGCTCGATGTAACCTTTCCCCTCCTCGCCTCGAAACTTTTTCGTAAGCTAAGTATTTGCGTCACCTCGAGCTCATCGAGCCAGGGCGATCGAGCACAAGGCTTCCCACGCTTCCGAGCTACGGCACCCTAACTCATCCCCTCTCGAAGTAGTTCGAGCACGGCGCCAACACTTAGCTAAAACAAAGTAAAGGCGGGAAGTGGAAAATGATATCGAAGCGCAAAGAAAAAACTAGAGCGTAACGATTATAAACATCGAAGTATTACGGTTCAAGGCCACTTGGGCCACTTCCATAACCAAAAATACTTGTTTTCTTACAAGGGCCTTGTTGCCCGGATTTCGGCTCGCGGGCCGGCTAAAGATTACTCCACATCGGGCGGAAGGACTTCTCGCGGCGGATCGCCTCCAAGAAGGGCGCCGGCTCCTCTGCCTCGGCCTTGAGCTACTCGATCCGGGGGTTGACCCCTCCTTCTTGCTCGCCCTCGACGTAGGTGAAGCCGCTCGCAACGGCCTCCATCCCGGCCCGGGCGTCCTCCCTCGAGACGCTGAATCCCGAGTAGAAGATGGCCATCGTCCGGCGCGCAGCAAAAACAAGGGCCTCCTGGATACGACCCCGCAGAGAGGCGCCGAACTCACGGACCCGGCTAGCATAGCTTTGGCGAGCATCCGGCCCCTCGACGTCCACCACCGGCGGGAAGCCCCAGCTGGCGCTGAGGGTGTCGATGGCGCCGGTGATGTGGGCCTTGGCCGAGAGCACGCGGTCGGCCCGGCGCGTGGGTTGACTTTGCGTACTCACGCGCGTCCGCCCGAGTCCGCCTCCAAACCTGAAAAAGGACGACAAGAATCAAGTACTCAATCAAGTACTCGAGCAACACGTATGAATCACGCACGAAAAAAAAAAAGGACTCGAGCACTTACCGGTGCGGCGGGTCGAGAGCCCTTGCTCGCGTTCGAGCGCCGCGCGAGCTCGGCTCTTTTCTCCGGAAGGCGCGCTCGATGTCGCGTTTTCTCCACGTGCGGCTCCTCATAAGCCTTGCCGGCGCCTGGATGGCGAGGTCCTTGTCCGTCACCTCTTGACGGAGGTTGGCCGCCTCCGCTTGGAGACCGCTCGCCCGCTCTTTCTCCGCTTCAAGCGCGGCGGCAAGGGCCTCCTTCTCGGCGGCCTCCCGGGTGACCGTTGCCTGGCTCCTTCACGTAGGCCTCGACGCCGGCCTTGTCCTTCTGGAGCTGCTCCATGTCCCGGCACTTGGCCTTATAGCCTTGCAGCGCCACAGCCGCGTCCTTCTTGAGCTGCTCGAAAACTTCGTGCAGCTGCGCGTACTCCTGATGGGCGGCCTCCACCTCCTGCGCGGCTCGGGCAAGCTTCTCGTCCGCCTCCCGCTGTGCCACCTCGGCCTCTGCGCCACTCGAGCAAGCTCTTCATCTTGAGCCTTCTTGGCGTCCTCCTTGGCGGCGTCCAGGCGGCATTGGCATCTCGGGAGCCGAGCAAAACGGTGCCGCTCGCCCTCCGCCTCCTGCCCCATCCGCACATACCGCCGGATCTCGTGCTCGCTCTCTTGCGTGGCACGGATGTGCACGAATTTGGCATAGGAGCGACTCTGCGTCGTCTGAACCTCGAAAGGGAAATGTTAAAACATAGAGCGCGATAAACTAAAAGGGGAAGCAACCGAACTCGAGGGCACTCACAAAATGAAGCCGGGGCATGTCCTCTGAGACGAGCGTCGAGCGGTCTTCAAAGCGCTCTCGAGCCCTTTGCCGGCGCTCCTCGGCCTCCACGTGCGCCTCGAGCTCCTTCGATCATTCATCACGATCGGAGGAGCCTCGTGGTCAAGGGGTCGGAGAGCACCGGCGCGGCCTCTCCCAAAGAGGGAACTCCTCCCGCATCTCCTTGTCAACGGAGAGGAGTGGAGTCTCCTCACCGCCTCCCGGGTCGACGTCCGCCGTCACCACCCGCTCGGCCCGGGGTAGGCGGGCGTTGCGGGCGACTCCGGGGAAGAGGACGCCTCTTGGGCGAGCGCCGCGCCTCGATCGCCTCCGCTCCTCGATGGAGACGTCGGTGGGCTCGGTGGGACCAAGGCCGACCGACCGCATGTGGGCGTCGACGATGGCGGCGGCCGTCGCTTCCTTTGGGCCTCCTCCCAACGATCGGCATCGGTCATGACCTCGAAACCTCACCTCGCCCGTCTCCGAGTCGGGCACGAGGTAAGGCACCGGAGTCCCCGACGCAGTGCGAGGCTGCGGCGGCGCACAGTACGGCGCCGGATGGAGCTCTTGCTCGACGTCTCGGCGCTCATCGACATCCGTGACGGAGGGTTGCTGCACCACCGGATCCGCCTGCTGCTCCACTAGCGTCGCCTGCTGCTCCGCTTGCTGCTGATGCTCCTCGCCGACTGTGGCAGTAGGCTGCACCGCCGGCTCCGCTGCTGCTCCACCGGCTCCTCCGCCCTCTCCCTCTTCTTGCGTGGCGGCGGGGCGCTCCTCGCGCCCCCTCTCGGCGGCTTGGGCCTCCCCCTCCTCGACCCGTTGCCCGGGCGAGGACTCGACCTCCATATCCCGAGGAGGGGTTGAGGCCGGCTCGGGCGAGGCTCGAGCACCGGTCCCGCCTCCTGCATCACCACATCTCCCACCGGCCGTCGGTGGCCGCCGGCGTCTCCTCCTCCTCCTCCTCCGCTCCTCCTCGAGGCGCGCGCGGCCGGTCCCGCCGGGAGGACTTGGCGCCGAGCTCGGACTCTCGTCCTCGAGCGTGATGGGCTGCTCCGATCCGGCCCCGTCGCCGGGATAGAGGCCGCCGGCTCGGGCGCCGCCCCCTTGCCCCCAGGTCGCCGCCGCCGCGTCACCCGGCCCGCGCGACGACGTCGGGGTCTCGAGCGGGAGGGCGGTCGAGGCCGTGGTGGTGGTGGTGTCCTCCTCCCCGTGGCCTTGGTCACGGCCCCGGCTGCACGAGGCGCGGCGCCGTCGGCCTCCCACGCCTAAGTGCATCCTTGGCCCGCTCCAACCAAATGGGAGTAGAGGGAGGGAGAGTCACTCCACGGCATCGACGGGGTGCCGCTCGACCCTCCTGCGGTCCTTAGCCTCTTAGTAGGCACCAGGAGGGGGAGGGATGGTAAGGTCTGCAGGGAACGTTTAGTCCTGGAAGAAAGAGAAAAACAAAAAATTTTACTGTGACAAGATACTCACACTCGAACAAAACGGTGTAACAAGGGATAGGTCGGCGAGAAGACTTACCCCGCGATCGAGGTGGCTCTGCCCGAGCCGCCCGGCCTGCTCGAAGCGCTCGGGGGCTGTCGAGCCTCGGTCGCCCCTCGAGTCGCTCGAGGACTTGGGGAGCCTCGAGCCCGCCTTGCGCGCCGCTCGGGGCTTCGAGACCACGGCGGCCGCCCCCCGTTCCGGCCGACTCCTTGGCCGGATCGGGCACGGAGTCCCTTGCGGGATCTGGGTTCTGCGGGTCGAGGTCCGCTCGGCCGGCGGTCGGCCCCGGAAGGAGCCGGCATTGCTCGCCGGGCTGCGCGGAACTTGAAGTGCGCACATTTGCGGCCTCATGCTTTGCCGGGTGTGCGCGCCCGTTGAAGATGGACGGTGGCGGGAGGAAGATTCCCGCCGCGTCGGAGACGGCGCCCGCTCGCCATGGCTAGAGGGACGGGGTGACTCCTCCCGCCGCCACAGCGGCCGGCGGCGACGAGCGAGTGCGGCGGCTGGAGTGTTGAGACGCCCCACCTCGTTGCCTTGCTTGGGCCGGCGACGGCGCTCGAGCACCGCGGCTCGACGACTCCTCCTGCTGACCCGCTCGAACCAGCGACGAGTCGTCGCGCAGGAGGCCTGGCGCCAAAGTTGGCTCCTGCACGCGAGAGCGAGGAGGCGTCAGGGCTCGAGCGGCGGTGGCGTCATCGCTGTCGGTCGCCTCATCATCATCATCATCATCATCGTCCTCGTCCTCGTCGGTCGACTCGAGGCTAGGGCTCCAGTCGGTCGGGTCCGCCGTCGAGGCGTATCTCACGCTCCGGCGGCGCCTAGCCTTACGCTTCTCCTTCTCCTCTAATGCGCGGGCTTTCTGCGCCTTTTCCTCCCTCCTCGAGACCACGGCAGTATGTGCTCGTTCGCCCCTCAGGCGTCTTACCTCGCGGTCGGGTGCGTCCTCCTTCACCGGGGGCCTCGACTCCGCGTGGTCGTTGATATTCGAAAGAAGAAGAGCGAGGCCTCGATAAGGATCGCTCGAGTAACGAAACAACGAAAGAGGGTCTCGAGAAAACTTACATAGCCCGATAGATTGACGGCCGGACGCATGCGGAAGAGGCCAACTTGGTTCTCACCAAAATTCCTCCCACCGTCGATCGCGTCGCGCACCCGAGCCACGATTGTGGCGGCCGGGAGGAACACGTCCGACATCCTGGCGGCCGCAAGCGCCGCGGGGATCGGCGTCCTCCGTCATCGGTCGAGCCGCGGCGGGCGCTCGGCGAGCGGGAGCACCGGCGGGCGTGGAACTCGGCAACCACATGCGCGATGTTGAAAAAGAGGTTGCCGGACCTCCGGTTGCGGAGGCTCGTGATGGCGTTGAGCGGGGAGTCCATGCGGGGCGGCGCGCCGCCGGGCCCGTGCGTCCGGTTGAAACCGGCGCGGTTAGCACGGCACCGGTATATTCCGGGAAGAGGCCCTCCTCGTTGCGGAGGTAGAACCACTCCGGTCCCGGTTGGCGTTGTTCGACGACCACGCGCCGGACGGCCGGCATTCCTTCCTCTTCAAACCAATCGAGCGGGAACCCGCTCGAACGTAGCGGGACCTTTGGTTTCACCGCCTTCTCTCTCCTCCTCCTCCTCCTCCTCCTCCTCCTCCTCCTCGTCATCGTCGTCACCGTCGTCATCGGCGGCCTCCTTGTTCTTCACCGCCTTGGTGAAGAGCGTCGCCTTGAAGATGTGGGTGAACGGGTCCCAGCTGCGGCGCCATTCCCAGGTACCCCTCACACACGGCGACGTAAGTAGCCGCGAGCGAGATGGAATTGGGATTGAAGTGTTGGAGCTCAACCCCGAAATGGTGGGGGAGCGCCCGCATGAAGCGGCTCGGCCGCGCTCCAAGCCCCGCCGGTGGAACTGATGAAGCTCGGGATGTAGCCCGGCGGGGATTGGGCTCGAGGTGGTCGTCGTCGGCACCCGCCACGCCGGTAACCCTTCCGCCGGATTGGGCGGAAGCGATCCGCCGTTCACCAAGTTGAGCGGCATTGCCTCGGTCACCGAGGGGCCGAGGCCACGGGAGCGCATCCTCCATCACCACCGGCGGGGAAGGCTTGGCGGCACTCTTGCCTTTGCCCTTGCCCTTGCTACCGGCACCACGGCCGGAGCTCGGCCCGACTTCTGGCCGACCTCTTCATGTCGATGACGGGAGCGGGACGGCGGAGCAACGCGGCGCGGAGCGCAAGGAACGGTAGCGCGGGGAACGATGGCGCGGGAACGGAGCGCGCGGAAGCGGCGCGATCACCGGTCCGGTCACGGGGCGCGGCGGCGGCGGTTGCGAATGAGGGCGGCGGCGGATTGGATCTCAAAACGGGCGCAAGCAACCGCGGCGTGAAACGGCGAAAGGGCGAGAATGCGGGGAAGAAGAACCGGGAGCCTACTCCTCCATATTTATAGAGCCCAAGCCGATCCACGTGAATCGCATCCGACGGCCTAGATTACGCCATCCAACGGCCGCGCGCCCCGGCGGACTCGACGAAAAACGGTAACCGCATTAAATGCCACGACAAACCGCCACCTACCTCCACTTTACGGGCGCACACGTCGCGAGACGGAGCGGAACCGTCGCCAAGCCACGATCACCACGATGCGCCGGTTTCCGCCTAAAAAGGCGCGCCGCTTGCAACGGACGGATGCGCCTCGAATGGGCGCCCGGGGACGTCTCGACGGACGGTCCCTTACACGGTAAGAAACCCGGGGACCCGGTCCCACAAGTAAGTCTCGAGGAGCGGAGGCGACCCACGAACGGGTTCGAACGGCCGCCCTCGAGCACCCGAGTTAGGGCGCCTATGGGAAGGAACCCTCGAAAGGTTCCGCTCGAGAACGAACCCTCGAACCCAGATGGCGTGTCCAAGGCGGGGCACTAGGTATCCAAGAGATCCCGTCGACGGGAGGCACTCGAGCCGCCGGTCCCCTCGAACGGGGCCGGTCCTCTGGAAACTAAGCGCCCTGCTCTAATGAGAGCGCCCCCGGGCCACGAAGCCGTCTCCCCTCGAAAGGAGACGAGCTCTCACTTGGACTACCCGCCATCAGCTCACAGGGAGGTATGGCGCTCGCTCGGTCGCGAGTAGTGTTAGACCTCTCACCACTTGGATCTGATCCAAGAGATCCAGCGAGGAACTGGATCACGACTCCAGCCCAGCCATTCGAGGCTCGGGGGCTCGAGTCACACAAACAACCTCCCTCGACACGGGAGGAGCGGGAAATACTCGGGGCTCGAACGGTTATCGAAATCTCCTACCTCGAGCTGCTACAACTCCGGTTAATAATACTCTTACTTAAACCCGTTCATCTCAAAGCCCCCGGAGGAATGCCTCATTCCTCTGCGGGGCCTCGAAAACTACCCCGCGGGGGCGCTTCGCGCGCCCCACGGAGAAAAAACAAAATGACTCCTCGAAACATCATGACAATCATCCCAATTCTAGGTACTTCAACTCCACTTCATGATCCCTTGTTTGAAGTTTCACAATCAAACAAGGGCTCGGGGGCTACTGTCGGGTACCTAGATTAGGGGGTCCTAAATTAGGTAGATTAGAGGTAAATAATCCAGCCCATTTCACCTCTAACTCTCCCAAGAATTAACCAAGGAAATCCCAATCCTACTCCTGTTGGGCCGGCATGCGAATTAGGCCCACAAGGCCACAAAAAGCCCACTTGCTCGAGCGCGGCCACCCGCCGCTCGAGAGAGAAGTACGGAAACCGCTCGAGCGTGCGGCCGCTCGAGCGGATGGCGCAAAACCGCTCGAGCAAGCAACCGCTCGAGCGAGACGGAGAACGCTCGAGCGGCGGTCGCTCGAGTCCGCTCTCAATAATTGCCTATCCAAGGCACGCACATGGCTACGGGGCTCGAAGCGGTGGGAAGTACGCTGCCCCGCCTAACCCATGGCTACGGTGCGTGAAATAGTGAGAAGTCGCCGGTCACTTCTCCTATTCCACCGCCCATACCCGGATTCGAGGATGACGGGCATCACTATTACACCACCGAACACTATGCCGTGTACGGCACCCCTCCAAACGCCATTGTCAACTCTCGCACCACCAAACCCGCGCGCCCGTCCGTCGCTCGGATCATCTACCCCTCGAGGCGGTCATTAACCGCTCGAGGGATGATGATGGACGCGACTTGAGCATGGGGCGCGCGGTGCCTGTCTTTCCCACCTCGATGGCCATACGGCGGGGTTCCGGACGCACGTGCTCGTCTCGCCGGCCCGCCGCCGTACCTCGACTACGTCGGCCCACGGCCGAAAAGGACGAAGCGAGGCCATCATTGCCCATACCGCTACGAGGCTCGAGCCCGGACCACAAGGAGCGTCTACGATCTCGACGATGACATGGCGCATGTACCTCGACGTCACGCCCACGACGGCCCTATCTACTCGTACTCCTGAGCCTCCTCTTGGCCTATAAAAGGGGATGCCGGGACCTAGTTCTAGGGCGCTCTTTGGTTTTTACACGCGTTTTTACACCTTCACTCACACTCACTCACTCGCTAAGTCTCGGACTACCTTGTATTCACCCCTGTACAAGCACCTCGGTGCAAGATAATACAAAACTCTCCCCCTCTGCTTGGACGTAGGGCACTCCTTTGCACGAACCGGGATAAACGCTTGTGTTCATCTTGCATCACCATCCGGATTAGGGAGCACGCATAGAAATTTACTCGTTGGTGTTATACCCCCGGGTACGAAACACCGACATCGTGTTAGGATCAAAAAGCGTTCCCGTTGCACCTATGGTTTCATTCTCTTTTTGTTGGAAGTTGAGCACTTCTGTCGTAGAGAAGCGACGAGAAATAGGGTAGAATGTGAAGCGAAATGCTTGCGCAATTCTTCCCAATCTTCGTTTACTTTCCCTACATTTTAGGTGTACCATTGCTTCGCCTTTTCATGGAGAGAAAAAAGAAACAATTTCCACCGCAATGTGTCTTGCGACATGCCCGCAATGGTCAGGCATGCGCAGAGTTGCTCAAACTCCTGTAGGTGATCGTATGGGTTTTCATATTCCAAACCGTCATTGGCCTTGGGCTGTCAGGATGGAGCTACATGACAAAATTGGGCCAAAGCGGGGCCCCCGAGCGGGCGCCTACGCACTGACTTTGGCGCGCCGCACCTGCAGGAGCCAAACCGGCCCAAATTTGTCCCACGTGCTCTCCTCGGCCTCCTAAGTTGAACCATGCTGGTGCTTTGGTGAGTTGGGTTCATTTTAACATAGTTTTACTTAGTTCTCCTTGCGTCTGTGCTCTGGTTTGTCTGGTAGCTGGGCCCCTCTCTCTAGATTCCTTTGTTTTGCTTGGGCCCAAAATAAAAAGTATTTCTTCATGGGTGTTTTTCTTCATGTCTTGGCCCATTTTGTGTGTGTTTTCGTGATGTCCCGCAAAACAAGAATTCTCAACACTATGGAAATAGTTAGAATAGAGCCCTATTCTAGGTGAAATTTGGTGTTGCCTAGGCTAATGTTGGCGGGGTTAGAAACGAGTTAAGTACCGACAACAAAGGTTTTCTATAGGACGAATCCTTAGAGAAAGATAACTCAACCGCTACTCGCTTACTTCGGGCACCGGATCGCACACAGTCTACGCCAAGTGATGCCGGCCTGTAGCTCTACGCCGTGCCGGACGTGGGGGGATTACAAGGGACGGACGGGGTCACCACCTGCGCCTACCCTCAACCGTGGAGTACGAGGCAAACGAAGGTAACTATCGCTTAGACACCACGTCTACGCTAACGTTACAGTTCTAGCGTTGGCCAGGAACATCCGTCTCTATCAGGAGTCCTCTACTAGAACTACTGCCACAAGGACGGTTGACGAACCGGCAAGCAAATAACGACAAAGATAACTTTGGAAGAAGGAACGTACAAATAGATAAACACGAACCTCTTACTTCAAGTGTAAGAAGTCGCCGAGGTACAAGTGAGGAGGGAGCCGACAAATCCGGCACTCCACCCCATGGAAGACTAGCCTCCGGGAACACTCGAAAAGAGTTGCTCCACTCTTGACCTCTCTCACTCCCCTACTTCTATTCTAGCTAGAAGCTAGGTATAATGGCTCTACTCTTCCTCTAGTGTAAACTTGTGGAAGTGGAGAGGGAGGAATGAGAATAAAGAATGAAAATGTGAATATGTGAAATGAAAGAAAGATAGGCTTTTATATGTGGAGATGGTCAGTTCATGCGCCCAAATGACCAAAACACCCCCGCACCGCCCTCTGGAGCTTTAAATGTACCGCCTCCGGGGAAGGTGGGGCCCGGTGGCAGAGCCGGGCGCGCGCGCGCCGGGCGCGGCCGCGCCAGTGAACCTCCCCGGCCACCGACCTTGGTCGGCGGGCTTGGTTCTGGGCACGGAGTTGGCCCATGTGGTGTTTTGTCACATTGGCACGTTGGTTTGGCCTTTCTCTCATTTTCTTCTTGTCTTACTTTTGAGCCCATTTTATAATTCAAATATTTATTCTCTTTTCTCTTAGTTTTTGGTCCAAAATATATATATTCCATGAATGTCCCTGCAAAACAAGTGTTCACCAAAACTATGGAATTTTGTTAGTATAAACCTCCTATCTAGGTGGTTTTTGGCGAACTATGAACCTAAGTTGGCTTGGTTAGAAATGCAATAAGGACCGCCAACAGGCGCCCCCCGCACGGGGGTGGGCACCCCCAGGTGAGGGCGGGTGGCTCCACCCTCGGAGTGGGTTGCTTCCCGTCACGTTCCACGCCTCTCCCATGTCTCATTTTTGACCACTTTTGCTATTTTCCTATATACAAATAAAAATTCCAAGTACAAGTGGAACTAGCTAAAATTTAAAGCATTTTTATAAAATTTCGCATTAAAATTCCATTATTTTGGTGGGATGTTGATGGTCAACAAGGGTGTTTGTGGCCCTCAACACAAATGAGCTCTAAAAGGTTAATGGAACATCCCTACCCTATGCAAGGTTTTGAACCCTAGCACCTAATTTTTATAAGAAAAACAATCTAAAGAGTCCTTAGGGCCATCATACCTAATCATGTCCTATGCAAAAGATCACACTATAGGTCCTTATGAGCAAAAATTGAACCTATGTTAATTACTCTACAAAGAAATCTTTAGTTGTCACTTAATGAAATTTGCCACACAAACAAGCTCTAGCACGAATGAAAGACATGAGGCAAAGAGACAAGTGGTTCCTAGAGTGTCATATTATTACCACAATCTCTAGTGCACTTTGGAGCACCAAGGAGTTAGTAAGACTTGGTTATGCTATGTTTCACTAGTGAATACCTATATCTCAATTTCAAAATACTATCTAGGATTCAAACCATGCACAAAAAATAGAGCCTCCTCAACATGAGCCCCACCTAGGAAGGTCACCAAGTCCCTCTACCGGGACATCCAAGTGATAACAATCACCAAGAGCAATAATTCTTTAGCTAGTAGCACTAAGGACAACACTCCATTCTCATTCGTGTCTTGGATGCCTTTCTAGTAGCTTCACAATCATGTCTGTAAGTGCTAGCAACAATGACATGGAAAAGTAGCTCTAAATGAGCTAGAGGTACCACTTGTTTTCACAACACTATACAAGATGTAATATTTGGTTCTACGGCAACCAAATACCAGCTATAGATGTTGTGTCACAGTCACGATAGCTAAGTGTTGTTATCACCACTACAAAGTTAGTTGCAAGTAGTTGCACATATGGTCATGAAGTAATTACGTTGTCCTAATTTTGACCTGTGTTGCAATAGATCAAATTTATATTGCATCCAAAAATTGATTAATTGCAGGTAGTTGTTAATGTAGCCATGATGAATCTTTGTTGCCTTTATCTTGTCCTGCTTCCTAGTTTTTTCAGCGAACATTGTTCACAACGTTCCCACTCTTATTTCCTCGCAAAAAAAAAAAAAAGGCCACAAACATTAGTATTCATCAACAGCCGTTCCCACCAAGCCGTTGTCGGCGCTGGCAGGTGGCAGCACACTGTTCTAGTGTGGATGTGGCCACCAAATGCGGACCCTGCTAGCTTGACAGCAGCCTGGAAGATGCGATGCGTCAGAAGTCAGAAACTTACAATCGTGAAACGTGGGCCGAGATCATGATCTATCAGACTGCCACATGGTGTATCATCCTAAACACAAATTGATGATGTGATTGAGATCCAAGATCCGAATGAAAATAAAACAAGGAGTCCAATTAAGATGCTTGCTGTCATGTGGCTGGTATCTTCAAGGCCATCATGAGGCCAACATCAGAGGAGAAAGCAGAAGTGCACCTGCAAGCAATAGAGTGAGGTTTTGTCCGGCAGATGGGTGCGGAAGATGCGCGTGCTGCTCAACCGCTACTGTAGCAAATCGCATCTTGCACGTTCAACCACTCCATCTTGTCTACACATCGATCCGACAGCTCCAATTAACGTAGAGATTTGGATATGTGATCCCCTGGTGTGCAGAGAACGGCCAACACAACCCTACAACAAGCACCGATAGACATGGTGGCCGTCTCATTTGTTCCGGTGGCACCCCATTTGGTGGTGGACAGGTCAAGCGTACTAGTGAGCTGGTATATCCTCCACTCTTCATTATTCCACATGAAGCCAGTGGTTGGGCTCCATCCATGAGATCTAGGAGGACATAGTTGCAATTCAAATTTATTTTACCTTTTAGTTTTAAGTAACAAAAGGTAAGTCGAGATGTAAAAAACTTAATCCTTGGTCGCTCATAGGTCAACGATACCTCGACAATGAGTTACAGGTCGAGAGAGGGAGAGATGTCACATGGCTAGGCTAGCAATCAGGGGCATTAGTGGGCTAGTGACTGGTAAATCCGATGGCCAGAGTGTCGGGGGTCTAAGTGTTAAAATAACCCCACTTTTAGGATGTAATGAGTGCGGCGGGGGGGGGGATTTAAGTGCCAAAATAACCCCACACACACTCTAGCCATCGGATTAGATTTCTTCTTGATTAGAGTTTGTATAGCTTGCACGGGAGGCTGGTTTGTGTAACATATGTTCCCTTTTACAAACCTTAATTTTAACTCTAGAAAGATTAAAAAAACTTGTGGAGATGCTCTTTAGATGTGAATTTTAAAAAAAATGGCATGCCACGATAGAACATGGCTTTGTTCTCTCCTCAGACAATGTTGATTAGTATTTTAATTAAAGCATTATTATGTTGTTAAATTGGGAAGCGCGATATCGCGTATCTCAGACAATTAATGATGGCAAAGTCAAAGGAGCTAGTCCGATCTGTCGGGGATAAATATTCAGGGCTTGTTTGATACTCACATGTCTCTCTAATCAATTTATACATGCATGAGTAGATCGAGATAGAACTTAAACTAACTTACACCTCAATACATGTATATGGATTGAAATATCTTATATACGATTTCTGCACCAAAAGCGGGCTAACGGATAGGGCCACGTCGCCCGTTAGCCCGCTGGCCGTCCGATCTGGCGAAAAAGCTATATGGTCCGTCCGATCGCGCATTGGTTCGGGCGTCAACCCGTAATCTCTCGAACGTCAACCAGTCGGGTAGAGAGAAAAGAACGGGCGACCGCGCGACCCGCTCGACCGCCTCCGCGTCCGCGGCCGAGTACCACCGTCACCTCCTCGCCATCGCTCCAGCAGTTGGGGCACCTCGCAGGCGATGCCTCCTGTCGTCCTACAGCCAGATCCCTGCCCAGCGCCGGCTCCGCATCCTCGTCAGAGTACCGCCGCTGCCTCTCGCCATCGCTCCGAACTTACACCTCAATACATGTATGTGGATTGAAATGAATACGAGAGCATCACAACAAGCCATTAGGTGGACTACGAAGACCAGAGAGGATTCCAATAGTATAGTTGTCTTTTATTGTGCCCGCGGAAATCTAATGATCATAGATTGTTGCAATATATATCTCAGAATGTATTCCTATGATTAAATATTTTTTCTATATATTACAACGGCGTAAGTGAATATCTTTGAAGCGCATGTACAATTACTTTGGGATACCTTTTATAATAATATATGCTCCCATGATTCTAAATTAAATTAGTTTGGGAAATCTTTTATAATAATATATATTGCTATCAATATAAATTATAAGATACTAGGGGAATTCCCCACGCGTTGCTGCGGGCATGAAAGGAGGAATAAAAATATGTTAAAATATTGGATTGCTGAGGTAGACACATTGCATGAAGAGAAATAGATAGTTGAGTTGATAGTGGGCGGATGAGGTGGACGTGTTGCATGTTGAGAGAAATAGATAATGAAGTTGATAGTGGACTGCTGAGGTGAATGTGTTGCATGTTGAGAGAAATACGTAGTGGGGTTTATTTATATAAGAGTTATAGATTTTGGCTTTTCTTGACATGTATGTTGTTATCCATTATATATGTGTACACTATGACTAGATATATAGTAGAATTAATTTATCTAAAATGGCCAAAATGTCTTATAATTTAGAACGGTAGGAGTACTAGATAATTCGGATGTAAATATAGAGCTTACACTATATTATTTTCATGTTGAAATATGTTAGGGATCTAATCTAAGATTTCTTTTAGAAATGAGAGTAACTCGACTTTTATTGAAAGCTTATAAGGTTCCAACTCGCTACTTGGAAAAGTATAGTTTTTTTTTTTTTTTGAGGGGGGCTTGGAAAAGTATAGTTTACAGGATGAGTACAGTAACTACGAAAAATGACAACTGAAACAGAGACCCCCCGGCCCAACTACTTCAGAATTACAATCTCAGAAACACTAGCAGTGCTTGGGCGGATTTCAGCATGTCGACGACTGCCAAAGGCCTAAAGCTCTTGCCTTGTCTTCTCTTTAACCAAGATTGTCCATATCTGCACAAAAGAGACATCGCTAGAAATAAGATTTCGGTTTACTTTATCTTCGGCTATCTCTAAAACGTAACAGATCATCGCCCTGTTCGTTTGGTCGTGTTTTGCTGGCTGATTCTCGCTGTTGCTGATTTAGTGTGAGAGAAAAACACTGTTGAATCGCTGGCTGAAAGCGCTGATAAGAGCAAACGAACAGGGCGCATATCCATTTAAACTAAGATTTCGTAGGGTATTACTTTATATCGGGTGCAGATACCAGGGTCAGGGGCGCTGTGTCCCTTTGCACCATGAACCCAAGGCTTTCAGAAGAAGTAATGAACCCCACAAGCAGGCCTACTCCTGCACGTTGGATTGGATCACCGACGACAGAGCAAATCTAAAAAAGTATTCAACAAATAATCACGCCAGGCAGGCTCCAGGTCCAAGAAGCAACGTTGGGAGCTTCCTGCACGTACGTTGGGAGGTTGGACCGGATCACCGACGACACAGCAGCTAGCGGCAGCAGCACATATGTAAGTACTCCGTCCGTCCCAAAAAAAAAAAAAAATATCATTTTAGCTTTTTCATCTATTATTTTTGATTCTCTGTCTTATTCAAAAAAGTTTTTATAAATATTATTTATTTTTATGACGTATTTATCATTAGAGATACTTTAATACTAATTTATTTATTTTATAATATACTTAAAAAAAATTGAATAAGATGAAGTGGTCAAACACGATGTCTGAAAGTAAAAAACGACACTCTTTATGGGACGGAGGGAGTACACAATACGGGTTGGGAGGCCGGCCTCCTGCACGCTGGGAGGCTAGGAGTCAACGGGAATATTTATCGCCAGGAAATGGGGGAGAGCGACCATGGGAGCAAGCGCAAGTGAGGCTGGACTTGAATACTATCAGGTGCAGTGGAGAAAACGAAAACCAAATGACTGGGAAATATAGAATGTCTTTGTGACCATTTTGATATGATGTAGTTTCTCCGTGCTAAATTATAGGACGTTTGACTTTTTTTTACCTAAAATTTAACAACTCGTCCTACTCAAAAAATATGTGCAAACAGTAAAATTTAAGTTATTTTTTAAGAACTTTTATTAATAAAGCAAGCTGTGACAAAATAAATGATATTTTGTATAAATTTTTAAATAAGACAAGTGGTTAAACTTGGTGTCAAAAAAGTCAAACATCTTATAATTTAAATAAAAAAGCACTTATTAATTGATGCAGCTTTGATTTCCCAAATAGATAGCTGAAACAAAGATTTCAACTAAACAAGCACCGAACATCTATGGCAGCATACAATACGAACGGGAAAAGTATGAATTAATTGAGATTGAAAAAAATATGGCTGTAATTTGTGTAGATAAATCTTATTGAGAATCTCCAAGAGTATCCAATAATTTTCGCCCAAAACAATTGTGTTTTCCAACTTGCCAAAAAGTATTGGGATAAATAAATCATACCATCTCCAATAATTCACAATAGTTCCATCCTAAAATATACAAGACAATTTTGCAACAGTAATCCTATACTGTTTTTAAATTATTCTACCCAATTTTATATATCTTTTCTCTTTTGTACATTTGCATCAACAATCCTTTTCAGTCTTTATTATTTCCACCCCCACCTTTAGATGGCCCGATGCATCTGCTCGGGGCCGGAAACAACATACGCACGATGAGTCCATGCATCTTTACGCGCAAAGGTTTTGTTTTCCAAGTGCCAAACAAATTAGAAGGTGAGTTTGCGAGTTGTTAGAGATGTTTTTTTTTTTCATTCTTCCCAAAAATCAAGGAGTGGGAAGGATTATTGGGTACCCTTGTAGATCTAACTGAGTAAACATTATAAAAATGGCAATATAGGTATTTTGTTAGAATAACTAGATAGTTTCAACTAAACACATGTAAAACACAAATGAAGATGTGATGTAAATGGGTCAAAGTATGAATAGGATGTAAAGCTTGTCGCATCTACATAAGTTGCAACATAAGTATCTTATGAGAAAAGTGAGTTTCAGGAGAATAAAACTCTCTTCGTTCAATTTACAACTCTAGTTGGGTCATAAAATTCAATGTTTATAATTAAATAACAGAATAAAACGATATATGAAATGATTATTTATTGTGTTCTATATTTTTGGAAATAAAGCTATAAAACTCTTCATTAACAATGATCTAATAAGAAAGTAAAAGTAATTTTTTTCCTGTAAAAAAGAAATCGTAAGTGCTTTATTTTTTTTGAGGCAATCGTAAGTGCTTGTTGTGGAATCAAAGCAACAACGACAACAAGTTCGGTTTGACGAGAAAAAGAAATCATGCATGTCTTAAGCGACGTTTCAAAATCTGCCTCCACCTCACACCGCCTCATCGGCCAGGAGTGTCCCACCTCACCTATCCACGAACTCACACACAACTACCAATTCTTGTAAGCTCGGCCGCCCCCATCGTTCCGGCCCGGATCTGTTAAGGTTCTTCGCCGGCTGGGATCCTAGAAGTCCACACGTCCACCCCCCACCGCCCCACTCAGACGCAAGTAACAAACTCGGCCGCCCACAGCATACCGGCCGTTCTTCGTCGGTCGCCTGCAGGCATCATGGAGGAGGCTCCAGTGGTTGTGACCGCAGCCACTGGAGCCCTGGGGCCTGTCATAGCGAAGCTGAGCACTTTGTTGCGCCGCCACGGCGAGTACCGGCTTCGGCGGCAGACTCGGAAGGACGTGGAGGTCATCAGATCCAAGCTCAAGTCCGTCCACTCAATCCTTTGGGTGATATGGGAGAAGGAAGATCACGATACGGAAGGCAAGGACCTGAGGATGGAAGCGTGGCGTCTCGCCGACGACATGAACGACGCCATCGACGACTTCATCGACGACATGAAGAAGCGCAACAACGACGCCGACGGGAAGCGTCTCAAGCAGGCCAAGAACCAGGCGAGTTATTTCCAAAATCTCAAGCAAAGGGCAGTTGATGTGTACCAGCGGTGCCGCAACAAGTGGAAGACGGAGACGACTTCCCACACCATCTGCTCCAGCTTATTTTCAACAACAAAATCCACCGTCGACTCTGGCCCCGCTGGCAAGCGGCCTCGAGTCGTTGATCCGTATGTCCCCAAGGACATCTCAGAGACCGTGGGGATGGAAGGACCGAGGGAGGAGCTGATCAAACACCTGGTAGGAGAAAAGAAGAGCACACCGAAGCTCAAAATGGCATCCATCCATGGAGCTGCCGGGACGGGTAAAACAACCCTTGCCCGCCTTGTGTATAAAGCGATTGAAGACAAGTTCCAGGCCCGGGCTTTTGTGTCCATCACTTCATATCATAACATGACGGAGGTCCTGGCAAGCATTCTACAACAAGTGACAGCAGATAGTACTGCTGTATTACTTGACGGCTCTAAAGCAGCGACCAAGAATAAGCATCTCATCGACAACATAGCGACTTTCCTCAAGGATAAAAGGTGCGCATGTTCACGTCTTCACTCCAATATCTACATCCACAAATACGATATGTACTATATATCTTGCTATAACTAAATAAAAAGATCCAAGAAATAATCACAAAAATGAAGCATTAAGCCATCAATTTGGTAGATTTTGATCACAATGTATAGCCATTGGATCTTTAAGGTTCCTAAAATAAATCCATATTTGCCATTTTGAAAATAACTAAAAAAAGGTAACCTCTAATTTTATGTCTATATAACACACTCATGTACCAATATGAAAAAAAAAAAAAAAAAATCTTAGCTAAACATGTAAATTTGCCTATAACTTACATACCTACACCATTATGAAATATGATCAAGTAACTCAGAAATTGTTTCTAAATTATCCGATTGTGCCATTACAAATTGTAATAATAATCTTTTTTCGAGACCACGCCGAAGCGCTTTTTTCATTAAGTAGAAAGAGAGTTTTGTTACAGCACCGCAGGCCTGGTAACACCCTGGTTACCAACGTCTACACCCACCAACAAACACGTAAACGATTACATGGTTGAAACTATTATGCTACCAAATGGAGTCCGAAACTCCCACTCGGGCTACCTCATTCTCCAGGCCCTCCGATTGAGGTCCATGGCCGTCACATCAAAGTCATCATTGAGGAGTATTTGCAAGCATTGTTGCTTGTACACCGACATGTCGCCACCAAACGCGACCTTGAACTTCACCTCAATGTCCGCATCGGGCTCGTCTTTCTAGACCTGGACACCCAGCTCCTTGAGATGGACTCTTTGCGCCACGCACGGTTGCATTCGCCGCGATGCGTGTGCTTCGCTTCAAGGAATGGATAGACACCGACGTCCGCAAACGCCTAAGCCTAGGGCCAGCTCGAATGAGCGGCGTAGGCAACAGGAGATAGATCGCCGCTTCCAACTACTCCTGCATGAAGGGCGGCAAGGTAGCAACCGCCGGAGCCTCGCTATCCAAGGAGGGCACCGGCCCCAAGGTAGCAACCGTCAGCGCCTCGCTATCCAATGGTAGGGTCCCTAGGTGGTCGTCAAAGACTTCAGCCGCAATGGCGTGAACAACAGCTAGCATAGCCGGACCCTCCCTGTCGGCATCGCGCTGGACGGGAACGTCCACGTGCACCGGGGTGATTCATCCACTACTACCGGAACGGCCCTTTTTGCCGATGGCCGGCCGCCATCGGCAAAGGCACTTTTCCCATCGGCAAAAGGTTTGCCGATGGCAAAGGTCAGTGGCCATCGGCAAACCCCCATCGGCAAACAATTCATCGGCAAAGCCGGGTTTGCCGATGGCCACTGACATTGCCATCGGAAACCTTTTGCCGATGGCCACGCGTGCCATCGGAAAAGCCGCCACGTCGGCCGACGCGCCGTCGGTGACGGTGGCTTTGCCGATGGCGACGTGGCCCCGGCCATCGGCAAAGATTTTTTTATTTTTTTTTGAATTTTTTTGCCGATGGCCAACGCCGTCGGCGATAAATTTGCCGATGGCCGAGGCCATCGGCAAAAAAATTTCAAAAAAAAAAAAAATGGGTTTGCCGATGGCCATGGCCATCGGCAAAGTTATGGCAAACCAGGGATTAGCTGAATCATAACCCCGGGTTTGCCGATGGCTAGCCATCGGCAAACCTGGAAAAAAAAAAATTTTATTTTTTTTTCTGTTTTCTTTCCATTTACATTACAATTTAGCACATGCATCACATATATATCAATTAACCCACATATATAGCATATAATCCACATATATAGCAACGAAATACGGTTTTAAGCATCGATACATGTCCATCGGAATCCAAACATATCCGGGCCACAAGCAAAAGAGTCATACATGTCACAAGTCATCCATACATATCTCACAAGCTACAAGACTAAACCTAGCTAGTGGCGCCATCCCCTTGGGTCCCGGAGCCCCCAGCAGCATCCTCCCACGCGAGCCAACTCGGCTGCCACAGGGCCGCGGCGTCGCCGGTGGCCGACGTGCTGCGGAGGGAGCACGGCGGGGACGGAGTGCCCGGGTGCGGAGGGAAGGCGGCGAGGCCCGGAGCGCGGTGCTTGTGGCCACGAGTACCCCTGCGGCGGTGGAGGACCCCGGTGCGTCTGCGTGGGGAAGCCCCGGTACGGTGGCGTGGGGAAGCTCGCACTGTGGAGAAGCTCTGGTGGGCTTGGAGTCGGGTTCGAACCCGCCGACGGTGCTGCACAAAGAACAAGTGATGTAATTAGTACAACTCCCCGCAAAATTTCGGCGGCACCTCCCCTGCACGGGGAGGTTCCAAAACCTGCAAAAAACATGGCACGAAGGCCAAACATGGGCACGAAGGCCAAACATGGTACGAAGGCCAAACATGGGCACGAAGGCCAACTGACGCGACAAGCTAAAGCGAGAGGCAATGTACTCACCCGACCAAGTCCGAGAAGAGGCGGTGCACCGGGCGGTGGAACTACCGGTGGTGGAGCGTAGATCGAGGCGGGGAGGCTCCTCCATTCCCGGGATCCGGGCCGCGAAGTGCCCGCCCAGCGACGCCGGTAGTGCGCCGTCGGTGCCGCCACCTGCTCCGAACCCGCGCCGACATCCTCGCCTCAATCCTCGCCTCAATGGCCGCCTCCCGCTCCTCCTCCCTGGCCTTCATCTCCTCGATCGTGGCCTACAATATTACACCAGCACGATTGATGTTATTTGAAGGCAGGCTACATCATGAAGGCAGGCTACATCATGAAACTCCACTTACCTGAAGACTGCTGATCACCTGCGCGTTGCTCTGCTGCCGAGGCGCTATGGGGATCTGCGATCCGCCCCCACTTTCCCGGTCTCTCCTGCGGATCTCGGTCAGCGTCTCAACAGAGGACGGGTCGATGGCGCTGTTGGCCAAGTAGTACCGGCCGTGCTGCTTCCCTCCTCCAACCCTCTGCAGGAGGTCAGTGTCCAGGGGCTCGGTGGCGGGGTCGTAGGTGTCGTCATGTTTCGCTCGAGCTGTGGCGGTGTACTTGGTGAGCCTCTCGTAGACCGTCGGGCTGGTGTACTTCTCTGGCCCATGCGACGAGCTGTACACGGTGGTGGGCGCTTTCGCTTTGCCGATGTGAGCAAGCGCGAACCCCGTGAACTCGTTGATTTGCTCACCACCATGCGACGACGACTGCGAGGAAAACACAAACATGGTTACAAGTAGTGACAATTGAGCGCTATAACAAATGCATCAACAGAAGGATACATACCCATCTGTCCATGTACTTTACGCGGGATCAGGCTCCCTTGGTGGTGTGGGACCCCTGACCGGTCGAGCTCCGCCTTGCGTTTCAAATGACGTCTCAGGCGCTCCGCGTACGCCGCAGGCGTACGCCACCCTCTGACAATTGCCTCCCAGCAGTCCTCGTACTTGCTGCACCAACCCGGAGGCATCTGCATGACATTCAAGTTTTTGATATTACAGATAATGAATGGAATGTGTCATGTAAGAAATCATAACGGATGTTTCCTGCCTAATTACCCGCAAGTACTGCTCCTCGGTGAGGTCGGTCTCCTCCTGACAAGACAACTCCCGGGCCTCCGTCTTACTTATCTTATCTTCGATTCTTCATGTTGGCGTAGTAGGCGATGACGGCCCGGGTACGCGCCTCGTAGAACATGTCCCCGAGCCGGTCGGCGCACACCACGTCCTGGCGCTGCGACGCTCGCACGTCGTCCACCCCTCGTCCAACTTGAAGTACAACGCACCTGAGGCATCAAACATCATTTCATTGTTTGAAAGAAGTCCAACGAATAATGTTGTATTGAGATATGTGATGCGATGCAAAGACTCACCCGAACTCATCCTTGATCTTCGAGCAACGACTCTTCCCAGTCGTCCGTGATAAGGTAGAAGTCCCGCCAATCCTCCGGCACGATGGTCTCACCCTTGGGGGTGACGACCAAACCAGGGAAGTGCTTCTTAATCGGCGGGCTCGGATGCTAGTTGGACGCGTGAGCACTCCTTTTTTGTCACCTTTTTCCAGCCCACCGCACGAGTCATTAACGGCAATTGTTAGTACGCATTTTGAATTTGAAAATGTCATATGAACAAGTGTAGAAATCAACAATGGTTACTTACTTGCCCGCGGGCCGGATCACGGGCGCTCGTCGCGGGCCGGAGGGTCGAGGAGCTGGTGGGGCCGCGGCGGAAGGGCTTACGAGGAGCCGTGGGAACTCGAGCCGCCGCGGACTCCTCGTCGCCACCCCGGACCTCGTCGTCGCCACCCTCGCCGTCCTCGTCGTCTCCACCGCCGCCGCCGCCACCGTCACCGGTCGTCGTCCTCGTCGTCGCCTCCTCCTGGGAGGCCGTCGGGAACAGCCTCCTCGACGGCGTGCGGTGTCGTCCGCTGGGGGGCCTCCGACCCCGACTGGTGGACGGCTCCACCTCAAGCTCCTCGTCCTCGTCCTCGTCCTCGCGGTGGTCGGCCGCCACGTGCTCCTCGTCCTCGAGGTGGTCGTCCTCGCGGTGGTCGGCCGCCACGTGCTCCTCCTCCTCGGGCCGCTGCGTCCGGTACCTCGACTGGACGTTCCGTTGTGGCCCCTTTCCGCTGGCATTTTGTCGAGTGCCCGCAATGACAAAGATTAGAAGAGTTAGTATTAATGACAAATACTTGTAAAGAAACATAAATGCAAAGCAAAATTAAGAACTGCAAGGTAATATTAATAACAATATAGTATTACATGAATTAGAAATTATCTCCGCGAAAGGCAATATTGCCGGCGAGCGCTCGTCCTCATCATCACTATCAATATTGTCGAGCTCTCTTTCATCCTCATCATGATCAACATCCTTCTCAACAACTGCATCGCGTCGCCACTGCCATTCCTCAAGGATTCGTAAGTCCTCAGCATCGTGTACCTCATCACCCTCGTCCTCATCGATGTCGTTGTTTACTTCCATACCCATCAGCGAAGCAATGTCTATCTCCAACCTACCTTCTAGCCCCTCAGGTTGATAGAACTCATCATTCCTTGGGTCAAAGTTGTAATCATCATCGTTTGGGACCGCCGCTTTACCGTGTGGCGATACCATGTGCACAAGGCTCCAACCCGCAAGGCGCACGTCATTTTGGTTTGCCCATGGGAGGTAATAAACTTGCGTGGCGTCTCGGTTAGCCACAATATAGACATCGTCTCCTCCATATTTGGAATCCTCTCGGATTTCGACTAGCCCAATTGATGTGTCCTTTTCGTGACCCCGGATCGAACCAATGGCATTTGAATACCACCGGCTTACAACCTAGGTCTTTGCCAAAGTCAAGCTCCAATATCTCATCGACTATGCCGTAATAGTCCTTCCCATCCGTGCCGGCGTACGAACTCCGCCGCACGTGGTTTTTAGGTTGCCCGTTTCTCTTCGTACTTTCTCGTGCGAAAGCGATAGCCATTCACGTCATAAACGTTGAATGACCTGACACTACGGTCAAAGCATTTGCCCACACATCTCAATGCAGGACTCATTTCCGCATCAAAATTAGCCTGCAAGGTTAGGACAGGTAGATAGTTACATTACTCGCTCATAGGAGCAAAGCGGAATCTCAAAGTCAGAAAGAGGTTACTTGGATGGTACCTTGCTACTGAACCAATTGACGAAATCGGGCTTATTATGTCGAGAAGATGGTCTTTTTCATCCTCGGTAGGAGCCGTCTTTGCCCTCCAATGTTCAATGATAAATTCCCTGGAGAAACAATAGACAAGGGGGTGAATAGGTGGAGGATAGTGGCGGCATATTTAACAAGCTAGCTCATCGAGAACTTACTCTTGATAATCTCGGGTTTCTTCAAGGTTCAGCAACAAGTATATCATGATAGTGTGCCACTCATCATGCATCAAGTACACGTTGGTCCTGCGCTGCTCTCCCGAGATCCCCTTTGAAAAGGCCGAGGGTGCATGAATTCTCGTCGATGTTGTAACGAGGGGTTGGATCTCCCGGTCTTTGAAGTTTTTCGGTATAGTACGCCTGTGTGAATGTCGACACCTCCTCCATAATGAATGCCTCTGCAACGGAAGCCTCAATTTTGGCTTTATTTTTACACTTCTTCCGAAGTAGCTTTAGACACCTCTCGATTGGATAGCACCACCGGTGTTGCACGGCCCCCCCAACCGTGCCTCCCTTGGTAGGTGCAAAATGAGATGCTGCATGGAGAGGAAGAAGCCTGGTGGAAATATCATCTCCAACTTGCAGAGCAACTTTGGTACTTGTTCCTCCGAGTTCAACACAAACTTCCCGAGACAACTCCTTGGCACAAAGCCGGCGGAAGAAAAAGCTCAACTCGCCGGGACGCGCCACACCGGCTCGGGAGGTATCCCGGGTCATCGCAGGAAGGATACGCTCAATCCGGATGTGGAAGTCATGACTCTTCATCCCTATGACTTTGCCGATCTGCAAGTTCACCGCCCGCTCGTTCGCCGCATACCCATCGGGGAAACTTAGCTTCTTCATCCACTCCAGGTGCTTCCTTCCTATGTGGCCTCTTCGGGATGTAATCGGCCGGGCCCTTCTTCCATCTCTTGCCCGCGCGGGGCCTTCATCACTAGATGTGGTCTATCACAAATCGTTTCAATGTCCATCTAGCCTTAACGTTGTCCTTTGACTTCTTGCCAATCTCCATGAGTGTTGCCCGAGTGCCTCGGCGACATTCTTTTCGTGTGCATTACATCGATGTTGTGTGGAAGAAGAAGGTCCTTGTAGTAGGGGAGCCTAGTCAAGCCCGAGATATGAGTCCACATGTGCGTGGTACCATATCCTTTGAAACCACCATTCACGTCATCAATTTTGAGAGCCTCTATCTCGTGCAAGGATGTCGAGTGGGCTCTTTTCCTTAGGGATGGGGCCGATGACTTGAACACCTTTCGTGAAGTGCTTTTTATCTCGTCTCAGTGGATGGTCCTCCTTTAGGAATTGACGATGTTTGTCG
Source organism: Themeda triandra (assembly GCA_018135685.1). Taxonomy (NCBI): domain Eukaryota; kingdom Viridiplantae; phylum Streptophyta; class Magnoliopsida; order Poales; family Poaceae; genus Themeda; species Themeda triandra. The sequence goes on along the minus strand of JAENPR010000280.1, from coordinate 569,159 downwards.
AAAGAAGAATACTTGCCACCCTTGGCCAGCCAGGTGAACATCACATCTGCCTTGCATGTTGGGCAAGGGAACTTCCCGTGAACACACCACGCGCTGAATAAGCCGTACGCCAGGAAGTCATGCATTGAGTACTGGTACCACACATGCATCGTGAAGTTCGTCTTTGTTGCTCGGTCATACGTCAGTACCCCCTCTTCCCATGCTTTCTGCAATTCATCCCACACTGGCTGCATGAACACACCCATGTTGTTGCCCGGGTGTCCAGGTATTATCAGCGTCAAGAACACGTTCTTGGGTTCGAACATGACGCCGGGGAAGATTCGGGGGATCACGAACACGGGCCAACAAGTGTACGGGGCCGCACTCATCCCAAACGGGTTGAACCCATCTGTTGCCGGTGCTACGCGTACATTCCGAGCCTCCTTGGCCTTTTCGGGATTCATGACATCGAAGTGCTTCCATGCCTCGCCATCCGCCGGTGCTTTGCATCTTGTCACCGTATCTTTTGCCATTTTTGTGCCACGTCATTTGTTTCGCACGACTCCGGTGTCATGTACTCGCCACCGCAGCCTCGGTAGTACGGAAGGTGCCTAACCACCATCAAGGGGATCTTAGACTGTTTCTTCGCCATCACGCCTTCTACCTCCACGTATCTAGAGGCTTTGCACTTTGGACAGTGTGTTGCTGTCTCTTCGTCTCCCCGGAACAGGACACACCCTTTCTTACAAGCTTGGATTGGGTCATACGGCATCTTGAGTGCTCGAAGGAGCCTCCGTGACTCGTACGTGCTCTTCGGCAACACGTGAAGCACCGGAAGCAGCCCGCCAACCGTCGCCAACACGAGATCAAAACCTTCTCGACTGATGCCCAGTGACGCCTTCAAGCCTATTAGGCGTGAAATGGCATCAAGTTTAGAAATGTTGGTGTTCACGTGAAGGGACTGCTGTGCCGCCTCCATCATGGTGTAGTACGCCTTTGCTGTGTCCTCTGGATCTTGTTCCTCCACCTCCGTTCCTTCACAGGCGCCAACGTCTGCCAGCATGTCTGCCATTCCGGCATCTGCATCAAACCCCGTGAGGTCCGGTATCACCACCGCCTCCCTAAGCCGTTTGCGTTCCCATGGAGAGTCCATCGGGTGTAGTTTGGAACGTATCCATACTTCCAAATATCTTGCCACATCGGCCGCTTCTCTTTCCTTGTCTCGTTCTTACACTTGGCACAGGGGACAAAACACCCGAATCGACCCTTTAGCGATGGGCCAAATGCTTGCTCTAGGAATTCATTGGTCCCCTTTATCCATTCCTCTGTCTTGTCTTTGAACCCCGTGTACATCCACTCACGGTCAGCCATCCTCTCGTCATGCGCCAACGTAAGCGAGTAACGAAACAAGAGCTCCATCTACAAGGCGTTCCTACCATCTAATAGGTGAAGGATAGGTCCTAATCCCACCCGAGGATGCGTAGATGAGGTTAGCTTCCATGCTCCGCTCCGTCCGAGACGGAATTTCGGCAAGACCTCCCCCGTTCTCCCGATACACGTCCCGACTGGGAGAGTGTGTATCCGGAGAACAACGGGGAGGGGCTGCCGAAACTCCGACTCGAACGGAGGCGGAACATGGAAGCTAACCCATCTACGCATCCTCGGGCTGTCCAAAAAACGTGGACAATCCGAAAGAGAAACCGTCGCAGATATGCACTGATCCGCATACCAACGACCGCGAATCTCTTTCGGACGGGAGACTCCTAACTCGGTTACGCAATGTACTTACAACAACTATAAGACACAGAGGTGGTTTATACCTAGGGTGGCGGCACAGAGGCAGGTAGCCGGCCGGAGGAGAGTCGACGCTGTGCAGGAAGACCCGCAACGCCCAAGAAGAAGATCACCGTCACCGAGTAGCTCTCACAGGTCCTCCTCCTACAAAAAGAGGAAAAAAGATTAGAAGCCACTAAAAATTTCGGCAGCACCTCCCCGCACGGGAGGTTCCAAAACCTGCAAAAAACATGGCACGAAGGCCAACAACCACCACGGCACGAAGGCCAATAAGCATAGCGGCATGAAGGCCGATAACCACAGCGGCACGAAGGCCGATAAGCATAGCGGCACGAAGGCCGACAAGAAGAGAAGGGTTCATATACCTTGCTCTCGTAGCCGAATCGACGACGGTGGAGGTGGAGGTGTCGGCGGGACGTACACGATCAAGCTCCCCTACGACACGTCCTGCTCTGCAAAACAATAAAGACATCAATATTAGTGGACGAACGGCGTTGACGACGTGGACGGAAGGTTTCGTCAACACTAAGAGCTACTTAACTACTTAGTAACTACTACTACCAAACACTACTAACTACTACTACTAACCACTACTAACTATCACTACTAACTAATACAACTATCCACTACTAACTAACACTAAGAGCTTACCTTGGCGGCAAGAACAGTGGCCTATAAAATCACAGGCTTGACTACATAGAATCTGCACTGGAAATTAATAATAATCACGAGAACAATCCATATCTAGCACGGAGTAGTCGCCTAGACGTGGAACCTATAAAATCGAAAACGCAGAAGTACTAACCCTAGCCATGAGCCACGAGCATACATTGTAATAAGCTAGTATCATGTAGCAATATTGTAACCCATTGTCATACAATTTCATTGTAATAAGCTAGTATCATGCAGAGCCCTTTCATATACATGTAAAGCACCGCCAGAGAAGGCAGGGAGCTCTTACGAGCAAGTTATCAACAGACAGTTTCCAGGCATTTCTGTCTATCAATGCCATTATTGAGTACAGTAAGCTTCATAGAAAAGGATTCGCATATGTAGAAGAATTTCGTTTCACTAGAGCACTAAATAATTCATAGAAGCCTCGTGCTGAACGCAGAAAGACCAAATCAAAATGCTAGAACTCGCCATGATTCCAAAATTCCCCCATGACATCTCTTCCCCCCACTGTGGAATCACGCGTACCAATCTACAAAACCACCAAAATCCCCAGCCGTTGTTCCCCTAGAAAGACCCTACCAGAGATCCTAATAGGCACGTAACCTCACCCAGCGAGCACCGACGGGGATGAAACAAGACGTAGTTCATAGATCGGCGCAGCAGGGAGGAGGATCACCGCACGTACCTGAGATCGCCGAAGGGATGGCACCGCAGTGGCCTGTGGTGGACGGCGGCGGCGCACCTCCCCTCGCCCCGAACCCGAAGGGAGGATAGGTGGCGGCGCAGCTCTCCTGGGAGGACGGGCGGCGGCGGCGGCGCTCTTCTTCTTTGCGTCGAATCACGCGACCCCGAGCAGGCGAGCTCGAGGCGGCGGATTGGGGCAGGCGGCGGTGGGCAGCTCGGGGCGGTGGGACGGCCGGCGGTGGGCAGCTCGGGGCGGATTGGGGCGGAGCGGGGCCGGCGCGGGACCGGCGGCGGAGCGGGGCCGGGCGGTTGTAGCGGGCGGATCGTGGCCGGGGCGGGGAGAGGCGGGCGGGAGCGGGGCCGAGCCAGGGATCGGCGGCGGGAGCGAGCTGGGGTGGCGGAGAAAGCGGAGCGGGGCCGGAGAGCGGCGGCTGCGCGGCGCTGCTCGTCGGCGGCGGGGGTGGCGGCGTCGGCGCTGGGCGGGTGGCGGCGTCGGCGCTGGCGCGTGTGAAGGAGATGGGCGCGTGTGAAGGAGAGAAGGAGATAGGGTTGGCCTGATGTGGGCCGGGCCTGTTTTCATTTTCAAAAAAAAAACTTCGCCGACGGCCCCGGCCGTCGGCAAAACCAGTTTGCCGATGGCCACTGGGCCCGGCCATCGGCAAACCCCTTTGCCGACGCCTACCCGTGCCGTCGGCAAAGTTTCTATTTTTTTTTGATTTTTGCTTCCATTTTTTTTTCTCGGTAACTTTCGACGTCAAATACAACCCACATCCAAATCTTGGGACATTTTTAAACTTTTTAGCTATATTTCGTGAATTATTTTTGTTACTTTGTATTTTCCCGGCGACTCCGCTTTTGAACTGCAGGTACATGAAATAATGGGACCTTTTGATCCGAAAGATGATATTCATGATTCGCCGAGTATGTTGAGGCCGCATCCAGCACCTCGCATGAAATTACGACCATTTTGCCTTCGTAACGTGGGGAGACACGTGCACGAAAAGTGTTTTTAAATTATATAAAATCCAAATGAAGTCCGAAATTGACGAAACTTGACGGGTTGTGTTGTCATCGCATGTGGAGTCTCTGATAAAAATTTCAAAAATTTTCGAGCAAGTTGTCACGTCGGATCGGCCTGTAGCTCTACGCCGTACCCGGACGTGGGGGGATTACAAGGGACGGACAGGGCTGTCACCACCTGCCGCCTACCCCTCAACCGTGGAGTACGAGGCAAACGAAGGTAACTATCAGCTTAGACACCACGTCTACGCTAACGTTACAGTTCTAGCGTTGGCCAGGAACATCCGTCTCTATCAGGAGTCCTCTACTAGAACTACTGCCACAAGGACGGTTGACGAACCGGCAAGCAAATAACGACAAAGATAACTTTGGAAGAAGGAACGTACAAATAGATAAACACGAACCTCTTACTTCAAGTGTAAGAAGTCGCCGAGGTACAAGTGAGGAGGGAGCCGACAAATCCGGCACTCCACCCCGTGGAAGACTAGCCTCCGGGAACACTCGAAAAGAGTTGCTCCACTCTTGACCTCTCTCACTCCTCTACTTCTATTCTAGCTCGAAGCTAGGTATAATGGCTCTACTCTTCCTCTAGTGTAAACTTGTGGAAGTGGAGAGGGAGGAATGAGAATAAAGAATGAAAATGTGAATATGTGAAATGAAAGAAAGATAGGCTTTTATATGTGGAGATGGTCGGTTCCCGCGCGCCCAAATGACCAAAACACCCCCGCACCGCCCTCTGGAGCTTTAAATGTACCGCCTCCAGGAAGGTGGGGCCAGGTGGCAGGCCGGCTGGCGCGCGCGAGCCAGGGGCGCGGCCGCGCCAGGTGAACCTCCCCCGGCCACCGACCTTGGCTGGCGGGCTTGGTTCTGGGCCTGGAGTTGGCCCATGTGGTGTTTTGTCACATTGGCACGTTGGTTTGGCCTTTCTCTCATTTTCTTCTTGTCTTACTTTTGAGCCCATTTTATAATTCAAATATTTATTCTCTTTTCTCTTAGTTTTTGGTCCAAAATATATATATTCCATGAATGTCCCTGCAAAACAAGTGTTCACCAAAACTATGGAATTTTGTTAAAAACCTCCTATCTAGGTGGTTTTTGGCGAACTATGAACCTAAGTTGGCTTGGTTAGAAATGCAATAAGGACCGCCAACAGGCGCCCCCCGCACGGGGGTGGGCACCCCCAGGTGAGGGCGGGTGGCTCCACCCTCAGGTGGGTTGCTTCCCTGTCACGTTCCACGCCTCTCCCATGTCCCATTTTTGACCACTTTTGCTATTTTCCTATATACAAATAAAAATTCCAAGTACAAGTGGAACTAGCTAAAATTTAAAGCATTTTTATAAAATTTCGCATTAAAATTCCATTATTTTGGTGGGATGTTGATGGTCAACAAGGGTGTTTGTGGCCCTCAACACAAATGAGCTCTAAAAGGTTAATGGAACATCCCTACCCTATGCAAGGTTTTGAACCCTAGCACCTAATTTTTATAAGAAAAACAATCTAAAGAGTCCTTAGGGCCATCATACCTAATCATGTCCTATGCAAAAGATCACACTATAGGTCCTTATGAGCAAAAATTGAACCTATGTTAATTACTCTACAAAGAAATCTTTAGTTGTCACTTAATGAAATTTGCCACACAAACAAGCTCTAGCACGAATGAAAGACATGAGGCAAAGAGACAAGTGGTTCCTAGAGTGTCATATTATTACCACAATCTCTAGTGCACTTTGGAGCACCAAGGAGTTAGTAAGACTTGGTTATGCTATGTTTCACTAGTGAATACCTATATCTCAATTTCAAAATACTATCTAGGATTCAAACCATGCACAAAAAATAGAGCCTTCTCAACATGAGCCCCACCTAGGAAGGTCACCAAGTCCCTCTACCGGGACATCCAAGTGATAACAATCACCAAGAGCAATAATTCTTTAGCTAGTAGCACTAAGGACAACACTCCATTCTCATTCGTGTCTTGGATGCCTTTCTAGTAGCTTCACAATCATGTCTGTAAGTGCTAGCAACAATGACATGGAAAAGTAGCTCTAAATGAGCTAGAGGTACCACTTGTTTTCACAACACTATACAAGATGTAATATTTGGTTCTACGGCAACCAAATACCAGCTATAGATGTTGTGTCACAGTCACGATAGCTAAGTGTTGTTATCACCACTACAAAGTTAGTTGCAAGTAGTTGCACATATGGTCATGAAGTAATTACGTTGTCCTAATTTTGACCTGTGTTGCAATAGATCAAATTTATATTGCATCCAAAAATTGATTAATTGCAGGTAGTTGTTAATGTAGCCATGATGAATCTTTGTTGCCTTTATCTTGTCCTGCTTCCTAGTTTTTTCAGCGAACATTGTTCACAACGTTCCCACTCTTATTTCCTCGCAAAAAAAAAAAAAAAGGCCACAAACATTAGTATTCATCAACAGCCGTTCCCACCAAGCCGTTGTCGGCGCTGGCAGGTGGCAGCACACTGTTCTAGTGTGGATGTGGCCACCAAATGCGGACCCTGCTAGCTTGACAGCAGCCTGGAAGATGCGATGCGTCAGAAGTCAGAAACTTACAATCGTGAAACGTGGGCCGAGATCATGATCTATCAGACTGCCACATGGTGTATCATCCTAAACACAAATTGATGATGTGATTGAGATCCAAGATCCGAATGAAAATAAAACAAGGAGTCCAATTAAGATGCTTGCTGTCATGTGGCTGGTATCTTCAAGGCCATCATGAGGCCATCATCAGAGGAGAAAGCAGAAGTGCACCTGCAAGCAATAGAGTGAGGTTTTGTCCGGCAGATGGGTGCGGAAGATGCGCGTGCTGCTCAACCGCTACTGTAGCAAATCGCATCTTGCACGTTCAACCACTCCATCTTGTCTACACATCGATCCGACAGCTCCAATTAACGTAGAGATTTGGATATGTGATCCCCTGGTGTGCAGAGAACGGCCAACACAACCCTACAACAAGCACCGATAGACATGGTGGCCGTCTCATTTGTTCCGGTGGCACCCCATTTGGTGGTGGACAGGTCAAGCGTACTAGTGAGCTGGTATATCCTCCACTCTTCATTATTCCACATGAAGCCAGTGGTTGGGCTCCATCCATGAGATCTAGGAGGACATAGTTGCAATTCAAATTTATTTTACCTTTTAGTTTTAAGTAACAAAAGGTAAGTCGAAATGTAAAAAACTTAATCCTTGGTCGCTCATAGGTCAACGATACCTCGACAATGAGTTACAGGTCGAGAGAGGGAGAGATGTCACATGGCTAGGCTAGCAATCAGGGGCATTAGTGGGCTAGTGACTGGTAAATCCGATGGCCGAGTGTCGGGGGTCTAAGTGTTAAAATAACCCCACTTTTAGGATGTAATGAGTGCGGCGCGGGGGGGGGGAGATTTAAGTGCCAAAATAACCCCACACACACTCTAGCCATCGGATTAGATTTCTTCTTGATTAGAGTTTGTATAGCTTGCACGGGAGGCTGGTTTGTGTAACATATGTTCCCTTTTACAAACCTTAATTTTAACTCTAGAAAGATTAAAAAAAACTTGTGGAGATGCTCTTTAGATGTGAATTTTAAAAAAAATGGCATGCCACGATAGAACATGGCTTTGTTCTCTCCTCAGACAATGTTGATTAGTATTTTAATTAAAGCATTATTATGTTGTTAAATTGGGAAGCACGATATCGCGTATCTCAGACAATTAATGATGGCAAAGTCAAAGGAGCTAGTCCGATCTGTCGGGGATAAATATTCAGGGCTTGTTTGATACTCACATGTCTCTCTAATCAATTTATACACGCATGAGTAGATCGAGATAGAACTTAAACTAACTTACACCTCAATACATGTATGTGGATTGAAATATCTTATATACGATTTCTGCACCAAAAGCGGGCTAACGGATAGGGCCACGTCGCCCGTTAGCCCGCTGGCCGTCCGATCTGGCGAAAAAGCTATATGGTCCGTCCGATTGCGGATTGGTTCGGGCGTCAACCCGTAATCTCTCGAACGTCAACCAGTCGGGTAGAGAGAAAAGAACGGGCGACCGCGCGACCCGCTCGACCGCCTCCGCGTCCGCGGCCGAGTACCACCGTCACCTCCTCGCCATCGCTCCAGCAGTTGGGGCACCTCGCAGGCGATGCCTCCTGTCGTCCTACAGCCAGATCCCTGCCCAGCGCCGGCTCCGCATCCTCGTCAGAGCACCGCCGCTGCCTCTCGCCATCGCTCCGAACTTACACCTCAATACATGTATGTGGATTGAAATGAATACGAGAGCATCACAACAAGCCATTAGGTGGACTACGAAGACCAGAGAGGATTCCAATAGTATAGTTGTCTTTTATTGTGCCCGCGGAAATCTAATGATCATAGATTGTTGCAATATATATCTCAGAATGTATTCCTATGATTAAATATTTTTTCTATATATTACAACGGCGTAAGTGAATATCTTTGAAGCGCATGTACAATTACTTTGGGATACCTTTTATAATAATATATGCTCCCATGATTCTAAATTAAATTAGTTTGGGAAATCTTTTATAATAATATATATTGCTATCAATATAAATTATAAGATACTAGGGGAATTCCCCACGCGTTGCTGCGGGCATGAAAGGAGGAATAAAAATATGTTAAAATATTGGATTACTGAGGTAGACACATTGCATGAAGAGAAATAGATAGTTGAGTTGATAGTGGGCGGATGAGGTGGACGTGTTGCATGTTGAGAGAAATAGATAATGAAATTGATAGTGGACTGCTGAGGTGAATGTGTTGCATGTTGAGAGAAATAGGTAGTGGGGTTTATTTATATAAGAGTTATAGATTTTGGCTTTTCTTGACATGTATGTTGTTATCCATTATATATGTGTACACTATGACTAGATATATAGTAGAATTAATTTATCTAAAATGGCCAAAATGTCTTATAATTTAGTACGGTAGGAGTACTAGATAATTCGGATGTAAATATAGAGCTTACACTATATTATTTTCATGTTGAAATATGTTAGGGATCTAATCTAAGATTTCTTTTAGAAATGAGAGTAACTCGACTTTTATTGAAAGCTTATAAGGTTCCAACTCGCTACTTGGAAAAGTATAGTTTTTTTTTTTTTTTTTTTTTTTTGAGGGGGCTTGGAAAAGTATAGTTTACAGGATGAGTACAGTAACTACGAAAAATGACAACTGAAACAGACCCCCCCGGCCCAACTACTTCAGAATTACAATCTCAGAAACACTAGCAGTGCTTGGGCGGATTTCAGCATGTCGACGACTGCCAAAGGCCTAAAGCTCTTGCCTTGTCTTCTCTTTAACCAAGATTGTCCATATCTGCACAAAAGAGACATCGCTAGAAATAAGATTTCGGTTTACTTTATCTTCGGCTATCTCTAAAACGTAACAGATCATATCCATTTAAACTAAGATTTCGTAGGGTATTACTTTATATCGGGTGCAGATACCAGGGTCAGGGGCGCTGTGTCCCTTTGCACCATGAGAGCAAGTATTACAATCGGCGTGGAGCGGGCGAGATCCGACGTGGGAGAGAGAGAAAACAAGAGAGAGAAGAAAGCGAACGATTCACGAAACGTCGACGAAACGCCGGCATATGCGCTGTTTTGGCCCGGCACCAGCGTCGCTCCTGCGCCGGCGTATTAAATGATGCAAGTGCGGGTGAATAAAAAAAGCAGCACCCGGCTGAGCTGGAGCTCGCTCTCGCCGGCAAGCGGACGAAATTATAGTACTTGCTCTGAACCCAAGGCTTTCAGAAGAAGTAATGAACCCCACAAGCAGGCCTACTCCTGCACGTTGGATTGGATCACCGACGACAGAGCAAATCTAAAAAAGTATTCAACAAATAATCACGCCAGGCAGGCTCCAGGTCCAAGAAGCAACGTTGGGAGCTTCCTGCACGTACGTTGGGAGGTTGGACCGGATCACCGACGACACAGCTAGCGGCAGCAGCACATATGTAAGTACTCCGTCCGTCCCAAAAAAAATATCATTTTAGCTTTTTCATCTATTATTTTTGATTCTCTGTCTTATTCAAAAAAGTTTTTATAAATATTATTTATTTTTATGACGTATTTATCATTAGAGATACTTTAATACTAATTTATTTATTTTATAATATACTTAAAAAAATTGAATAAGATGAAGTGGTCAAACACGATGTCTGAAAGTAAAAAACGACACACTTTATGGGACGGAGGGAGTACACAATACGGGTTGGGAGGCCGGCCTCCTGCACGCTGGGAGGCTAGGAGTCAACGGGAATATTTATCGCCAGGAAATGGGGGAGAGCGACCATGGGAGCAAGCGCAAGTGAGGCTGGACTTGAATACTATCAGGTGCAGTGGAGAAAACGAAAACCAAATGACTGGGAAATATAGAATGTCTTTGTGACCATTTTGATATGATGTAGTTTCTCCGTGCTAAATTATAGGACGTTTGACTTTTTTTTACCTAAAATTTAACAACTCGTCCTACTCAAAAAATATGTGCAAACAGTAAAATTTAAGTTATTTTTTAAGAACTTTTATTAATAAAGCAAGCTGTGACAAAATAAATGATATTTTGTATAAATTTTTAAATAAGACAAGTGGTTAAACTTGGTGTCAAAAAAGTCAAACATCTTATAATTTAAATAAAAAAGCACTTATTAATTGATGCAGCTTTGATTTCCCAAATAGATAGCTGAAACAAAGATTTCAACTAAACAAGCACCGAACATCTATGGCAGCATACAATACGAACGGGAAAAGTATGAATTAATTGAGATTGAAAAAAAAATATGGCTGTAATTTGTGTAGATAAATCTTATTGAGAATCTCCAAGAGTATCCAATAATTTTCGCCCAAAACAATTGTGTTTTCCAACTTGCCAAAAAAGTATTGGGATAAATAAATCATACCATCTCCAATAATTCACAATAGTTCCATCCTAAAATATACAAGACAATTTTGCAACAGTAATCCTATACTGTTTTTAAATTATTCTACCCAATTTTATATATCTTTTCTCTTTTGTACATTTGCATCAACAATCCTTTTCAGTCTTTATTATTTCCACCCCCACCTTTAGATGGCCCGATGCATCTGCTCGGGGCCGGAAACAACATACGCACGATGAGTCCATGCATCTTTACGCGCAAAGGTTTTGTTTTCCAAGTGCCAAACAAATTAGAAGGTGAGTTTGCGAGTTGTTAGAGATGTTTTTTTTTTCATTCTTCCCAAAAATCAAGGAGTGGGAAGGATTATTGGGTACCCTTGTAGATCTAACTGAGTAAACATTATAAAAATGGCAATATAGGTATTTTGTTAGAATAACTAGATAGTTTCAACTAAACACATGTAAAACACAAATGAAGATGTGATGTAAATGGGTCAAAGTATGAATAGGATGTAAAGCTTGTCGCATCTACATAAGTTGCAACATAAGTATCTTATGAGAAAAGTGAGTTTCAGGAGAATAAAACTCTCTTCGTTCAATTTACAACTCTAGTTGGGTCATAAAATTCAATGTTTATAATTAAATAACAGAATAAAACGATATATGAAATGATTATTTATTGTGTTCTATATTTTTGGAAATAAAGCTATAAAACTCTTCATTAACAATGATCTAATAAGAAAGTAAAAGTAATTTTTTTCCTGTAAAAAAGAAATCGTAAGTGCTTTATTTTTTTTGAGGCAATCGTAAGTGCTTGTTGTGGAATCAAAGCAACAACGACAACAAGTTCGGTTTGACGAGAAAAAAGAAATCATGCATGTCTTAAGCGACGTTTCAAAATCTGCCTCCACCTCACACCGCATCATCGGCCAGGAGTGTCCCACCTCACCTATCCACGAACTCACACACAACTACCAATTCTTGTAAGCTCGGCCGCCCCCATCGTTCCGGCCCGGATCTGTTAAGGTTCTTCGCCGGCTGGGATCCTAGAAGTCCACACGTCCACCCCCACCGCCCCACTCAGACGCAAGTAACAAACTCGGCCGCCCACAGCATACCGGCCGTTCTTCGTCGGTCGCCTGCAGGCATCATGGAGGAGGCTCCAGTGGTTGTGACCGCAGCCACTGGAGCCCTGGGGCCTGTCATAGCGAAGCTGAGCACTTTGTTGCGCCGCCACGGCGAGTACCGGCTTCGGCGGCAGACTCGGAAGGACGTGGAGGTCATCAGATCCAAGCTCAAGTCCGTCCACTCAATCCTTTGGGTGATATGGGAGAAGGAAGATCACGATACGGAAGGCAAGGACCTGAGGATGGAAGCGTGGCGTCTCGCCGACGACATGAACGACGCCATCGACGACTTCATCGACGACATGAAGAAGCGCAACAACGACGCCGACGGGAAGCGTCTCAAGCAGGCCAAGAACCAGGCGAGTTATTTCCAAAATCTCAAGCAAAGGGCAGTTGATGTGTACCAGCGGTGCCGCAACAAGTGGAAGACGGAGACGACTTCCCACACCATCTGCTCCAGCTTATTTTCAACAACAAAATCCACCGTCGACTCTGGCCCCGCTGGCAAGCGGCCTCGAGTCGTTGATCCGTATGTCCCCAAGGACATCTCAGAGACCGTGGGGATGGAAGGACCGAGGGAGGAGCTGATCAAACACCTGGTAGGAGAAAAGAAGAGCACACCGAAGCTCAAAATGGCATCCATCCATGGAGCTGCCGGGACGGGTAAAACAACCCTTGCCCGCCTTGTGTATAAAGCGATTGAAGACAAGTTCCAGGCCCGGGCTTTTGTGTCCATCACTTCATATCATAACATGACGGAGGTCCTGGCAAGCATTCTACAACAAGTGACAGCAGATAGTACTGCTGTATTACTTGACGGCTCTAAAGCAGCGACCAAGAATAAGCATCTCATCGACAACATAGCGACTTTCCTCAAGGATAAAAGGTGCGCATGTTCACGTCTTCACTCCAATATCTACATCCACAAATACGATATGTACTATATATCTTGCTATAACTAAATAAAAAGATCCAAGAAATAATCACAAAAATGAAGCATTAAGCCATCAATTTGGTAGATTTTGATCACAATGTATAGCCATTGGATCTTTAAGGTTCCTAAAATAAATCCATATTTGCCATTTTGAAAATAACTAAAAAAAGGTAACCTCTAATTTTATGTCTATATAACACACTCATGTACCAATATGAAAAAAAAAATCTTAGCTAAACATGTAAATTTGCCTATAACTTACATACCTACACCATTATGAAATATGATCAAGTAACTCAGAAATTGTTTCTAAATTATCCGATTGTGCCATTACAAATTGTAATAATAATCTTTTTTCGAGACCACGCCGAAGCGCTTTTTTCATTAAGTAGAAAGAGAGTTTTGTTACAGCACCGCAGGCCTGGTAACACCCTGGTTACCAACGTCTACACCCACCAACAAACACGTAAACGATTACATGGTTGAAACTATTATGCTACCAAATGGAGTCCGAAACTCCCACTCAGGCTACCTCATTCTCCAGGCCCTCCGATTGAGGTCCATGGCCGTCACATCAAAGTCATCATTGAGGAGTATTTGCAAGCATTGTTGCTTGTACACCGACATGTCGCCACCAAACGCGACCTTGAACTTCACCTCAATGTCCGCATCGGGCTCGTCTTTCTAGACCTGGACACCCAGCTCCTTGAGATGGACTCTTTGCGCCTGCACGGTTGCATTCGCCGCGATGCGTGTGCTTCGCTTCAAGGAATGGATAGACACCGACGTCCGCAAACGCCTAAGCCTAGGGCCAGCTCGAATGAGCGGCGTAGGCAACAGGAGATAGATCGCCGCTTCCAACTACTCCTGCATGGAGGGCGGCAAGGTAGCAACCGCCGGAGCCTCGCTATCCAAGGAGGGCACCGGCCCCAAGGTAGCAACCGTCAGCGCCTCGCTATCCAATGGTAGGGGCCCTAGGTGGTCGTCAAAGACTTCAGCCGCAATGGCGTGAACAACAGCTAGCATAGCCGGACCCTCCCTGTCGGCATCGCGCTGGACGGGAACGTCCACGTGCACCGGGGTGATTCATCCACTACTCCCGGCGCCTCAGCCTCCGCGAAGCTGAGCTGAACCATCCATGGCGGCGACTGGAGGTCCACCACCGCTGCCTCAGCCTCCACAAAGGCAGCTATTGGAGTAGACGGACAACCATGCAAGGGGGTAGCCGGAGACCAACACCCCACAAGGGAGGAAACAAGCTCATTGAGCATCGGGTCAACCCAAACGGTAGGTCGAATGCCCACGCAAGACGCACCATCGAGCGGGTCAGACTCGGTAGAGCACTGTGTGGCAGTAGCAGTAGCCGCATTAGCGACATAGTAGGCAGCCGCGACGATGGTGATCTTCTTTGGCAGCCTGCCCGGCATCGCCGCCGTCGACGGCAACAAATGCCGTTGATGCCCCTCGTGGCCTCATGCACAGCACCATTGACAGGCGCATGCATAGGGGGTAGTGGGTTGGCACCCACCACCGCCGACGCTGCCGCGGGGCGCCTGGGCTGCCTGCAGTCCCTCACGATGTGGCGGAAGCCGCGACAACGCAAGCAACGCCGGGCAGCCGGCAAGTCGCTACTCAGTGAGAGTAGGAAAGGCAGTTGAAGCATCTGCCTATCAACTCAACTAGGATCCTTCGGGCCTGCGGACGTTGTGCCCTGGACGAGACAGTTGCAGGGATGCGGCCGCCCACCTGCCGAGCAGGGAGACCATGCACCAACTGAGGGCGTGGCCGGCCATGTCTCCCCCGCCCATGCACATGCCCTGCCGCACGACGTCTGCACCGCTAGCGAGCGACTGGGACGCTGCTACCAGCTTGACTGGGCAAAGGACAGCGTCGAGGTAGCTCGCGTGACGATCGTCCTCAGACTCCTCGCCGTCAGCATCCGCCCAGAGAAGACTCTTCGAGCACCCGCCAGAACAACAACCTGAATGGAAAGGCACTGCATCCGGCGATAGGGAGGCTCTGGCGTCGATGAAGCTAGCCAGGGGTAGGGCCAAGCAACTGGTTATCGGCCCTGCGAGTAGGTCGCCAGCATCGTCGTCCTCGTCCTCAATGAGGACCTCATTCTCCACCGCACCAGGGAGGTCGCAGCCGGCAGCGAGGGCGGAGCCACAGGATGGCAACACGGCCTTGTTGGAGAGCTTCTTCACCTTAAGCATGGGGAGGTCTTCTGCGGAAGCTCCTGGAGGGACTCGGTGACGGCATTGTGGTGCTCCTGGTCGTCCTCACGAGACCAGGAACCGCCATAGAAGGAAGACGTGTGGTGCCGGAGCGCTCCGGGGAGGGGTCGGTGGAGAGGCTGGAGCTGGCCACCGGCGTCGGAGCAGCCTTCGACGAGCTGGGTAGATGGTGGGCGCGGGCGCACCATGGAGCATCCTGCACGTTGGAGAGCGGCGGAGCTCCCCCGCCGGCCTCAGGGAAGGATAGATCAGTCTGGGGCGAGCTCGGATGTGTGGTGGGAGTGGCTGGGATGGCTTCTTGGTGGAGGGCGGCCGACGGATGGGGCAGAGGGCGTCGCTGTCGCTGCGGGGATGAAGGGGAGGGTCAGGGGGTTGGGATGGGTCCATTCTTTCATTTCACTGTTAACTCTCATCCGTAATAATAATCTAAATAACCACTTCAATTCGCATTTAAATTTACACACCTCTATAATTCTCTCAACATGATATTAATTGGAATCTGATATCACTCATAATAGCCCGATGGGAATCTGAAGGACCAAGTCGCTTCCATGCCCATATGAGTTAGAGTGGCTTCACTATGGGATTCCGGCTCTTTGCCGAGTGCCTGTGGCTTGGCACTCGGCAAAGCTGCCACCTTTGTCGAGTGTTATGCCCATTACACTCGGCAAAGCCCAAACAATCGGCAAAGTGTGTTTACAGAACTCTCAAAAGTGGTCACTTTGCAGAGTGTTATGGCCATTGTACTTGACAATGTGTGCCTTTGCCGAGTGCAACACACGAAAAAGTGACAAAACCCCTTTTTACTGAGTGCAACACACGGCAAACTCGGCACTAGGCAAATACCCTTTTGCCAAGTGCAACACATAATGAGGCACCCGTGTGGGTGTGGTTCTATTGGTGGTTGAGCGGACACGATTACCTGCGGCGTCATGGACGTGGGCTGGTGGCCGTTGTTGAGTGAGCGTGCAACCTTTAGAGTGACCTTATCGATTGAGAAGAGCGGTGTGCATGGGAGACCTATCTAGTAGCTATGACGTTGTTGGCACGTGACGATGCAATAGATGGTGGAGACTGGAGGTCAGCCTCGCAAGAAGTAGCTAGATCACGTGAGTGTTAGTCGATTGCTCCATTGTTTGTCTTCCCAAAAGCAGGTCCACATAATTCCAGTATCCTTTATACATCCTCTGCGTTGCCTCATCGTTATTGTTCTCTTGCGCCCATAGGCAGCATACGACAATCCATTGCGCACGTGCGGATGAGACTCTAGAGGTGGTACGGGTTAGGATCTGAGAGAGCGAGCAGAACAAAGCTACCTATGCGTCCGACACGAAGAAGAAACCGGTGACCATGCATGCATTCGAGCTATCCAATTAGTGGTGAAACATTTATTCAAAAAGAGAAAATTTTGGCTCTTTAACTTGAGCAAAGGAGAGCAAAAGGATAAGAGAAAAAATAGAGACTTAGGGTAAGATTATAATAAGTAAGAAAAGTGGAAAGAAATTCTCTTGATTTGCTTCTCCAAACATGTGAGCGAAAAAAGACAAAGCCGAGTGAAAAAGAATGAAGATAAAGGAGAACACGAAAAGTCGGAAAACTGAAACGAAAACTTAGACACGGAACGTAAAAGAAAAGAAATAGAAAAACGGAAATGGGACAGGATATACCACATCCGTGGGCAAAACTGAACACTCGCCCGTGCGTTCCCAGTCTTGTTCGGTCGGTACTCTGGTGCGCGGTGCAACGTGTACGCTGGACAGAGACCTGTGCGAAGACGGAGGAGGCGTAGCCACCGCGCCCTCAGCTTGTGCACGGCCTACCTACTCGGCCAGTGGATGGTCGGGTCCCTGCCTGTCATCGCCTCGGCGCATGAAGACGGGTCTCCGCCCCCAACGTCGATGGTTGGGGTGAGATTCTACCCCAACAGGAGGTGGTAGCTGCATCTGCCTCGGTTGAGCCTTGCCACAGCTTAGATCTGTGCGCACAAGCTCAGAAGATTCCCGCACACTTCCATGGCAGATGTTTCAACTGCCTCTCCTTGCACGGTTGGTGACTTGTCGGTTGCCTCGAC
This sequence comes from Themeda triandra, assembly GCA_018135685.1. Taxonomy (NCBI): domain Eukaryota; kingdom Viridiplantae; phylum Streptophyta; class Magnoliopsida; order Poales; family Poaceae; genus Themeda; species Themeda triandra. Next base: position 551,727 of record JAENPR010000280.1, on the reverse strand, counting down.
GTTGTCTGCGCTTTCCTGGTTTCGGCCACCTCGCTAGGGACTACAAGCAGTCCAAGGCGGCGCCGAGCAGTGGGGGCCTGCCTCGCCACTCTCGTGCCGACAACCCACCCCCCTCCGACCACAGATGGGACCGCGTACGGTGTGTGTGTGTGGGGGGGGGGGGGGTGCCAACGACACCCGACGTCGCCGGAGACGATGTCGGCGCCGCAGTGGTAACCGGTGACGGACATCAGCATGGATGCGCCTGCTGACTACACTGACAACGCCACTGCGTCGACTATTGCACGCTGCCTCCGGCCTCAAGCCAGACCCATTGGCGAAGGTGATGTGCAAGCGCGTGGATCCTTCCCTTGGCTCGTCTCAGTCGCCACGATGCTGGACAATCTTGCCGCCTTACCCGGCTACCTTGGTTTGGCATCCGTCTCTTCAGATGGTCAAGCTCTATTGAGGGACCCTTGTTCTACGTCGATGACTTCTCAGTGCATGGCGGACATGGACTTGCCTCCGTCGTCGCCTTTGCAGGGCTCACCTCCACTTGTGGTGGGCATTCTGGCTCCGGGAGAGGATGGTGTGGCCCGGATGGCTGCAACGGGGCGATGCTGAGGAGCTGAGCAGTGACACCTCGCCGTCTCCAAGGGAGGCCGCGAGGCGGCTGGCCAAGTTCACTAAGGAGGTTGTGATAAAGAGGCCGCCACCTCTCGTCAGCTGCCCTCCTAAGCAGAAAACGCCACCTATGCGGACCTTGCCCCTTAGGAGCAGGCGGATTGCTGCTTAGAAGATGGATCACATCCCAGCGTCCAAACACGGCGAAGTGTTGCTTATGAGGAAGATGGGGTTCCTGAAACGATCAGCACTGTCGTCCACTATGGCCTCGTACGAATCCTACTTCCAGGGCGATGTTTTGGCTACAAACACAGATGGCTTCGATGAGATGTGCCCAGCGTGCAGGGCATGGTCTCATAGAGCAGCACGCTGCCCGTTGGGTATAGTGCCATAGGCCTGTGGTTAGTTTAGGTTGATCCAAGAGGATCCGAAGGTTGTTATACCTAAAATGTAGTTCGTGGTACTGATTGGGCCGGGAACGGCCTCTTTTATATAAAAACTTCTTTCTTTTTAACACAAAGATACGCAATGGTTTGCGTATTCAGAAAAAAACATGAACACTCGCACGTGGAGGAAAAACTGAATGGAAAAAAAGGAAAAACACAGAAAAATAAGAGAGGTTATCTATCAACCGATCTTTTCCTTTGTAACTCGAAAAAATGAGTTCATCTCGTAATTAAGAGAAAGGCCTTCCCACCAACCGACCTTTTCCTTGTACGCTATATATAGCCCGGAACAGTGTCCAGTCGCGCACTGGGCTCTACAAATACAAATGAGTACCTTGTACCTGGCGTGTCTTTGCCTGACAGGCTCTGTCCTGTGTCCTCCGAGAGAGAGCAGAAGTAGAGCAACGACACCGTAGCTAAGGTTATGTCGAGGTAATCAGGTAAACAAAAAGCAAGCCATGCAAGTTAGGTATGAAAATATGACGGTGAAATAAAATGGCGTAATGCAGGCGTGACTCGTCGTCGTCTTTAGACCTACGAGTTCTGTTCTCTGTTTCTTTTTTTTCGAAAGCATGCATTGGCATGTATTGCTCTAAGAGAATAAGGAGTTTTTTTAGAAAGGACGGCAAAAGCTTTGCCGCGTTTTCTATTAGACGAAGAAAGAAAAATAAGGCAAGTGCCCCCGCCCAGTTTTTGAAGTGGAAACTGGGCGAAAACCACGTACAATTTTGGAGGGTACCCTACTCCCATTTCACATAGGTACCAAATCAACTCAACTCAGCGCCACAAAAGCGCCAACTCAACTCTACTAAACAACTATGGTCGGATTGGGACATCGACACTAAACTCGGTCGGATTGGGTCATCGACACGAGCCTCCACTCAAATAACTGCAACACAACACGCACCGCCACAAGCGGCCGGTCGACGTCCACTCTACTCAACTAGACCGACAAGGAAGAAACAACTCAACGACTGCAAGCGACAAACAGTCTACTCCACCACGAGCACCACCCTCGCACCTCATCAGCAGAAAACGACGAACCACGTAGCCCTGCCCCGAGGCATCCCGACCAAGTCACGAAGCCTCAACAACGCCTTCAGGAAAGTTACGACGCCCGAGCGCCGCCGTTGCTTGTCCAAGGGAGGACAGGGTTTTCACCCGAGGAGAATTGTTGGGAGCGCGATGCCCTCAACAGGAGAAACGACACCCGCAGGTGTCGCCATCGCTAGACTTTCGCTCAAAGAAACCCCAGCACGGACCATGGTCATGATGCCGGGACCCCGCCAGACGCCAACGTCGTCGCTGCCAACCTCCAGCCGAGGCCTCGCCGGGGGGTCGACGCGCCAGCCACACAGGCAGCCGCAGAGCTGCGCCAGCACCGCGCCAACCAGACCACACACCGAAGGCCGGCCTCCCACCGACAAGCTGATTGGGAAGCGCCCCTGCTCGGGGGGCACCAGGCCGGGGGGCGAACCCCAGACCAGCACCCCATTGACGCCAAGGCCACCGTCTTCACAGCAACCACCTCGCGACAGCAGTCAAGCCCATGGGGGAAGGATGGCATAGACGAGGGGCGCCCCCAACGCCGCACGAGCCTCGGCCACCACCGCAAAATGGCCACCGCCAAGAAGGAGGGGGCGAGCAGAGAGGGGGGGACCCCGCTGCTGCCCCCTGCGCCCACACGAGCTAGGCGTCGCCGGCGAGCCCAAACGGAAGAGGGTAGATTCCACCGGGCCCGGCCCACCAGCCGCACCACCATGGCGCCGCCGACGAGCCACCGCCACAGCCGTCCCCGCCACCACGGCGAGGCCGAAGAGGACACCGCCGCTGCACCACGCATCCGGACCGCCCAGCAGACACCTCCGCCGTCCATCACCACCACCACCCTGCCGCTGCAGTCGCTGCTCCACCTCCATGCCGGGCACCACCAAGCCGCACGTCGACCCCAGGCCCAGAACCACAGGGGCAGCCGTCCGCCGCCCTCCACCACCACTGCTGCAGCCGCCACCACCTGCCCCCGCGCACCGCCGCGCAGCACCGACCCAACGCGCTCAGAGCAAGGCCATGGGCATCCGGCTCCGGGCATTGGAGGGCCCGAGCCATCTGCCCCGAACCCCAGCCCGTCCATCGCCCACAACCGCTGCCACGCCCCCACCTCCGCGCCGCATCACTAGGGGGAGGCGGAACCCCAACCCCCATCGCCGCTGCCGCCGCTCCAAACAACCGCCGCAGCGCAGCGGCGCGATGTGGTCGAGCCCCCGGCGTCCCCGGGCCCGAGCACGCCGGATCCGCCCGCGGCCTCGCCGGATCCGGGCGAGGTGGCCACGGATCCGCGTGCCGGCGGCCGGATCTGCACGCCGCCAGCCGCCGCAGTTTGCCGCCTGCCCGTGCGTCCTCCCCGCACGGAGGGTCGCGACAAGCTAGGCCAAGGAAAGGGCCCCGCCGCTGCCTTCCTGGGGGCCGCACGGGCCTCCCGGCGGCGCCCTCTGGCAGCGGTGAGGGGAGGGGAGGAGGTCGCGGGGCGGCCGCCGGCGGCTAGGTCAGAGACCGCCCGAGTCGCCCTGTGCGGGAGGGCGACGCGGGGGTGTTCCCGTCTGTTGAATCAAAGATCGTAATTAGTATTCGAGAATAAGGAGTTGAAGTTACAAACTTGGCTCCCAGGGCGAGGTCAAGCAAACACAGAATAATCACCGGCTCTAACGGTGCTGCAGAGTTGGTTGTACTAACTGAAAAACTAACGTGTGTCTAAGGTAGTAGCAGACGGGTTCACTGTGTCAGTTCTGTTCTCTGTTTCTGTTGTTCTATTTGTAAATTTGTAAGTTTGTAAACAATTTGATATATTTTTCTCTAGTATCTGAAATCCATAGAAAAAGTTTGAAAATTTGTTTTTGAAGTTTGACTTATATTTGTAAATATTGTAATAAAACCGTGTAAATATAGCTTCAAGATGGTGTAAGTGTGTGAAAAAAATTCAGTTGATGGGAGGGGGCTTAAACAAACAGTTGATGGCTAGATAGATCCAAAAATAAAGACCAAAACCAATGGAACGTCCTCAGCCAAAACAAGAAAAATAAAAATTAAAAGGGCTGGAGAAACTCATTGTGTTTAACATTAGGAATTTTTTTTGAGGGGGGATATTTTCTTTATTTGAAATATTCAACTTACTCGTGATCCAAGATATCTATTCAGAATATAATTAGAATTGTACGCAAACTGGAAAAGGAAGACAAAGTATTTGGATTTAGATTAGAATTCCTATTCTTATATATTCAGGTTACTAAGCATCGAACTAGCCATTTGTATTTGTATTATTAGGATTCTTATGTCACATGTATATAAAACGGGAGGGCTATAGACAGATAAGTGTATAGACAATTTGCACATCCACGGAGTTAGTTAGGGGAGGTGGGAAAAAATGACCAGAAATTTTACTTTTCTATTATTATTAGGTATATAGTTTATAGATTATTATGGCAAATCCTCATAGCAATAGCGACAGGACATGTTGAGTTCATTTAAGTACTCATCGCTGATTGCATTTTTAAATTATTTGCCTGAGTATTCGGCACCCAAGATGCACGTATGCATCGGGCCACCGTATGTTTGCTGTGCTTTAATAAGGTCTTTTTAGCTGGTTTGTGTGAACCCTATTTTCTTATATTATTATTATATATAAAAGACTCTTATTATTAAGTAATGCAATATAGGTATGGATGGATTGTGGCGCCATACTGTATTGGAAAGTGCTTATCGGCTATCGAGGCAGTGACCAATACAAGATGTGCACCGTATCTCTGAAACAGTGTCTTTGTCACGTAGTGCAGTTCACATTAACAATATTGTCTCTTTAAACTTGTGCAGGTACCTGGTTATAATTGACGACATCTGGCATTGTGGAGAATGGGAAACCATCAAGAAGTCTCTTCCAGAAAATAATTTGGCCAGTATAATTGTCACAACGAGTCGTGTTAATGCCATGACCGAGAGGAGGCGTGATGGTTTTGATGCTTTGGTCTATGAAATTGGTCATTATCGTTATTTGCATAAAAAAGCCCAAACCATTGCTAATAACATGCTTGGAGAAGGTTTTGACCGTGACCATCACATTGTGAAGATGTGTTATGATATGCCGTTAGCCATGATTTGTGTGATTTCGGCATTGGGGAAGGAGCGAGAGCGTCAAGAAGAACAAGAAGGGCGGTGTGTACTAAACACACCAGGTCTGCAAGAGAGGGTTGAGGAACAAGTTACGAGAAATGGGATTCAGGACACTCCAGGGTTTGAACCATTGGTAGAGAGTTTGGAGCTTGGGTACAACGATCTTCCTCATCATATGTTGAAGACTTGCTTGTTGTACTGCAGCATATACCCTGAGGATCATGAGTTTGAAAGGGGTGATTTGGTCAGGCAATGGATGGCTGAAGGTTTCGTTTGTAAGGAGGAGGCAGCAAAAGATTACTTTGATGACCTTGTCAACAGGGGTTGGATTGATAAATGTTGTTTAATGAACCCCATGATCCGAAATTACCTTAGAGGGAAGTTGCGGCAAGACAATTTCATCACCTGCATTCCTGATTCTGGCATTCCATCCTCTCCAATAGGTCGGCTATGTATTGACTATTGGCCAAAGAGTGATTCATCAGTGGATCCCTTGTCAGGAATTGATTGGCATCATATCCGGTCCCTTGTAGTTTTTGAAGATGAGGAGACGGTCCCCTACGAGCAGTTCCAACACCTGCGAGTGTTGCGCGCCCGAAACTGCCATGGGACTATTAAGAATCAACGTGTCAAGGACATGTGTGGCCTACTCCGTCTGAGGTACCTGTCATTAGAGTCTTTGTTTCGTGGGGAGGGGAATATTACTGAGATTCCAGCTGGGATAGCGAGGCTGCAGTATTTGGAGACGCTGGAGCTGAGGGATACAAAGATCAGACGATTGCCTGCTGAGATTGGCGACCTCAAGCAATTGAAGACTCTGTACATGTATCGCAACAAAGAGCTCACAGAGCTGCCTAGTGAAATGGGGAACCTTCAGCATATACTAGAGACTTTGATCATCTGTGAAGCAAACATCAGAGAGCAGGCCTGGGGGATCATCAAGACACTGAAGAAACTGAAGATTCTCGACGTGAGTGGCAACAGTGAGCTCTCAGGGATACCTAGGGAGATTGGGGAACTGCAGCAGTTGAAGAATCTCAACGTGAGTGGGAGCTCACGGATCACAGAGCTACCCAAGGAGATTGGGGACCTGCAGCGTTTGCAGACGCTGAACCTGACTAAAACAGAGATCACAGAGCTGCCCCGTGAGATCGGAAATCTCCAGCAGATGAAGGCTCTGTATTTGCGTGAAGTTAGGACAATTTCAAAGCTGCCTCCGGATATTTGGGAACTGCAGCATTTAGAGGCTCTAGATTTGGGTGCAACGAAGCTGACAAAGATACCAAGGAAAATTGGGGGACTGAAGAAACTGAAGGATGTAAATGTGGCATCCACCATACTACCCTTTGAAGCTGGTCAGCTTTCAAAGCTGGAGGGATTGCCCAAGTGTGTCCGCCGAGCTTGGAAGAATAGTGATCTGATTTCATCGCTAGCCGGAGAGGTCCTGTCTTTTTCAAGCGATGGACCTCTGATTCAAAACAGTGATGGTGGTAATGTAATTGTTGGTGGTAAACTAATTGTCGGCACGAAGCACATGCACATTCCGCAGTGGATCGGAGACCATTTCAACACTGTTGCCTTACTGGACATCAGGATCTGCAAACTAGAGGAGCAGGATCTCAAGATTCTAAAGGAGATGCCCCACCTTTGGCACCTCTCGCTAAGGTTCGACGCCGTTCCCAGAAAGCCAATAGCCATTACCAGTGGAGGCTTCCGCATTCTCGAGTACCTCACTGTTGACAGCCGAGTGCCACGGCTTACCTTCCAGGAAGGTGCTATGCGGAAGGTGCGTGGTCTTGAGTTTGTGTTCCAGTTCTACGGTGGCCCACCAAATGCAGACCCCTCTATGGGTATCAACCACCTCGTGGACCTCTATTCTGTCGAATTCCGATGCAGTGAGTGGTATCGAGGAGACAGCCCGTGCATCAACGCCACGATCGACGCCGTGATAAATGAAGCCAGGGAACATCCTAACGATCTCTTTCGTCACGTTCTACTAGTAGTGGGGCGCCAGGAGACGGAGGTTTTCGTGGGGCCATATATCAGACGGCTACGTCAAAGGAGGCTTTGCCTAATAAATCAAGGTAACCTGCCTGGCACAAATAAACAAATACTCCCTTTGTTCTAAGTTGTAAGTCATTTTAGCCTTTTTTTAGTAATCTTATGATACAGAGCGCTAAACTAAATTTAGAAAAAAATCTTATAATTTGAAATGTTAAAATGACTTATAATTCGAAATGGAGAGAGTAGCATTTTACGAACAGAGCACCAAACTAATGACACCTTCTTTTTTCTTGCTTTTTTATTACTGTGGCAGGTCATTGATCATTAGTACAAGCTGAACCTTCGACTACACAGACAAGTGTTTCAGACTCCCACGTTATTTTGCTTGCTGCAGATTTTGTATCCCAAAGGCATCCACATCATCACTATTCACAACTCAAGATGGGGACCTCATTCTCCATATTCACTATTCAGGAAGATGCATGCTAAGCTTTTCTAGTATTTATTATTTTTTGGAAGCTATTTTCTAGTATTTATTACAACCAGTTTCTTGTTTGTTTATCTACAAAACAGAACATATTGTTGTGTGTTTATTGGAGTGGTTTGAAACCTATGTTGTTTACTCAGCTCTGAGTCTTCAATTTGTTGTCAAGATTTGCATGTACTCTGCAGCAGAAATTATCATCTCGTGTCATATATTCTGATATCTTGCATAGCTGTGCTACATGTATTTATGATCCTTATATCTGTAAATTGGGCAAAGGCTGGAAAAGTTTCAAAGACTAGGCATAGTGTGAAATGCTGTTCTCAGAATGCCATACGACTCCTCAAGTCCTCATACGGTAAGCAATGTATTATGCAGGTCACGATTGAATAGAACTTGCTTTTAAAATATTGTTCATTCCTGTCAGTTTTATAATACAAAAATTAGTGGAGATCACAGGTTTATTTTCTACTTCTCTTGAATATATATGATATATATAGGCACCAACACACGAGGCCCCAACTGGCCAAGACGACCGGGGATGTAGGTTGCCAGGTGTCAAAGTCATATTTGTGAGTGAAAATCACATAGGCAAAATACCTCAAACCAGCCGGGTTGACATTTTTATTTCTGATCTTATTGGGGGTTTACACAACAATCGATCTGGACCCGGGGATTTTACAGTATTCTTTAACCTTTACACAGCAGAGTGGGCAGCGCTCATATCTAAATCTTGGTAGTTGGATGTTATGAATGGGCATGCATGATGTCCGACAAATGAGCGAGCGAGCATGCATGGGGTGCTGCCGTGCCTACCAATCAGCTTTGGAGAATGGGGTGAGGGTCCTTGGCATCTCACTTCTGTGAGGTGGGCATATGGAGAGGGAGACCTGCTGCGCCGGCGACTCCTTCCACTGCTGTGCAATCGTCTTGATCTGGGTGAACAACTGCACGCCAGCCTTGCCTGACATCCCATGCCATCGTGTTAGTTACTCGTGAACATAACTGCTTGCAATGATGCCATTGTGACTATTGTGGAAGGATCAAGTGGTGTTAAGCTTGTACCGCAGAAATTCAAATCTCCTGCGAATGAAGCTTTGCTGCCCGTGAAGGAGAAGAATGGCAGGGGAACTGGAATTGGCACGTTGATGCCCAACTGCAAATGAAACCATAAAAACGTTTTGAATAAAAATACAGGCTGCATGAGTCAGTTCATTTCTTCTGGTTCCTAGTTTTATCAAATTCAGAATGTGTTATAGACTCCTTTGTGGGTCGTACTTATAAACGTCGTCCACTTAAGCCAGCAGGCCCAAGCCGTGGCTAGCCTGGACTATTTAGTAAATTAGATCAGGGAGAGATTAGATTGGAGTTTGTTTAGGACGTGCACCTATACTATAAAGGGCACCTTAGGAGATTGTAATCTTTATCGAAGAAGGAATAAACTCTCCCTGTATCGGGGTGGAGTTTCCCTTCGACGGTGGCGTCGAGCGATTCAGCCGCGTCCACCGGAGAAGAATCCACCGCCGAGGTTCCTCGTTACCCTCTGCGTTCTAATTCTCAATCCAGCCTCCTGCTCCACTCTCCTCTACATTCACCACATCGCCGGAGCCGTATCAGAATGGAACAATTTCTCTCTTTTTTTCAAGTAGCATTTTCAATGCAATCTGGTAAGTCTTTTTGTTAGAAAATAACTGTAACAGCCCATCTCCATCGAGGCCCTGTTCCAGGCAAACAAGGAGCCTCGTGCCATCGTCCTCGTTCAGGAATTCCACAGCACGACGCAAGGCGACCTGTCCATTGACGCCTATGCCCAGCGGATGAAGCAGCTCGCCGACGCTCTGCGGGAGGTTGGCAACACCATCTCTCCCTCGCAGCTTGTGCTCAATCTTCTGCGTGGCATCAACCCTCGCTTCGCCACCACCGCCGACATCATCGCCAACACGTCGCCGCTTCACGACTTCAAGTCTGCCACCAACATGCTCCGCGTCAAGGAACTTCGTCTCGGCAACGAGGTCAAAGAGGCTTCAACATCAGCGCTTGTCGCCTCCACCAACTCTTGCACCGAGCCCTCCTGCCAGTCCACATCCTCTTCGGCCAATCGTGGCGGTGGTGGCAAGGGCAAGGGCAAGGGTGGCCAGGGTGGTCGCGGTGGCAATGGTGGTGGGCGCAACCACCACCAGCAGCAGCAGCAGCAGCGCAGCGCCCAACAGGGCGTCTCCGGCGGTCGTCAAGCTCCTCAGCCGGCCGGCCCTTGGGTTTGCTACAACCCTTGGGCCGTCCAGTGGGCTCCTCAGCAGCAGCAGCAGCAGTGGGGTGCGCCTTCAGCGCCTCCTCCACCGCCTCCACCTCCGCATCAGGCTCACACCGCCTTCGCGCCGCCCCAGTTCTCCGCGCCCCCGGCGTACGGGTCCTGGGATCAGACCAGCCTGATCGCAGCCCTCAACCAGATGGCGATTCAGGGATCCAATCCCTGGGTCATGGACAGCGGAGCGACATCCCACATGTCCTCCAACGACGGTATTCTTCTTTCCCGTCTTCCGACGCCACCGTCCTTCATCACGGTTGGCAACGGGCAATCTGTTCCTGTTCTTAGTCGTGGCACTTCCTCTTTACACATAGCTGATCGTTCTTTTCATCTTGATAATGTTCTTGTCGCTCCATAATTGACACATAATTTGCTATCTGTCAGACAATTTACTCGCGATAATAATTGTTCAATTGAGTTTGATGCCTCTGGTTTTTCTGTTAAGGATCTCAAGACCAAGACGGTTCTCCTTCGGTGCAATAGCAACGGGGACCTCTACACCATTCCACATCAGTCCCCTCGCTGTCATGTTGCCGTCGTCTCCCCGGAGCTGTGGCACTCCCGCCTTGGTCATCCCGCACCAGTTGTCGTCGCTACTCTAAATAAACTATCAGCTATTCAGTGTAATAAAGCAGCTCGCCGCATTTGTCATGCTTGCCAACTTGGTAAACATGTTAGGCTGCCATTTGCTAGTTCAGTCTCTAGTACATCAGCACCTTTTGAACTCGTTCATTGTGATGTCTGGACCTCTCCGGTTTTCGAGTCTTTCGGTTATAAATTTTATCTTGTGTTAGTTGATGATTATACACATTATTGCTGGATGTTTCCTCTTCGTCATAAATCTGAAGTTCATGATCATCTTATTCAGTTTGTTGCTTACGCTCACACACAATTCAGTCTTCCTTTACGCTGTTTTCAGGCAGATAATGGGACCGAGTTCCTCAACAATGCCACTGCCGCCTTCTTGGCTGGTCGAGGCATTCAACTTCGCACCTCGTGTCCCTACACCTCTGCTCAGAATGGCAAGGCTGAGCGTATGCTTCGCACATTGAACAATGGTGTTCGCACGCTTCTAATTCATGCCGCCATGCCTCCATCCTATTGGGTTGAAGCTCTCTCCACCGCCGTGTTTCTCACAAACCGACAGCCATCATCATCCAAAAATAATGGTATACCATATCATCTTCTTCATCATAAGATGCCAGACTACTCCATCCTCAGGGTTTTTGGCTGCCTATGCTACCCCAACCTTAGTGCCACGACTCGCCACAAATTGTCTCCTCGCTCCGCAGCGTGTGTCTTTCTCGGTTACCCTCCATCACAGAAAGGCTACCGGTGTCTTGACCTCTCCACTCGCAAGATTATCATCTCACGACACGTCGTTTTTTATGAGACTCACTTTCCGTTTGCGGCTTCCAAGCCTCGGCTGGATTCTCTTGATTTTTTGTTACGGGACTTACTTCCCCGCGCCCCCGTCTACCTCGGGCGCTCGGCACCCGCGGACCTCGGTGGCGCTGCATTGTCGACTCGAGGCGGCGCGATGCGGCGACCCCATTGGACTCGACCCTGCCATCCTGTGGCATGGCGCTGCTCACCGGCTGCCCTCGGCTCCTCGGCAGGCTGCGGCTCCAGCACCTCCTCCGCCAGCAGGTGTTGCCGCCCCTGCCCCTGCCCGGCAGCGGTTCGGCATCCACTATAGTCGTCGTCCACCTCCACCGTCGGCTCCACAGCCGCCACCGGCGGCACCTTCGGCCCCACTGCAGCAGGCAGTGGTGCCCTCGACTTCAGCATCGCAGGAGCCCCCTGCGCGGGCAACTCGTTCCCAGACGGGTTCACTACCGCCGCCCATGCAGCGGTATGGCTTCACCGCGACAGCTTCCAGTCTGGCTTCTTCGTTGCCAGGCAACTCTCGCGCCGCACTCGCTGATGCAAATTGGCGTGCGGCAATGACTGAAGAATACAAGGTGCTCATGGAGAATGGCACCTGGCGTCTCGTTCCTCGTCCATCGTGCGAATGTCATCTCCGGCAAGTGGGTCTTCAAGCACAAGTATCATGCTGACGGCTCTCTGGCTCGCCATAAAGCCAGATGGGTCATTCGCGGGTTCTCGCAGAGATACGGCGTCGACTACGATGAAACGTTCAGTCCGGTTGTCAAGCCGGCCACCATTCGGGTCGTCCTCAGCATCGCCGCCTCTCGCTCTTGGCCGATTCATCAGCTGGATGTGAAGAACGCCTTTCTCCATGGCCATCTGAACGAGACGGTCTGCGTCGGCGGCCGCCGGCCGTCGACCCCACGGCTCCCGACCATGTCATCTCCTGCAAAGTCCTTGTATGGGCTCAAGCAGGCACCCAGGGCGTGGCACCAGCGGTTCTCATGCTTCATCAAACGGATCGGTTTCCGTGCTTCGATCTCCGACACTTCCCTCTTTGTTTACAAAGATGGTACTGGCATCGCCTACTTGTTGCTCTACGTCGACGACATTGTTACGGCGCCGTCGCCTCAGCTTCTTCGTCGCCTGACCGAGCTTCTTCACTCCGAGTTCGCTATGACAGATCTTGGGGACCTTCATCACTTCCTCGGGATCTCTGTCACGCGTTCTGCTGATGGCCTTTTTCTGTCTCAGCGCCAGTATGCTGTGGATCTTCTCCAGCGCGCTGGCATGGCTGAGTGTCACTCTACAGCAACTCCTATTGACACTCAGGCCAAGCTCTCCGCTACGGACGGTGCTCCGATGGCGGATGTCACTCAGTACCGCAGCCTCACCGGTGCTCTACAGTATCTCACGTTGACTCGTCCGGACCTTGCCTATGCAGTTCAGCAGGTTTGTCTCTTCATGCACGACCCGCGAGAGCCTCATCTTGCGATGCTCAAGCGTGTTCTACGGTATGTCAAAGGCACTCTGTCTACTGGGCTTCACATTGGTACAGGCAGCATCACCAGCTTGACTGCCTACTCCGATGCTGATTGGGCTGGCTGTCCCGACTCTCGGCGCTCCACTTCAGGGTACTGTGTTTTCCTCGGCGACAACTTAGTCTCCTGGTCCTCCAAACGACAGACTACGGTCTCTCGTTCGAGTGCGGAGGCTGAGTATCGTGCTGTTGCACATGCTGTGGCTGAGACTTGTTGGCTTCGTCAGTTGCTTCAGGAGCTCCACGCACCCATCTCTTCGGCGACGATCGTCTTACGTGATAATGTTAGTGCTGTCTACATGACCGCTAATCCAGTCCATCATCGTCGCACGAAGCATATTGAGATAGATATTCACTTCGTCCGCGAGAAGGTTGCTTTGGGACAGGTTCGGGTGCTCCATGTTCCATCATCTCATCGTTCGCGGACATTATGACCAAAGGGTTACATGCAGGTTATTCACCGACTTTAGGTCCGTCTTTGTGTTCGTAACACTCCCGCTTAGGCGAGGGAGGGTGTTAGAATATAACTGTAACAGTCCATATTGGGCTTACGGCCCATTGGCCTTGTACTCTAGCCTGACTAGGATTAGTACCATATTGTAATCTGTACATGTACTACAAGGCTTCCAGGCTATATAATAAAGGTCACCCCCCTGATTAGGGTGTGCGGTGTTTTCTACACTTTTGAAAATGACACATACTATACCTGGCCAGCTTCAATGTCTGTTTGAAATTTCCTAGCGGAGACACCAGATGTTGTAAATATGGAAGCCCCATTGCCGTACCTGCAGACAAGGACGAATAAATATTTATACTAGATTGCAAGGAATGCTTCAGATCTACAAGCATAATGGAGAAAGACATTAGTATATTACTTATTTCTGTTTATGATTTGGATGGCATCATCTAGGCTCTCTGCCTGAAATTTTAAGAAAAGAAAAAGATCAGTAGTCTCAGCACAGCATAACCAATTGATGCTGAAAGTGAAGTAAAAAAGTAAATTCATCATACCTTCATTAAGAGAAGCACTGGACCAAATATTTCCTCCTGTTTCAATAGGAAGTAAGGTTCAATCAATATAGCTTCATCAAGATAAGTTTCCTTGATTTATTTTGGGAATGACTTGCTAACTAACAGCAATATTTGACGACCTCCAATTCACTTTTCAAAAAAAATATTTGACCTCCAATTTGTACAATCTTTCCAAGTTTTGAGATATGAGAAAATACTTAATTTTAGTAAGACTCTCCACACAGCTTACCAAGTATGCAGCAGCTACCACTGACACTGAGAAATATGAATAAATCTTCTGATGAACTGTTAATTAATACATGCATATGTACTTCCACCACCACAAAAGGACAATCCTCTTATAGGGGGGATTCTGGGAAGCACGTACTGGCCCAAAGATGGAAACTAAGACAACTGCAGTTTGAATACGCGTTATGCAAAGTAGATGATTTGCGATCCATTGTGAAATGCTGAGGAACATGAGCTCTCCAGTCATAATCAGGGATCATGTTAAATGGCGCACCAGCATTATACAATTCAGTTTGTGAATTATCGCTACGCATAATGGCTCCCAATAATGGTTGTGTCAACTGTCAAACATATTCAAGGTTTGCACTTAATTTGGAACCAATTTACCTACAGTGCACTCCATATTTGAACTTTTGAAAGGTATGGACAGCAGATCCTACAAATAGTTCTGTTTCTCCATGACCCTAAATCTTAGAACTGAGATGCGAAGCTAGATTTGACAACCAGTTTCTGAAAACTACCTTGTAACACTCCATGTCACTTTTAACATCAGCCAGAATGGTTGGACCAACAAAATTCCCATCTTCGTATTGAGGAACCTGCACATTACAGAATTTCAGGTTAACATGATGTAGTACAACTGCAGGCAGGCTATAAACAACTGGATAATTGAAATTACCACAATCTTTCTTCCATCAAGCAGTATACGAGCACCACTGTCAACACCACTTTGGACTAACTTAGAGATACGATCCTTTGCCTGATTTTAGTGAACGTTAGCACAAAATAAAACAGTGAAAACTCAAAATCCCTCAATTATGAAGCTAGAAACTTCATGGGTAGTGCAGTAAGACTACAAGATGAGCCCCAAAACAAATAGAAAGTTCATTATGATCAGCAACATAGTAACTGCGATAATGGTATGAATCCCAAGCTGATAATAGTTTTACAGCCGAACACAACAGCTAGTATACTTCAGTCATTCATAAACACTAACAAGATTGGATAACTCGCGTATGATTATATGCCAAAAAACATTCTACGACCCTGAATCCTGAACTAAGTTAAGGCCAGGGACAACTTTGATACTAGATGCGTAAGTACTAACCGAAGTCCACACTATGGTAAAGTAATGTCACTCACTAATCCCCAACCAATTAATTATTAATGCGAGAGGTCCACCTCAGTGTTAGCACTGATTACCACCTACCAGTAGAATTCTATTCAATATTCAGGTCATACAAGTGAAGGACGTCAAGAACCCCTTTTACACATTGGCACTTCAATAGAAAAACAGCCCCTGAACTTTACTCTGGCAAAACAATGGCCTTTGTGTCCCATCCAAGTTCAGAAAGGAAAATCAATGATGTCATCCTTATTTGGATCTCCTTTCTACCTATAGTTGATCATCAAGGTCCAAAGTTCAGATAGTCCAACCATTTTCAGTTTGAAGGATGAGGATGCAATGTTTCTCCTCTTAATCTTTCAATAGTCAGGACTTATGGGGGAGAACAGCTCTTGTATTTCAGAAAAAATGATAATATGTTGTGCGTGTGTATAACTGTATATGGTAGGCCAGTGTCTGGTATAACCGGCCGGCCCCTGTATTTGATTAGAGAGATATCAGGAGGAGATCTCGGCCGGTTCTATTTATAGGCACCAGATCCCCTCTCCTATATATATGTACATAGGTCTCTCCAATCAATCAATCTACTATTTCCACGCAATCTTCATTGCTTTCATTTGGCTTTTCTAAATGCGTTTCTTTTGCAATGTATCTAGACAAGTGCATAGCAAAAACATATCTAGAAAAGCCAAAATGTCTTATAATTTGGAATAAAGGGAGTAATTGATAAATGTTGATGATAAAGTAAAAAATCACCTGGTCCTTTTCCGATGGCTTAAGGACAGAAGTATTGCCACATGTAACTGCTATGGGAAGCATCTGCAGCCATTAGAGAGAATAAACATTCACAGTGACGAAATCTATTCTCTTGAGTTGAACTATATCATCAAAGGAAAATAGCAGAAGAAATAATAAGTGTGTCTGGAATAGTATGCTCATGAAAACAGCACAGGTCAGGTCCTGCTCCCATATATTTAAGTAAGAATGCAAAGTTATATCTGTCACGTAGTTCAAATGATCATTGATGCCAGCCTCTATTACAAAAAATATTGACAGGGACGGAAAGGTTAGGTTAGGCATACCCATAGGGGAATCATAGCAGGAAAATTAAATGGCCACATCCCAGCACAAACACCAAGTGGCTCCCGAATGCTGAAGGTGTCAACCCTATCACAGAAAAAAGGTTAACAGTTCAAGCATTTGAAAAGGTCAACAGTTCAAGCATATGAGCTGAGTATTTTCAATAAATAAATCAGCAGTAATGTTGGCTTTTACTGTAATCAGTGTTTTTTATTTCGGTGATAGAAAAAATACCGGAGGGGGCCGGTAAGGCCGATATGCCGAAATTGAAAACTCTGACTGTAATCTAGATGTGAAAATCATGAGACCATATGTTAGACTACACAAACAATGACAAACACCTATGAGTACGCAAGATTTATGTGCCTGTTGTTGCAAAACTAAGGTCTGATGAATCAAGTAATAGTGACTGTATCCAGTGGCAATGGAGAAAAGGGGACAACAGCAGAACCAGTTCTTCTTGAGCAGTGAAACGTGAAACACCGGGTGTATGGTTCAAGGACGAATCCTCAATCTGGATGCCAGTTGACCAACACTGGATTCAATTTTATATACTCTGTTGTCGAGCAGAGAAGCCTCAACAACAGATGATGCTGTTGTGTTACTCATGGCTGAATCTTCAATCTATTATAGGGATTTGTACTTTTAAAAGCTGGATATGTTGTCCTGTCCCCGGTGTAATCTGTTGTGATGTATGCCCTCTTATATACCTGTATATGACGAGAACAAACATCAGATGGTAGACTGCAGCATTTAGAGACTCTGAAATCGCAGATCATCAAGACACTGAAGAAACTGAAGAATGTAGCCTAGTATTAAAGGACTCTTATTGCCCCCGACGTGTGTAGTTCATGCGCGCCGTCGGGGACTTGCCCGCCGCCTCCGGGGACCGACTGTCTCACCCGTGTGGTACTGCTACCGCGAGTATGACCCAGTGCCACCGCCGTCGTCATTTCCAACACCGGGCGACATGGAGGAGATCCCTGCGGACGAGGACATGCGCCTGGTGATCGCGGCCAGCGTTAGGGGCGCGGGGTTCCGCCACGTGGACTTCGGGTGGCGCGAGCGCGTGTACGGCGGCCCCGTGGACGCTCGTTCGTGTTAAGCATCGTCGTCGCCGTGCCGATCGCGCTGCCGCGGACGGCCATGGACCGGTTCGCTTCCGAGGTGAAGAAGCTGTGTTGAGATCGAGTTAATAGTGCCGGCGTTTCGGTGTGTTTGCGTCGCCCCGGCGCTACAACCGCAAGGCAGAGGGGAAGCAGAGCTCCATGGCCGCGGTGTCGAGGCAGGGGAGGAGGCAGCGAGAAAGCTGGAGGATGAATGCAAGATCCACTTGTTGTCCTGCCTGCAGAGTGCAGACCAACCAGAGCATCACGCTCGCGACCGTCCGCGCTGAGAGCAGAGCACAACACAACACGCAACTGAAGGAAAGCAGAGCAGAACTTGCAGGTAGAAAGATGTCACCGAAAGGAGCCGAACCACTTTGTGGAACTTAAATAATGGCGTACCTGCTACCATCAATTTGACACATTAGGCCTGTACATGCTGCGGTTTATGCGGTTTGTGGGTAAAAAACAATCCAGCCTGTAAATTTCTGCGAACTCGTGGATAAACATGGAGGCATCAGACATACGCGGATGCGAGACTGGCGCCGCAGGAGTGCAGGAACATGGAGAGCTGCGCGCTTGACACTCCGTCAACAAATTCAACCATGGGACAACAATTTATAGGGTATACATATGGCAAAACAAAATATGCACAATCCAAATAGATATCAGAAATAAAAACGACATAAGTACATCCATGCTGGAAGCAATAGTAGTACCACAAAAGCACAAATTACAATAACGAATAATAGTTGCAGGTTGCAATAGTAGCACAGATGTAGTCTTTTTGTTCAGCCCGCAGCAGGGCAATAGATTTGATGAAATTGTTGGGGCTCGCCAGGGATTTCTCTCCGCCGGCAAACTGGAAACGACACACTCAGAAAAGCTCAATGGACCCAGTGTTTTTGGTGCTGTCAACTGGCAGCATTTTTTGTTGTTTATCTTGCAATATAAAGGAAAGATATTCTCGTGATTGCGCGGCACGAGCGTCATTATGATCGTGCCATCCCACGACCACGCAAGAGCCGTGCAGGACTCAGATATGCCTCCGCATGAACTAGTGCATCAGGCCGACAGACTCTGAAACGAAAAAGAAAAATAGATTGATGGTGAACAGATGGAGTAGATCAACAAAAATAACGTGAACATAAGAATACAGTACCAGATGATGCACCTGAACAGAAAGACAATGGCATCCTCGAATATCTTCAATCACTGATTATTTTTGGCCACTTCCTTTTATATTCCTCATCTAAATAGTTGTGTCTGTCCTTCAGTTCTTCTACCAAGAACTTCGTTACTTCATCTGCTTGATTACTGACACTGAGATGCAACTCTTGCAGACTTTTAAGAGTCTCAATGCCATAAATCCCCTCAAAGGATTGAAACTGCATATCAATCCTCTCAAGTGCCGGCATTACTTCTTCTTCTGTAACTGCAAAGCTCAGCCTTGGCACGAGAGTTGCAAAGAACCGAAGCAACTTTAAACTCTTGAATCCTCCAGGTGGAACAATGATCTCTCGGTCAGTAAGCAGTTTATTTTCCTCAAGCATGTCCACTATGTCCCGATCATCCTTCTCTGCAGTGAGTGTAAAGGTGAGACTGAATAATTTAGGTAGGTTCTGGATAAGCTTCAAAGTATCAGTCCGAAGAACTGTCACAGAAAGTGTCAACTTGTAGAGATTATTGAGATCTGTGATCCACTTTGGGGGGCTCTCCATCTTGCCTGATAGCTCTAGTCCAATGAGGTACCTTGGAGGAGTGGACATGGAGTCCAGTGAGTTAATGAAATCTGAGCCCTCATCATTGATTGCTAGAGTCTGCAAACCACAGCTAGACAGATACTCAATAGAGGAGAGTAATTGTTTGAAGATCTGATCACCCTCCTGTATATTGAGCTTGTAAATGGCAAGCTTTTTTAGACCTGTCATCTGATGAAGGCTTGCTACAGCTGCTGAGTCCTTATTGATGTCAATCCCTGACAAGATACGAAGTGTTTTCATTGGCTCTTTATTCTTTTCATGTGGCAACTTCAATGCCTTCTTTGGGTTTTTACACCCTCCAAGCATGCTACGAAGACGTTTGAGCTGGCCAAAAGCTTTCGGAAGCACCTCAACTCTTGTTTCCCTTATGTCAAGAGTTTCCAGATACTCGAGCTTTCCTATCTTTGATGGGATATTAGCAACCTCTGTTCGCCGGAGGCTCAAATACTTAAGCACAAGCATTTTACATATGTCATTCAGATACTTATCTGTCATACCCTTCCAACCCTCGAGATCCAGTACTTGAATTATTCCATTATTGAATGAATGGAAAGGAAGTCGTCGATTTTGGCTTCCAAACACTGTCAGTGATCTCACTTGGGACAAGTTCATGCCTTTTGTTGTATTCCCATGTTTGGAACCACTGCTTTGCATGGACAGTCGACGGACTTTGTTGCTAGGAGTGGGCATCAGCCAATGGCCACCAACAACAGTAATAAAGTTCTCTTCACTTGATTTGGATACAATATACTCAAGAATCATGTCATGAACTTTAAAGGATTTTACCTTCCCACTGCTGCTGTGATCCTCAGGGCGTATTATCTTCCTCCTTATGAGCTGATTAAAGTATGTTTCTGCAACTTCCTCTGCACTTAGCCCTTGCTTCTCTGTAACAAAACATTCAGATATCCATCGTCTGGTTAGACGCTTCTTACTAATTTTTGAACCCTTGGGGAATATACTCAAGTACAATGAGCAGGTCTTGAGATCTGGAGGCAAATCATTGTAGCAGTACTCGAGTATCCTTGTAACCCCATCGAGGGTAAGGGGAGCCACCTGCTCTGGAAATAATGACTTGCAAACTGTACTCCAATGGTCATTCTTTTTTGTTGGGTTGCAGGCAACAAGGCCAGCCATGGTTACTATGGCCAACGGCAGCCCCCCACAATACTTCCATATCTCCTCATTATGGACCTTTTCTTTCTCGCTACTGTTGCTTCTTTGTGGATTAGAAACACCATCAGCAAGTGGTTCATTGACAATGGCTTCAGTAAGAATATTGGCTGAATGGGGAATATCAGTTCCCTTGCCTTCGGAGCTCTCCATACCAGCAGCTTGAGATCTTGCATTCACACTTACGCTGTGTTTGCCGCTTTGGGATTCAGAAATACCACGCTTAAATAGACTTTCGGACATAGCATCACTAAGAACATTCACAGTATGCAAATAACCAGTCCCATCTGTTTCTATGCATGCCGCACCAACAGCTTGAAATCTGGTGGTCACAATTACTTTACTGTCTTTCTCATGTGGCAACCAATTTCTTATATTCTCCCATGTTTCTACAGACCATATGTCATCAATCAAAAACATATACCTGCGAACAAAAATCAAATAAATTACAAAGTGAGAAAAAACATGCTAGTTCATTTGTTTGTTGAATGAGACGTCTTGAGCAGAAAAATTTATCTGTCCAATTGGTATGTCGGCTTTACTCATAGAATGCATATTTAATCCTGAATTTCCCTTTTTTAAAAAGGCTAATGAGATATACAATTGATTGGATTGTTATTTTGAGTAATCAAACCCACAACCTTTACCGTATGTTTGGTTGTGGGATCAGTGGGTTGGAGTGGCACCAACCCGCGTTTTGGGGACGACTCCAACCCATTTTCTGTTTGGTTGCTAGAGGACTGAGATGGGTCGGATCCATCCCACAGCTTTCCGTTCAACACTACATAGAATATGTTATCTTTTTATATCAACATTCTGTAAACTTATATTGAATTTTTGGCTACTAAATGAATTCAAATGAAAAAACTTTTACCCAAACAGATTTAAATCTTGTCTAGCACTACAACTTTGGTATACGTTAATTTAAGACAAATATTTGAAATTTCTTAAAAAGTCAAAAAAAAAAAAATGAATGACAAACTATGTGAATTTAAGCCAAATATTTGAGACTCTGAACGACTTCAAAAAAAAAAAAAACCTTATCAATAGTAAACATGTAGTTTAGGTCGGCCACTACGACTTTGGTATTAAAAATGTGAACATTTGAGTTCATTTTGGAATTGTCAGCCGCTCTGGGAAATGTCCGAGGTCGCCTTCCAGCACGAGGACGTCACTGCCTCCTCTACCAGTGACGTTGGTGACGGTGGTCCTTGTCAGACGCTTTGGGATGCCCTCTTGGCTCACGAGGTCACAACCATCGTCAACCTCCACGCCCAGGTCGTTGGTGTCCAAAACATCAGGACCCAACTTGTCCCCAGCGCCCTTTTTTTTTCACGATCGGGTCTTTGCCCGTTTTTCATTAAGAGGAAGGGCCAAAAGAGAGGCCAAAGCACGGATACAAAGGGCTCGAAGTAATCGAAGGATTACCGGCGAGGCCCCCAACAACAAGAACACAAACACAAAAACAAGCAGCATGAAAACACTAGGGGCGAGGACAAACCCCGCTACAACACACCACCTAAACTATGCCTGTAAAAGAGAAACATCCACGCAGAGGTCGCCAAGTTGGTGTAGATCATCCCCAGCGACCAGGTAGCCGCTGTGGGGCATAAACGACCACATCCGCCAACGGCCAGGAAGCCGATGCAAGATAGAGCGCCAACGACCAGGTAGCCGCTGCGCAGAGAACAACCACCGCCAACGGCCAGGAAGCTGCTGCGGGGCAAAACGACGACAACGACACCAAGCACCTGACAAACTGCAGCGAAGATGACAACGAAGCACATAACAAGCATAGACAAGGAGCTGCTCCGACGAAGGAGAGAGACCAAGGCCTGCCGAGACAGACGAAGCTTCGACGACGGCACCTTCATGAAGGAGGATGACACAGACCGCGCCACTGCCGCCGGCCCGAGCGAGCCGGGCTAGGTTTTCACCCCGCTAAGTCGTTCAGGGAGCAGGCCACCCTAGACCTCGACATGGCGGCGTCTCCCCACGGCTTCGGCATGAATGAAGTCATCAGCGGTGCCCCAGAGGGTAATGACGCACAGCAGCGCCACCATCGCTGGCCCAAGCGCTGTGCAATAGCTAGGGCGGGGCTTTCGCCCGACTTCACCTGCAGAGGAGGACCCACCGGAACCCACACAGGCCCCACCACCGAAGCTGGCCGATGGTGCCACCCCCAGGCGAGGCCAGGAGCGGGGGACGGGGGAGGGGGGGCGCAAATCGGCGGCCGGTGCACCGCCGACCAGGGAGGAAGAGGCCAGGGCGCCGGCCGCTGCCGGATCCGTCCAAGCGGCCCGACCCGGACCCAAGACGGCGAGCGCCGCCGGCACCCAATCGAGGGAGTAGGGGTGGTCAGGCGTCCCCCGGCGCCGGATCCGGCCCGCAGGGGGGCAGATCTGGCCGCCGGACGCCAAACTTCGCCGGAGAAGGGAGGAGGCCGGAGGTTGTAGCGAGGGGGGAGAGGGAGGGTGGAAGGAGGAAGCAGGGTGCGGCGCCGCCCCTTTTTTTGGCCACGCCGCGGGCCGCCGCCGCCGCTAGCAAGGGCGGCGACGGCGGCCGGAGGGAGCTCGGGAGGGCGGGTCGACGGTGGGCGGCGGCGCCGCCGGGTCGCCCTAGCGAGGGCGACACGGGGGCCGGGGCGGGGGGGGGCAATGTCCCCGAGCGCCCTCGACATGGAGTTGAACAACTAAACCCGCTGACGCCACCAGATGCTTCTAGTTCTCATAAATTTCTTCCTCTTGTGCCATGTTCTCACTAACGTCACCACCCACACCTACACCGACTAGGAGCGCATGTACTGTATTGTCATGATGTGGCTCCGGGAAGACCACCCACCCCTGCTCACTCGGTCTGGCTTGCCCAGGTCGTTGCCCTCTAAGTCGATGCCGCATTCCGCAACTTCCTCCAGAGGATCTCTCCATCACCAACTACTGCCTATTGTTGGAGCCCGACACGCCAGCTTACGTGTACAGCGAGTCAGGCCGGACCGGAAGCCGAGCTCAGTCTCGGTTCCAATAATGGTTATGGGTCCACTCCACGCTTTTGTTGAACCGTAACAAATATGCAGGAGCTCGCTACAAGAAGGGCCTCGTCATGACAATGTCTCGGTTCCAACAATGGTTATAGGCCCACACCACGCTTCTACTGCGCGAACCCTCAACAAATCTCGGTAGGGTCACATACAAACGTAGGAGACTGATGTGTGACTACATGGAAGATTATCAGGGTTAGTTCCACATTGAAAATTAGGGTCCACACACAGAGGCAGGAGACCGATATGTGACTAAGGGGAAGATTATTGGGGTTAGCCTCACATTGAAAATTGACGATGGAGGAGTACAACATATAAGGTGGGACGACGGTCCTCACCTATTAGGCTGGTCTTTTGTGTAGAGTTAGGCCCAAGACCTTTATGTTGTGGCTCTAGTGGACCTGGGCTCGTGGAGACGCCAACGCGTATAGCAAGTTGGGCTAGACCAGAAGCGGAGCCCAGTCTCGCTTTAGCAACACCACTCTGCCGGTTTCTCCTTCTATAAACTAACCTAGGGTCTTCCTTGCCTATATATACCTTGTCTATTGGTCCTGTAACCAATCTAACGATTTCAAGTGCAATCCTAATCGTTTCTACCGTACCTTATAGGTTATGGAATTATTTTCCATAGAGTAGACTTAATTTAAAGCATATTTTAGTTTTTAGGTGGATGGATGTAAATTTAAGGGGAAATTATGGTTTTGTTTAATATTTAGAATGGTATATATGTCTAATTTTTATACAAATTTATTGATCAAAATGGGTGGTGGTTGGTGGGCATTTGTTTTTGAAAACATAATAGATCCAATGCATATTATTGACCATGACAATTATAGTGTACCAAGTATTAATCCTTCAAACTGTTGAAACCAGGGTGTTATTTGAGCTCTTGCCCTTTATTCTTCTTATATTGAAACGCAACTCTCCTACGTTTTTAAGAAAAAAGTGTACAAAGTATATGTTTCTAATTATTGTGAGAAGCAACATATTTACTAAAATTATTGATGCTATTTATTTTGTATTTCGTATCGGTGTCAATAACTCTTTGCCGTAAGTTCTGCCGTGGTGATAGTAAAACGAGCATCTCTAAGATTTTAAGTGTTGAAAAGTTAAAATGTCACAATGTTCAGTGACTTTGTGTATATACGCTGTACACTGCACACAGTCTTCAATATAGCTGCTACTAAAAGCAAAGCAAGATTTACCTCCTTCCTTTCAGGCGCGATTGCAGCTCTTGAATAAGTTGGTCATGGCCCATTGTTTCTATCTTGCTCTGTGTCCAACGAGTGTTGCCATCATTGCCTTGCTTCCTGATGCAGTGACCACAGAGTGTCACAGGCACAACAAGCTTTGCAAAGCCTTTCATGTGAGCAGCTAGGTTCTTCTCTGGTATGGCTGTGTTGCGTTCTGGTTGCTCTTGCTCTCTGTCCCGTGGCTTGATTTGACCCAGAATATCCCTGAGGACTTGATCTTCATCATAGTTCTGCGACACCGTGACTGACGCTCGACAGACAAATTCATTCCCGAAATCTCGATACAGTTTAGTGGCAATGGTGGTCTTTCCCACCCCACCAAACCCAACTATGGAAATAACAGCAGCTCGATGAGATTCTTTTGTTAGCCAAGGCCGAAGCTTCTTCATGTCCTCCTCCACTCCCACAGGCTTTGGCGTGTGGATGAGCTGACGGTCGGCCATCAGATGCTCAGCAATGCCATAAGTAGTGGCATGGGTTCCAGAGCTGCTCACACTTCTTGGGCTTGGATTGTCCACTCCATATCTGCTGCGCCGCTCAGCGATCTGTTGCGCCCTGACCTTCAGCTCAGCAATCTTGGAAGCAATTTCACGCCGAGGCCAAAATGTCCACAGATCGTAGAATAGTGTCACTATGAAGGAGCATCTTGCATCACTGAGGGGGTCGTGGGGGAGGCGGTGGGCAAAGTCGTCGATGCAGTCTTCCATGTCATATGCCATGTCACGGATCTGCTTCATCCAGTTCTTGAGCCGGCGATCATGGTCCTCCTGTGTGGACCCAAGGTCACCTAGGAAGGCCTGCATGCTGGCGAGCTCATCAGTGATGTACTGAATGTCGCCGCGGACACCACGGATCAGAGTGTACTCCTGAGCAAGGAGGCCACCCAGCTTGCCTAGGAGAGATTGCATGGTGGCCTCCGAAGCACCCACCACAAACTCCATCTTGTCCTGCAAGTGCAGTAAAGTAGGAGCGGTGGAAGAAAAAGTTCAGATCAATTCTTGCCCAGCAGTTGTTAATAATAATCTATAAAAGAACAGGATCACTACATAACTAGTAAGAACATGGAATTCTAACCACACGAATATGAAAAGAAAATCAACAACAACACATTGAACGGCGTTTTCCAATTTAACATTTTTTTTAGTCATATGATGCAAAAAATTGAACAAAAAACAAGTTGGAGAGGAATATATATTACCTTGGACTTCTCTTTGTCTGCTGCAATGATCACCGCAGGTTGGGAACGTCAATTGCCACGCACAAACTGCAACGTCAAGGAAACACAATTCAGAGTTCAGACTACAAAGTGAACAGATAAACATTCACAGCATGCCCAGCAGTTGTTATTAATCTATAAAAGAAAAGGAAAAAATGTCATATATAAATCGTGGCAAGAAAATAATGTAGTAGAAAAAAGGACGACTACAGCTCAGATAGAGCACAGATAAATATCCACACTATGTTTGATTTGTAGCTTTTTATCTTATGCAGAAACAGAGAAGGAGACACATTCACCACCGGGGAAGCACTTGCAGAATCGTTAACCCCGCAAGTTCAGCCCTAGAGGAGAATGCCGCAAAAGCAACCACCACCATCGTTCAAGGGATCTCCCCCCCGATGAGTTCAAAAAAAAAAACCATTGTTCAAGGGATCACTGACCGACTACATCTCCGACTACCTAGCCTACGCCTCACGCGTAGGCCTTGACAAAGCTCCTCACTAGGTCAACCTATTCATCGGTGTCAAATTACCCTAGACCTCCTCGGTATCTACATCCCCATCACATCAGCACTACTGGAATTCACCCTAGACCTCCTCGGTATCAAATTACCACAACTTCTTGCTATTGGTTTTCATTCAGCAGCCTCCAACCCCTCCGTGTAAGCATTCCCATCTAGCATTCTAAAGCTTGAATTGTGGCTAGTGCAACCACTAGCGACAGCTACAGTTGTCACAATTGACAATAACGGTCAACAATTCATCTCCATCAACGAAGTCAGCATTGCCAAGCATCAGGACAGCGGTCACCTCCTTGTATCTCAACCTGATGACTACAAGGGAGACGCACTCTTTGGTACTATGCGGCATTTTGATGCTCGACCAACTATGGAGTTGCCAGCTACAGTGTGTAGGCGATTTAATGGCATCGTTAATGCAGGATAGCTAAACTTGTTCCCTCGACCTCCCAAGGACATGAGAACGTTACACTTCACACAAGTTCTACTCCATGCTGAATTGACGAATGCACTCCATCGACACGGTCCAGCATGAGATCACACACCATATGACTTCCTCACTACGGGCTACTTCTGCGCCTGCCACTACTCCTTCGTCTTCGTTGCAAATGGCAACAAAGATGAACAGGGCTTCAAAGCTCTCGATGACATAAGCATCCAGATACGAAAGCTTCCCTGGTCCTTTTGCACACCGACAGGGAACTCCAAATTATGGTGGCCCCGTTAGCTTTCCCCACCCAAAACCCTTTCTCATGCATATTAGAACCAGAAGAATCCTTTATAAACCACAACAGTGTGAACGCCACTTCGGCATCTCCCAAATGTAAAATAAAATCAACAAAACACACAGTGCATCGACAGCATATACTCAAATTTATTGCATGAAAAACAAGATCAGAGACAAATCCGACCTTGGAGGACTCCTTGCCTGCTGCCGCAGGTTGTGAACATCAATTGCCACGGCAAGGAAACAGTAAGCTCTCTGATAACAAAAAAGAAAAAGAACAAGAACAACAAAGATAGGGGCAGACCTCAAGCTTGCTGCCGTTGGAAGGTTACATCCAAAGATTGGGTTGAATTGCACGAAACAGGGGAGGCCGGCAAGGAAACAGGGCAGCTCCTTGCTTGCTGCAACCATCGACGATCGACAACCTTAAATATCAACTGCCACGGCATGTAAATTAACAATATAACAAGAAGAATAACAAAGATGGGGGCAGACCTTAAGCTGACTCAGTGGAGTGGAGACGAACGGAATGTAGATGGAAGGTTACATCCGACCCAAAGATTTGTTTGATTTGCATGAAACAGGGGAGGCGAACGGAAAAAGAAGGCTCTGGCAGCGGGTAGCGTCCGCGCTGGATTGCAAGTTGGGACTGCCGCCGAGTTGGAGGAGCGGGAGGCGAGGATAGATGGTCGTGTTTTGCTGGAGGCGGCTCTCCAAATCCACCGCTGACTGCTGACTGGAAGTAGAGGATGATGGGGATCCAGAGAAGTAGGGAATCCAATTCCAAATCCACCGATGTTTGGGAGCGAGCGATCGGTCAGGCAGGTGCGCCTTTTACCTTTGTTCTTTCCTTTATTATTATTTCTCTTCTGTCTTTTTTCTTCTCTATATACTATATCTGCTCGTCTTCTTTTTCTTTTTCTTTTTCTTTTTCTTTTTCTTTTTCTTTTTCTTCTTTTGATTTTTTTATTTTGCTTTTGCGAATCATGCAGTGGAGACGCATATGTCCACAAATATACACTTATACGAGCATATAGATACAAAATATATTCTATAGTCATCTCGGAATGATAAAGCTAGTAGATCTCGAGATTGATAAACTCACTACACACAAGAGTTTTTTACTCCATGGCCATCAAAAAAGTTGGTTTGCTACCGTCTACGTCCCCGCGTTTTAAAAGTTTTCTCTTCCACGCCATTTCATCTATTTTCAGCGCTAACGGTATCAAACAGAGGGTCAAAAGACTATTTTACCCACGGTGGGATCCACTGTCTTTCCTCTCATCTCTATATACTATATCCGCTCGTCTTCTTCTTCTTTTTCTTTTTCTTTTCCTTTTTCTTTTCTTTTTCCTTTTCTTTATATTCTTTGATTTCTTTTATTTTGCTTTTGCGAATCATGCAGTGGAAACGCACATATCCACAAATATACACTTATGAGAATATAGACACACAAAAAGAATATCCTATAGTCACCTCATAATGTTAAAGCCAGTAGATCTCGAGATTGACAAACTCATTACACGCAAGGGTCTAAACTGCATGGATATTTTTCCAAATGATCCTTCAAACGAAGGGTTTTATTCTTTGTACCATATTCGAACGTGCATGACAAGTGTAGTGGGTATATATTACAAGATTTGGCAAGTGAAATTTAGCAAACTCTTGTAGATACTCTAAGGAGTCGTCTCAAGAACCATGCCTAGAAAAGCTATGCTTTGCATTGTATTACTGTAATCTCTGTTGTATAAGTGTGGGAAATGAAAATTTACAAAAACAAATGAAAGAGTGTGGATGATGGCGGAAGTCACTTGTTCTTATTTGTCATGGCAATCTTTCAGTGATTAGTAAGGGCCAGGAAGCTGGATATTCCATAAGTTATAGTTGGCCGAAGGACCTATTGGAAACTCAAGCTCTTCATTAGAAACTTTTTTGTCTATGTAACAGAGTTAAGGATCTGTAGCTAACCAACATGAACTCCATACACGTCGCGGAACACTCCAATAGAAAGGTAAAAGTGCATGAGTTAATCGCGCACCGGTTGTTGAACATTGTTTCTATTACATGAGTTATTCCCCTTGCGTGGCACGCTGATTGAGCGACGACATGCCCTCCTGCTTCTAGGGGCAGGAATGAGATATCGAAAGTTAGCTTGTCTATTTCTCTTCATGCAAGATGTTTGCGCTTGAGCTCAAATTTGTGCCTTTGAATGTAGCATGCATTGATCTCACCAAATTTATATTTTCCCTTGATCTCTTCAATTTTGTCCCCTTGAACCATATTATTTGATGTTTCTGTCCCGTCCTTTGCCATCAGGACTCAGGAGTAGAGGTGAGCGGCACACTTTATTATGAAAATATGAAATGGCCATGTGGTGCTTTACTGACATCTACCGACATGATACAGTCTTGGCCTGTGTGAAATGCTTACTCATAAGTACTCTTATGGGTGCCGGAGTATCTTTTGATTTCTTTAAATTTCTTATTGGGAAAGCACTTTATTGTTTGATGGTGGTAGACCAGATCATGGACTCTTGATTTGCATTGGTTTCGTGCTTTCTGCTTCGTTGCTTGGACTGCCGAATGACAGCACACCATGCATAGTGTAGCTTTACTCTTCTGCGAAGGAAAGCATATCAGATATCATTATATATCAGCCGTCGTCACTAAAGGCAGAGTAGCTATAAGGAAACCAAAGCATCCTGTTCGTTGCTTCAGTAGTGTTATTTATAATCTCAAAAGGCAGGCTTCATCTTCCTTTGTTCAAGGAAAGGAAAGCATCATATTCATTGCTTGTGCTGTGTATCCTTATTTATTTGTTCAAGGACTCAAGGGAAGGAAAGGAATCGCAAAATTCAAAATCAAGAATTGCAAAAACAAGCGCAAGCCTTGATCCGATTAAACCCCCGGAGGTGCTGTTCCCCACGTCATGTGGTATTAACAACTAAATAATTTAAAAACAACTTTATAACTATTTGTTTTAATATGTCAAAATAGTTATAATTAAATAAAAGATGTAACAAACATATACTTTTATTTATTTCCTAAAACTAAACAGAATCAACAGACAAAGTAAATATTAAATAAAAGTCATGATATCCGTTCTAAAGTTTGGTTAGTTAAAAGACTAAAACTTTAAACTACTTTAGTTACATGTTACTAAATTGTGGCTTGTTGACATGACACGCGTGGACATGCATGGACACACCAAGTACATGGCATGCATGGACACGTTTTACATACACGCTAATTATGTCACGTACAAAGTTTTTTTTGTGAAGATATCAAGTATAAAAATATAAAATATAAAAAATTTACCATACCATTTGCAGGTTACGCAATCAAGCAAATCTAAATAAAATCTTTATATTTAAAACTTTCCTTATTTACCCAATTTTATAAAATAAAAATTTAATTAATAATATTACGTGGATATAGATTAAATTTTTTGCTAAAAAATTACTTGATTTTGCAAAGGCATGTGTGCTATTGCTTTGTTCCGATCAACGCTAGTCTTGAAAAGTTATCGTGTATAGATTATTTTTTGCTAATCGATAGCAAAGGCATGTGTGCTATATCAAAGGAAAAGAAAGTAAAAGTACAAGCTTGTCCAAAAGAAAAACTATAACAATAATATATCTCGGTTTGCTGCGCCTTGCAATGCAATCCGGGTTTAGTGCAATGATAACCCTCAACGGAAGGCATGCAGACACTAGACACACAACTACACAAACTACAAGCTCGGCTGGCCGTGCAAATTAACAAGCAGGCAAGGCCAAGCGCTGAGAGACGACTGAGGCATGGAGGACGCTCCCGTGACCGCAGCCACGGGGGCATTGGGGCCTGTCGTAGCGAAGCTGAGTGCTTTGCTGCGGCGGCGTGGTGACCCTGAGTACTGGCTTCGGCGTCGAACTCAGAAGGACGTGAAGCTCATCAAGTCCAAGCTCAAGTCCATCCACTCGATCCTTTGGGGGATATGGGAGAGGGAGGATCGTGATACGGCAAGCAAGGAGCTGAGGATGGAAGCATGGCGTCTCGCCGACGACATGAACGATGCCATCGACGACTTCATCCTCACTATGAAGCGCAGCAACGACGGCAGCCGCTTCATCCAAGCCAAGATTCAGCCCAGTCCTTTCGAGGATCTGAAGAGAAGGGCAGTTGATGTGTCTGAGCGGTGCCAAAGCAAGTGGCAGATGGAGGCTGCCGACACCACCGTCTCGAGCTTATTTTCAAGAAAGAAACCCACCATCGACTCTGGTCCTGGCAAGCGGCGGCCTCGAGTCTTTGATACCTATGTCCACAAGGACATCTCAGAGCTCGTGGAAATGGAAGAACCGAGGGATCAGCTCATCAAACACCTGATGATAGGAGAAGAGGAAAGCGCACCGCAGCTGAAAATGGCATCCATCCTTGGAGCTGCCGGGGTGGGTAAAACAACACTTGCCCGCCATGTCTATGAAGCCATTGACAAAGATAAGTTCAAGGCCCGGGCTTTTGTTTCGATCCTTTCATGTCACAACATGACAGAGGTTCTTGCAAGCATTCTCCGACAAGTAGCAGCTGAAGATGGTACTGATGTTTTACGTGGTGGCACTAAAGCAGCGACCGAGGAACATCTCATCGCCATCATATCGAATTTCCTCAAGGACAAAAGGTGCGCATGTCTACATCTTTTTCACTCCGGTATCTACACATTTCATATATAGGCTATGTAATATCTTGCGATAACTAACTGGAAGCCACAATGAAACCATCATATTAATTATCACCAGACGTGGTAAAAAAATAAACAAAAATCCTAAAAGTAATCATAAAAATAGGAGGCATTTAGCCATCAATTTGGTAGACATTCATCGATCAATATATTCAATTATTATCACATTTTATATCCTGGAAATCAATACGACAAATATAGAAAAATATCTTCTGTTAGATCTAATATGCATGCATAATCTAACTTTCCTATATGATAATTTGGCCGGTGCTGTGCCCAGGACTAAAGACATTGGCTTTCACTGAAACTATATTGCCCCTCTGGTATTGTCAATGATCTTGCATGTTCGTGTTGGTAGATATAATCATGCTCTCTGTCACACGTCCAATCCAAGTCGAGATTAATAGGCCAACAAGGGCCCAAGACGGCAGGTAGGGCGGTCCCAGCGCCTCCACCGCCGCTACCGTCGTCATCGCCATCACGCTGCCTTGTCGAGTCATATTAGATTGAAAGAGTCAATTAGCTAAGGGATTAAGTTTGAGTCTGTTAGGAAAGAAGAATCCAAATCCTATCAGGATCTCACAGGATTGCTTAGGGGTTAAGTCAAGGGAATATAAATACTAGTCGTATGTAATCGTTGCGGGCAAGCAAAAAATAACCTAATTCCCCTTATCCCTTCTCTCTCTCTCTCTCTCTCTCTCTCTCTCTCTCTCTCTCTCTCTCTCTCGCATGCCGCCCTCTTCTTCTTCCTCTCTGCCAAGTATTGCTGCCCCTCCTTATGCCCTAGTGCTGCCGCAGGCCACCACCTCCACCATAGTCGCCGCCCTCTAGGGCTGCCCCTTGGGCATCGATCCTTACACATGGTATCACAGATCTGATCCAATCCTTTGGGCATCCATGGACGCCACCACCATTATGAACGCTGACATCAAGGAGATCGCAATCCCTGTCACCTATAGCTACAAACCCTTGGAGGACCTCCACTACGCCTTTGTAAGTTCGAACAAGCATTTCACCAATCTTTTTCATTAGCTACAGAACAAGGAGTGGAGCAACCCCGCTAGTGCCACCACCAACGAGGTTCAATAGCTGCAACAGCACCTCGACGACAAGCTTGCCAAACAGGCTGCCTTCATGGCCAGCAAGGAGATGTTGGCACGGCACCAATGGCGACGTCATCACCGAATCCGTGGGCATCAAGCAAGTCCACACCCATGGTGCCATCACTGCAGTCCAAAACAGATCCAATCTAGACACCATCATCAACGACCATGTTGCAGAGATATAGAAGGTTAGAAAGGTTAGAATTGCCACTGACAAAATCTCTGTTACTACATCTATGATGGAATCCTTCTCATCTATCACCAAGGAGATCATCAAGGAGGTGTCGACAAGCCATTCACGCCACCGCCAGCACTGCAGCTGCCCTTACTACCGTACTTGGATCTGATCATCAACAACAAGCAGCCCCCAATCATCACCAACTTGGAGGCTCTTACCACCACCAATAGCAGCAGCAGCCCACTGCCGCCCAACATTTAGCACAACAATGAGCATTCATGTCCTAAGGGGATCCCTGACATCAGCACCACCATCCAACGGGAGGTAACAATTATGGCACAGACCCAATTTTTGCTTCCTCATCCGACATCACACCGTGAGGTGCCCCTAGATGCAATACCACCCATGTCGTCGTTTCTTGGTGCCACAGGCCAGCCCTCACTCAACCTAGTGCCCACGCAACCACCTCAATTGCAGCAATTGGAGGCAACAGAACCATTGTCGATCCTCCAACAACACCATGATAGGCGACACATCCTTGTGAACAACGCCATGATATATAGATTTATTGATGAAGTTCAATAGTTGTGCACTCTTCTTCAAGGGGCAACATACCACCAACAACATGAAACTCTAGTATGAAATCAGTCGTCCAATCGAAATAGTACAGCTACAGCACCTGATAGCAAACAAGGAGGCAATAGACCGGGGACACTTCACCGTCTATGACAACAACTACATCGCCCCCACTGAATCAAGGTGTTCTATGAGACGAGCACCTACAGACCATCATCTACATCACGCTCATCTACAATGTTGATGACATCAACAACGGTCCCATCCTGATGATCATCACGCACAGTATGTTGTTCTCAACTGGCACACCATGTGGCTGGCAGGCGCCATGCTTGTCATCAATGACCCGAGACAACCTCAACATGATGACAAGTTGGACAACTACACCTTCATCATCATGTCAACTTGGCTCGTGTTTCAGCGTGAGGGTGCGCTGATCGGAGATGGGGGAGTAGTGCCATGCAACCGATGAGGGCCCTAGGCCCGATCGGCCTTGGACACACCAGCAGCATTGGCGCGCAGGAAGCCGCCATATATAGTAGATGACAAGGTAGCACTAGCCAAGTTCATGGGCGAAGGACTGATCTTCACCGATGATTGTCTCTACATACATGTTGCTCCATTGATTCTAGCTAACATAATGCATGTGTTATTATATGTTGAACCATAGCACATGGAATAGCTGGCCCAAAGCCTATGCCGACCTACGTCAGCGGCATACGACAATGGTGCACCGACGACCCTCTTCCTCGTGTGTGGCACCACCATAGTCTTTCAACAACTTGGACGACCATCTCATCTACATCAACTAAGCCCACATCATGGTCATCAGCAACAATCACGCCCACAAACTCATATCCTGACCCTGACAAATGCTCCACTTCACCAAGAAGGCGGTTGTACCTCAACCACATCTCGTGACAAGCCACCAAACAGCAGGCCCTAGTAACAACACCAGGTCCAACAACTACTACATCTACAACTACGTCGACAACATTCTCTACGCCATGGAGCTCGCGCCAACTCAAAGGAGAAAGAACATCACCATCACTAACCCTATCAGACACCACCCCAGCACCCCGACACTACAAGCTTACATCATCTTCAACATCATCATCAACATCGACGGGCCGCCAAGGATGCAGCGCGAGGATGCATTGCGTGAAAAAGGGGGAAGTGTTGTCACACGCCCAATCTAGGTTGCCAGATTAATGGGCCAACAAGGGCCCAAGAGGGCAGGAACTGTATCTTGATCCATGAGCGTCTCCTGGCGTTGCTTGACACAGGCTCCACCCACAATTTCCTTAGTGGGGCGACTATGCGGTTCCTTGGCTTGGTCCCGGATGGCGGGGAACAGCTCCGCGTCACAGTGGCTAATGGGGACAAACTTCGCTGCGCCGGGATCGCCCGGAACGTCCCCATCACCATCGCTGATGAGACTTTCCTCATCACGTGCGCCGTCATCGACTGTTGGCATCAGGACACAGGTAAGATGTTCACAGAGACCCCTTGGCCATAGGCCTTGTATTGAAATGTAAATTGCAAGACTACAACTAATGAATTGTACAAAGGAATGCCTCCTCTACACTTGCTCTTATAGGCATGAGGAGCATCCTGACATTGCTAACCACCCCACATGGTGGGTCCTTTAGGAAACTTGGCAGCCAAGGGTCTGATCAACTTAACCCCCAAGCAAGCCCTACAGCTAATGATGACAGAGCAAAAGCAAAGATAAAGCTAACTACTCTATTGATAACTGGGTGCAGGACGCCATCGTCGTTGTCATCATGCTACCTTATCGAGTCCTTTAGATTAGGAAAGAGTCGATTAGTTAAGGGATTGTTTTTTAGTCTGTTGGGAAAGGAGAATTCAAATCCTATCAAGATCTCCCATGATTGCTCAAGGGTCTAAGTGTCGCTAGGGACTATAAATTCTAGTTGCATGTAATCGTTGTGGGCAAGCAAGAAATAATCTAATTCCCCTTATCCCTTCTCTCTTTCCACGCCGCCGCCCCTCCCTATATATGTTCTAGCGCCGTTGCCGGCCACCACCTCCACTATAGCCGCCGCCCTTTATGGCTGACCCCTCGGCACGACCCTTACACTTTCATGTGTGAAGAAAAGTAGATAGCTTGATGCTATAAGATGTAATTTCTAACAAGACTACATCTAGATACACTAAGGTCAGTCTCAATGGGAGTTTTATTTGAGTGTCATTTGCATTAAATAGGTTGCCACATACTCCCTCCGTCCTGAAATAAAGTGCATTCTAGCAATTGTAAGATAAAATAAGGAAGAGGACAGTAGACGCATGTACCCCTTATTTACCTTCCTAATGTATTGAGATCTAATTTTATTCCACATGATTAAAGGGTGAACTTCTAATCCTTATAGAAAATATGGCAGGCAAATGAATCACCTTCCTTGTAAAAAATAATTATGTACTCTTATTTAAGTAAATATTCTCTTCCTCGAAGCTATAATGCACTTTATTTCAAGAGAGAGGAAGTAGACATTTTTTATGATATGGCAGTGCATTTAAGAAGAGAGAAAAATGAGGAAGTAGACACTCTTATGGCACAAATACCAACTCTCTCTAAGTCATGAAATTAAATACCTATAAAACTATAGAATGAAACTCTCCATTGAGAGTGGGTGTTTCATCTAAGTTTCACTTCATTTACTATAACATATATGGCAGTCTTGGAAACAACACCATAAAACTTACCACTGAGACTGGCGTAAGGAAGTGAGCCTCAATGGTTGAACCAGATGTTCTACGGCCGGCGCTGGTGGACGGTTGGCGTTGGAGGCAGGGTGTTGGCTGCAGCCAAGTTCAGATGTTGTTATGTCTACACACGGATGCATGCACAACATATGGATAAGAGAGGAGCTTAGTTGTGTGGCGCATGAGAGCTAGTGGAAATTTTACGGTCATGAATGTCGGTGTGTACCGACTCAGTAAAAAATATTACTATCAGAATTATGCTGGTCAAACTCCCTCTAAGTTTGACTAGATATATAAAAAATATTATTAATATTTGTATCTCTAAACAAGTTTATGAGAAAAATATATTCAGAACCCACTTGGATCCTTATAATCCTTGGAATTGAATTCATTGTCGTTTAGGCATATATTTGAGCTAGGCTATATACTTGAAATGGAATAGAATGAAAGGGAACAAAATTAAGTTAGAGAGTTCAAACATAGCACTGTGATCTATAGAATCCAATTCTCATCTTTCACACTACGAATTTAAGATAATCTTATTTGTGAACTTTAAAAAGTTAGGGAATCTCAAATTCCAAACCAAATAGCCTATTTTATTAAGTAGATTCCAATTCTCCAAAATGAAGGATCCAAATGGACCCTCAATGATGTAGAATAAATATTAATATTTTCATAAATATTTGATTTAAGTTAAATATTTTGACTTGTTATTAGCAAAGTGAGAATGACATTCTTTTTAGGATGGAGAGAGTATATAAAAAAATAGCTAGGGATGTTTTCTTGGATTTGAGTTTTAATATTTCCTTTGCAGAAAACCAAATTTGGCCAGAGGTTTATGTGGATTGTAGCTTGGTACTACATCACTACTATGGACATGCTTTTAGAGACGGTTATAGGTTCTTTTTAATGACGGCTAGACTAACCTGTCTTAATTTAAGGAAAGAGGGAGTTATATTAAAATTTAGCATAGTATACATTTCCCTATTACACATGAAAACTTTGAAATAGATAAGGCACGATATTCTATCCAAATTCTATCAACATTTTTGTTGGGAAAAATATTTCCTAGCCCACGAGAAACGTGGCCCATAAAACTCTTGGCCCGCCAATGAAAGCACCGCAACTTTGTGCTGGGCCCGCCAAAGAAGGGAAGTCTAGGCCCATGAGTGCCAAGCTCGGGGAGGGGTGGGCCTCGCCTGATGGCAAAAATGGGCCGGAGCTCACAAGAGGCGCCTGACGGCTAAGTCTCTTGACGATGAAGAAACTCCAATTCGTCCGATCGCTCGAATTAAGGGATCGGGCGAATGAGGGGAGACCTTTCCCCCCAAGTGGATGGATCCGAACGGTCCAATGCCCCATGTCACGTACAACACCCGACCACGTGGCAGAAGAGGGCGCCGCACGAAACGCGACAACTTGTTGTGTGTCCGGTGCCTTATGACCCTAGAGACAGCACCTCGTTGCCTCTTATGCTCTGACATGATGACGTGCCACAAAGACATTGCACCGTGACGACCACAGTTCGAAGGAGAAGGTATCACCGCCAAGAGAGCAAGAACCGACGACTACTCAAAGAAGCTAGCTTGTAAGCCAAGACTCCTCCTCTTGAGCTATAAAAGGGGAAATCTTGGGTTCGTCTAGAAGAGGGAGGCTCACTGAACATCCTTAGTTCATCGAGCACACATCGCGCGCGCACATGCACAACATGAATATATAGACTTGGGCTTTCCTTAGAAGCTCTCTCTCTCAAACTCGGTTTGTAACCCCCTACTACGAGCTAATACAACAAGAGCAGGCAACACACCAACCCGCTACTTGACGTAGGGACTTTCTACCTAAACCAGGATAAACCTTTGTGCTGGACTAGCTCTACCATTTGCAAGCTTAAACTTGCTCATACGTAGAATCACTGTCACCCCAATTTTGAAACATCGACAGTTGGGAAGTTGTGAAGTGGATTTTGAGATACCTTTGGGGCAGCACTAACCTGAAACTTTGTATTGGGAATGACGATCCTGTGTTGGTTGCATACATAGAAGCCGATTAGGCCGGGGATGTTGATAGCAAAAAGTCTACTTCACGATATTTGGTTACCTATTCAGGGGGAGTTGTGTCATGGCAAAGCAAGTTGAAGAAATGTGTTTCATTGTCCACAATTAAAGTTGAATTCATTGCAGCGACAAAGGCAAGCAAAGAGCTATTGTGGCTAAAAAGTTTGTCAGAGAACTTGGTTTTCATCAAGGCAAGTATGTGCTATTATGGGACAACCAAAGTGTTATTCACTAGAGTAAACATACATCATTTCACTCAAGGTCAAAGCATATTGATGTTCATTATCATTGGATTCATGATGTGTTGGAAGCAAAGAAAATGCAGCTTGAGAAATTCCACACCGATGACAACGGAGCAGATATGTTGGCTAAGGTGATGCCAAAGAAGAAGCTCGAAGTTTGCTGCCGGCTCATTGGCATGGTTGTCAGTAGGTAATGAGACCATCCATGATGTCAGGAGGGAGAGTTTGTTAGGATATCACTCCACATGCCCAGCAAAATAGCAAAAACTAGCCCACAAGCCCAGTGCTTGTGTAACGTTGATCTTGGATCAAACCAATGGTTGAGAATACTTCTTGGGAAACATAAAAGGGAGGAAACCCTAGCCTCCATCCTCATATCATCAGGAATGTTGTGAGAGAGACAGCAGAACACACACACCACAATGTGAGAAGAGAGAAAGAAACAGGAGAAGGGAAATCTGTCTAGATCCTACACCTTTGAACTGGTCATCTTCAAGTCGGTGATTGGAGGTTCAAACTTGGTTAGATTGGCACCAAACTTGGTGAGCTCATTCCTCACTTAGAGAACTCCGATTTGTTCAGTTGGTTTGAGGATTGGTTGATTCAAAGTTCAGATTTGAGAGGGTTTTTGTCAATTTGTGTCACTACAGTTTTAGAACAGAGCAATTTGGTGGATGATCTATTCCGGTGGTCAAATGGTGTCTGATTGAGCTGAAATTTGGTCAGTGGTTAGGGGCACAGATTCTATGATTTCGTTGTGGTTTCATTTGAAACCAATTGTAACTGGTTGGTTGTAGTTGATACTAGTCTGTACTAGTTGTTGCTAGTTGGTGTGTTGTTGCTAGTGTAATCCTCTAGATGTTCTAGAGAAGACTCTTGTACCCTTTGTTGATTATAGTGGAAGCTTCAAGAGAATAAGAGGGAATTAGAGGAAGATGTCGATTACGGATAACCGGCAGTCCACCACGGGGTATCCCACGGTGGTAGAGTTTCGGCAAGGGCACGTTCTGGACGTTCGAGAAACAAGACAAACCAAGGAGACAAGGTTTACCCAGGTTTAGGCCGCTCGGAAGCGTAATACCCTACGTCCTGCTTCTCGTGTTATGCTATATGATCAAGTATCGGAGTACAATGAGGTGCTAAGCTCTCTAGGTCTAGGATGCCAGAGAACAGATGCGTTCTAGGGGGTCCTTGGCCGCTTTATATAGCCGAGCAGCCAAGGGTACACGTGAGGTGGTCGGTTACATCATGTCGTGCCCTAAGAGGACTCTGTTTGACCTAACTGACTAAGTCTACTTGCGGGCCAAGCATCCTTGTACGCGATCCACCTCCTGGTCGGGTGCGGTCCACGCCATCGTCTTGTAGTCCGGCCCACCACCCTGGTCGGTAATGGGCCGGGCTCTATCTGGTCTGGGCCGTCTTGCCGAGCAGCCCTGGAACTGCCTATGGTGGTATACCTGGTCTATACCCCCCACAGAAGAAGCAAGGAATTGGAGGAAAAGCAGCAGTAGAAGCTAAGGATCGAATGGAGAAGATGAACACTAGAAGGGGGATTCTGGAGAAGGGGGTAAACCTGATGGTTTTGGTTTGTAATTGTTTGATTCATGCCTTCCAAGTTGCTGAACATGTGCATTTGTAGTTGTCATCGTCCAAGCAATACTCGCCGAGGCCTAGGCCTAAGGCCCATATGGTGGCCCAACCATGGGCGGCCCCTAACATTCCCCCCTTCTTGAGCTTTGGCTTACCCTCAATCTGATCGAGAAGTATGGAACCTCCGAGATCCCAAGGAAACTACAGGAACGCTGGGTCCAAATAGAGATCATGGCAAGCGAGTACAACTTTGAAGATGTTGATGTTGTCAGTGAAAATACGACCCCACTCCTATTGCTTTGACTCTGGTGTGAATGTGCATACTAGCCATGCAAGTTCTATATACCAAGCTAATGTTTTAGATATGTTCAGTCCAAAGACATTTGCATCAAGATTGAGCAATTGGCCCGTTTGCTGAACTAAAACCAGAAACTATAGCAGCCATGTCTCCAAGAGCTTACCACCAATGCTCACCATGGTATGCAGATTTCAGGGTGTAGCATCCATGTCACTGTCAGAATCCCAAGGTAAAAGTAGGCAGGTCATTGTACAAGACCAACTGGAACAACCTATTATCAAAAGTACAGCCAAGGCGTGCTTGTATGTTAGCAGTTCAACATAAACTTGTTTTTTGGTTGAAAGGAGTACAACAAACAACAAATGGCTAGGTACTGCAATATGAGAAGCTTTAGAAACTTGTGCTATGGACTTGGTCGAGTGGAAGTAATACTGAGAACCTGATCTTCCTGCCGAAGATGTGTAGTAACACCATGACATTGCTGACTGAACTAACAAGGTCTCTATTGCATTTACCAGGTCGCCTAGAATTGTATGTCTAACAGTCCCAAGCAACCCCAACCAGTACTCTTGTTGCTAATAATCTTCCATAGTAATTTCCTCACCATAGACCAGGTCAAGAATATGTTGACAAATGCTCTCTGAAGCTTCTCACTGTCAATACTGCAGATGAGAGCCAATTGGCATTGAGTAGTATGAAACTTCCACAACAACATCTATGGAGCAACTATGTTATGCTCATGTAGTAGCAAACCCATATTCATCCATCGCCCAACTGTACCACCACACTTCTATTGTACTTGCTCTGGAATCAGTACACCACCAGGAGCCCATAGCACTAAGTTTAACAAGTCAATTCAAGCAAATAGAATGTATATCCAGTGGTCACATGCCCAAATCAGAACCTCTTGGAATTCAGAAATGCAGCCAGCAATGCCACATGGGCTGATATAATGGGGCACTTGAGGTTTAGGTTGTGCAATAGCTGAGGAATGCAGGAAACTAGCCCATGAAATCCTTGGTTCCAATAGCTCAGAAGCAACCAGCATTTTACTTGTTGTATTTGGGAGATCCAAACTCAACTATGGAATACCAGAAAGATGGCCAGGGTATTGGTCACAGACAAAGCAAATCAGACATCACCACAACCACAGGCGCGGATATCTTCATGTACTCCCAGGGCACTACAACAACATGAGCTTCTAGTTTCTCAAGCTTTTCATCACCAGGTTTGCCAAAATCAACCATATCAACAAAGCAAGGATTGCAAACTGTACCAACTCTAGCCCAATGTTCAGACATTTCGAGATATGTTTTAGTGGCTATAGAAATCCAGCATAACACCATTTGATCTGAATACCATGGGTGGTAAGCTATACTGTGATGAATTAGAATGTGCACAGTATCAACACCACTGTCACTACAGCTTCCATGATCAACTAAGTTTGGCAAGCTAAGAATAGATGTAGCCATCGACTCATAATGAAACAAATATTCACCAAGCAGTACACAAAAACAACAAATCTCGCTGGTCTCTTCACGCATTTCCAAGATTTGACAGGTACAACAAGCACATACCTGAGTTTTTGTAGAATTGATACATACCAAGGGGCCTTCCAGAGTGGCCATTGTGGTTTGTTATCTGCAAGTAATAGCTCTAGCACCACCGAATTGGGACCGAACACTTCCACAGTTATCTTATGACCCTCACCAATGTTGATGGCACCCAAGAGCAGAAGAGTACTCACTGAGTGAACAGAGTGAGCATTGATGGTGTAGGTGCTTGGTATTTCTTCAAACACCAGTTAAGCATGCTTCAGGACCACCGGCGTGGACAACATTTGTCCTGATGTATCGCCGTGGTGGAACATGTCGCGTGGGTAGAGCTGCGTGACCAGGTAGTGGTCGCAGCAGCATGGGTCGGGGTCGAGTATGAGGCCAGCGCTTCTGCTGTGGATGTGGGCGTCGTAGAGGTACATGTTGTTGTTGCAGCGGAGTATCTCCTCCTCCCAGAGCACGCTGATGAGGATGTCAACAAGGTTGCGATTGTCGGCGAGGCAAAGCATCGAATAGGTGGCCTGCGCTGATCTCGCAGCCACCACCTAAGCCAGCATCCCACCACCTGCTGCTCCCACGACATCTGCACATAGCACAACGGCCCCTATGCGAGCTTGACCAACGTGATCGACTACTCGGTCGAGTGGCGCGTCGTAGTAGACGAAGTCGGTCGCCAGATCATCGTCGAGGGAATTGTCGTAGCCACTGAGCAGGGTGGCGTGGTGCGCCCAATTGATAGGGCTGAGGTGGAAGGCAATGATGATGGTGGGCGCATCGTTCGCCTCTATGACTACAGTGCACATCGTCCTCTGGCACATGCTCGAAGAAGGCATATAGCTTAGCCCAGCTGAACTGGCGGTGGACAGCTAATGGATCGTACTCTGCGTCCACAGCATATTGGTCCTTCATCAGGAGGACCAAGCTTCATGGTGCAAAACAGGTATGGAGAGCTACAACTCCACACAACTTTAAATTCTTTTTTTGGCTCGCTCTTCACCGGAGATTGTGGACGGCCGAATGGAGGATGAGGCATGGCCTACAGGACAGCGCTTCTTGCATCCTGTGTGACCAAGGGGGTGTGTCTTGCGATCATCTTCTCGCAGGATGCGTCTATAGCCGGGAGATCTGTACACGAGCGCTAAGACTAGCTGCAATGCATTTTAGGCCGCCACATCAACAAGAACCTTTGGTCGACTGGTGGATGAATGCTCAGAAGACCATTCCAAGGGATGCCCGCCGGGCCTTTGACTCTGTCATCCTGCTCGTGACATGGGAAATTTGGAAGGAGTGAAATCGAAGAACGTTTCACAGCAAGTCCATGACGCCGGCAAACCTACTGCTTCGGATC
Organism: Themeda triandra; assembly: GCA_018135685.1. Classification (NCBI taxonomy): domain Eukaryota; kingdom Viridiplantae; phylum Streptophyta; class Magnoliopsida; order Poales; family Poaceae; genus Themeda; species Themeda triandra. Next base: position 508,164 of record JAENPR010000280.1, on the reverse strand, counting down.
ATCGAGGAAGCATGCAGCTGGATAGGCGCAGGTTTCAGGGCGGTGTCGGTATTCCTGGCGAGTGTACGTTAAGATCCATGTTAATCCGGTCGGGTGGCTTGAGCTGTGGTATCTCACCAACTGGTTCAAGCCATCATGCAATTTTTAAACTCTTCTCCTTAATGAAACACGTGCCAATGCACGTTCTCGAAAGAAAATTAAGATCACTTTAGATTTAGTCTGCCTAAACCCATCTTCAGTTTGGAAATTTGCCTAGGCCAGTTTTTATGGGAGCTAGTGGCCAGGCTGAGAATTGTTTGCTGATGAACACAGCAAAATGGCATGGGCCAAATTTGAACACTGTCCAGTTTTGGTCTAATTTGATCCATTTTTTTTTTCAACGGTCCGTTTTTCTTTCCCTAACTAGAAACATGGGCATGGCATTGCCACGCCTAAACCATATTTAGGCCATTGTTGAATTTGGTGCCAGCCATAGTGACCTAAAGGTCTCTCATTGAGGTACTATTTCACTATACGCGGCCTGAGTTTAGTTCACATATATGGCATAGCATGGTATTTTGCATGGCTAATGTAATTTGCACAGAAGGCCTGATTCTTACGTTGGTGCTGCATAAATTTCGCCAAATGCACAGTGTCGTTATGCATCTTCAAAAGTCTTTCTATAAACTATCTATAAATTATTTTGTCGTTTTCTTTATATTTGTATACTTCTATAGTTTTTCTATATCTTGTATAATCTAGAAAGTCATCCACGTTATTTATCTTTGGCTAGCTAAAAATTCGGAATACAGGATGTCTATATTTGAATATATAATTGAAAAGGTTGTTGAAGAGTATTTTTGCGCTAAAATCTCAATCTATATAAAAAAAAGGGGGAAGATATAAGATGCTGTTAGCGGATCGCTCGCTGAGCCTATGTGTCAAACGTCGTTGTCCTTATGTTGAGCCTTAAGTTGGTGAAAAGGTAGGAAAATGGATGTTTGAGAAAATGCAGTAATGTTAAATAATTTACTACCTCACCGAAGTAACTTTATCTAATTAATCATGTAAATGTTAGTACCTCATTGCAATTAAATTAAATAAAAACCATTCCAGATTTAGTTTCAGAGCAAGCAGAGCACACTTGGTAGTGGATGGATTAAACTTTTCATTCAAGTTTTACATTGGAATATTTCGGAGCTTATTACTCGAGTGTAGCATTCTAGAGTTATTATTTTTTTTATTTTTAAATTTGGTAAATTAGAAGTGGCATCGTAAATGAATAGTATTTTATATTGACGAAACGGCCACTGGCCCTCCTGGACGGTTGCTCGATGCAGCTGCTCCTCCACGCGGGCAAGTTACTCGCTTGCCTGGCGCGAACGCTAACCGCAGTTTGCTGGTGCCGCTCATCTTCGCCACTCGCCGGCATCGAGATCTCTCTCCGACGACGCCAGCTCTCTCTCTCAGTCTCTCTCTCTCCCTCCCATGGTGGCGGGCCAGCGGCCCAGCGTGGGTGGGGCGTGGGGTGGCCCTGGCGCCGGTGTTGTTTTTTTTTTTTTTTTTTTTTTTCAACCATTGACAATGCCCTGGGGCCGGTGTGTGATTGCCGCGCGCCGCTGCCCGAGAATGCTGACCGGCGTCGTTGTGATCTCGCGCCCCACTGCTACCGTTCCCGAGAGGGGGTGCAGAGGAGGCGGCAGTGCCGCGGCGACTACGATTTAGTGGCGTGAGATGGAGATGAAGGATGCACAAAGCAATGATGGGGAGAGGGAGATCCCGTGTACTTTGGACGGGTGAGGGAAGCGGCGTCCGCTCGGGCCTAGGGAAGAAGACTCTAGATTCTAGGCACGTTCATTCATCTACCTGCGGTTCAACTCGGTTCACGTGGCAGAATAATAGGATAGATCCCATGGTGCAGATTTCGTCTTGTTAAGATTAAGATACCAATGTTAATGATATTTTTCTGTCAATAGAGCCTCAAATCATTAATAGCAAGATCTTATATATTGTATAAGACTATTTATATATTGCAGTAATAACGAAAGTTTAGTTTGTGATGTCATTCTTTTGGAATCAGGACTGATACAAGATACATATTGGACATGTAGAAACAGGTCCCGACAAAATTACAAACTCATGCAGTAAATCAGTGGCAATTTTCTAAGTGTCTTGACAATAAGCTCATTTAACAATGTTGTCCTGTTTCAACTTTTTACAGGTACTTGATTATAGTTGATGATATTTGGCATTACGGAGAATGGAAAACCATAAAGATGGCTCTACCAGATAATAATCTGGGCAGTAGAATTGTCACGACAAGTCGTGTTACTACTATAGCTGAGAAGTGGCATTATGATCTTGACGCCTTCGTCTGGAGAATTGATTATCCTCTTGAAGATTATGGAGTAAAAAAAATGATAAGTTTGAGGCCTGACATGGTTGGAGAAGGTTTTGACCATGGCCACCCTCTTGTGGACATGTGTGCTGGTGTGCCGTTAGCAGAACTTTGTATGACTTTGGCTGTAGCAAAGGAGCGTGAACGTCAAGAACAACAAGGGCTGTGTGTAGTAAGGACACGTGACGTGCAAGACAGGGTTCAGGAACTAGTTAACAGAAATGGGATTCAGAACACTCCAGGGTTTGAAGCATTGGTAGAAAGTTTGGAGCTTGGCTACAACGATCTTCCTCATCATATGTTGAAGACTTGCTTGTTGTACTGCAGCATATACCCTGAGGATCACCGTTTTGTAAGGGAGGAATCAAATGATTTGGTTAGGCGATGGATCGCTGAAGGTTTCGTTTGTGAGGAGGAGGCAGCAGAAGACTACTATGACGAGCTTGTCAGCAGGGGATTCTGGAAATACATTCCTCACATATTTCATGGATCGTGGAGTTCCAGCTATGAAAACCAAATGCACCCAATGATGCGAAATTACCTTAGACGGAAGCTGCGAGAAGAGAATTTTATCACTTGCACTTCTGATGGCGTTCCATCCTCTCCAATATGTCGGCTATGTATTGACTACTGGCCAAGCAGTGATGCAGTGGATCCCTTGTCAGGAATTGATTGGCGTCATATCCGGTCCCTTGTCATTTTTAAAGATGCAGAAAAGGTCCCCTACAAGCATTTGGAACACCTGCGAGTGCTGGATGGGGCTTTTAACAATCAACATCTGAAGGATATATGTGGGCTGCTCCGTCTGAGGCACCTGTTCGTGCCAGTCCAGATTACTGAGATGCCAGCAGATATTGTGAGGCTGCAGTATCTGAGACTTTGGACCTGCGTAAGCACAAGGATCACAAGATTACCTTCTGAGATTGGTGACCTCAAGCAATTGAAGGTTCTGGACGTGAGTTACTGCTATGGGCTCACGGAGCTGCCTAGGGAGATGGAGAACCTGCAGCATTTAGAGACTGCACGCTTCACAACACAGACATTACAGAGCAGGCCTGGGAGATCATCGGGACACTGAAGAAACTGAGGACTCTAGACCTGTGTCAGAGCTATGGGTTCTCAGGGATACTGAGCAACATTGGGGAACTGCAGCAGTTGAAGAATCTGTACCTGAGGCAGACAAGCATCACAGAGCTACCCAAGGATATTGGGAAACTGCAGCAGCTGAAGAATCTCGACGTGAGTAAACTTGGCATCACATTCCTCCCCAAGGAGATTGGGCAACTGCAGCATTTGGAGACTCTGAACGTCAGTGTAACAGGGATCACAGAGCTGCCCAAGGAGATTGGGAATCTCGGGCGGTTGGAGGCCCTCGATCTGTCTAATGTTAGAACAATCACAAAGCTGCCTCGGGAAATTGGGAAGCTGCAGCATTTGGAGAGATTACATTTGCTCGGGACCAGTGTAAGGAAGATACCAAGGGAAATCGGGGGACTGAAGAAACTGAAGATTCTAGATGCTGCAACGGGCACACTGCCCTTTGAAGCTGGTCAGATTCCAAAACTGAAGGGATTGCCCGAGTGCGTCCAGAGAGCATGGAAGAATAGTGACCTGGTGTCATCGCTGTCAGGGGAGATCCTGTCGTTTCATAGAGTGGATGACTCTGGTGACGGTGGGCTAGTCATGGGCACAAAGCACATGCACATTCCACAATGGATCAAAGAGCACTTCAACAAAATTGGCTCCTTGGATATCAGGATCTGCAAACTAGAGGAGCGGGATCTCGAGATTCTGCGGGAGATGCCCTACCTGTATAAGCTGACGCTAAGGTTCGAAGGTGTCCCCAGGAAGCCGATAGCCATAAGCAGCGAAGGGTTCGCGCAACTCACTATCCTCTGTATTGACAGCCGAGTGCCAAGGATTACCTTCCAGGAAGGCGCTATGCCGAAGCTGTGGAGTCTTGAGTTTGAGTTCCAGTTCTACGGTGGCCCACCAAATACAGACCCCCCTATGGGTATCAAGCACCTCGTGAACCTTAGCGAAGTCATATTCCTCTGCAACGAGGCGTATCGAGGAGACAGCCCGTGCATCACCGCCGCGATCGACGCTGTGACAAAAGAAGCCTGGGAACATCCAGAATGGTTTCAAGTTATCCTATCAGTCGGAGGCCAGGGGAGGGTGGTTTTCCAGAAGCCAAAAATTGTGCATAATCCTGAAGGTACCAATGAGGCTAGCAGCAGTGGGGCGAACGAGACGCAGGAGATCCAAGATTAATTCGTCGTCTTTGCCTCATTAATGCCTAAATATACAAGGTAACCTTTCCGGCCCATGTAAAGCTGTAGCATTTCGCTAACAGAATGCTGAACTAATAGCAACAATTATTTTTTCCTTTCTTTCTTACCGTGGCAGGTCACTGATCATTAGCACAAGCTGGAATCTTCGACTACACAGACCAGTGTTTCAGACTTCCACGTTAATTTGCTTGCTACAGATTTTCTATCCAAAAGGGAAAAGGCATCCACATCATCAATATTCACTACTCAAGGTGGCGATGGGGAACTTCATTCTCCATATTCAGGAAGATGACCTGTGCTAATATTTATTATTTATTATATTACAACCAGTTATTGTTTGTTTTTCTACAAAATGGAACATATTGTGGTGTGTTTTGTGGAGTGGTTTGCCAAACTTATGTTGTTTGCTCAATTCTGAGTCTTCAATTTGTTGTAAAGATTTGTATGAACTCGCCAAACTTTTGTTGTTTGCTCAGTTCTGAGTCTTCAATTAGTTGTAAAGATTTGTATGAACTCTGAAGCAGAATTTGTCACCTTGTGTCGACACATATCTTTGCATAGCTGTGTCCTTTTATCTATGAATTGGGCAAAAGCTGGGAAATTATCAAAGACTAGGCAGAGTGTGAAATTCTGTTCTCATAGTGCCATAAGCCTCCTCAAGTCCTCATACAGTAAGCAATGTATAATAATGCAGGTCATGATTGGATAGAATCTTGCTTTTGAAATATTATTGCATTCCTATCAGTTTAATAATTCAAAAATTAGTGGAGATTCACAAGTGTATATTCTACTTCTCTTGAATGAATAACACATGGTATATATAGGCAGGCACCAACCCCCAACTGACCAAGAAGACCGGGGATGTAGGTTGCCAGGTGTCAAGGCCATATTTGTGAAGGAAAATCGCACAGGCAAAAACCACAAACCACTATGGCTATTGGCGACATTTTTATTTCTGCTCTTATTGTGGGTTTACACATGACACCCCATCTACAAACCTGGGCCTTTTACAATATTCCTTAACCTTTACACAGCAGAATGGGCAGCGCTCATATCTAAATCTTGGTAATTGGATGTTTTGAATGTGCATGTGTCTGTCTAGAGGATAAGCTTTGAGAGGTGGGGTGAGGATCCTCGACATATCACTTCTGCGAGGTGGGCATGGAGAGGGAGACCCGCTGGGCCGGCGACTCCTTCCACTGCTGTGTGATCGTCTTGATCTGGGTGAAGAACTGCACACCGGCCTTGCCTGATATCCCACGACATCATGTTAGTTACTCGCAAATAGAAATGCTTGCTATGACGTCAGTGCTATTGTGACTATTGTGGAAGTGGTGTTAAGCTGAGATGGGTGTACCATAGAAATTTAAATCTCCTGCGAATGAAGCTTTGCTGCCTGTGAAGGAGAAGAATGGCAGGGGAACTGGAATCGGCACGTTGATTCCAACCTACAAATAAAACCATAAAAATGTTATGAATAATAATGCATGCTGAGTCAGTTCATTTCATCTGGTCCTAGTTTTATCACATTCAGAATGGAACCATTTCTCCTCTTTTTTTTTTCAAGATCTGGTAATCGTCTTCTGAAAATGTCAAAATGACACATACTATACCTGGCCAGCTTCAATGTCTGTTTGAAATTTCCTGGCGGAGACACCAGATGTTGTAAATATGGAAGCTCCATTGCCATACCTGCAGACAGGGACGAATTAATATTTATACTAGATTGCAAGGAATGCTTCAGATCTACAAGCATAGAGGAGAAAGATATTACTTGTTTCTGTTTACAATTTGGATGGCATCATCTAGGCTATCTGCCTGAAATTTTGACAAAAGAAAAGGATCGGTAGTGGAAGCGCAGCATAACCTGTTGATGCTGAAAGTAAGGAAAAAGGAAATTCAGCATACCTTCATTAAGAGATGCACTGGACCAAATATTTCCTCCTGTTTCAATAAGTTAGCAAGGTTCAATCAATATACCTTCATCAAGTTAAGTTTCCTTGATTTATTTTGGTAATGACTTGCTAACTAACAGCAATATTTGACCTCTAATCTGTACAATCTTTACAAGTTCGTTTTTGAGACTTGAGAAAGTACTTAATTTGAGTAAGACTCTTCACACAAATTGCAAAGTATGCAGCAGCTACCACTGATACTGAGAAATATGAATAAATATTCTTTTTCTCAATACGCAGGAGAGCTGCGTATCATTGTATTAATAGAAGAAAAAGGTCAAACAGAAACCCAAACACACGAGCGCACGCACACACACACACACACACACACACACACACAACACCAGCACACCAACACACCTCCACTTACTGACTGGAACTAATCACCTATGAAAGAGAAGGAAGACATGACCAGAGACCCTCAAAACACCATCAAGAGCTATGTGCCAGGGCCAGTCCCTTAGCACCAGCCATAGACCAAAGAAGGGCTTCCTCCCGAGCAAGATTCAACGCTGTGGACAATCTGGGGGTAGCTCCATTGAAGACACAATCATTTCGATGTTTCGAATAAATATACTGATGAACTGTTAATTCATACATGCATATGTGCTTCCACCACCACAAAAGGATAAACTGTTTATGGTGATTTTGGGAAGCACTGGCTTGAAGGTGAAAACTAACACAATTGTAGGTTGAATATGCATTATGCAAAGTAGATGATTTGTGACCCATTGTGGGGCGAGGAACATCAGTTCTCCAGTCATAATCAGAGAATTTGTTAAATAGCGCATCAGCATTATACAATTCAGAATGTCTGCGCTTCTCGAGGACTCTCGTCTACGCAATGCTAGGCCAAGCTGTTATAGAGGGGATACTGGATGACTGAGAACTGAGAAATCAGAGCTGCTCTTTTCTTGTTTGTCACAAGCATGGCAATGAGAACATGTCGTGGGCGTTGTTGTTTTTTTTTTTGTGTTACCTTGTGTGTAAGAGGGTTGTTGTGGCTTAGTCGTCAGGGCTTTTGTGTTCGTGGGGGTATCTGGGCGTCTGTAAGGTTTTTAGGCCTGGTTTTCCCTTAAAAACTAGGCCAATTCACACTTCAAATAGTTCTGCTTCTCCATGACCCTAAATGTACAACTGAGATGCATAGTAAAATTCATAACAAATTTCTGAAAAGTACCTTGTAACACTCCATGTCACTTTTAACATCAGCCAGAATGGTTGGACCAACAAAATTTCCATCTTCATATTGAGGAACCTGCACATTACAGAGATTTCAGGTTAACAAGATGTAGTACAACTGTAGACAGCCTATAAACAACTGGATTATTAAAATTACCACAATCTTTCTTCCATCAAGCAATATACGAGCACCGCTGTCAACACCACTTTGGACTAACTTACAGATACGATCCTTTGCCTAATTTTAGTGAATGTTAGCAAATAAGAAACAGTGAATACCCAAAAAGCCATCAATTACGAATTCAAAAACAAAGCCATCAATTACAAGAAACTTCATGGGTAGTGAAGTAAAGACCGCAAGATAAGAGATTCCCACAACAAACAGAAACTTCATTTAGTATACTTCAGTCAATCATAATACTAAAAAGACTGGATAACTCGCATATGATTATATGCCAAAAAACATTCTATGACCCTGAATCGTGAAGTAACTTGAGGCCAAATATCAACTTCAATACTAGGTGCTTAGTACCAAACAAAGTCACACTATGACAAAGTATGTCACTCACTAATCCCCGAACCAATTAATTTTAAGTGAAGGGCATTAAAAGTACTAGGTGTTAGCAATGATTACCACCTACCAGTAGAATTTTATTCAATATTAAGGTACTACAAGTGAAGGGCGTCAAGAACCCTATTTACATTTTTACAGACACTTTTTGACAATAAAAAACAGACCCTAAAGTTTACTCTGGCAAAACAAAGGTCTTTGTGTCCCATCCAAGTTCAAAAAGTAAATCAATGATATCATACTTATGTGGATCTCATTTTTACTAGTTGCTCATCAAGGTCCAAAGTTCAGATAGTCCAATCATTTTCAGTTTGAGGAATGAAGATGCAATGTATTCTCCTTCTTTCTATAGTCAGATCATATGGGGGAAAACAGCTCTCGCGTTTCAGGAAAAACAGTGTGACTAACATTCACAAAGTTATTGAGACTGTATCCACAATTGCATAATACAAATGATACAAAGCCAACATATGCTAGGGAAACTAGCCTCCTGTGAAAACTATAGAAACTCTAATCAAGACAACAGAAATCTAATCTGATGACTAGAGGTAAAGGTGAGTTATTTTAGCACTTAAACCCCCCACTCATCCCATCCTACAGGTGGATTATTTTAGCACTTAACACCCCCACACATACGTTGCGGAGGCAGTCCAAAACATACCTGTCTGCTGATCACTGGACCAAGGTCTGCATCATTAATCATTCCAGAATTAACAACAAGGCCACTTGCACGTTTGACTAATTCATCCTCCCTAGAACAAATCTTGGTTAGTTTTGCTATCTCAGAAGACAATACAAGGAGAAAAAAGTCATCTTAATAGGGTATACCATGGTTCTGAACCACCAACAAAAACAGCAGTGCTCAATGCCATGCACCTTTGACCTGCTGCACCAAACCCAGCAGCAATAAGGGCATTCAATGTAGCATCTCTATCAGCATCAGGAAGGATAATTGCATGATTCTTTGCTCCCATATTGCACTATAAAGAAACAGAAACATATGTTGTGGATCACGCTACTTACAAAAAGGGTTAAAAAGTAAAAATAGTTTTGACTGAAAGTCAGCAGATATACAAACTCACCTGAACACGCTTGCCTGCTGCAGATGCTCTAGAATATATATGCATACCAGCCTGAGACAGATAAATCACAAAGTATTGCTCAACTGAGAAAAGGGAAGGACTAGCTTTCAGCACCAGAAGCATCATTATTCCAATGCAGTATATGCTTGTAAATCTAATGTAAAAAGTTCAACTACAGTTTATAAATGCATCTTTATAATGTTGTGACAACACATTACCATGTTGTTAACATAGATACAATAAACTGTGTAAATGTGTAGCTCTTATTGGAATCTTGATAAAATCAAAATAGAGAAATTATGCAAAGATCACAATTGATTAGATTTTGAAGCGTTACAATAACATTGATTCAAAAGATTAGACATGTGAGACATGTTTGTGAGCAGTCCAATGGGCTTTTTAATAAGGATTATTAAGGATTAGTAACTTAATGACATACAAAGATGAAAAGAAAAAGGTTGATGCAAAACAAAATATTATGCAGAACAAAATACAAAGATGAAAATGATTAGTAACTTAATGACATTTATGCAGAACAAAATATCCAACACATTAGTGATGCAAAAATTGTACAACAAATAAAGAAAAAGGTAAGTCACTAGATTCACTTACTGTATTGGAACCAACAAAAGATACAGCCTTAATATCCTCATCATCACAGATATTGTTGACAACATCCTGCATTGAGTGCAATTAGAACCAAACAATCTAACAGATATGAAGGTCAGCAGAATAAATTCATTAATGTTTTTTTCCTGAAAAAGGACAAAAAATGTAAGATCAAACAATCCTACAGAGTACATTAGGCAGCATTGCCCAAAAACTGGCAGTTGTAATGTCTCATGTGTTATGTGTACACTACTAACACCAGCAACACATGACAACTGAGAAACATATTACCAAAAACAGAAAGGTAGCAAAGAATATCATACATTGGTACCATGGACAATGTTCAAAACACCCTTAGGCAAACCAGCTTCCATTGCTAACTCCGCAAGCATCATAGCAGCCCCTGGAGTAGTATAACAATTAAAAAACAGAGCACACTGTAAGATTGCCAATCCAAATTAGTCAAAACTTAAAGCAATTTGAAGGAGTTTGTATAGCATGCGCTACTTTGTATTGTAATGCATCATCTTCAGCTCTTACATTACTTGAATAAGTGTCATGAGGAGAGTAACTCAGTTTCCATTGTTCAAAAGAAATGCAGTGCAACCTATAATCTACAGTTAACCCTTTCATGAGCCAGTGTGGGAAGCAGCTCTCTGCTACCAGAGAAATCATTTCTTTGTGATACTCTATAACACTTGTACAAATATTGAATTTGGGTGCTACAGATACACACCCATATTAAAGATAGACCTTACAGTTAAAAAAAAAATATGTGCACGAGTACATTTTCCCTAATTAGATGTAAAGAAACATGCGACTTAGTTACTAATCTGCAATGATCACTAAGCAAGAAGGCAGCCCATGTATATATTTTCAGCTTTTAGTTCATATAAAGATAAAAGGGTCTGCCCAGTGACTATTTGGCTTGGCAATGAGGGATGCAGGGAATGCTTATGCTGCTTGCTAATTTGTCTTAAATAAAGATCAGAACTAGTTGAATGTAAGATCATATTTTATTAAGTACTCCCTCCATTCCAAATTATAATAAATATGTTGCTTTTACAATGTATCTAACATAGTGTATATGCAAGTGCATCGCTAAAGCTATGTATCTAGAAAAGTCAAAATGTCTTATAATTTGGAATGGTGGGAGTAATTGATAAATGTTGATGATAAAGTAAAAAATTAGGCTTTCCAAAAAATGTTGCTTTTACAACGTATCTAGACATAGTGTATATGTAAGTGCATCGCTAAAGCTATGTAAATGTCTTATAATTTGGAATGGTGGAAGTAATTGATAAATGTTGATGATAAAGTAAAAAATCACCTGGGTCCTTTTCCGATGGCTTAAGGACAAAAGTATTGCCACATGTAACTGCAATGGGAAACATCTGCAGCCATTGGAGAGAAGAAACCAAGTGACCAAATCAATTCTCTTGAGTTGAACTATTTCAATGGAAAATAGCAGAAGTGGAATAGTATGCCCAAGAAAACAGCACAGCTCATGTCCTATATATTGAAGTTAGAATGCAAGGGTATAACTGTCACATAGTTCAAATGATCACTGATGCCAGCCTCTATTACAAAGAAACTAAAAAAATGACAGGGAAGAAAAGGTTAGGTTAGGCATACCCATAGGGGAATCATAGCAGGAAAATTAAATGGGCATATCCCAGCACAAACACCAAGTGGCTCCCGAATGCTGAAGGTGTCAATTCCATTAGAAACATTTGTTACATATTCGCCCATTTGCAGTGTTCCCATTCCACAAGCATGCTCCACCACCTCTATATGATTAAGAATTCAAAATCAAAGTGGTATAATAAATGGTCAACATAAGCAAAAGTTCTATTACACAAAAGGTAAACCGTTCAACCAAGTATTTATATGGAAATAATGTGAGATTACACAAATAATGACAAACATCTATGAGTAAGCAAGATTTATGTGCCTGTTGTTGCAAAATGAAGTTCTGAATTCAAGTGATTATTGAAATTTTCTTTTTGCCAATACCGAAACATTAAGATGACTACTCCAGCTGCCTAACCAATTAAGAAAACCAAGTGCGTGCTTCCAATAATCTGGGAACTAACCTAGGCCGCGGAACACATCACCCCAGGCATCTTTCAGCGTCTTGCCCTGCTCCAGTGATGTTCTCTGCAAGCTTGTCCTGTAACCAGGAGGCAACTGAAAGTCACGAAAACAACACCCAGACAACATCAGGATGACACGATAAAAGAAGTCAACAGAACAAGGAACCACCATGTTGGCCCGGATGAGCTCCTGGAACTTGAACATGACGCGCTGCCTTGTCGTCACGGGCGTGTTCCGCCACCCGGGGAAGGCCGTCCTGGCGGCATCGATGGCAGCCTGAACTCATCGACCGTGGTGAGCGGGATCCGCGACACCACCTCCTGCGTCGCCTGCAACGACCCCACACACACACCCCAAAATGCACGCGTCAGATATCCACCGTTGACCGTTCCGAAAGATCAACCCGAAATCAAAATTCCATTCGGAGAGAGGAGCAGGGCTCACGGGGTTGGTGACGTCGACGTGCTCGTCGGCGCGCGACTCGACGAACTCCCCGCCGATGAGGAGGCGCACCCTAGGCTGCGGAGGGAGGGGAGGGTAGGGGAGAAGCGGGACGCGCCGTCAGTCCAGCGAACGGGCGAGGCGGCGAGCGCAGGCACGCGCAATCAGACAGAACGTCAGAACCCGAGAACCGATTGGGTGAGGGACGGTGAGGAGCCGCGGGCACGTACCGGGGTGGAGGCGGGGCCGTTGGAGAGCCACGCTGCGGCGGCGGCGGTGGAGAAGGGGGACGCCGCGCCGGCAGCCATCGCCGGAGACCGGCGGAGCCCGGGGGCTGCGCGCGCGCGTGCGTGCGGGAGGATCAGTCTCTCAGTCAGTCAATCAGGGAAGGGAATGCCCAGGGGCGACAGGGGTACGGGTTGGGCCGCGCGCGTACCTGAGCGGAGGAGCGCCGCGCGGAGCATGGTCCGACGGCCGGGCGATCGACGGCGGCGGCGGCGCTTCCGGATTGGCGTCGGGTGACGAGCCACCGGGTGGAGTGGGAGTGGTTTGTTGGACTCGTTGGTGATGGATGTCGTCGTGGATGTGTACTTTTGTATATCGCGGCGGCGCTCGGCGGGTGTGGGACCCACCGAGCAGCGAGAGATGGGCTAACCATACCAGCCCGTGGTTAGTGGATTGGCGTGATTAGTTCGCAGTGCGTCAGTCGGTGTCGTGCCTATCGGAATCGAGATCAGCCGAGCAGCGCCAGTGCGAGCTGACGTTGCCGGACCCGACGTAGGATTAGCACGATTGATTATTTAAAAAAATTCCACACGCCTGGGATTTAAAATTCCAGGGCAAATATGACCCATCGATCAGCCAAACGCTTTGCTCCGGTGGTCACCGTAGTTTTCCGTCGACCCCGGAAATAGCCCACCAGTAAGCTATCTTGCCAAGAGTTGAAACTACACTAGATAGTAATACATGGAGTGATGGAAAAGACGGCTATACAAAAAAAACGGCCAACTTCCACTAATCCTCCTCGAAGAGTCTTCGGGTGTCTGCTAAAACTTTCCAGGTGACCTTCACTGAAACTGTAACGAAACCACCAAGACTCACCTCTTTAACCACTGTTCCATGATACCAAGCGTTATATCTGCGCGTCCACACTTCATTCGACAGGTGCCTACTGTTATTATCCATCAACGACCCTGCAATACGAAGATCAAGGTGGCTACGAAGATCCACCGCTACAAGCGAACTAAACCTGCGCCCAGCTTCCGCAACGCCTTCGAAAAGACGGATCACGTCACCGAAGCCGCTGGTCCTGGCGTACAGCTTCAGATCAAAGCCGCGGGCAGGAGCGCGTAGGATCTCAACGTCAACTGCTGCTTGAACAGCAATGTTCAGAACGGCAAACTTCACGTCCAACGCACACTTGTCGCCGTACAGACGGCCAGATTTCACAAACGATTCTGTTTCGAACATGTTGTCGATCTCGGTGCACCCTTTGATCAGAACCTCGCCTTTTGGTTCATCTTCGGATGGGTCTTCAGTTCGGATACAGAGCTCGAATTCGAGCAATGCATGGCTTGAGATGCAGATACCTCGAGCAGGGCTTGTTAATGATAGGCGTGCCGTACCCTGTAATGAACCACAAGCGCAGTACATCATATTTTGAGTTATTCATTGATAACTACAAAATGAACACATAAACAGCCACACATGCACTATACTACCACTACAATCAAGTGTTTACAATGACGATGTGACTTGCAGGTTTAGGCCTCTTAAACGCAGTTTTAATTTATTTATTGTAACATGGATTCAGACATGACAACTTGCAAATAATGACTAATGGTAGAAACTATGTGCGAAATCCAAGAAAGCCAAGTCAGCGAAAATTGAAATATAGAAACTACCTCCACAATGGCAGTTTCTTCGCGTAATAAATATTACACTTTTTTTTATTCTCTCTCGTGCTTATCCGTCTGTATGCTTCTCTCCGTTTCTCCGAATCCAGACGGAGGCGACCAAGCAGCGCGGTGGTTGCCGGCGAGCCCTGCAGCTTGGCTTGGCGGATGTGTGTGTGTCAGTGGTCCGTGTGTCTGCTCACAACGTGAGGCCAACTTTGGCAGGAGAGTAGAATCGAGCGTGGCCTGTGTCTCGGTGAACGGCGAGCGGCGACCGCGACCGCCCCTGCACGAACGGCCAGCGCGGTAGGGCGGCCTTGGCGAAAGCAGCCGAGCGCGGGCGGGACGGAGGCACTGCGACAGCGCGGCAGCGCGCCCAACGCGTACGGCGAGCGCGGCCAACGCGGAGGTGTGCTCTGAGTGGAGGCGCGCGGCGGCGGCAAGCGCACCTGCAGTCCAATCGCGGGCCTGCACGCGCGACGAGCACGCAGGAGCCTTCGCCGGTCTCCACTTCGCCATGGAGGTCGACCGCTTGCTCGCAGGTGTTCTTCGTGGAGCTCGGCCTCAACCAGAGAAGGGCGTGGAGCGCAGCAAAGGCGGACGGCGAGCGGCCTTGGTGGGGGCAGCGGCGGAGATCTGTGTGGACCTTCGGCGGTCTGGTCGAGCGACCGGCGGCGAGCGCGGCCAAGGGATGCGGGGAGGGGATCGAAACTGGTAGTTTCTCCCCAACGCAGTTTTTCTCGTTTCTTCACGCATCGATCCCAGCGTAGACGTCGTTCCTTCCTGAAGAAACGATTTCTTGGTTTTTTACCTTCTCTCCTCGATAACTCCTCGCATGCACGTCACTAAATTCTGAGTTATTACCATTAATTAATAGAGATAAACTATAATTAATGTCCCATTGGGACTGCCCTAAACGTGGAGATGTAAATAAAAAGCAGCTTTTATACAGAATTTTCAAGTGAAAATAAGCATTTAGGTAAAAACAAATTACCGTCTTTCGATTCACAGACACTGCTTCATAATTGTCAATCCCACGTCTGTAGACATAGTTGCGTAAAGGCTCAATCTTATCCCGGGCTGCAAAAAAGCCAAAGATTCTGGCATGTCCAGGCTGGGTGTGGCAATAGCCAGCAATTTTAATATCAATTAGTTGCAGCAAATCTGTAGCGTTGCAGCGACAATGTTCTGAGCAATCAATGGTTGGGGCATTGTTCAAACTGACTACATATATACAAACAAATAGAGCGTAAGAAAATTTTGGAGATTCGCATTTTATTAAAAGATGACGCCATAAATGAAAACAACTGGAATGGAATTAACAAAAAGAAAACACCTACTTTCAGATTCATCATAGAGTCGATACCGAGTACGAAACCAATGATGTTTTTTGACCCCAACAGGATAATCTTTGAATGCACAGAAAAGGCTCAGTGGTGGAGGGCCTCGAAGACGAATCCCTGGATATGTGTATATTAGACTAGTCTGCACCAAATGGTCACTGCTAAACCTTGGAAAATTGTCGACTGTAAAAGGGCCCGTCCCTACATCCAAAAGTGTTGAAACAATCAAATCAACCAAATAAAAATCCAGGATGTTTGAGTTCAACTCCAGCCACCTCTCATTAACGCTGAAGCTAAAATTAGATTCCTAAGTGATGAAAGAAATAATGTGTACTCCACGAACATAGAAGATTATGCATTTTCACCTTTTGTCACAAAACTATAGATTATGCATTTTCCCCTTTGCTCAGAAACTATCATTTGTATTCTTATTGCTAATAGACTGAAATCAAATCACACGTCCATAGCTTAGTATGATAAACATCCATGTTTTTGAGGCGTCGCCTAATCGTCGCCTAGGCGACAAGGCGTGCTCGAGGGCCTGGGCGTCGGGGTCGCCACGACCTCAGCATGTATGGCGTCCGCCTAATCGGATTAGGCGTCGTGTAGGCGTATATAGGCGTCGGGCGGACGCCTACAGCCGCGCCGCGGACGCCGGAAGAAAATCGCGAGGGAAGGGTGCCACCGCGCGAAATTGACCTCGTGCCCGTGCGGAAAGAAAGCGACGCGGGAAATCGAGCGCACTGTCCACCCAGATAGCCTCCTCCGCGGGAAATCGAGCGCGCGGTCCGCCCAGATTGGTTCCCCACGCGGGAAATCGACCTTCCGCCGCATTTACCGCAAGTGCGGGCGAGGGGAGAGGAAGAGAGAAGGCAGAGGACGAGCCTCGAGCTCCACTTGCGGCACGGCTGCTCCTCTGCTCGAATCCGCCGGCCGGCGGCCCCAGCCACGGAGCTGGTCCTGCATCTTCGAACGTCCGCACCCGCCGTGGAGCCATCCGCACTTGCTCTGTCTCAAGTGTGCGCCTCCGTCGGCCATCGGCAACTGCTAGACCACCTATTGTCTACGCATACGTCAGGTGTTCCCCTTCCGCTTGCTTCCCTCCTGCCTCCTCTCCTTTCCCTCCCGCTTCCTCTCCTTTCCCTAATCTCTAATCTTGAGGCGTGCACTCTGCTGTTCCCATATGTTGACTTGGTAATATTAAGTATGATTTGCTTCTGCATTTTAGTAGCATTATTATATACTAAGATGATCATATGGCGCCTCAAATGTGTGTGTATGGCGTCGCCTAGGCGTCCGCCACAAACGCCTAGGCGTTGTGAAGGGGGTCTGGCGCCGCGCCTCGCCGCAGCGCCTCAAAAACATGGATAAACAGACAAGAAGTATTTCCAGCAAGGAAAAGCATCACATTCTAGGTGTTTTTCCTTGCAGCGTCACTCAATCATAGGAGCACCAACCACAGTTTACACTTTATAATCCACCAAACCATATTTTATAATCCAGGTAGTACAAACACACACACACACACAAAGTAAAGGGCTAACCAAAAATATTTGAATACTATATTCGTGCAGCATTTCAGTATGGATAAATCCCACACCACAGAAAACGTCAAAAAAAAAAAAAACCAAATCAAAGCACCGAGAGAATATGTTACGCTTTGTTGAGTGATGTAGAATAACACTGCATTCATTTAAGTAGATCTATCCGATTGAAAAAGAAAACAAAATCAAAGCATGGCTCGGGCTGTACCTTGATCGTCCTCCTCGTCATTTCCTTCTTCCTCCTCCTGCTCCTCATCGCTGAACTCCCAGCGGTCATCGTCGCCGATGGACATCGACGAGTCGTCGTCCCTCGGAGAAGATGCCGGGGATGGCGGCCTCTTCTTGCCGCGGCCGGGAACAGTGGCATCCTCCGGTTTATCTCCGCCTCCTTCAGTCTCCATCCCGCTAGCGGCTAGCGTTGGCAAAAGCGACGTTGTGGATGCCGCTGCCCGAGACGACTGATGGAATGGGGATAGGGCTAGGGTTAGGACTCAGGGGACGGCGGGTCTACGGGTGACGGTGCCGGCGGAGATACGGCAGCGGAATCGAAAGGCCGCGGCGGAGCTCCGAGGCGACGGTGGAGGCGGGGCTGCGCGCGGAGCTCGCCGGCGGCGAGCAACCGAGAAGAGGAGGGGGCGGAGGAGGGGGAAGAGTGGCGCCGGACTGCCACGGCCTACCTCTTCGCGTTTTACTCGAGCATTAATGTAATGGGCCTTTTTGGACCGTGTTATGGGCCTTGGGCACTGCAATAGGTGTCGGCTCGTACTAGCTCAAACCTTCCGTTTTCTCATTTTGAACCTCAAGTATAATGATGTTGCAAATATATTTCTAGATTCATTTAAAAAAAAAGATATTTCTAGATCGTCGAGATGCTAGGAATTTGTCGATGGAATCCATAACACGTATTGACATAAACTAGGAGGTACTCTATGTCTCAAAGTAAGTGTTGTTTACGTTTTCTTGAGTCAAGGGTTTTTAACTTTCAACAAATATATCAATATTTATAATATATAATTTTATTATCATTTGATTAGATAGTTGAATATATTTCGTAATAAATTTTTTCTAATATTTTATGAAAATGTGAATAATTTTGAAAAAGTTTGATCAGCGAAGAAGGCCAGGACCGAGGGTCCGCCCACCTGCCGCTCCACACCGTCGCAGGTTGATCTCAATTTCAAATTCACATGTTGTAGTTCAGATGACAAACAGGATCACATCACACATGTTTGAAATTCATCACATAAGATGCACAAATGGCAGACATGGTCCACATCACATTCATAATTGAAATCACACGACATACTGCAAATGACAGAGAACAGTAGAAGCAACTAAATGAGGATAACAGGTTCTACATCAGGTTGTTGAGCCTGACAAATCTATTGAAGAAGGCCTTTCTTCCTTCTGTTGTAGACGTTCCAATGAAGAACTCCACACCGTTTTCATCCTTGCAGAACATGCATAAAGCAACCCACTCATGATCAGTCTCAAGTACCCCACACTCTCTAGCCAACTGCAGAACTTGCTGAGTTTTGTCACCTAGGGTAGCCTTCCTCTGTTGCTTCTCTTTTTCTCGCATGTTCCTCTGTTGCACCTCACTGAACGCTTGCTTGAAGTACACATTTCTCGCAGCTTGTTTCTTGACAATGTCAGCCATGTAATCCTTTATCATCCTAAGTGATGAACTCTTGCTCTTCTTGGCTTCACTTGTGGCTGCTTGATCACGGAAAGCATTCATGTACGCAGATTCCTCCCTTGCTGGCGCCTGACACGCACGTGGTTGAGAGGTTGATGCCAGTTGTCTCCTTCTCTTAGCCTTGTTACAGTACGTGTCCTCGTGATCAGCAAGCATAGCCATACCGATCATGATGCCTGTCTCATCGTCATCCATCTCAAGCACAAGTCTAAACAGTTCATCATAACTTGATTCACCTGAAGTATCCCCATCCCTTTCATCCTGCTCAACTAGAAGTCTGAATTCACCAGAGGTATCCCCATCCCTTGCTGAATTACCGTCCTGGCACATAAATCATCACAAACTCAGTTTCAAATTCACATGTTGTAGTTCAAATTACAAACAGGATCACATCACATTCATAATTAAAAATTTGAAATTCATGGCAGACATGGTCCACATCACATTCATAATTGAAATCGTAGGCAGTTGAAGCAACTAAACGAAGATAACAGGATTTAAAATCAGGTTGTTGAGCCTCACATGTCTATTCAAGAAGGCCATTCTTTCTTCTGCCGTAGACATTCCAATGAAGGACTCCATACTGTTTTCATTCTTGCAGATCTTGTATAAAGCAAACCACTCAGGACCAATCTCAGATACCCCACACTCTCTAGCCAACTGCTGAACTTGCCTGATTTTGTCACCTAGGGTAGCCTTCCTCGGTGGCTCCTCACTCAACGCTTGCTTCAAGTACTCAGTTCTCGCAGCTTGAAGCTTAACCGCGTCAGCCATGTAATCGTTAATCATCCAAATTGTTGAACTCTTGCTTTTCTTGGCTTCACTTGTAGCTGTATCTGGGTAACCAAAAATAGTTGAATATACTATTCGTGCAGCATTTCAGAAATGTTTGAATATTACTCTTTCAGCATTTCAGTATGGATAAATCCCAGCCCACAAAAAACGTCAAAAAAAAAACAAATCAAAACACCGAGAGAACATGTTACTGTATCCTGTATGCATTTATGTAGATCTATCCGATTGAAAAAAAAAAACAAAATTAAAGCAGAAGCTCTGGCTGTACCTCGATAGTCCTCATCGTCGATTTCTTCTTCCTCCTCCTCCTCCTCCTCACTGACCTCCTAGCCGGAGTCGTCGCTGGAGGACATCCACGAGTCGTCCCCGTCGTCGTCGCTCGGAGAAGATGCCGGGGACAGCGGCCTCTTCTTGCCGCGGCCGGGAACAGTGGCCTCCTCCAGTTTATCTCCGCCCAATTCCGTCTGCATCGCGCGTTGGAGAAAGCAATGCCGCTGCCCGATAGGCCGATGCAACGGCTGGAATGGGGATAGGGTTAGGAGTTAGGACTCACGGGACGGCGGGTCGGCAGTGCCGGCGGAGGAGATACGGCAGTGGAATCGACCTACCGCGGCGGAGCTGCGAGTCGACGGTGGGTGGAGGCGGGGCTGCGCGCGGAGCTCGCCGGCGGCCGACCTCTTCGCGCTCTGCGTTGCTGACAGTGACAGGGGCAGGCCCGGATTCGCGCTTATTGAAATTTTCAGTTCCTCTTCCTTCTTCAGAGCATTCCTATCACGTATAATGGGCCTTCTTGGACCGTGTCACGTCGCATACTGGGCCTTGGGCAGTGGAAGACGTATACCAGAAAAAGAAAGCGTCGGAGCGGCTCATAGTGGCCCAAAACATCTTTTTGTTCTTTTGAACCTTCTCAGAACAAAATGTTGCAAAAATATTCTCATCCCTTTGGCCTTTTGACTATTGGATTCTAATTTTGGAAAATTTTTAGAAGACGCAGTAATACTTGATCGACATCATCAGCACTTTCCATGATTCTACAGAGTGTATGTAGTAGTGTATAGGGTGTGAACAGAGACAATCAACCAGTCAACTGCTTGCGGACGACGATGATGCCACAAGAAAGCTGTTGTAGCTTCGATCGCCTTGCCTTGCGAGGTGGGGTTGCATGCGGCGGCAGGTTTGGACATGTTCATATGAGGATGGCATGGCATGTTCTTGTGCGAGGGCAGCCGTTGCCATGGCGAGGAAGAAAAGCATGCGTGTGAGCTGCGTTTGCCGAGATGGTGGCCCGATGGTGACCGGAAGTTGATACATGACAAGGTGGACCTACAGAATCGATGGGGACAGTAATATAAAAGTTACTACATGAGAATATCACAGCCACGTCCTTCGGATTCCTTAATTTGCTTTCTGGGTTCTCGACTCGTGCACACTTCCTCACCGTAGCACCTAGAGTAGCAAACACGAAAATGTACAGTTGTCAGTTTTTTTCCGACTCCAGCTAAGTACAGTTGTCAGTTGATGCTTGATGAACAAGTGATGGTCCTGAATTTCACAAAGGTGGAATTAATTGATGTAATATATATATATACTCTGCTTTCGAACAAAAAAAAAGTTGTACTTGTAGATTTGAACAAATTTAAGATTTTCTTAAGTTTTACGGGATTTATATAAAATAACATCAACTCTTTATTTTTAAACAGATTACTTACTAAAATATAATTAATTAATGGCACTCATTTAGTTTTTATAAATGTTAGTAATATTATGTATTCTAAACAATCATACTTAAAAAAAATTTCAACTATTTTGACTCATTGAAAAGTGAGAATCACATTCCTCCTTTCCATCCGAAAGAGGACCTTGCTTTCGAAATGAACAGCCAATAATTTGTCTTAAATATAAAAAGGTTTGTGCATATTTTGTATTAAGATCGAGAAATAATGAAAGTTACATCATCACGCCATGAATGACACAATCGGTTCTGCCCTCCCTAGCAGAAGGAGTTCAAGCATTATTACTCGCTAATCGTACTATCTAGACATTACCATCGACCTTGGTAATCGGCGATGTTGGGACTGCCAAAGGTCCTCCGGCGGGGCTTTGACTCCATGGTCATGCTCATTGGATGGACCTTGTGGAAAGAGCGCAATGCCCGTACCTTTGATAGGGTCATCTCTTCGCCTCAGGTGATTGCGGGACGGATCATGGAGGAAGCGCAGCTTTGGCTTGCGACGGGGTACAAGCAACTTGCGGTTCTCGAGGACCGTCGGGCTCGGATTGCGAGGAACGCCGGCCGCACAATGGTTTAGCCATGTAGTCGGCTACAATGTATTCGCTTTTGCTTTTAGTGTGTGTTTGGGGCTAGGCAGTTTAGAAGCAGCTTCCTATCGGCCCTTATAATGTTTTAAACTCCGCTTCCGTCAGCAACGAAATACGTCTTTATGCACGGTCCCAAAAAAAAAGACATTACCATCGATCAGACACGATGGTTTGCGCGACGCCTTGACCGCCTCTGCTTGTCTCCAATAGTTCCGAGAAGAGCTTATATATTTTGCTTCTCTTTAAGGCGGCCGATGTGAGGCTTGGATTTTATATTTTTAGGACAAATAATGTACAGTATATTGTACGATACGATGATGCATCGCAGATGCGATACGTACTTGCATTGCGAGGACGCGAGAACCTTGGGGTCCAATGGGCGAAAGACAGAGGGAGGAGGCGTGTGATGGCCACTCATGATGCAAAACAATCCTGAGGCGAGATCTTGGATCTCGTGTCCTACTCCCTTTGCTGCATCTGTAGGCAGTAGTGATTGTGTCTCCAGAAAGATTATAGATTTCTCCCAACCAAGCATGACATATGTTGAACTCATGTTCAACTCAAAAGCACTGAAGAAACTCTTGTGTGTTGGGGGAACTCGTTTTCCCACACATATCGACGACGTGCTAGAGCAGGCTGCCCCGCCGGCCTCCCCTTTTGGCTTTGGCCACGCCGGCGGGGGGTGGGGCAACGTGGAACCGCGGCCTTGCGCGCGTGGTGTCCGTGGACGACGGGATGCGCTTTTGCGGGGCCCGCGCGAGGAAGCCGCCGTGGCGTCGCGTCTCGCGTGGCGGCGTGGCGGCTCGAGGGGATCCGGAGGAAGCCGACGATCGTCTCCGTCTCCGTCTCCGTCTCCTCCGTATCGGTGGCGTACGTGTGCGGTGTGCGTCATAACGCGGGACCCACTCCGCTTCGGATGGACGGGATCGATCCATTCCGTCCGCGGTCCACCGAGGAGGATTGGGGCCGACCCACACGTGTTGCCAACTCGAGCTGGCTGGTTCCCGGCCGGCCGCGCGTGTACGTAGCAAACAAAGGGCATGGCACGTCGCAGCTCGCTGGGACGGCTAAGGCACGCAATCGCATTGCACTTGCAGGTGCTGCACACTAAAAAAAAGAAGTAATTTTCACATTCCAAAAATAAAAGTTTCGAATTTATCAAAATTATATAAACTATCATTTACAAAATACAAACTGAGAGAGAGGATAGTAGTTACAATATATAACCAAAAAAAAATGGCCCTTTTGCCCATTTCCTTGGCGAGGTCAATCTTAAGAACATACAAACCTATAAGGACATTAACAATGTACTTAGACTACACAGTCTAAGTAACAAGGGTACACAACAGCCAACAGTAGTTATAGGTACAACTTGACTCTTCCATTCATGTTTTAATTCTAAACTCTTATTTGCATGTCTTTTGTTTTTTCTTAATTATGAAAATTCGCTTAGTTCTTGAGGTCTCCTTTTCTTCTAAAATAAAAAAATCGCATGGATTTCAAACATACATGAATCTTTCTCAGCAAAGATAGTAGTGCTTGTGTTTTCTATGCCTATTTTGGGTGTGACCCGATCACGAAAAAAAAAAATTCTATGCCTATTTTGCTAGAAAAACCTTAGTCCTAATCGAAAGTTGTCCTATATAAAACCTTGTCCCCTATATCTTATTATACCAAATAAGATTTAATAATTCTATTAAGCTCTTTTTGGAATATTATATAGGGTAAAAACAAAAGGTATACATCGAACATGTGCAAAATTTGCACGACCACACGCCATAATCATTGTGTGTTAAAAAGGATTCACTAATTTCCTGCAAAGTTTATCGATTCAAGGTTATTTACTTTGGTTCTCGTAAAGCAAGAAAACTTATGATTGGTCTGAGAAATTGTAGCACGTTTCATAATTTGGGGAAAAAAAAGAGAGGAGAGAAACAAACAACAAGGATCATGTTTGGACTTGTCTGCACTGCAGACAGCCTGCGGTGTGGCTGAAACTGAAGATCCTGATTTCGCCGGTGGGAGTGGCAGCGAGCGACGCACTACCGACAATCCCAGGATTGAAGGAAATGCAGAGGCCACGAGCACCAAATCCGCACGAACCAAGCTGGAAAAAATCAAGATTTCCGTTGTCCGCCGCTGCCGCCGGCCGCCCGACCGATGGAGCTCTCCGTCGTGCCATCCCTCTCCCTGGTCCCGCGCCACGCCCTTCCGCTCCCGGCCAGGAGGGCGGCGCGGCTGCCGGCCTTCGCCTGCCGCTGCAGCGGCTCCCCGGGCGCGTCCCCGGTGGCCACCCGGCGGTGGTTCGCCTCCCTCCTCGCCGCCGCAGCAGGTTCTTGGTTGCTCTGCTCCGTGGTTGTCTGGGTTCTGTTCGCCGGGAGCACTGCGCGTTCTGATCGTTTCTTTGGGTTGCTTGGCGTAGCGGTGGGTGTTGGCGTGGCCGGAGGCGGTGGGGAAGCCGGCGCGGTGTCAACCAGCAGGAGGGCGGTAAGCACCTGACGACCTTGTACTCCGCTACACCATTCCTGAGGATTGTGTCAGGATCCATTGATCTTGCGATGTTGGTTGAGATGTCTGTGCTTTGTTTTGGTGTGTTGAACGGGCAGCTCAGGGCGTCCAAGATTCCTGAGAGCGAATTCACCACCCTGCCCAATGGCCTCAAGTAAGCGCTTCCTCTGATTTTAATTCGTGTTGGCGTCAAATTTTTTTTTTTTTTTTTTTTTTTTTTTTTTTTTTTGGGGTTTGGGGGGGGGGGGGGTTGGGGGTTGATTTGGTTATGTAAGTGTCTCATGTACTGTATTAGCATGGGCATGAATCAGAGTTCAAAATTGGTCACTTCACTGACATAAAATTGTTTATTCAGAGGTCAGACTATTTTCTTATCCTTGTTTGACTGAAAGATGGACCATTTTTCTATTGCCTGAGTATGCAAAGTACTTATGAAATTTCTAACCAGGTACTATGACATCAAGGTAGGAAGTGGGGCTAAAGCTGTTAAAGGATCCCGTGTTGCGGTAAGTACCACCATAATTTATGTATTTGGGATCTAGCATGACATAGCCATAATGGACAAATCATTGGCATTTGCATTTGGTCTGCAGTATGCAAATCATACATGACACTGTATGTCCCTTAAAATGCAATAATCGAGGGAATAGAGGAATGGTGACCATGAGGTCTGTTGAGCCCTGAGACTGGGAAGTCTGAATTATTTTTAATTTGTTTACCGACCTGAACACAAATTTAATCTCTTGCTGTTTTATAGTGTGCTCTTGGTTTGAGAAATCATGTGAATCAAATAATGAATTGCTTGAAATAAGTTAGCTTGCTATAACTATTTGACGCTGAAAAATCTGTCCTAAAACTAAGAGGATCCCATTTGAACTTTGATTTTTTTTTCCATATACCAATACCAATTTTGTCATACAAAAAAAATGATAATGCATTAACTACGTACAGACGACCTGTATGAATGTTTACCATTTGCATTGTTATTACAGACAACAGAGCTGTATTTATCTTGCATAATGATCAATGCTTAAGTTAGTGTAGGTACACTATGTGGCCAAGTGGAAGGGCATCACATTCATGACAAGTAGGCAGGGTATGGGTGTTGGTGGTGGCACGGTAATGCTATAACATATTCTGCCTCTTTCTCCATATAATTGCTACATGTTCTCACATTGGAATGTGCTTTTAACTTGTACCAGTCAATGGTGGTACTGAGCTAAAATTTTCCTGACATCTTATGAAATTCTAATCTTGGAGAAGTTCCTTGCTCCTACCTATATCAGTTTATGATTATTTTGGTGCTTTTCTATTTGAACCATTAAAATTTTCTTGATAGTTTACATATTACAAATCCTGGTATTTATGGAGTGAATATATTTGGTATCTAAGCTGTGTTTGTTTAATATTTGCTGTCTTTTACAAGTCCTTAATATTATATGCAGCCATATGGGTTTGACGTAGGCAATTCTGAGAGAGGAAATGTTTTAAAAGGATTGGATCTTGGGGTTGAGGGAATGAAAGTTGGAGGCCAGGTCAGTAAATGCAAGTTTTGATTTGTTTCCATGTTTGATTTTTCATTTCATATAAAAAGAAATAAACTGACTCTATCAAGAACTATAGTACATGGGCACTGATTCAATTAGCTATGAACCAGAATGAGTATAACTAAGTTCTCGATGTGTTCATCATATAATTCTTTATCAAAGAACAATGTTAATGATTGTCTTAGGACATGTTAATGTAATTTGTTGTGCAAGTTCTTTCTTGTGTCATGCCTAAAAAACAATATTGAATATCCATTTGTGCTTCAAACAAAAGAAAAGGAGCATAAAAAATGTTTGGTCTACTTCATCCATTTTGTTCTTTTGAACATATATATATGGGAATTTTAACAGCATTGGAAAACATGATAATGTAATTTTCAGAGGTTGATTATTGTTCCTCCTGAACTAGCGTATGGAAAGAAAGGCGTCCAGGAAATTCCTCCAAATGCAACTATTGAGGTAAACTAATATTTGTTTCCACATCATTTACAAACTGTCATGTTCTTTACCAGTTGAAGACCGTATTCAGTTTTGGTTTTGTCCATCTTATTTCTTATGTTCCCATTATTTCAATAGCTGGATGTCGAGCTACTGTCAATCAAACAGAGTGCATTCGGGTAAGTGTGGTTGACTGCTTCTAATTTACATTCAATTTTTTCTCTCTCCAACCCATCATGATAATATAAATTTCCTATGCAGGACTGCTGTGAAGATCATTGAAGGATAACTGTGCATAGAGTTCTGAAGGAAGTGGTACATATCTGCATGTACAGTGTAGAGTGTTGCTATTGAAAAAGGCTAGTTTAGAAGATATGTTGGTGGTATTGCACTTATAGTACACTCTTGTAAGATTTCGAGCTTCCTTGAAATATAGATTCTTTTCCCCACTTACATTTGACAAAGATGGATCCTTACCAATTTCTCCATTTCCTGTACTGCTTAGAAGAATCCTTGCAGTAATCATTTAGTTGCAAAGAAAAATGCAAATGGTTGCCTACCTTGATAGTTATATGAGTAAAAATAAATTGTTGTTTGGGATTCTAGAAAAACATAAATAATAAATGCAACTAGATGCATAAAACAAAAGCCAAAAGGTAAGGACCTTAATGGTCTAATGGACGACTGTCTTCATCTAGCACACGCAAGCAGAAAGGTTAGATTTTACACATCAAGCAACCCTGGCTTGTTTGTGGTGACTTGGTCTACTTTATGAGAAGCATGCCACTTTTCACCTATTTTATTACTGTGCTTCTCTGTTATCAATCATGACCGCAAGGAGGGAAGCCTTGGCTCTTAGTAAAGGTTCCATGATGCCCAACAGATGATCCTGGGCAATGTTTAAACAAGGAGGTAAGCCTTTGCATCTTCTGCATGCAAAGTTTATGCTTTCTTCTCTTAATCAAGAAATGGAACAATACTAGTCTTGCCCTTTAAGACAAAGATGATTTCTAGTAGGTTGTTTAAAACTTGAGATGCTAGTCTTTATCTCTGAGGTATATTTATGTGAAATAAGATCAAATAGTATGGAATAACTCTAGCCTATACATTTGCTTGTTACAAAAAACCTTTGTTTTTGTTCTTAACCAATGATCAGTGTTTTCACAATATCTATGGTTGGTTAAATACCTGAACAAACTTGGCATAGTTTAGCCCTGAAGGCAAAGCAATGTAGGAACAAGTTTGGGTTGGCATACATATAAACTATAGTAGTTAAAAGCTTATTCCGTTGAGACTGGAGGAATGATGAAATCTTTTCAATGGAAAGCAAGAATGCAGAGAGCATCAAGAATCTTCTTCTGAAGATTGTCTTTCCCTAGCTTTTCCCCTGGCTGGTGCTTTTATCTGTGACCTCATAACAAACAGGGCAAATAGGCACAGTAGTTCAACAGACTCATCTGGTGGTTCGTTGCAATTGGAACAATCATTCAGTTCAATCTGTGAAGAAGAGGAAGAAGAAGAAATGGCATCAACTCGCCGCGCACAGCAAAAGTTGGCAAGAACAGGGAGTGCCTGCAGCACTGCCGGCAGGCTTCTGATCAGTGAACTTGCTAGGCAGGCTTCGACTGCCGAAGAAATCATGGCGGTAGAGGTGACCACTGAGGATCCATCGTCAGAAGCTGCATCCAAGAAACAGATCCAGGATGATCAGAGAACGGAGACAGACGAGATGGCGAGCCTGAAGCTCATGGTGTCAGCCCTCGAAGACAGAGCCTGCACCATCGAGACGCAGTTCCACGAGTACTGCGACATGAAGGAGCAGGAGTCGGCGTACCAGAAGATGCAGATCATGTGCCTGGGCATGAAGCTGGAGCTGCTGGAGTCTCAGAACCAGCGGCTCGAGGCTGCTGC
This sequence comes from Themeda triandra, assembly GCA_018135685.1. Lineage (NCBI taxonomy): Eukaryota > Viridiplantae > Streptophyta > Magnoliopsida > Poales > Poaceae > Themeda > Themeda triandra. Next base: position 479,557 of record JAENPR010000280.1, on the reverse strand, counting down.
CGCGGAGATCCGCGCAGGCGCTGAGGAGTTTGCGACCATGAGAGGCAAGCTTGACAGGCTGCAGGGCAAGTTCAAGACGATGTCGAAGAGAAGCAAGCAGGATTCGGACGCTGTTGGCGAGAGAATCGTGGCTCTTGATGCTAAACAAGCCCAGATGGCGAGAAGGTGCGAGGAGTTTGAGCAGGCCATGGAGGAGATGAAGCAGCTGACGGTGCAGCTTCTGGAGCAGAAGGGAGCAAACAATGAGGTAATGATTGCACTGACGATCCAATGATCTTGATCGTTGGGTTCATCTTTGATCTGTTTGTTTGATCAGTGATTAGAATTGCAATCAAACGATGGATTTGATCGTTCAAACTGCATGCTCTGCTTTTTCTTTCCTGGATGCAATTGCAGAACGTGGAGGTGGCGGTGGAGAGAAGCTTGCGCAACCTGTCGAGCGGCAGGGACCTGGTGGACGGGTTGGAGGCGCTGCGGGACCGGTGGGCAGCCGGCATGGAGGAAATGATCTACCTTGGCTGGATTACGGCCTGGCTGCAGCACGACCTGATGCTGATCGACGACGACGGCTACGGCGGCACGTTGCTCGACGACGACGAAGAAGAAGACGACCAAGACGACGTCGCGCCACGGCACCCGCCGGAGGAGATGGAGGGGAAGGAGAAGAAGAAAGGGGAGACGATTGTGGCGTCGGTGCCGCCGAGCAACCAGGTGGAGCTGTGCAAGGCCGGGTCCGTGTCGTCGTCCGGGTCCGGATGCCGCAGCGTGGAGATCGAGCCACCGTCGGCTTCGTGCATGGGGTTCGCGGCGGCGTCCGGCGGGCGCTGCAGGGATGGCAGCGGCGGGTGGAGCATCGGGCGGCCGAGGCTGCTCCGGAAGCTCCGCGGCTGGGCCGCCGGAGGGACGGCGGCACGCGGCAAGAGCAAGACCACGCGGTGCAGGATCGTGGGCCCATGTTGTCAGAAATGATACAATGACGTTAACCGATTTGTGCATGTAGGTTTGGTTGTGAAATTTGGAGAATGTAAACATATATACTACAGTATATACCTACTCAAGACAAAAGTGTAAAAAATACTTGTTACTGTGAGGGTAAAAAGGAGGCGAGTTGCGTGTGATGGGGAGGTAAAAAAAAAAAGCAGCGGTGGATTAACGTGTCTTGTAAAGTGATGTTGGGGATTATTGGTGTGTTTGGGATTCGGGACTCGCACGGAGTCATATCCGGTCTTCACGTCATTTGATATTCCTCCGTGTACTTGAGAAATATTTCTTGTGTCCATCGGGATCCCTGTCCACTACAATATGGCTATCTTTGACTACTAATATAAAACACAAAATTTAACATAATGGAAGAACACAGGATTCATGAACTTTTCGAGGAGTCCTCACTCTACTACACCTGAGTCTCCAATACAAATAACCATTCACTTGGAGACAAAAGTGTGAATGAACAAAACTGTTGTGTTACTGTGAGGCGAAAAAGGGGAAGAGTTTCAGGCATGCTACGGGGATAAAATGGGGAGGTCTCCAATAAAACCATTCACTTTGAGACAAAAGTGTGAATGAAAAAAATTGTAAGGGCGGCGCATTAACGTGGTTTTTACGTGTTCTTGGCGACTATTGGTGTCATGGTGTGTTTGGGAGTTGGGAGCACACGTGATTTGATATTCCTTTAATGTGCTTCAGAAATATTTATTTTCTTCATCGATCCCTGTCAACGTTCGATATACTTGGATACATATAATAAATATAAAATGTAGTTTACATATAGCCATTTGCAGAGGACGTCAGATCGATCTAGCGCCGGCCCGATCCGAGTTTGAGCCAGTGTCACGGTGCCACAAAAAAAAAAGATTATGCCCAACATTTAAAATCAAATTTAATAGAAAAACACAGGATTCGAGAATTTTCCAGGAGTCCTCACTGTACACCAGAGTCTCTCATACAAATAAACCATTCACTCGATATAGTCTCAACGATATTCTCCCGTCTGAATAATTACAGATGTCCTAAAATTTTGACTAAATAATGGGTAATAATTATTAATATCTATGTCTAATTGGATTAGAAATTAATTTTATGTTCTAAATATTTTTTATATATTTTGACAAATTAGTTTTGTGTATTCTTTAAACGTGAGAATTACGGTTTTTTCTACAGTATAGACAGCACCTGCAAGTGCAATGCAATCGCGACGTGCCATTCCCTTCGTTACCCCGAGTTCGGAACACGCGGTGTGGTCGGTCAGGTCAGGTATCCGAAGAAGCGCGGCGGCGACGTGGGTCCCGTGTCAATCGTCATGACGCACACGTACGCCTCCGATACGGAGGAGACGGAGACGATCGTCGGCTTCCTCCGGATCCCCTCGCCGGCCGCCACGGCGGCTTCGGCTGAGCTCCCCGGCGCCGCCGCGTGGAGTGTAGAAGCACATGTTCTGCGTCGTCCGCATCCACCGCATTGAACTGGTCGTTCGCGGGAGTCAGAGAGATATCTGGCGGCACGCATTGAATGATTGAACACGGCGCCCCTTATTAAACTTGCTCTCAGAGAGATACGTGTCCGGCCCCGCATTGAACACGGCTGGCGTGTCCGTCCCGCCGAGCGCCGAGGCTCCACGTGTCCGCCCGCGCCCGCCGTCGACGGACACCGCACCGCGCGCGGCGCGTCTTGGACCGAGAATCGCCCCCCGCCGGCCGGCGTGGCAAAGTGTACGGCACTCCGGCTCTGGCTGGGGCGCAGCCTGATCTGGCACGTCGTCGATTGGGGACAGGCATGAACTGCAGATGCAGCCAGCAAAGGGAGTCTGGACGAGCTCCAAGATCTCGCCTCAGGATTGATGATGCAACATGACGATCACACGCCTCCCTCTTTCGCGCATTGGCCCCCAAGGTTATCGCGTACTCACAGCGACGCATCGTATCGTCTCGCATTTGGGATGCATCGTATCGTAAAATATAAAACCCAAGCCTCATTTCGGTCGCCTTAACGAGAAGCAAAGGTACTAGTACATCTGCATCTGATGAGAAATTACTGGGAGAGGAGCCAAGGCGGTTAAGACGTCGCACAAACCACCACGTGTCATCGACGGTAATGATTAGTGAGTAATAATACTTGGTCTTCTTCTGCTATGGAGGATAAACCAATTGAAACCGTATTTCTAGTTCATTTGTGGCGCGTCGAACAACCAGCTTGAAAAATACTGTTTGTTGATTTTGTATCGTGACCATTTGTTGTTCTCGTTGAAAAATGATAATTCAAAACATGGTTTTTCGTATGATTGTTTCTTTTCAATGATAAAGGTTGAAAATATTTTTAAGAATATTATAAAATGAAAACTAGATGAGTGCCATTAAATTAATTATATTTTGTAAGTAAACTATTTTAAAATTAGAAGGTTTTCCGATAAAAATTTTATATATATAATCCCGTTCAAAACTTAGTATAACTTTTTTTTTTGTTCGGAAGCAGAGTATATTATACTAAATTAATTCCACCGTAAAATATAGGACCACCACTTGTTCATCAACTGTACTTTTTCGTGTTTGTTACTTTTGCTACCGTGAGGAATGCATGACTCAAGAACCAGAAAGCAAAATTAAGAATCTGAAGGACGTAACTGTGATATCCCCATGTCATGTGTTGACTAACTTTATATTACTGTCCCCATCGATTCTGTGGGTCCACCTTCTCCTTGTTTCTCAAATCTCCACTCCATGGTCTCCAACTATGATCGAATCACACAGTCACCATCGGGCCATAATCTCGGCAAACGCAGCGAACACATATGCTTTTCTTCCTCACCATGGCAAGCATCATCACCGGCTGCCCTCGCACAAGAAGATGCCACGCCGTCCTCATATGAACATGTCCTAAGCTTGCCGGCGGCTAGCTGCATGCAACCGCACCTCGCAGGCAAAGGCGATCGAAGCTAGCTCCGGTGTCAAGCTAGCTTTATTTTCTTGGGATGGAGGCATCGTCGTCGTCCATTGCCTTGACACCTAGGCCACCAGCCAAACCATCCAGCCATGCGCGCCACCACCTCCACCTCCTCCGCAGCTCCTTGCTTGCCATGGTTGCATGGCCATGGATACGGCAGGGCCTCGGCCGCCGTGGTGGCCTGCCTACTCGCGCTTGTGACCTTCCTGGTGGTGGCTGCGTGCTGGGACCCAACCAGAAAGCAATCTTCCAGCTGGTTCCTGTCGTCGTCTTCGTCGTCCCCCTCATCCTTCTCGTCCTTGACGAGTGCCAGCGGAGTTGGCGGTGAGCACACCTCTTGGCCACTGCCAGCTCGTACTACTCCGATGGCGGCGGCGGCAGGAACAGCACCAGCAAGGAGGTGCACGAGGAGGAGGTCCGGGGTCAGGGTGGTGATGATGGCTTTCTGTCCCTCAGTCAACAGCTCCAGCTCTGGCTATGGAGCGCTGCCGCCTCATCAGATCTCCGTCACGCCGTTGCCGCCTGCACTGGCACCGGCGCCCGCCGCACTGGCTCCGGCGGCGTCTCCAATAACGGTATGCAGCTCGTCAGTTCTGTAGGACTACTCTCATCATGCCACCTTTTGGGCAGAGCATGCATCAACATCTTGTACTGACTTTTTCATACTGCTTTTCAATTCACCTTTGAATAGTCAAATTCATGAGTAGTAGTTTTTTTGACACCAGTTCAATCATGATTCAACTATTTGGTGTTGCAAGCTCGAATGGGCGCAATCATGCATGCGCTAGCAATGAGAAATTCGTGCATCAAAACATCATTCATGAACATATGTTTAGTTATTTGTTTATCAAATAAAAACAAAACACGTGTTCCCCTCCGGTGACACGAGTTGTCCTTTGTGTCCTACGAATTTTGGATAAGGCAATATGTTATCTGCATGTTGCCAGTGAGAACTGGAAGTTTAAGGAGCAAGCCAAGACAGTTCCATGCGTCCCTTTCGGGTAATTGGCATCAGAACACATAATCTGGGGCTCTCTCGGCTGTTCCTGCACTCTCTCAAGGCCAATTAGGGACCAATCCTGTTTGCACAACTAATAAGTGGAGCCTTGAAGGATGAGTTGGACCAAATTTGTACTGTACTACCGTTTTTTAGCATAATTTAGCAGGTGTTCTGCCGTTTCATTTCTCTTAGTAGCAAAGGTTCAAATGTTATAAAACACTTACACTATACAGAGTAAAAACAGAGGAGATAAGAAGGGAAAATCAAAAGAAGAGTGGTAGTAGCAGTTTTAAGTTTACGTCTCTAGTTCTTGGGCTGTCATCTGTAGTACAATTTATTACTTGTGCAATTGAAAATGTTCATGAACTAAGATGATCCTAAAGAAAGGAAGCTAGGTTTTTTTATGCTCTGTCAGAATTTGTCACAAGAGTCTGAGGTCACTACTGAGTGCTGATCAAAGTATCAAACGCTGAAGTACAGTAGTAAACTTCTATGAATTGAGCGTCCCTTTTGATGATTGAGACGAGTTACTCATTTTGCTTCTGTTATTACAGGGGAACTCAGATGAGGTGATCCAAGCCATGCCTAAAGTTCAGAGGAGCAGCAGAGACGTGAAACTGGAGCGATTAGAACTTGGTCTTGCCAAGGCTCGGTCTGCGATACTGGAAGCGATCCGAAGCAAGGACAAGATATCTCCGTTGGCTGACAAGGATTACGTGCCAATGGGGCCAGTGTATAGGAATGCCCATGCATTTCACAGGTAGGTAATACTAGACTAATTCCTGTCAAAACATCAACAAATATGACACTCCGTGGAGCTACCTGAAAATGTCTGAACGTAATTGTTCTGAATGCCTGAACTGAACATCAACATTCTGAATGCCTGAAAATGGTACTGATTACTCTGAATGTCGTCTGATCCTCGTTCCTCTGCTGGACATTGACATCAGGAGCTACTTGGAAATGGAGAAGGTGTTCAAGGTGTACGTGTACTCGGAAGGCGAGCCGCCGGTGTTCCACGACGGTCCCTGCCGCAGCATCTACTCGACGGAGGGCAGGTTCATCCACGCCATGGAGACGCTGGACAGCCGGCTGCGCACCAGGGACCCCGCCCGCGCCCACGTCTTCTTCCTCCCCTTCAGCGTCGTCAAGATGGTGAAGACCATCTACGAGCCAAACTCCCACGACATGGCCCCGCTCAAGCGCACCGTCGCCGACTACCTCCGCGTGGTCTCCTCCAAGCACCCCTTCTGGAACCGCAGCGCCGGCGCCGACCACTTCATGCTCTCCTGCCACGACTGGGGCCCCTACGTCTCCTCGGCGGATGCGCGGCTGTTCGGCAACGCCATCCGCGTGCTGTGCAACGCCAACACGTCGGAGGGGTTCGACCCGGCCAGGGACGTCTCCCTGCCGGAGGTGAACCTGCGGAGCGACAAGGTGGAGCGGCAGGTCGGCGGGCCGTCGGCGTCGCGCCGCCCCATCCTGGCCTTCTTCGCCGGCGGCAACCACGGGCCTGTCCGTCCCGCGCTGTTGAAGCACTGGGGTCACGGGAGAGACGACGACGACCCCAACGGCGTGCGGGTGAGCGAGTACCTGCCCCGCGGCGTGTCGTACACGGACATGATGCGGCGGAGCCGTTTCTGCCTGTGCCCCGGCGGGTACGAGGTGGCGTCGCCGCGGCTGGCGGAGGCGCTGTACCTGGAGTGCGTCCCCGTCGTGGTGGACGACGGCGAGTACGCGCTGCCGTTCGCGGACGTGCTCAACTGGGACGCGTTCTCCGTGCGGGTGCGCGTCGCCGACGTGCCCCGGCTCAAGGAGATCCTGTCGGCGGTGTCGCCGCGGCAGTACATCCGGATGCAGAGGCGGGTGAGGATGGTGCGCCGCCACTTCATGGTGCACGGCGGACCGCCGCGGCGGTACGACGCGTTCCACATGATCCTCCACTCCGTCTGGCTCCGGAGGCTCAACGTCAGGATCGCTGCTGCTGATGCACAGGGCTGAAGAATCTTGCATGTATAGCCGTATACAGGTGACACGTCTGACTCTGATCTAAAGTCTAACTGGATCGGCGTGAATTGGACATAGGGTTGGAGGAAATCTTGGAACTGTGTTTTGGTCTTTTGGAAGTGAAAAATGGTGTGCAGGGACGTTGTCTCTGTCATAGCACACTATACACGAATTACGAATACACTGTGCAGTGTAGTATATCAGGGAAAGTGCTTGCTGATGATGTACATCTCTTGCGAACGTCTTGTAAACATTTGTCAAAATTAGAAACCCGATAGTCTGAATGTTTGTTTCAGACTTCCAGTGCACACTCACTATGCATGTAGCTAAGTTATTCCTGAAACTCTTGTTTGTGTTGATCCTGACTATCGTGCTTGAAATGCAATTTATCGCCGGCGTACATCGAGAAGCGTCTGGATACACATTATTAAAATGGTTTACTTTTGGCACCTGGGCACAGGGCAGGGCGGTTTTGCCACCATGGAGCGGTTTTATAGTGGGTCCCACCCCTCTCTTTCCTCCAGTTCCTGCGCACATGAACGAGGCAACGACGCTGAGCAGGCTATGGCAGCAGTGCGAGCTCCACGCGCACCGGCGTCGTCCCGGTGGTCGCGGCCCTGCGAGCTCCGCGACCGCGCTTTGCCGCAGCGCCACCCCCAACTCGCGAGCGCAACCAGTCCGCTCCGCCACCGTCCTTCGCGCAAGCCGCACCCTCTCCTTCGCGCTGCGCTTGCGGTGGCAGGAGCGGAGCTCGCTTGCGGCTGTAGGGGACGGAGCGACGACCAGGGCAGAGGAAGGAGAGGGCGCTGGGGGGAGGAGGATGGAACTGGAGCGGATCGGGAGCCAGCGCCGCGCGGTGCGGTCCCGGTCGGGTCGGCCAGGCGCGGGCGGGCACAAAGCTCCGCCTCGCCGTGGCCGTGCGCGAGCTCCGCCTCACCGCGGGCGGGCGCGGGTGGCCGCCGTCGCGTGAGGGCTCCCTGGCCGCGAGCGCGAGGTCCACCGCCACCGCGCGCGGGCTCCCTGGCCGCGGGCACGAGGTCCGCCGCGGTCCTCGGCGCCCAAACCGGCCAGCTCGCGCGCGTCGCGTGGCCATGCCTCGCCTCTGCTCCTTCTTCCCTTCACGCAGAGCAGCAGTGCCGTAGCACGGAGCCACCATTGCCGCGCCGCGAGCTTCGCCGTTCCCGTGCCTCCGTCCTTCCTCCGCCCAAATTGACTGCAGCATCTCCTTCGCCGCCTCGCGCCGCCCCTCTGAGCCACTTTACCCTGCCCCGTCCGCCGCCGCATGTGGCCGTCGCCGGAGCCGCCCCTCCAGGCGCCGCCGCCGTCGCGGCCTGGCCGGCTCGGTCCGCCGCCGGCCGGTCTAAGAGCACCAGTGGGTGCGCCTCGACGCCGCGACGCTCCCCCGCCACCCCATCGCCGGCGACGAGCCTCCCCGGTCGCCCCCGTTGCGCTCCACTGGTTCTCCTGATCCAAAACCCGACCAAGGCCCTCGCGAGAGAATTCAAAGAAAGTCGGGGTTCGATCGGTAAAAGTGCCATAGTGGCTGACGCGCGGGTTCCACATGGTCAAAACCGCTCCATGGTGACAAAACCGCCCTGCCCTGTGCCCAGGTGCCAAAAGTAAACCGTTTTAATAGTTGGGGTGCCTGCATGAGACAGTTTCGAAGTTGAGGGTATAAATTAGACCAAGACGATAGTTCAGGGGCCAAAAGTGGACTTAACCTTCTGAAACTCTTGTGTTGTGTTGATCTGTGTTCTAGATCGGTTACCATTGTGGCAATGTGACAAGTCATGTGGAGACCCATCCACTGCAGCCAGGGTTCTTCGAAATTGTGAATGAACTTTGTGAAACATGTACAATACACTAGTGTGGTGTATATGGTCCTCGTTTATGGCTTTTGAGACGATCCATTTAAGGTTGTGTATGGTTATCAGAATCCACAGGAACATAGATTTTGGATTGAGAAGATCTTAACAAAAAGTTTTAAATGATGGTTTTTTCGATCCTTACATCCCCTTGACAACTGCTACTTTTTTTCTTGTATCTCCAAAAAAAAAAAGATTGAATGGACCATATGCATTTGCATGTGGTATTATATATACGTACATTTGTTTTTAGTTTAAACAATACCCTTTTGCATGTATTCATTTTTTTTGGAGGGGATTTTGCATGTATTCATTCATGCGGCATTTGCTTGAGAAAAAACATGGGACGTGCTAGCGATCGAACGTTCTACTGTAGAACGCCCGCGCTAGCACGGCCCGGCCCACCTCACGCTTCCCCTGGACCGCATCACACACACACACCGACCCCTCCGCGCCCCCGCAGCATCCGCACGCCGCGCTGACCCTCCATCCCCACGCACCGGCCGGCTTCATCCCTCCGCTGCGCACCCAGAGAGGAGGGCGCCGGCGGCGACCAGAAGAGAAGGGCCCTCCTTTTTCGCCGGAGTGGAGGACGGCGGCGACGTTTCCTGAAAAACACAACGAAAATACACGAGACAAAAAAATGAAACAAAATTTGGGAAAAAATGAAACAAAAGGTGAGATGATGTTGAAACAAAATAAAATTGCAGTAGAAACACATTGAAAAAATTGAGAGAAATAAAAAAGAAACAAATAGGAATCGGCAAGTGAAACAAAAAGAGAAAGTAAAAAGAAACATCATGAACACATCGATTGAAACACTTCGAAACATTAGAAAATGAAAATAGTTGAAACATTTTAAGAACAACTATAGAAACAATAGGAATAAATCATTTGAAACATAGGGAAAGTGAAACAACCGGGGCAAAAAACATTTGAAACAAAAACTGAAGGTATAGAAACAAATATTTTGATATGAAGAAACAAATGACTTGATACAAAAGAAACAAAACAAAAATACGAATTGAAACAAAAACAAAACAAATTTGACAAAAGATACTGAAATGATTTGCCTCAGGAAATATTGCCATTTCAATCATTCATTTTACTTGCTTAAAGGTACAACTGAAGCTCATGATGGCCATGAAACCGTGAAAGACATTCAGCCTATATATCAATTCCTCAATGGCAGTCATCAAAGAAAACAGATGGCAGGCATGAATGTTTTTCACGGTTCAATGACAACCATAAATACAAATTTGTTTCACAAATAGGCTACTGTTGCTGTAATTTTTCACAAGTCAAAGATCAAAATAACATGTAACCACATTCCCCAATTATTGGCAATTTTTTCATCATTGGCATCAAAAACTGAATCAATCGAAACATCATGCCCAAACCAGTTGAAACAATGGTGGCTCGGAGTTGAACCACGGCAACGCACCCCGTTGAAACACGGGGATATGGGGGGAGGAGGGGGAAGGAGGGCATGCTCGCGGGAACCCTAGGGTTCGCGGAGTTGGAGGAGACCTACCTGGATCGACCGGGAGGAGGGGAGGGGGGGGAGGGGGCGAAGGAGGGCATGCTCGCGGTAATCCCTAGGGTTCGCCGGAGTTGGAGGAGACCTACACGGAGGGAGAAAAGAGGAGACCGTCCAAGCGGATCCGGCACCGTTCCGCCGGATCCGGCGAAACATCATGCCCAAACCAGTTGAAACAAATGGTGGCTCGGAGTTGAACCACGGCAACACACCCCGTTGAAACACGGGGGGGATATGGGGGGGGGGGGAGGGAGGGGGGGGGAAGAAGGGCATGCTCGCGGGAACCCTAGGGTTCGCCGGAGTTGGAGGAGACCTACCTGGATCGACCGGGGGAGGGGAGAGGGGGGGGGGGGAAGGAGGGCATGCTCGCAAGAACCCTAGGGTTCGCCGGAGTTGGAGGAGACCTACCCGGAGGGAGAAAAGAGGAGACCGGATCCAAGCGGATCCGGCACCGTTCCCGCGGATCCGGCGAATCCAAGGCCGGCGTCGCCGGATTCCATGGCCGCCGGCGGCGGATGTGGTGGATCCGCGAGCAAGGAGAAAAAGATAGGGAGGGAGGGAGGGAGGGAAGGAGGCATAGAGGCACACCCCGAGGTCGCGAGGTCGCTCGCGGGGAAGAGGAGAGGGAGGGCGGGCGGGCGGCTCGCCGCCGGCCGACGACGGAGCACACGGGAGAACGAGAGGGAGCGGCGAGCGCACGGGCGAAGTGGAGAGTGAGAGGCTCACAGCGGAGCTGGATCGATACGCACGAGGCTGTCCCCTCCCTCTGCGTGTGCGGTGTGAGTGTGTTTGACGCGTCCGCTGCCTCCCAGCGCGTGTGGTCGTCCAGCATCCGCCGCGGGCTTTACTAGTTGGGCCGGCGTGGTAATTGGGCCGCCCTCTTACCGTTCGATGGTAAGAACGTATGATTAGAAGCATTACCGAAAAAACATCCAATCCATTGTAACATAGGATGCAGCCCACGCAGAGCAGGAGCGAGCGAGGCCCATCAAGACGTGCAAGGCCAGCCCACTCCAAGTCTGCGTGTGGTCACGGTCTACTGTGGTTCGAGCCTGGGGAGAAGGAGAAAGAGCCCAAGAAGAACATGTTTTGGGTTGCAAAAAGGAATATATATGGTAACGGTCGTGAAGAGAGTTTAGAACAAAGTTTCCTCAAAAAAAAAAAAAAAAAAAAAAAAAAAAAAAAAAAAAAAGAGAGTTTAGAACAAACGCATCTGTAGGCCCAACTACTTGGCTATGGGGGAAGGATCTCTGAGTTCTGCGACCTCGGGTACTGTTTTTTTTTTAAAAAAAATTACACAAATGTGACTCGTGTTTGTTTGCCAGAGAGACGACCTTGGATACTACACTGCAGGTCACAATTGATGGTGTCCTTGCGCCACGCAAAGTTGAACGTCCCTGCAGTCCCAGTGGCTACTGCTGCTAGTCCTACGACTGGACTGGACGATGCTTGGTAGAAGTAGTACATTGCTATTCCTGCAGTGTGGTCCTGCCTTCGCTAGGCTCCTTTGCTAGCAGTCGTTGTCACATCCTCTCTCGCAGAATCTCGCGGTCCGGTCATCTAGTCGCTGGTCGAGGTGTAGTAGAGGTAGAGTGTACTCCATTGTAGGCTGCTGCCACACACACTACGCTCGCAGCGAACGGGAGCAGCTCATGACGATCGAGAGACAATGCAGTATGCAGTGTACGTGTAGCCACTGTCGACGAGCAGGCGGCCTTTTGTTGTGCCCCTCTCGGAGCTGTGGTACCAGTTTCAGTTCCTGATCGATCGTAGTACGGTGAATGACTGCATGTGTCTATAGATAAAGGATCTAGGTCTAGTGTGTGTATTGTTGGATATGACACTCTATTAAGCATTGTGCTTTAGCCGTGCCATATTGTTGTTGACGTCAACAATTCTGTATATAATTGACATATATATAATATAATTCAACAACCAACATAAAGATATGGAATTAAACCAACGAATTTCACAAGTGTCTTTGCCCTGCCTTCGCTTCTTCCACTGCTGCGAGTCTGCACTGCACATTGTGTGTTGCGCTGAGCACGCTGCCAGCAGGCGTTGTCACACTCATCCATCTCGCGCTCCCCTAGGCCCTGATCTGATATGAGTCCATATGTAATCTGGTCGAAGATCGACGAGCTTTGCGGTTTGTCTGGTCACATTCACAACTGAAATGATTGGTGTTCCTTTTGTTGCACCAAGCAAAAGTACTTCGATTCTAGCTAACATAGGCCTTGTTTAGTTGGTCCAAAAAAGCTAGAAATATGACTCTCTCTCCATCACATCAAATATTGTGTCGTATGCATGAAGTATTAAATGTTGGTAAAATAAATAACTAATTACACAGATTAGTTGTAAATCACGAGACGAATCTTTTGAGACTAATTACGCTACGACGATTGGATAATATTTGTCAAATACAAACGAAATCTTCTGATCTTACCGGTAGAAATTTCACCATCTAAACAAGGCCATAGCAAGCCCACCGCCTAATCACTTGTCCATCACGGCCGTCATAGTGGCTAGTAAAGGCTACTGTAGTGGACACTGGACGATGCTCACGCATGATTGGAGCAGTCGATCTTTTGCTATTCTGCTGTCGTCCTGTCCTGCGGTGCTGCCCCGCCCTTTGCTGCACACTGTGTGTTGCTCTGAGCACGGCGTGGACCAGTCGCGCGCTGTCCGGTCAGCAACCCTGTGCACTGTCGTCATACCAAAAATCTGTAGGAGTCTACTGTACGTACGCTTGCAGCAGCAGCTGCCAGCTGCGAGATTCGCTTCCAATCCGGCAATCCCCGTCTCGTCTCATTTCCTCATCGGTCTCGTCTCATTTCCGGGGTGCATGTGCGTGGGCAGCCGTTCTTTCTGACGCCGAGCACTGTAGTACGAGTCGTCGCAGCAGCCAATCCAAATGATCTGTACGCAGCAGCCAATCCAAATGATCTCGGTCAAGTCCCCCGCGGCAGGCTGGTTGCAGCAGCACTGTCCTGCCTAAATAGCACCTGTTAAACTGTTATTAGTACGTATGAGATAATGTATCAGCATTAGCAACATTCAACGGTGTTTTTCTTTTGCGACAAATTAACATCAGCTACAATCAATCAGCCATAAACGATCCAGCGAATAGGACGGTATTAACTATTACTCCATCCATTTCAAACTATAAGTCATTTTGATTTTTAATACATCCATTTTACTATATATCTAGTCTACATATAATAATATGTACATGACAAAATGAATGAACCAAAAAAAATCAAATGACTTATAATTTGGAACAAAGGGAGCATATTATTAGTGTCGGTATATAAAATGTTGATTTTTCAATTTATTTGTCACCACACTATGATCATTAGTAACAGATAAATGTCATATATGTCAAAAAATGCAATTATACGTTTAATTGATTCAAAATTTGTCTATAAGTTGCTACATTAGATACTGTTAGTATCTATGGTTTCAAATCGATATACTATGAAATATTTAATGATTAATCTAGTTGTATATATTTGATACCATATAAATGTTGTCACTTTGTTAAACATTTGATCAAATTTAAAAATGATAGATTTGTTAAAAAAACAAGAATTACATATCTTTTTGGATGGAGAGGGCATGGAAGCTGACCGGAGATCAATTCCGGATTAATGACACCACTACCGACTTCATTCATCCATAAATATAAAGTTTAGATGCTCGTATCCATAATTAATAACAGTAATCTATAAGAAAAAATCTTGAAAAAAATATGGTTTCTCCTATGTCAAGTAACAGAAGAAAGATATTATCTATAGAAGTCAAACATACTCAACTTTAACTAAATATATAAAAGATATTTAGATATTAATATTTATAGTACATAATTAATGTTATTGGAGAGATCTTTGAATATGTTATTTTAATAAATACATTTTAATATAAATATTGCTAATATTTACTACAAATCTAATTAGAATAAAAAAATAACCGACATATTTCCACGGTAACAATTAATTATGGAGAGTGACTAGGCATGCAGGCTGATGGTATTCACGACATGGTTTTTGAATTGCAATACAAAAGGCCATCCTTCTTTTTTTAAAAAAAATAGAGAGAGAAAGGCTGCTGAAACACGAATCAGTGGATAATATTTGTTTAGTTAACTATAGTATTGGGCCTTGTTTAGTTCCCCCAAATTGGGGGTTGCCAATTTGGCACAACAAAAGATTCCCCATCACATCAAAATGTCGCCATATGCATGGAGTACTAAATGTAGATGGAATTGAAAACTAATTGCACAGTTTGGTTGTACTTTGCGAGACGAACGTTTTGAGCCTAATTAGTCAATATTTGGACAATTTTTATCAAATACAAACGAAATGCTACAGTAGCGCTGCAGTGTTTTTCCCAAGTTTGCATACACCAATTTGGTGGAACTAAACAAGGCCTTGGTTGAATATATGAAGCAGAGACGTCGCAGGTTCAAGAACACAAGAAAACAGGGAAGATGAGATGTAGATCAGCAACGAGCAGTCATGTTACACGCTCCCCAAAAACTTCAGCAGGTGTCGTAGATGGACTTGAGCAGGTATCGTAGATGGTGGCGTGGTTTCGGAGGTCTGCTCTTCTAATCCTCCGTGAGGTCTACACTTCTAATCTTGTGTGTGCGCAAAATATTGGAATGGAGAAGCTCAGGAGAAACTCGATCAACAATGAGAGGAGGGTGTAGTGTTCTATTTCTCATATGTGAGGCTCAAGACGAGCACGCCTTTATTATAGCCATTTAAGGTTGAAGACGAAGGGAGGATGGACCTAGATATCATGAAGCGCCTGCGATGACTATAAACACAGGAGTTACTAGTAGTTACAACCATAACTATGAGAGTTACTATTAGGCAGAGACATAAACATAGGAGTTACTAGTAACCGTAGCCATACCATTGACCTTTACAAATTCATCCATCAACCACATCGACCCTCCATTAATCAACTCAGGGTGGTTAAACACTGATGCAGGCTTCGATCCAGACTCCTGTTCTGCTCGAGTTGGAGTGGTTTTGCGTAACTCTGATGGACTTGTGGTGGGAGCGGCAGCGCGCTGGCTAGATGATGTCCCAGATGTGATCATGACAGAAGCTTTGGCGGCGCGTGAGGGCCTGGAGCTAGCAACAGAGCTGGGCCTGGAACGAGTCGTGCTCGAGGTGGACTGTCAAAGTCTGGCGAATCATCTGAAGGATCCGTTCTCGACGAGATCATCCGTTGGAGGTTTATGTTTCGACATTACTGAGCTAGGGAAGTCGTTTTAAGATTTTAGAATCAATTGGGTATGTAGGGGAGCGAACCCGGTAGCTCATTGTTGTGCCACTATGGTTTCGGCTACCGAGCGTTCTTTCTTCTTTCTTGACACTATCCCGGACTGGCTGGCGGTGCTGGCAGTCACGGATTGTACCCATGTTTTGAATGAATGAGAAGCTCTGTGATTGCTCAAAAAAAACTTAGGGTGGTTAAACCAGCCTATCCAACACCATGTCATGGTTGTTCAGTCTGGCCGACCCTATGCTCGTCACATTACACAGTCTCTGTTGCATCTAGCACTTAATCTGGACCTTATAGGATTATTTGATTTTAATTTGTGTCTCATATTTGATTTATTTTGATCTCTCAAAGAAAATACACTAGATCACTCCAATCTCACCAAGAATACAATCTCTACCAAGCATATGTGGGTGGATGTGTTTCTTGAACTCTAGTGTTATGTTATTTAGTCGACAAAATAGATAAATAATGTTCGGGGCTCGCCCAACTTATGGTGGTGACACCTTAATCTACATGTGAAGCCTTAGTAAACCTCCTTGAACCATTCCTTGTTGTGACCTCTTACTGCCACAGCGGCCGACGTCCCTCCCTTTTTATTGTTGTAATGGCAATCGAGGATGGCTCAGGGATTTTAATTTTTGCTAATAAACAATATCAAGATAGAGGTAAGGGTAAAAAAAAAGAAAGAAAATGACGAAGAGACTATTTGGACACGTTTTGTGGTACATGATCGCTAAAGTGACTTTCATGTAAGGGGACACTATGATATAGGAATTATAATCGACAAAAATATTTTAGGGCGATACAATCAATAAAGGTATTTCATAGGGGTATAACCGATAAAGATACAGTCAAGACGAATGAAGAGTGGCGGCGGTAGGTAGGTAGGTAGGTAGGTAGGTTGTGGGGGTGCTTGAGGGATTAGGGTAAAGAAAAACAACATAGAGACTATTGAGCGCATTTTGGGGTACAAGATTGCTAAAGTGACTTTTCATGCATGGGGACAATATCATTGTAGGAATTATAATCGGCAAGAATATCTTAGGATGATACAATCGACAAAGACATTTCATAGAGGTATAGCGACAAAGATACAATCGAGACAAATGGATTGTGGCGGCGGCGGCGGTAGGTAGGTATTTCATAGGGGTATAACCGACAAAGATACAATTTCAAGATGAACATATAGTGGCGGCGGCGGTAGGTAGGTAGGTGGGGCGCGGGGTGAGGGTGTTCGAGGGATTAGGGTTCGGATGAAATTTCAATCGTTAGATTTGGATCCAAGGGTCACAAAACCACATGGATTTGTACAAGGAAACTCAAATTGGTGGTCTCACATTTCCTTTTTTTTTTTAAAAAAAAATCCCGTGGCGTTTGAGCTGGACAATGCGGCTGGGCTAGTTGTATTGTACATAGAAGTGTACTCAGTCTTCACTGACCAGTGGGACCATCCGCAGTCTGGCCCCACATTCAGCGACCGCAGGCTTAGCCGGGAGGTGTCCGCTCCCCAGAGGTTTCAGGCCGGAGGACTGCAGCCGCGGAGCCGCCCCCGCCCGGGTCGTCTGCCTGCCCACGTTCTGCCTGCCTATAAAACGTGCCGCCCGGTCATCAAGCTAGTCAGTTACTCCTTCGCTCCGCTCCTTCCACTTTCGTCTCCCACCTCGCAAAAACCCCGCTCCTCCACCATGGCTTCGCGTGGGCGCGGCGGCGGTTTCGGAGGGCAAGGCGCTGGCGGTGGGCGCGGCGGCGAGGGCCGGGGGCGCGGGATCGGTGGCCGCGTCTGTGGCGGCGGCGGTGGTGGTGGTGGTTACCCTCAGCCGGGAGGCGGCGAACCCGGAGGCCGAGGCGGCGGCGTGGGCCGTGGGCGCGGGATCGGCGGTCGCGGTGACGACGGTGGAGGCCGCGGACCCGGAGGCCGAGGTGGCGTCGGCTACCACCAGCCGCCGCCGCGAGCGCACGGGAACGTCGAGGGCGGCGGAGGCCGGGGCCGCGGCGGCGTGGCGTTACCAGTACCAGCCCGCCCCGCTGCGCCGGCATTTCCGGCCGCGGCATCGTCTTCTGCTGCGCCGCCGCCAAGTCCGGCGCAAGCGCCGCCTCGTGGCCCCGTCGGGGCCGCGGCTGGAGTTGCCTTGGCGTCTGGCATGGGGAGGTTGGCCGTGGCGGACGACCCCGCTCCTCCCGCGCCTGCGGCAGGAAGATCCGAGGCGCGCCAGCCTCCGCAGGCTCCGCCGGTCTCGAGCAAGGGGATCGCGCCGCCTGCGCGCCCCGGGTTCGGCACGTTGGGGAGGAAGATCCTCGTTCGGGCGAACCATTTCGTGGTCAAGGTTGCCGACAACGACCTCTGCCATTATGATGTGAGCTCACTCTTCATCTTCTTCCTCCCAACTTCTCGTTTGGTATTGTGCATCTTGCAGCGTCCCTCCATTTTCTTGTACTTTTGCAGTTTGCGGGGTGTCCAATTATCCAGCAACTGTTCTTGACATTATTTTGATCTTTGTACATGTTGTCGTGTCCAATTATTCAGCATTTGTTCTTGACATTATTTTGATCTTTGTACATGATCTCTGACGCTAGTCGTTAGGTGCTTTCCATTTCTATCACTGCAATCATGTGCCCGGATGAGGCTCACCTTGCTCCTATGAGCTGCGGTTTTCTTTCTTTTTCACCTTTCTATTTTAGAGTTTTGGCCGCCCGGTAATTTTGCAGGAGTTACCATTTCCTGGGTCTGTTCGCTTGGTATACCGTGCGATTTTCGCGTACTAGCTATCTAGCTTCCGATTCCGATGGATCCGCAGCTTTTTCCTTCGTGGAAGTATATTAGCCGTCCGATTTCTTTCATTTTTTATAGGATCTAAGTACCAGTACTTTTCCTAGCTGCCGTTATTGAGCAAATGTGCGCGTGCCTTACTTACTGCCTTGTTGGTGTAAGGAGGGGGTCACCGGTCACATATGTCTTCTTTGTTCAGTATGCGTGTGAGGAAGCTTTGTTGCTTTTCACCATTTCCTATGAAGAGGGGCGAAGAAATGACCAGTCATTACTCCTTTGCCAATGATATACATTTTAGGCAAGGTTTTTGGTACTCTGGTGGTTGCACGGTGGATTCTTTGTGTCTCGTGGTCCTGGGGAGTGTTCTTTGTGGTTCTTGGTAGCGGTTCCTACGGGAGGTTTGGGGGTAGCCATGGGCTTTATGTTGTGGACTGGTGGTTGTTTATGTTGTGGACTACCGTTTATGTTGTGGACTTGTGGTTGTGTGTACGCGCCCAGCAACCATGGATGAATATTTCTGCTTCTTTATCAAACAAAAAGAAGAAGAAACATATGGGGAGTGGATGTCAGCTTGAGATTCTGAATTTATTTACCAGAACAGGTTCGAAACCTGCATACCTGATCAGTGGCACTGGCACTACACTAAGCTTGTAATTGATACACATATCCATTTTTTTGCCATCTTGCTCGATTTTGTCCTGGCTTTTGTTTGCTGAAATCTGTGTATGTATACAAGATATATTTGATGTTTATCTCTCTTAATGTCCGATTGAAAGTTTTTTTTTTTTGTGCTTCATATGTATTTGACTCGACCCATACACACTATCAGGTTTTAATCATTCCTGAACCAAAGGCAAGAAGAATGAACAGGGTGATTTTGTCAGAGCTTCTCAAGGTGCATGGTGCGACATCCCTTGCCAATAAGATACCTGCCTATGATGGAAGCAAGAGCCTGTACACTCCAGGCGAGCTGCCATTCGAATCAAAGGAGTTTGTTGTCAAGTTGGGGCGCAGAGAAATGTAAGTACCACTCCCGTGTCCTATGTGCAATACACATGTGACTTGCAGCTGATGAAATTTGCATCCTGTTACTTTAATTGCTGAAATTCAGTGAGTACAAGGTGACAATCCGATATGCGGCACGGCCAAGCCTGTACCCTCTTCAGCAATTCCTCAAGGGTCAGCAAAGGGACGCACCATATGACACAATTCAAGCACTGGATGTTGTCCTGAGAGAGTCGCCTTCTCTCAAGTAGGATATCAATGACTGTCATTTGTTCACTGTTTCTTTTTTGATGTATCATTATTGTTGTGCTGCTAACCATGTGCTTAATAATTTCCTTCTGTTTTGCAGTTATGTCACTATTTCTCGATCCTTCTTCTCCAAGGAGTTTGGTGATGGGGAGGACATTGGTGGTGGGCTAGAATGCTGGAGAGGATATTACCAGAGCTTGCGCCCAACTCAGATGGGCCTCTCATTAAACATTGGTAAATTATTTTATCCAAAAAAATTGCATTAATGATTTACTCGATTTTGATTGTGTCTCAACATTGAGGGTTGTAAACCACACACAAGTATGGCAATTTCAACACTGTACCGAAATTTCAGTTTGGGAATGTGTGTAAGAGCTCCGGATGGCTCCGGTTCCTTCATGAACTGCAAGCCGGTGAAATTACGAATTTTGGTTTCACTGGAATTGGCTCCTCAGTGCATTGTAGCAAGGAGCTGGAGCCATTTGGACCCATGCTGAATGGGGGCCTTACATTTAGTAGAATATAGATGGGGCCTTTTTTTTTTTTTTTTTTTTGTGATGAATGTCCATGTGCATTTGTTTTCGTTTTAACCTCTTGAACTCACTTCTGTTCAGATACATGCTCGACTTCATTTTACCAACCTATCCATGTGGTAAAATTTGTTGCTCATTGTCTTCGGCTGACAAACCCTGCCCAACCTTTTTCAGACAGGGATCGTTTGAAGGTAGCAGTCAACAAAAATTGTCATATACAATTTAACTACAGTAACCGACTGATCTGTTTCTATCTACAAATTTTCAGCTTAAGAAAGCCCTGCGTGGAGTTCGTGTTGAGACTACACACCAGCAGGGAAAAAGAAGCATCTACAAGATAACTGGGATTACTCCTGTTCCTTTGGCTCAGCTGAGGTACCTATCTGTTCATATCTCTTCCCTCCTTGACTGTTTGGTCTAGTACCATGACTAACTTATTCATTTCCATTTCTTGTCTTCAGCTTTTCTTGTGACGAAAACCCTCAGTTGACTGTTGTCCAGTACTTTGCACAACGGTACAATTACCGGCTGCGCTACACTGCTTGGCCCTGCCTGCAGTCCGGCAGTGATTCTAAGCCGATATATTTACCAATGGAGGTAATATTTGCATCTCTGTGATTTCTACACAGCACCTGGTGCACCATGCAATAGTTATATGCATAATTTTTTTGCAGGTGTGCGAAATCATTGAAGGGCAGAGGTACCCTAGGAAGCTCAGTGACACACAGGTGGCCAGCATACTGAAGGCAACATGTAAACGTCCTCAGGAAAGGGAGCAGAGCATTATTCAGGTATAGGCCAAGATAACTTTGGCTTTGACACTGCTTTTTCAATTGGCATGTGGCCTAGTACATTTAAATGTGTAATAACATTTTGTACTGACATTTTTCTTTTGAAATTTAATATTTTTCTCTTTCATCTGATCTTTTGTTTGGTTATCTTGTATAGATGGTTCACCACAACAACTATTCAGCTGATAAGATGGCACAGGTGTTTGGGATCACTGTGGCCAACCAGATGACTAATGTGCAAGCTCGTGTTCTGCCTGCACCTATGGTCGGTATCTATTATGCAGCATTCTCAATTTGATGATTTGTACTTTATCTTTTTAATTAATTCTAAGAAAGATCTAACATATAAACTTGTTTCAGTTGAAATATCATGAATCTGGAAGGGAGAAAACCGTTGCACCAAATTTGGGGCAATGGAATATGATTAACAAGGTGATTCTATATGCTGCTTAGTTAAATTTCCTGATCTGATTTTTTTTATTTCAAGATCATTTTCATTTAACGTTGATATAAGTACATAAAGTGCAAACAAAATATTTGGTGGTTCGTAGAGTTTGTTATTGTTGGAATTTAGATTAGTCTTCCTGCTGAGGTTCACTTTTTGTTTCCAGAAAATGGTCAATGGTGGAAACGTGCAAAACTGGACTTGTTTGAGCTTTTCACGGCTTCCACTTCATGTAGTAGACAGAATATGCGAGGACTTGGTTCAGATGTGCAATTCCATTGGCATGGTAAATTCGTGCATATGTTTCTGGATACTATAATCTAATCATCAGCCACAGTATGATGAATTTCTCGTCAACGATTTTTCAGGTTTTCAGTCCAAGGCCAGTGACAGAAGTTCAGTCAGCCTCACCCAACCACATAGAGGCAGCTTTAAGGGATGTTCACATGAGGGCTCCGAATTTGCAGCTGCTTATTGTAATTCTTCCCGATGTTTCTGGTCAATATGGTGAGTGCATCTTTGAAAAAAACTGTAAATTTAAATTTTATGAAAATAAAATTACATGCACGTTGATATGGGAAACTTTCTTTACACAATTCTATGGTTAAAGTTAACCAGTAGCAAGTTATATTGCTTTTGTGTGGCAGACACAATGAAATTTATTATGTGTGCATGCACAAGGCATATTATTCGCATTGTTGTGTAGCAAATGTCAGTGTACAGCAGCATTTATGCTTGGTTTTATGGTAATCTCATTGTTGTGCAATTTTGTAGGGAAAATTAAGAGGATCTGCGAGACTGACCTTGGTATAGTATCTCAGTGCATCAATCCGAAGAAGAACAAAAACAAGCAGTATTTTGAAAATGTCGCCCTTAAAATCAATGTGAAGGTCAGTGCAGTTTACTGCTTTCTTCTCTCTTGTGTGGTTCAGCTGTTATGGAAATTGAAATTTATTCTTCCTTTTATCAGGTTGGAGGGCGCAATACGGTGCTTGAGAGAGCCTTTGTGCCTAATGGAATACCTTTTGTCTCAGATGTGCCAACAATCATTTTTGGTGCTGATGTTACCCATCCTTCAGCAGGAGAAGATTCCTCAGCTTCTATTGCAGCTGTCAGTTTCTTGTTCTCTACCAATACTTGTTACGTTCAAATGCTATATTAAAAGAATTTTCTCTCCACGTTTCAAATTTTACTCCCAATGGAAATGTTGCGACACAAAGTAATGGAATAGATGGTATAACCTTTTGCAGGTGGTTGCGTCCATGGACTGGCCAGAAGTCACAACATATAAAGCACTTGTCTCGGCGCAAGCACATAGGGAAGAGATTATACAAAATCTCTTCTGGACTGGTAAAGATCCAGAGAAGGGCACTCCAGTGAATGGTGGAATGATAAGGTAATTTGTATCCTTTGTGTTCATGAGTATTGTTGAGTGAAAGAGGTGACAGTTTGAAACTAAAGTGCGGCTGAATTATGCTCTGCAGGGAGTTGCTGACTTCATTCTTTAGGAGGACTCGCCGAAAGCCCGAAAGGATTATATTTTACAGGTATTTGCTTGACTTAATATTTACATAACCCTTGGATGAAGCCTTCATTTTGGCTCCCTTCACTTTTGTTTTGTTCATTTAGGGATGGAGTAAGTGAGGGACAATTCAGCCACGTTTTGCTCCATGAAATGGATGCAATCCGGAAGGCCTGTGCCTCTATGCAAGATGGGTATCTACCCCCAGTGACATTTGTGGTGGTACAGAAAAGGCACCACACAAGGCTCTTCCCTGAAGTTCATGGAAGGAGAGATCTTACTGACAAAAGTGGAAACATTCTTCCTGGTTAGTAACATGATCTTCATCCTTGTTTATATAACTTAATAAAGTAAAAGTAAACACGCAGAAGAAACATCGACCTTAGCATTAGCATTAGTCAGTGAGAATTGGACCCTGCCACCCTGATTGGCTTAAAGACAATGACCACACTAGCTACACTATATCATATGAGATCTCGCTTCTAACGTAAGTATATGATATTATTTTGAGCCACATGTTAATTGTGATTTGTTACTTCTTTTTCCTGTTAAATTACACAGGAACCGTGGTTGATACCAGCATTTGTCATCCCACTGAGTTTGATTTCTACCTTTGTAGCCATGCTGGAATCAAGGTATGTGTCAGACCCTTGGCCCCTTGTGTGTCAGACACTCAGGCCGTGTGCCTTTTGATTGTGTACTATTTGTCACTCTGAATGTAACTTTTGATTGTGTACTATTTGTCACTCTGAATGTAAATTCATTTCTTCAGGGAACAAGCAGGCCAACACACTATCATGTCCTCTATGATGAGAACCATTTCTCGGCTGATGCGCTGCAGATGCTCACAAACAGCCTGTGCTACACGTAAGCTTGACCGACTCCCATTGACCACCGCTCCAACTTTTGTGTTACTTAATTGGTTCCCCATCCAATATATTTGCTGCCATCTGAACTCAAGCTTATTCTTTGTTTTGCAAATGCAGATATGCACGTTGTACACGCGCTGTCTCAGTTGGTAAGTCGAATACTCTCACCAATCTGTTTGTGTGATTATCCAAGTATTTCTGCTTCATTACTTGGGGAGATTAGTTTTCTTGTTTCTTTCTTTATTTGGGTCCAGATTGATGATCTTCGAGTTACATGTTTAGCACTGAAATATTTATTCTGATCCTGCTTCATGCAGTTCCACCTGCCTACTATGCTCACCTGGCAGCATTTCGCGCAAGGTACTACGACGAACAAGGTAGCGCCGATGGGACCTCAGTTGTCAGTGGCGGCGCCACCTCGACCGGCGGCGGTCCACCTGCGTTCCGCAGACTCCCCCAGATCAAGGAGAATGTGAAGGATGTGATGTTCTTCTGCTGATTACCCTGCTGCCAGCTGCTCTTTGAATATGTTTCAGGCTGCCTATGTATGAAACAGGCTTTTTTTTATGCGAGACCCAGTTGGTGTATTTGGATCTGTGTTAAACAGTTAAAATGGTATTTATGGTTATCCTGACTATATTTTGCATGGTTGTTGCTTGTGAATATTTGTCGTGTTGTTTTTTCCCTTTTAAAAATAACAGTATCCATTCCATGGAATTTGGGTAGTGCTAGTGAACTGCAGTGTCTGATCTGGGCCGTGACAGTGCAAGATATATACCTTTGCTTAAGGCCCAACCGGCTCAACAGGAGGCCAGACAAAGGAAATTAATTACGTGGCCTGACAAGCTGAGTTGGCTAGACCGCTCGAGCAAGCCTTGGACGGGCATTGATGGGCTCACTGCATTATCTCCGATTGACGCTAATACTCCATTAAGCGTTATCCTTAGCTAATACTCCATCCGCAAGCTAAAATATTTCAGAATTTCTGTTTACACCAATGGAAAAGGAGGAAAAGGCGAAGAACATCTCTGGCTCCTCCCGTGTTTGCATCTAGGCGAGTGATAGCTGCTCCTCGTTCCTTTCCCTTTTTATCTCTCTCAGCGCATGCAACAAGTGACATTGGTAATGTATTTATAGCTATTTTTAGTTAATTAGGTAGGCTAGCTTTACACTTCTGTTTTCATATGTGCACGCAGCACGCCCTAGATAAAATTCATGTTTCATGCTGGACATATCTCCAATCGTAAGTGAAATATGACTTATATAGCACATGTTCCATGGGATCGGCTCACCATTAATTTCCACCTCTCCTTTGATGCTTGACATCTCGATCGTAGGTGACATATGACTTATATAGCACATGTTCCATGGGATTGGCTCACCATTAATTTCCACGCCTCTCTGTTCTTTCATTTCTATGCATTGTAAGCTTCACAATTTTCTCCATAGTTATTTCGCTTCCTTTCCCTCTACTCCTACACAGATCTGTTTTCTATCTATGCAGACAAAGAAAAATGACTCTAGATCCCTTTTCTTTGCCCTGGTTAACACAAGCTCCAAATCCCTTGGTGGTGCAAAGTTTGTGTGTTTGCCACTCTTATTTGGATTCTTAAACTCTCAAGTGGCCAAATAGCAGCACAACGGCGTTTGGAAATGCCACAGAGGTGGGCAGGAATTTCAACCACCTCAAAGACAATCGATTTTTATTACCGAGACGGTTACAATCAACCGCCTCGCAAAATTGATTTACGAAGATGGTTGAAAAATAAGAAAATCCTAAAATATATTAATCAAGTCGGGCATTATAAGAGGCTTGCCTCAAAAAATATTTGCATATTCGGAGGGGAACCTATTATAAGGCCCACCTCCGTTAATGTGGATGAGGCCGATGCAAAGCCCATAACGACCCCTCCTCTCGGACTTACATAAATAGCAAAAGTTAGGGTTTACACTCGTCCCCTCACTCCCTCTCTCCCAACCCGGCAGCCGCAGCATGGCCTCCATCTCTCTCGCACCCTCTCACTCTCTTCATCTCCCTCCCATCTGCATCTCTTTCCCAGGCGCCCCTCTCCCTCCCATATCCTGCCCCCTCCCCTCTTCTCTAACCCATGTGGTGGCCTGGCGGTGAGCGGCCCAGGAGACAAAGGCACAAGCCCGACTGAGGCGGTGGCTACATTGAGCTCCTCATCTTAGAGCTCTGAGGTGTACCCGATGGCAGTAGCTCAAGCTTCCTTCTCAGCACCACCCGACGACCGTGGATAGAGCTTGAGAGGTACCTGTGGCGGAGGATCCAACTCCCTCTGTGCGGATCCACCTCTCTCCACATGAATCGACCTTCCCGGCTACGGATCGAGCACATTGGCATGGATGCCACTCCCCTCGTGTGGATTCGGCGAGGACAAGTCTATTTCACCACCGCTGATGGCAGATTTGATGGGAAGAAGTCTAGTTGACCACCATGGTAGCGAGCACGAGATCTACGCGCGGCTATGGCGAGCGGACATGCGTGATGTGGAGCTGCGACCCCAACGAGCGGCGGCGGATCCAAGCCTAGTATGTGCTAAAAGGCTTTTTTTTCCTTTTCTTAATTTGATTTACCAAGGTGGGAATTTGAAATGCCTCGGTAATAGTTCAATAATGGTGACCTTTAATCTGATGAGGTGGAAGTGATGCCCGCCTCACTTAATGATTTTTGCTCACTTTGTGAGAAGTTTTTAGGTAGTAATGAACCTACTACTAAAATCATGATCCATTTAGGCATGAATATTAACGATTCATTGTCCTATTTGATTATGTTTCATAGGTTCCATGGAGTGGATGACAAGGTGGTCAAGGAAAGCAAAGGCCTCCTTGCTATGAAGAGGACAATGACGAACAAGGCGGAGAAGGACATGACGAAGAAGGATGTTCTTCGGCCCCTGTCATGCTACCGATGGCAATTCCCTTTCCTTTCATTTGTATTTTCTCTCCATATATAAACCAAGTAGAAAGTTTGACTTTACACTTGTGTGCCTTACAGTTCTATCCTATGTGTTGTACACACTAATTAATATGGAATTAACCTTCAAAAAAACAAAAAGGTCCACTTGTGTGTGTCCAAGGTTCCAGTGGGCACTCGCCTAGGCGCAATTAAGACGAATCGGAGGGTGCCCGCCTCGCCTATGAGGGTAGGCGGAACCCTAGTCGGGCAGAGGTCACCGATGAGGGAGGAGCAGGTGGCGGCGAGTGGACGAGAGAGGGAGATGGCAGCGGAGGGCAAGAGAGAATCCGCGGCGGCGGCGCAGGAGGCTAGCGGCGGCGGCGGCCATAGCAGAGGAGGCACAGGGGCAGCGTGGCGGAGAGTGCGAGAGACACTGAGGAGGCAGGGATGGGGGTGGAGGACGGCGCAGAGGAGCCAGGATGTTCTCGGTGAACAGTGGGGAGGAGGAGTGAAAGAGGGCAGCGAACGGCGCGGACAAGATGGATTCGGTGAACGGTGTGTGTTGGATAGGCCGGGGAAGGAAGACGCAGGGATAGGTTTTGGATCAGGTTAGGATATGGGCTTGTGGGCTGCTTATGGGCCTTTCTATACAACTCTTGGTCCATAGGTGTCCTGTTTTTCTTTTCTTATAAGCTTTTATAGTAAAATATGAATGAATTTAAAACACCTAGGAAAATGCCTAGGAATGTCTAGGCAAAATTAATCCCACCTAGGCGCTAAGCTGAGGGTCAGCGCCAAGAATCCGCCTAACGCCTAGCGAAACTTTGTGTGTGTCATACACAAAAAAAAACTTCCTAAAGTTTAAGGGTCCTCGACCTTGCCTCCGCTCTCATCACCTACATGATTGCCTGAAGTTTTCCTAATATGATGTCACTACTTGCTACCTTAAAACATTGACAAACCTTTGTATAGTGTTGACTCCTATTTTGGTAAGTGTTAGACTTCATGACCAACGTGCTTGTATAGCAACTTAAATGACCTTTCGACATTCTATATCTAGCATCGATATGCCTAGTTAATCACTCGAACATTCCATCAGAAATGAATATGGATATTTTTATTTTTACATTTGAACATTCTAATACTTTGATAAACCAGTCAATTCATCTTGCGTTATCAAACTTGTGTGCAGATGCCACATCCATCATTGCTAACTAGTCGAAAATCTTGTCTTTGGTAGGACTAAGCAGGATTCAACTATGGTGGTTACACGAAGATGTCCTATGAAGAGCAGGAGGTGCTAGCTTTGCCATGGAAATCTTCTGTCTTCACGAAGCAAGCCCAAAGTAAGAAACTCCGATCCACTTCTTTAAAAACAAGTTCTTAAAATTTCCATTCTACAAAATGTTAGGAGAAAAATTCTAGGCATGTAAAACCTAGCTAATCACCATTCTCCATTGCACTGAATCTACTTGTCACTAGTATTCTCTTGTTTGATTTTAGTATATATGATATAATGGTGCCTAGATGCTATGTGATGGGTCTTTATTTTTTTGGCTACATGCCGTGCATATGCACTCTAGGTGCGGTACACATGCATTAAAGTGAGCCCGTGCACGATGTATCGAGACACACGCAGGAGAATCACCGCCCAGGCCAGCCATCACTTAACCGACTCTTTGTCGTCTGAATCTCAACCAAATTATTCGAGACCACTTCCCTTTGGCTTACACTTTACACTTGTGTGCCTTACAACACAATTATATATGTGTTGTACACACTAATTAATATGGATTTAGCCTTTGAAAGAACAAAAAGGTCTACTTGTGTGTGTGTCATACGACAAACATCCCTTTTGATTTCATGAACCCCCTCTCTCTAATGCCTTGCACAGGTTGCTACAACCTCATTGAATTGTTGAACAACCACTACCGGAATCAAGTTTTTTGCCGATGGCCGGCCGCCATCGGCAAAGCTCCTTTTCCCATCGGCAAAGAGTTTGCCGATGGCAAAGGTCAGTGGCCATCGGCAAACCCCCATCGGCAAACAATTCATCGGCAAAGCCGGGTTTGCCGATGGCCACTGACATTGGCAAAGCCGGGTTTGCCGATGGCCACTGACATTGCCATCGGAAACCTTTTGCCGATGGCCACGCGTGCCATCGGAAAAGCCGCCACGTCAGCCGACGCGCCGTCAGGCTGACGGTGGCTTTGCCGATGGCTGACGTGGCCCCGGCCATCGGCAAAGATTTATTTATTTTTTTTGAAATTTTTTTGCCGATGGCCTCGGCCGTCGGCATTAAGTTTGCCGATGGCCGAGGCCATCGGCAAAAAAATTTCAAAAAATAAAAATAAAAATGGGTTTGCCGATGGCCATGGCCATCGGCAAAGTTATGGCAAGTTTGCCGATGGCCCTGGCCATCGGCAAACCTGGGGATTAGCTGAATCATAACCCCAGGTTTGCCGATGGCTAGCCATCGGCAAACCTGGAAATTTTTTTTTTATTTTTTTCTGTTTTCTTTCCATTTACATTACAATTTAGCACATGCATCACATATATATCAATTAACCCACATATATAGCATATAATCCACATATATAGCAACGAAATACGGTTTTAAGCATCGATACATTTCCATCGGAATCCAAACATATCCGGGCCACAAGCAAAAGAGTCATACATGTCACAAGTCATCCATACATATCTCACAAGCTACAAGACTAAACCTAGCTAGTGGCGCCATCCCCTTGGGTCCCGGAGCCCCAGCAGCATCCTCCCACGCAGGCCAACTCGGCTGCCCAGGGCCGCGGCGTCTTGCCCGGGCCGACGTCTGCGGAGGGAGCACGCGGGACGGAGTGCCCCGGGTGCGGAGGGAAGGCGGCGAGCCCGGAGTGCGGGTGCTGCGGCCACGAGTACCCCTGCGGCGGTGGAGGACCCCGGTGCGTCGCGTGGGGAAGCCCGGTACGGTGGCGTGGGGAGGCTGCGTGCCGTGGAGAAGCTCCTGGTGGGCTTGGAGTCGGGTTCGAACCCGCCGACGGTGCCTGCACAAAGAACAAGTGATGTAATTAGTACAACTCCCCTGCAAAATTTCGGCAGCACCTCCCCTGCACGGGGAGGTTCCAAAACCTGCAAAAAACATGGCACGAAGGCCAAACATGGGCACGAAGGCCAAACATGGCACGAAGGCCAAACATGGGCACGAAGGCCAACTGACGCGACAAGCTAAAGCGAGAGGCAATGTACTCACCCGACCAAGTCCAGGAAGAGGCAGTGCACCAGGCAGTGGAACTACCGGTGGTGGAGCGTAGATCGAGGCAGGAGGCTCCTCCATTCCCGGGATCTGGGCCGCGAAGTGCCTGCCCAACTGACGCTGGTAGTGCGCCGTCAGTGCCGCCACCTGCTCCTGAACCCGCGCCGACATCCTCGCCTCAATCCTCGCCTCAATGGCCGCCTCCCGCTCCTGCTCCCTGGCCTTCATCTCCTCGATCGTGGCCTGCAATATTACACCAGCACGATTGATGTTATTTGAAGGCGAGGCTACATCATGAAGGCGAGGCTACATCATGAAACTCCACTTACACGAAGACTCGCGATCACTGCGCGCGCGCTTTCTGCCTGCCGAGGCGCTATGGGGATCTGCGATCCGCCCCACTTTCCCGGTCTCTCTGCGGATCTCGGTCGGCGTCTCAACGAAGGACGGGTCGATGGCGGCTGTTGGCCAAGTAGTACCGGCCGTCTTGCTTCCCTCCTCCAACCCTCTGCAGGAGGTCGGTGTCCGGGGCTCGGTGGCGGGGTCGTAGGTGTCGCCATGTTTCGCTCGAGCTGCGGAGGTGTACTTGGTGAGCCTCTCGTAGACCGTCGGGCTGGTGTACTTCGCTTTGCCGATGTGAGCAAGCGCGAACCCCGTGAACTCGTTGATTTGCTCACCACCATGCGACGACGACTGCGAGGAAAACACAAACATGGTTACAAGTAGTGACAATTGAGCGCTATAACAAATGCATCAACGAAGGATACATACCCATCTGTCCATGTACTGCGCGGATCGGGCTCCCTTGGTGGTGTGAGACCCCCGACCGGTCGAGCTCCGCCTTGCGTTTCAAATGACGTCTCGGGCGCTCCGCGTACGCCGCGGCGTACGCCACCCTCCGACAATTGCCTCCCGGCGGTCCTCGTACTTGCTGCACCGGCCCGAGGCATCTCGCATGACATTGAAGTTTTTGATATTACGGATAATGAATGGAATGTGTCATGTAAGAAATCATAACGGATGTTTCTGCCTAATTACCCGCAAGTCTTGCTCCTCGGTGAGGTCGGTCTCCTCCCCGACAAGACAACTCCGGGCCTCCGTCTTACTTATCTTCGATTCTTCATGTTGGCGTAGTAGCGATGACGGCACCGGGTACGCGCCTCGTAGAACATGTCCCCGAGCCGGTCGGCGCACACCACGTCCTGCTGCTGCGACGCCCGCACCTCGTCCACCCCCTCGTCCAACTTGAAGTACAACGCACACGGGCATCAAACATCATTTCATTGTTTGAAAGAAGTCCAACGAATAATGTTGTATTGAGATATGTGATGCGATGCAAAGACTCACCCGAACTCATCCTTGATCTTCCGAGCAACGACTTTTCCACGGTCGTCCGTGATAAGGTAGAAGTCCCGCCAATCCTCAGACACGATGGTCTCACCCTTGGGGGTGACGACCAAACCGAGGAAGTGCTTCTTAATCGCGAGGCTCGGATGCTAGTTGGATAGCGTGAGCACTCCTTTTTTGTCACCTTTTTCCAGCCCACACGAGTCATTAACGGCAATTGTTAGTACGCATTTTGAATTTGAAAATGTCATACGAACAAGTGTAGAAATCAACAATGGTTACTTACTTGCCCGCGGGCCGGATCACGGGCACTCGTCGGCGGGCGGAGGGTCGGGAGCTGGTGGGGCCGCGGCCGGAAGGGCTTACGAGGAGCTGTGGAACTCGAGCCGCCCGCGGACTCCTCGTCGCCACCACGGACCTCGTCGTCACCACCCTCGCCGTCCTCGTCGTCTCCACCGCCGCCGCCGCCACCGTCACCGGTCGTCGTCCTCGTCGTCGCCTCCTCCTCCCGGGAGGCCGTCGGGAACGGCCTCCTCGACGGCGTGCGGTGTCGTCCCGCCGGGGGCCTCCGACCCCGGCCCGGGTGGATGGCTCCACCTCAAGCTCCTCGTCCTCGTCCTCGTCCTCGCGGTGGTCGGCCGCCACGTGCTCCTCGTCCTCGAGGTGGTCGTCCTCGCGGTGGTCGGCCGCCACGTGCTCCTCCTCCTCGGGCCGCTGCGTCCGGTACCTCGGCCGGACGTTCGGCGTGGCCGCTTTCCGCTTTGGCATTTTGTCGAGTGCACGCAATGACAAAGATTAGAAGAGTTAGTATTAATGACAAATACTTGTAAAGAAACATAAATGCAAAGCAAAATTAAGAACTGCAAGGTAATATTAATAACAATATAGTATTACATGAATTAGAAATTATCTCCGCGAAAGGCAATATTGCCGGCGGCGCTCGTCCTCATCATCGGTAGTGTCATCATCACTATCAATATTGTCGAGCTCTCTTTCATCCTCATCATGATCAACATCCTCCTCAACAACTACATCGCGTCGCCACCTTTGCCATTCCTCAAGGATTCGTAAGTCCTCGGCATCGTGTACCTCATCACCCTCGTCCTCATCGATTTCGTTGTTTACTTCCATACCCATCAGCGAAGCAATGTCTATCTCCAACCTACCTTCTAGCCCCTCAGGTTGATAGAACTCATCATTCCTTGGGTCAAAGTTGTAATCATCATCGTTTGGGACCGCCGCTTTACCGTGTGGCGATACCATGTGCACAAGGCTCCAACCCGCAAGGCGCACATCATTTTGGTTTGCCCATGGGAGGTAATAAACTTGCTTGGCGTCTCGGTTAGCCACAATATAGACATCGTCTCCTCCATATTTGGAATCCTCTCGGATTTCGACTAGCCCAATTGATGTGTCCTTTTTCGTGACCCCGGGATCGAACCAATGGCATTTGAATACCACTCGGCTTACAACCTAGGTCTTTGCCAAAGTCAAGCTCAAATATCTCATCGACTATGCCGTAATAGTCCTTCCCATCCGTGCGGGCGTACGAACTCCGCGCACGTGGTTTTTAGGTTGCCCCGTTTCTCTTCGTACTTTCTCGTGCGAAAGCGATAGCCATTCACGTCATAAACGTTGAATGACCTGACACTACGGTCAAAGCATTTGCCCACACATCTCAATGCGGGACTCATTTCCGCATCAAAATTAGCTGCGGGGTTAGGACGGGTAGATAGTTACATTACTCGCTCATAGGAGCAAAGCGGAATCTCAAAGTCGAAAAGAGGTTACTTGGATGGTACCTTGCTACGAACCAATTGACGAAATCGGGCTTATTATGTACGAGAAGATGGTCTTTTTCATCCTCGGTAGGAGCCATCTTGCCCCTCCGGTGTTCAATGATAAATTCCCCGGAGAAACAATAGACAAGGGGGTGAATAGGTGGAGGATAGTGGCGGCATA
This sequence comes from Themeda triandra, assembly GCA_018135685.1. Classification (NCBI taxonomy): domain Eukaryota; kingdom Viridiplantae; phylum Streptophyta; class Magnoliopsida; order Poales; family Poaceae; genus Themeda; species Themeda triandra. The sequence goes on along the minus strand of JAENPR010000280.1, from coordinate 446,251 downwards.
TTTAACAAGCTAGCTCATCGAGAACTTACTCTTGATAATCTCGGGTTTCTTCAAGGTTCAGCAACAAGTATATCATGATAGTGTGCCACTCATCATGCATCAAGTACACGTTGGTCCCTGCGCTGCTCTCCCGAGATCCCCTTTGAAAAGGCCGAGGTGCATGAATTCTCGTCGATGTTGTAACGAGGGGTTGGATCTCCCGGTCTTTGAAGTTTTTCGGTATAGTACGCTGTGTGAATGTCGACACCTCCTCCATAATGAATGCCTCTGCAACGGAAGCCTCAATTTTGGCTTTATTTTTACACTTCTTCCGAAGTAGCTTTAGACACCTCTCGATTGGATAGCACCACCGGTGTTGCATGGGCCCCCCAACCGTGCCTCCTTGGTAGGTGCAAAATGAGATCTTTGCATGGAGAGGAAGAAGCCTGGTGGAAATATCATCTCCAACTTGCGAGAGCAACTTTGGTACTTGTTCCTCCGAGTTCAACACAAACTTCCCGAGACAACTCCTTGGCACAAAGGCGGTGGAAGAAAAAGCTCAACTCTGCCGGGACGCGCCACACCGGCTCGGGGAGGTATCCCCGGTCATCGCGGGAAGGATACGCTCAATCCGGATGTGGAAGTCATGACTCTTCATCCCTACGACTTTGCCGGTCTGCAAGTTCACGCCCGCCGTCGCCGCATACCCATCGGGAAACTTAGCTTCTTCATCCACTCCGGTGCTTCCTTCCTATGTGGCCTCTTCGGGATGTAATCGGCCGGGCCCTTCTTCCATCTCTTGCCCGGCGCGAGGGCCTTCATCACTAGATGTGGTCTATCACAAATCGTTTCAATGTCCAGTCTAGCCTTAACGTTGTCCTTTGACTTCTTGCCAATCTCCATGAGTGTTGCCCGAGTGCCTCGGCGACATTCTTTTCGTGTGCATTACATCGATGTTGTGTGGAAGAAGAAGGTCCTTGTAGTAGGGAGCCTAGTCAAGCCCGAGATATGAGTCCACATGTGCGTGGTACCATATCCTTTGAAACCACCATTCACGTCATCAATTTCGAGAGCCTCAATCTGTGCAAGGATGTCAGCTGGGCTCTTTTCCTTAGGGATGGGGCCGATGACTTGAACACCTTTCGTGAAGTGCTTTTTATCTCGTCTCAGTGGATGGTCCTCCTTTAGGAATTGACGATGTTTGTCGAAAGAAGAATACTTGCCACCCTTGGCCAGCCAGGTGAACATCACATCTGCCTTGCATGTTGGGCAAGGGAACTTCCCGTGAACACACCATGCGCTGAATAAGCCGTACGCCAGGAAGTCATGCATTGAGTACTGGTACCACACATGCATCGTGAAGTTCGTCTTTGTTGCTCGGTCATACGTCGGTACCCCCTCTTCCCATGCTTTTTACGCAATTCATCCCACACCGGGCCGCATGAACACACCCATGTTGTTGCCGGGTGTCCGGGTATTATCGGCGTCAAGAACACGTTCTTGGGTTCGAACATGACGCCGGGGAAGATTCGGGGGATCACGAACACGGGCCAACAAGTGTACGGGGCCGCACTCATCCCAAACGGGTTGAACCCATCTGTTGCCCGGTGCTACGCGTACATTCCGAGCCTCCTTGGCCTTTTTAGGATTCATGACATCGAAGTGCTTCCATGCCTCGCCATCCGCCGGGTGCTTGCATCTTGTCACCGTATCTTTTGCCATTTTTGTGCCACGTCATTTGTTTCGCCGACTCCGGTGTCATGTACTTGCCGCCACAGCCTCGGTAGTACGGGAAGGTGCCTAACCACCATCAAGGGGATCTTAGACTTTGTTTCTTACTGCCATCACTTGCCTTCTACCTCCACGTATCTAGAGGCTTTGCACTTCGGACGGTGTGTGTTGCTGTCTCTTCGTCTCCCCGAACAGGACACACCCGTTCTTACAAGCTTGGATTGGGTCATACGGCATCTTGAGTGCTCGAAGGAGCCTCGTGACTCGTACGTGCTCTTCGGCAACACGTGAAGCGCCGGAAGCAGCCCGCCAACCGTCGCCAACACGAGATCAAAACCTTCTCGGCGATGCCCGGTGACGCCTTCAAGCCTATTAGGCGTGAAATGGCATCCGGTTTAGAAATGTTGGTGTTCACGTGAAGGGGCTGCCGTGCCGCCTCCATCATGGTGTAGTACGCATTTCTTTGTGTCCTCTGGATCTTGTTCCTCCACCTCCGTTCCTTCACAGGCGCCAACGTCTGCCAGCATGTCTGCCATTCCGGCATCTGCATCAAACCCCGTGAGGTCCGGTATCACCACCGCCTCCCTAAGCCGCTTGCGTTCCCCATGGAGAGTCCATCGGGTGTAGTTTGGAACGTATCCATACTTCCAAATATCTTGCCACATCGGCCGCTTCTCTTTCCTTGTCTCGTTCTTACACTTGGCACGGGGACAAAACACCCGAATCGACCCTTTAGCGAGATGGGCCAAATGCTTGCTCTAGGAATTCATTGGTCCCCTTTATCCATTCCTCTGTCTTGTCTTTGAACCCCGTGTACATCCACTCACGGTCAGCCATCCTCGTCATGCGCCAACGTAAGCGAGTAACGAAACAAGAGCTGCATCTACAAGGCGTTCCTACCATCTAATAGGTGAAGGATAGGTCCTAATCCCACCCGAGGATGCGTAGATGAGGTTAGCTTCCATGCTCCGCTCCCGTCCGAGACGGAATTTCGGCAGCACCTCCCCGCTGTTCTCCCGATACACGTCCCGGCTGGGAGAGTGTGTATCCGGAGAACAACGGGGAGGGGCTGCTGAAACTCCGACTCGGACGGGGCGGAACATGGAAGCTAACCCATCTACGCATCCTCGGGCTGTCCAAAAAACGTGGACAATCCGAAAGAGAAACCGTCGCAGATATGCACTGATCCGCATACCAACGACCGCGAATCTCTTTCGGACGGGAGACGCCTAACTCGGTTACGCAATGTACTTACAACAACTATAAGACACGAGGGTGATTTATACCTAGGGTGGCGGCGCGGGCGGGTAGCGGGCCGGAGAAGAGTCGACGCGGTGCGGGAAGGCCCGCAACGCCCAAGAAGAAGATCGCCGTCACCGAGTAGCTCCCACAACTCCTCCTCCTACAAAAAGAGGAAAAAAGATTAGAAACCACTAAAAATTTCGGCAGCACCTCCCCTGCACGGGGAGGTTCCAAAACCTGCAAAAAACATGGCACGAAGGCCAACAAGCACCACGGCACGAAGGCCGATAAGCATAGCGGCACGAAGGCCGATAACCACAGCGGCACGAAGGCCGATAAGCATAGCGGCACGAAGGCCGACAAGAAGAGAAGGGTTCATATACCTTGCTCTCGTAGCCGAATCGACGACGGTGGAGGTGGAGGTGTCGGCGGGACGTACACGATCAAGCTAACACTGCAAGGATGAAATGACAGTCACACACACTTGTAGTTCACATTTACACTATTATTACTATATACATGCGAAGTTGTACTTAGCCAACTAGGCCATTTTGCCTTTGACCCACAAGAGAAATTCAAAGGTAAATTTATGTCCAGTTGCGAGGTAATTTACCAGAGTAGGAGTCCTACTCATTTGTTTCCTATAGAAGTTTCTTTTATTTTCCTTACCTCACATGCCCAAACCAAAATTCCATTGGGATATTGTGCTACAAAAACTACATGGAACGGCCCCACTATAGAAGTTAAATGTAATGTGTTCTTACTAACAGGTTTGCACACTAGCTAGATATATGACACATGTTGAATGCTGTAACAACCTGCAGTCAGTTTCACTGTACAAATATATGAATTCTGGAGAACAAGTGAGGCATCCGATTTCAATGGAAATTAGATGTAAGGACCAGAGTACTTTACTAAGCACAGTACTTTGCTAATGCAGTCTGCTACTAGAGATCCTGAGCAGAGCAGAGCAGGTAAGGCATGCGGTCTGCATCTCGTTCTACAATCCTGAGCACGTCAAAGCCTCGCCGCTTGCCGGACAGACGGCCGCCAGGACATGACCGGCTCGGACCTCCTCGACACGACGACACTCACGGCAGCCGGCGGTAGGCCGTCGATCCGGGTGGTCTGTGATGTGGGGGGCGGACCACCGTGGACGCCGAAACGGAGCACTGACCCTGCTCTGTGCTCCGGCGCTCTGCACGGCGGCGCCGGTGGCTCGGGTGGAAAAAAATTCTATGCAGGGGGACGGCGCGCACCTTTCGGGGAGGGGACGACGTAGTCGCGGAGGAGGTTGGGGAGCACCTCGCGGAGCTTGACCTCGAGAGCGGCGCTGCCGAGACGCGGGGTGGCCGGGGGCGGCGCTGCCGAGAGCGGCGGCGGTGGAAGCGCGCGCGGCGGGGATTAAGGTGCTGGCCGGGGCGGAGGAGGGGGATTGGGGGCTGGGCTTTGGAGGGAGGGAGGTGGAGCTGGTGGTCGGGAGCACGCGGCGCTCGTGAAGGCGGCGGGGGGTCGGGAGCGGCGCCGAGGTCGGGCGGCGGCGGCGCGTCGGCGGGGAAGGAGGGGGCCGCGGGTCGGGCGAGATCTGGATGGGGCCGTGGGTCGAGCGGGGCGGCGGGGGGCAGGCCGGGTGGCCGGCGGGGCTCCGGCGACCTCGGCGGAGTTGCTCCGGCGAGCTTGCGGCGGCGACGGGCCGGTGACGGTGGTGGCGCGCGGGCGCGATGGGGATCTCGGGCGCGGGCGCGATGTGGAGAAGGAAGGAGATAGGGTTGGCCTGGTGGGCCGGGCCTGTTTTCACTTTTTCAAAAAAAGACTTCGCCGACGGCCCGGCCGTCGGCAAAATCAGAATTTGCCGATGGCCACCTGGGCCCGGCCATCGGCAAACTATTTTTGCCGATGGCCTTCCTAGGCCGTCGGCAAAGCTTGTTTTTTTTTTTTGATTTTTGCTTCCAATTTTTTTCGGGTAACTTCCTACCTCAAATACAACCCACCTCCAAATCTTGGGACATTTTTGAACTTTTTAGCTATATTTCGTGAATTATTCCTGTTACTTTGGATTTTCCCAGCGACTCCAAATTTGAACTGCAGGTACATGAAATAATGGGACTTTTTGATCCGAAAGATGATATTCATGATTCGCCGAGTATGTTGAGGCCGCATCCAGCACCTCGCATGAAATTACGACCATTTTGCCGTCGTAACGTGGGGAGACATGTGCACGGAAAGTGTTTTTAAATTATATAAAATCCAAACGAAGTCCGAAATTGACGAAACTTGACGGGTTGTGTTGTCATCGCATGCGGAGTCTCGATAAAAATTTCAAAAATTTTCGAGCAAGTTGTCACATCGGATGGCCAAAACCAAGACATCTCCACATGTCATCACTTGTGATCACATGTGGAGTTGTGCAGGTTTTGGCGATCCGACGTTACAACTTGCTCGAAACTTTTTGAATTTTTTACCACGAGACTCCGCATGCCATGGCCACACAACTTGTCGAGTTTCGTCAATTTTTGACTTCGTTTGGATTTTATATAATTTAAAAACACTTTCCGTGAACGTCACTCCCCACATTACGGCGGCAAAATGGTCGTAATTTCATGCGAGGTACTGATACGGCCTCAACATACTCCGAGCATCATGAATACCATGTTTCGGATCAAAAAGTTCCATTATTTCATGTACTGCAGTTCAAAACTGGAGTTGCTTGGAAAATTGCAAAGAAACAGAAATAATTCACGAAATATAGCAAAAAAACTCAAAATGGTCCCAATTTTTGCGGGTGGGTTGTATTTGAGGTAGGAAGGCACCGAAAAAATGGAACAAAAAAAAAAAAATACAAACTTTGCCGACGGCACAGGAAGGCCGTCGGCAAAAATGGTTTGCCGATGGCCGGGCCCAGGTGGCCATCGGCAAAGCGCGTGGGCCCGGCGGCTGCCGAGGCTGCCACGTGGCCGTGGTTTTGCCGATGGCCGTGGCCATCGGCAAACTGGGCTGTTTGCCGATGGCTGGACGGCCCGGCCATCGGCATATGGCACGGCGTCGGCCGGCCCCCGACGGCGTCGTCGGTGGGCCAATTTTGCCGATGGCCGGGCTTTGCCGATGGGCCGGCCATCGGCAAAAACGGGCCTTTGCCGATGGCGGGAGTTTGCCGATGGCATGGCCACCGGCAAAGTGGGCCTTTGCCCATGGCCATAGTTTGCCGATGGCCAGGCCATCGGCATAAATGGGTTTGCCGATGGCCCTACTTTACCATCGGCAAACTGCTGGGTTTGCCGATGGCCGACCACTTTACCATCGGCAAATCTGGCCGCCATCGGCAAAGATGCTGATTCCGGTAGTGAACTGTCGTTTTTAGACTTGGCACACATCCAAACAAAGGCTTAAGGAAATCCATCTCGTGATCGGTCCATGGAATCCTCGAAATTCTGCACCTCTAAGCAAGGCAAAGAGGTTAGTTCATTTCTCTGGTTGCTAGCAATAACACAGTCACAATTCTCCCAACATTTTGTATCTAGGAAGCATCATTGATTCTTCACATATATTTGAGGATCTAAGATATACATGGAGTGAAGAAAGGTGAAGAGAACAAAATTATTACTGCTCCGGCTAGTTTTGACTTTAAGCCATTGTATGGTGGTTCTAATCCAAAGCAACCACAACACAAGTTCAGAGATGCAGTTCTAAGGCTAAGAAGTGTGTGAGGGACACTGGAAGCCATGCTACATCCTGGTTGAAGCTCCGCTCCATGGGTGGAATAACCTACAAAGTGAAGGAAGGAAGTTTTGCAGCAAAGGGATCATTGGAACGAACCATGATGTTGTCTGTGTAAAGGGACATGTTATGCTGGCCATGTCTGCCGCTCTCCATCCCTATTACCGGGCCCATCTCCAACTTCAACTCATAGAGGCATCATTCTCGTTCTCGGAACACCCAACTATAGAATCTTCAAGATAGCACTCTTAGTACAACTACTCCAGCTTGGGTGTCGACAATAACTTATAATTTAAAATGAGAAGGGAACAGACTGGAAATCTTAAGACGCAAGGCTACATTTTTATTTTCGATAAAGGATGAAACATCCGGCCTCTACATCCATAGGATGTACACAGCCAATTATTACAGAGTCTTACAAAAATATTTAAGAAAAAGGAAGCCAACTGTCTTTAGGCCACAAAAGCCTAGGAGCTAAAGCAGACGATACAAATGTTTCCACCCTCAGTTCGTTATTTCTAGAGCAATCATCTCCAATTTCTTGCTCATTTCCGAGAGTACGTCTTTGGCCTCCTCCTCATGCTGCAGCTGTGCCCAGAAGCGTAGCCAGTATGCTCCCCTGAAAATAACCTGCATCACGGAGTTAGTTTTTAGTTTATTAAAAATAACGTCGTTACGGCATCTCCAGATGGCCCAGCATAAGGCAGCAACCCCAACCCAGATCAGTTTTTTGACTTTTTCATGTTGATTACTAAGCCAATTACCGAACATATGCCTTATCGATCTAGGTTGTTGTAGACTAGTAGCAAAGAAGATGATCCTCCACAGCAATTTTGCACTAGGGCAATCGAGGAACAGTGTTGAATAGTCTCGTTCCTATTGCGGTAGATACATTTTTGACTTCCTTTCCGAGTTTTCCTAGCGAGGTTGTCTTTTGTTAAAGTGACACCCCTTTGTAGGAACCACGGGAAGATCTTTATTTTTAGAGGGATCTTCATTTTCTAAATTTTCCTATGTTGAAAGGGTGGCTGTGTATCAATGAGATAGAGATACATAGATCTGACAAAAAAGGACCCAGATTTGGTTAGACCCCATTTAAAAAAGTCTGACCCATCCACCAGCTCAACATTGGAAATTCTAGCTACTAGGCTACGCCACTCTAAAAGTTTGTTATCCACCAATGCCCTTCTAAAAGATATATAAAGAGGGCTTGAGGTCATCACCTTTGATACAATTGCATGGGGATCCCTCACTATATTATATAGAGATGGATACTTAACTTTTAGAGGCATGTTACCTACCCATGTGTCGTCCCAGAACCTCGTCATGGTCCCATCTTTAATAGTAAAAGACCCATTAGCCAACACCTCATCTTTGATACGCATAAGACCTCTCCAGAAGTGGGAGTCATGAGGTTTGGCTGTCACTTGAGTTAGTGATTTAGAGGTTAGGTATTTATTTTGTAGCATATTTTGCCACATGCCATCCGTGTTGATGAGGTTAACCAACCATTTGGCTAGCAAGGACTTATTTTGCAAGTCCAAGTTAAGAATACCTAGACCCCCTTGGTCTTTGGGGCGACACAAGATGTCCCATTTGGCAAGTCTATACTAATGTTTTTTCGAAGACCCTTGCCAAAAAAACCTTGATCTGAAATGATCTAGGTTTTTGAGAACTCCCTTTGGAATCTCAAAAAAAGACATCATAAACATGGGAAGACTGCTCAAAACAGAGTTTAGTAGAACAAGTCTCCCCCCATAGGATAGGTACTTTGCCTTCCAACAAGAGAGTTTTTGTTGAAAGCGTTCTTCAACCTTTCTCCAATCAAAATTCAGGAGTTGTCTATGGTGCATTGGGATCCCTAGATATCTGAAAGGATAATCCCCTGTATTACAACCAAACAGAGTGGTATAGAATTTTCCATCTCTTTGGCTGCACCATAGCAAAAGATTTCGCTCTTGTGGAAGTTGATCTTGAGCCCAGACAACTGCTCAAAAGCACACAGCAAAAGTTTTAGATTTTTTGCCTGCTCTGGGTCATGATCAATAAAAATGATGGTGTCGTCTGCATATTGTAATATTGATAGACCATCATCTACAAGGTGAGGGAGGATACCTCTTATTTGACCATCGTTTTTTTGCTCTATTGATTAGGAGAGCTAGCATATCCGCAACGATGTTAAATAAGATAGGGGACATAGGGTCACCCTGTCGAAGGCCCCGTCTGGTTTGGAAGTAGGGGCCAACATCATCGTTAACTTTAATCCCTACACTTCCACCCGTGACCATACTCTGTACCCATCTACACCATTTAGTGGAAAATCCTTTCATACGTAAGGTTTGCTGTATGAAGGACCACTTGACCTTATCATAGGCTTTCTCGAAATCAATTTTGATTATAATGCCATCTCGTTTTTTAGTATGTAATTCATGGATGGTTTCATGTAAGATTACGACCCCTTCCATGATATTCCTTCCCGGCATGAAAGCTGTTTGCATAGGATTCACGATGGTTCTAGCAACTTTGTTCAGCCTATTTGTGCCCACTTTTGTGAATATTTTAAAGCTCACATTGAGGACACAAATTGGTCTGTATTGCTGAATTTTAGTAGCATTAGGAACTTTAGGAATTAGTGTAATTATTCCAAAGTTCAGACTATGTAGGTCTAGATCCTCGCTATGTAGCTCGGCAAAAAGAGGCATGAGATCGTTCTTTATTAGACCCCAAAATACCTGATAAAGTTCAGCCGGAAACCCATCTGGACCTGGAGCTTTATTATGCTCCATTTGGAATACAGCCTCCTTTACTTCAGATTCAGTGAAAGGGCTGATGAGGGTTTCATTTTCCTCTGGTGAAACCTGTGGAATATCTGAGTTCTGATCTTCCACGAGGGTGATATCTGAATTTTCCGGTGGTCCAAATAGGTTTTTATAGTATGTGGTAATATGGCTCTTAAGATGACTGTCGCCAACAATAGTCCCATGATCATCTTCTAGTTTAAAGATATGTTGATTTCGATGTTTCCCATTAGCCACAATATGAAAGAACCGAGTATTTGCATCCCCTTCCAAGAGGGTTTTTACTTTGGCTCTTTCATACCACTTTAGTTCCTCTTCCCTCAAAAGAGAAACTAAACGCTCTTTTAGATATAGTTTAAAATTAATATCTTGCTCGGACAATGCAGACTCCTCTGCTTGTTTGTCAAGATTTTCTAAAAGAGCCAGCAAAGTCTTTTTTTTTATTTTTTATAAGACCCCGCTGTATGCTTGGCCCAGCCTCTTAGATGTTGCCTCAGTCTCCTAATATTATACTGCCAGCGCTCTAGAGGTGAGGACCCTCCATTTTCAGATTGCCAAATATTTGCAACCATCTCATAAAAACCTTCCCGTAAAAGCCAGCCCCTCTCGAATTTAAAGGGTCGGTTTTGGGGTTGGTGTGTCGAGCCGCCAGTACTTAACACAAGGGGGGTATGGTCAGAAATATTTCTATCTCTGGGCTCAACTGATGCCAAAGGGAATTGAATTTCCCATTTCGTGCTAACGAGCACTCTATCGAGTTTCTCGAAAGTTGGGTTGTCACCTGCCCCCGCCCAAGTGAATTGACGGCCAGCCATCATTATCTCCTTAAGATCCAGAGATTCAATGACAGCGTTGAAGAGGTTAGGCCATTTAGGGTCGAAATCCCCTGAGCTTTTTTCCTCTGGCTTCCTCATAATGTTGAAATCACCTCCTACTATGTAAGGGAGTGTGGCTTCCTCATAATGTTGAAATCACCTCCTACTATGTAAGGGAGTGATTCTTTAGAGCATGTGTTCGCTAGCTCTGAGAGGAAAGCACTCTTATTTTGACTCTGTGCTGGTCCATAGACCGAGTAAAGCACAAACTTGAAGTCATTAGCTTTGCATCTGAGGGTGAATTTAACATAGAAGTCCCCCTCGCTAATAGCTCCAATGTCAAAAATCATTAGATCCACACCAAGAAGCAACCCCCCAGATCTCCCATGTGGCGCCATTGCATGCCACAGGAAATCACGTCCACCACAAATATTTTTGAGGACGCTATCTGAGAAGGATTCCCTTCCAGTTTCGGAGATAGCAATGAAATTTATTTGCTCCTCCTTAACTAAATCCACCAAGAAACGATGTTTAGCCAAGTCTGCAAGACCTCTGCTATTCAGAAGACCCCTTTTATTTTAAAATAATTTTTGATGGGGTCTTTGGTTTCCTTGGAAGATTGCCATTATTATTTTTGGCATTATTGTATTTCTTCTTCCGACGGCTAGGAGTGAGATCTTGAATTTGATCAATCTCTGCATCCCAAGAGTTCTCATTTGGATTACCAGAAACTTGGCTGAGAATTGTGTCGAGCCTGTCCTCTCTTTCATCATCACTGCCTAGTTTATTGGCATGAGATGTAGAGTTGCTATTTTTTTGTTTAGCATGGAGAACCAATCTATCAACCTCTATATTCTTAAGAACCGTTACCCCTGAAGAGCCTAGGTTGATGCCTATCCTACCAAGGTTGGAATTGATTTGCGAAACTGAAAAGTGCGTAAAAGAAGTACCTTGAAGTTCCAAGTTCTTCTTCGCAGTCAGCCGTTCCGCTTTGGATAGGGTGTGTTCATCCGCTGTTGCTGCAAACCTGGGGCTACGATGAGGCAAAAACGGTGCAGCCATCAACCCATTGATGGGGTTAGATGCTGCCCCGTCGAGCGCCTCCTGTGGTCCATCAGCCACCAACCCGTTGGTTGGGTTAGTTGCTGCCCCGTCGAGCGAGCCATAAACCTATTTATGGGGTCATTAGCTGCAACTTCGAGCGCCTCCTGGGGTGCAGCAGCCACCAACCCATTGATGGGGTCGGTTGCTGCACTGTCGAGCTCTGTAGCAGCCAACGCGAGAAGAGGAGCAGCCCCTGCTGCTGGTGCGGCCACGGGAGCCAACGGGGCTTCCACCGCGGCCGCTGGATCTTCCTGGCCGGCCGTCGGGGTCGGCTGCACCGTCTCCGTCGCCTGCGCCTCCTCTGGAGCCGGCTGGAGGTCCCCGTCCGCAGCAACCACGTCCGCAGCAGGAGGGCCGTCCGCAGCAACATCCTCGGCAGGGGGAGGGGAAGCGGTAGCCGAGGTAGAGCTTCCCCCGCCTGCTCCAGTGACATGGGCGACGGCACTTCAAAGTTTTCGAAGCCGTCGTCCTCCTGTGGCAGTGTGAGGTTGGCGACACCGTCGTCCTCCTCCTCAAGCAGTGGGAGGGCAGGTGCCAGGGGCAGGGTCGTCTCCCCCACGCCATCCATATCCCCTGCAGCCCTAACCTCTCCACTGACCTGCATGTTAGGGTGAAGTGCAGCAACCTCGCCACCTGGTTCGATCGACGGGGTTGAGGAATCCACTGGTTCGAGCATTACTTTGTAACAAATTTCTTCGATCAGATGTTCACACGCTTGATCCAGGGCACCATTCACCAGAGAAAACAAATATTGGTCATCCATTAAAGGGGCCTGCTGGTGATTCACTGACTGAGGTGGTTCTTGTGACTGGTTCGATGTATTTTGATCATTATTTGGATCCTTTGGAAGATCATCAGCATCCTCCATCTCCTTGTCTTCCCCATCCATATTTTTGTCCTTGTCTCCATTGTCCTGTAGTTCACTAGGACTCCCAGAAACAGGCTGTGGAATCACGTCCGGTTGAAAAAATAATCAGTAGATGCCATTACTGACACACACATCAGCCAGCGGGGGAATCTTTTTTGCATCAATAACAGCCACAAGGATCCGAACCTGCCCAGTCGCCCGAAGGTGTAACATATCTACCCTCTGTGTTGCCCCAATAATAGTGCCAACTGCCCACAGCGAGAGAAAAGAGCGAAGTGCACGTGGCACTCTTGTAACCGTCACCCAAACCTGATCCAACATTTTGTATGGTTGGATGTCATCCACAAATTCCTCAATAAGAAAGGTAGCATCCTTGTTTTTTGTGGTGACCGTATTGATCAGAATCATACGGTCAAGTTCTTCCTTACTCGGGAATGGGACAACAAAAGTTTGATTTCCAAGTTCTTGAACCTCCCAAGTCCACTGCACCGGGATGATCCTAGCCAATTCAGACTGTAAAAGCTCATCAGAAACGTGGCCTCTCTCCACTGTTATAAGAGCTACAGCGGAGGACTGTGTTGGGGACACAATCTGATTACCTCTTGCAGCATGGATCTGGAAGAAACCCACACCGTCATCAGCAGCACCACAGTATGCCACCGTTGGCTTGGAAGCACGAAGAAGCGGGCATTGGTTGGTGAAGTGTTCCTCAAAGCAGATCGTACATTCCCGCTTCGGGTACGCCTTCCGCTTCCGCTTCTTTCCCTGTTCATCAAGGTCAGGAGCTGCTTCAGGGTTGTTGTCGACCTGTGGTTGAGGATTTGCGCCGTCGACTTGAATTGCAGCAGCATCGCTACTAGCCGGCTGTTGATCTTGTGCCTGCGCAGCTGCCTCAATTGCGCCAGCCGCAGGGATGGGGCCACCACGCGCAGCCGTGTTTCTGGCTGGTTGGGGGCCACCACGGTCATTTGGCGCCCCTCCTCGACCCCCTGCGCCGCCGGCTGGTTGAGGTCCTCCACGACCCCCTGCGCCACCTGCTGGAGGAGCACCACCGCGACCTCCTGCTCCCCCCGCCGGAGGGGCACCACCACCGCGACCTCCTGCTCCCCCCGCCGGAGGGGCACCACCTCCGCGAGGGCCATGGCCACGGATCCCGCTGTCATGACCACGGGCACCCGATGCAGCCCCTCCTCCTCGACCCCGTTGGGGATCGTTTCTTCCTGGAGCATGACCACGCCCCCAAAATCGTCCACCTCCACCTCCAGCCATGGGGATCTCTCGTTCGATGGAATCCGAGAGAGAGGGGTTGATGAGGCGGCGTTTAGGTTTGTTCACGATCACCTCTTCCCCTGGCGGTGGCAAGACTTTCCCGGTGGGCCCTCTTACTGGAGCGTTTGGCCCAAGAAGGTGATCTGGACTGCGCGCTTTGTTTGCATAGCTGGCCCCATGTGTTGATTGCAAGACCGGCAAAATAATGTCACCAAGGGTCACCACCGGCGTGACACGCCGTGGTGGTAGCGGCCCCTTCCACATCTTCTTCCATGGGGCCTGTTATTTCCGTGGAGAAGGAAGTGGATTTTTCTTCTTCACTTGCAAAGTTGTCACAGGAAGTGGAGTTCTCTTCTTCACTTGCAAGGTTGCCACAGGATTCGTCGGTTTTGGGACAGCCACCTGATCAGTAGCGGCTTCAGCATCACCCAAGTCCTCGCACTCTGAATCGGAATCAGAGTCCTAGAACTTGCCCGACCCTTCGCATAAGTTTGTGGATGCCCCGAGCCAAATTTCTTGATTGGATACGGCCATTAGTTTTCTGCCGTGAGCTTGATCAAGAAACACGTCATCTTTAGCTGTAATTCTTTGGAATGCTTTCCGTACTGACAGCGCCAAAGACGCTGAAGGCTTCTTCCATGAAAGGGTTCCTGCAAGCAACAGACAACCAAACCCAGAAGTGAAGAAAACGATGGACTAGGAAGGGGGATGGACCTGTTATCGGATGTGTCGTCCGCCGGGGAGCAGACACTGGAATCGAAGAAGATTGGCGTCAGCAGCAGCCAATCCGGGTGAGTGTCGTCGTGGGGGAGACCACCGCCCGCCCCGAAGTACGACGCGGCTTCGCCAATCCGCGTCCGGTCCGCTGCGGCGTAGCGAACACCACCGCCCGCCCCGATGTACGACGCGACTTCAATCCGCGTCCGATCCGCTGCGGCGTAGCGAACGCAGACCACGGAGGTGATCCCCGGGGAGGACGACAGCGATCGGCCGCCGGCCGGGGGGAGGCCCGCCGGAACGCCCCTCAGATCGCCAGATCGCCACTCCGGGTTTTCCGGAATTCAAAACTTACAAGCGCCGTGGCAGCTTTTTTCTCTTTTGGATTATATAATGCTCATGGGTCACGGCTAATGGCTGTATGCACTTGTGCGGCTAATGGCATAATAACTTTACGATTGCACAGTGCACAGTATGCACTCCTCTCCCTATTCCACCGCACACCATCTGCCGGACCGCCATTAGCAAGCACTGCATACCTTCGTATCCCCTGGGACGACAAAGAAGGCCACATGCTAGTATGCTACGTACCGTCTAGGTGAGTGATGGCAGTTTCCCTTCCGTTCCCTTTGTATTTTGTCTCCATAAACCGAGCAGCAAGTCTAATTAACTTTACACTTGTGTGCCTTACAACGCAATCATATATGTGTTTACAACACTAATTAATATGGATTCAGCCTTCGAAGGAACAAAAATGTCTACTTGTGTGTGCCATACACAAAAGCTTCCCCTTAGCTTTCATGACCTCTCTTTCTCGGTAATGCCTTACCTGGGTGTTGTTACAACCTTGTTGAAATGTTGAACGATCGTCGTCTTTAGGCTTGGCGCAGATCCAAACAGAGGTTTAAGGAAATCCATCTCGTGATCATGTCCACAGAAGCCTTAAAATTCTGCCACCTCTAAGCGAGGCAAAGAGATTAGTTCATTTCTCCAGTTGCTAGCAATATCTTAGTCACAATTCTCTCAACATTTTGTTTCCTAGAAAGCATGAAAGTATACATGTAACATCATTGATGCTTCATATATATTTGACGATCTAAGAGACATGGAGTGAAAAAAGATGAAGAGAACAGAATCATTACCGCTCCGACTATGACCTTAAGCCTTTGTGTATGGTGGTTCTCATCCAAAGAAACTGCAACACACAAGCGCTCCAAAAACACGCCCCTCTGTTCCGAAATGCAGTTCCATGGCTGAAAAGTCCGTAAGGGATACCGGAAGTCGTGCTACTTCCTTCTCGAAGCTCCGCTCCATGGGTGGAATAACTTGCAAAGTGATTTCATTTGCATCACAACATACGTAGACATATATAGTTATCATTTTTGGACGAGTGTTAATGGGCCATCATCATTGAAGGGAGGAAGTCCGGCAACAAAGGGATTATTGTCGGAACGAACCATGAGGTTTTCTATGTAAAGGGACAATATGTGCTGCCAGTCGTGTCTGCCATTCTACATCCCTATACTTGCGGCCCATCTCCAACTTAACTCATAGAGGTTCCATCTCTCATTCTCGGCATACCCAACTATAGAATCTTCAAGAGAGCACTCTAAGAGTCTAAGTACAACTCCTCCAGCTTTGGTGCTGACAGCGACATGGTGAACTTCCTCAAGAAAGACCATAATACAAAATTCTTGAAATTGGAGGCCACGGTGTGGACATCCTCCAACTGTATGTTTGACGTCGAGTAGGTGCCAGATGAGTTGGTAGGTGCGGACAACGTGGGAGGTGAACACTGAGGTCAATGAAGCTAGCACCGCGAAGAGGGTCAGCTACTTGAGCATGACGAAGCTGCCGGTGGGTGGCAGCCTGAACGTTGAACCGCAAGCGAGAGATGCGCAGCTTGATCAAGGTGGTGAGTGAGAAGCAGGTAGTAGCATGAAATTCCCATTTCACACTATTGTCTCAATATTTATGTTGCATACTTTTTTCTAACTTCTGCACTAGATCTATTCTCCATCTTTCTAGACAAAAGAAAATGACTTTACAACCTTTCTGCCGTGGAGACCAAGAGCTCCAAGATCCCTTGGTGGTGCAATTTGTGTGTATGACACTCATATTGGTTTCTCAGACTCTCAATAAGTGGCAAAATTATAGCACAACCTACTAAAATTGTAATCCATTTTGGCATGAATATTAACTGTCGCTGCCATATTGATTATGTTTCCATAGGCGCAAGCTCTAGATATGTCCATACATTGAATGACATGGCGGGCAAGGAAGGAAAAGACATCCTCGCTACGAAGATGATGACGTACAAGACGGTGGAGTAGGACAAGGTGAAGAGGCCCATCTCCGGCTCCTCCTGTGATAGAATTTAGATGAGTGATGGTTGTTCCCCTTGCTTTCTGTTGCTTTTCTCTTTCTCAACACCGAGCAGCAAGCACTACAGGAATCCGGCTGTTCGCCGATAGCCCAGGGGTTTGCCGACGGCCGGGATCCGGGCCGTCGGCGAACCCCGGCCATTTGCCGACACCGAAACCCGTTTGTCGGCAAATTCACTTTCCGCCGATGCCCCCGGATCCACGGGCGTCGGCGAACACAAGCTGTCGGCGAAGATTCTTCCCGACAAGCCAGGTGTCGGCAAACCCGGTCGTCGGCGAAGCGGCTCGACCAAACGGCGTCGTCGCCGTTTGCTTTGCCGACAGCCACGCCGTTAGGGCTGTCGGCAAAGTTTGCCGACAGCCTCCCCAAGCTGTCGGCGAAGACTGGTTTGCCGACAGCCATTGTCTGCTGTCGGCAAAGTCCAGGGTTTGCCGACAGCCACTGTTGGCTGTCGGCAAACTATGCTCTTTGCCGACAGCAACTCGATGCTGTCGGCAAACATATTTTTTTTTTCGAATTTTGACTTCGAAATTTTTTTGTTGCCTAGATACATTGTTTACAATCACATGTTTGAATTTGGGCCTTTTTGGAAACATTTAGCTATATTTCGTTAATTTTTTTCCTTCACTTGAATTTTCCCGCATTTTTCAAATTTGAACTGCAGGTACATGAAATAACGAAACTTTGGCTTTCAAAACATGATATTCATGGTGGGGAGTGTGTTTTAAGGCCGTGTACCAAAGCTCACCGAAAAGTTTCAAGTCCTTGTCCACGTAACACGACCATCCAGGAGTGGTAAATGTGTTTTTTAATTATATAAATCCAAACGAAGTTGAAAAATCACGAAACTTGACGGGGTGTCGTGTTATCGCATGTGGAGGCTATGAAAAAAATTTGAAAAAGTTTGGAGCAAGTTGCGGCGTCACATGCTCAAAACCCAGACATCTCCACACATCTCACTTGTGATCACATGTGTAGTTGTTTGGCTTTTGAGCATGTGACGCCGCAACTTGCTCCAAACTTTTTCAAATTTTTTCCATAGACTCCACATGCGATAACACGATACCCCGTCAAGTTTCGTGATTTTTCGACTTCGTTTGGATTTTATATAATTAAAAAACACATTTACCAATCGAGCCTCTTGTTACGTGGACAAGGACTTGAAACTTTTGGGTGAGAGTTGGTACACGGCCTTAAAACACACTCCCCACCATGAATATCATTTTTCGAAGGCCAAAGTTTCACTATTTCATGCACCTGCAGTTCAAACTTGAAAAATGCGGAAAAATTGTAGTGAGCGAAAAAAATTAAGGAAATATAGCTAAATAACTCAAAACATCCCCAAGTTTTGAATTTGAGATGTAATTATGGTAGGAAGGACCTAGAAAAAAAATGAATAAAAAAACAAAAATTTAAAACTTTCTTTGCCGACTGCACTTAGATGCAGTCGGCAAAGAAAGTTCGCCGACAGCCTTGGAGCACTGGCTGTCGGCGAAGAGGATTTTTTTAAAAAAAGGAATCTGTTTGCCGACAGCCGCCTTGGGCGGGCTGTCGGCGAACCGACCCAAATTAAAAAAAAAATAAAAAGGCCCATCCCCATCTAAACCTAACCCATCCCGGCCCGACCCCATCCCCATCCCCATCCCCATCCGCCGCCCCGCAGCCGCCCGACACCTCCGCTCGGCCCGCCACCGCTCGCCCGCGCAAGCTCCGCCGCCGCTCGCTGCCACCGCTTGCCCGTGCTAGCGGCGCCGGCGGCCCTCCCCCGTGCTCAGCTCCCCGGCGCCGCCACCCGTCCGCGCCACCAAGGAGCGCCTACCGGCGACGCCCCGACCACCGTCGGCCCGCGGCCGGCGAGCCCCCGCGCCCCCCGATGCGCACGCCGACCCCGGCCACTTAGCTCCTCCCAGCCTCCACGCACTCCCTCAGCCTGATGCCGCGGCCACGTTCTCCACTCCATCCCCGACCTCCTCCCTCTCCTCCACGAGCGCGGATCCGGTGGCTTGGGAGCCAGATCCGGCGATGGCACTACCCCGCGCCGGCAGCAGGCGGTACGACACACCGGCGCTGGTGGCAGCAACGCGGCCACCTACGGCGTCCCACGGTCCAGGCTGGGCGATGGCCACCGCATCCCGGCTGCGCAGCCCCTCCCCTAGAGGTGGTGCTGCAGAAGCAGCCTCAGCTCCACTCAGCTGGCCTGTATGGCCGCCGGCCGCCGCGTCATGGCTGTGCATCTCCTCCCCGTGCGGTTGTGCTGCAAAAGAAGGCACAGACGCGGCGGCAGCGCCAGCACTCATCCAGGTCAGGATCCACAGGCGCCATGTGTGTTGTGGCTCTGTTCATGTTTGCTCCCTTTCATTTCTGCAGTCCGCTATAAGCACTACCAACGATAGGTTATCAATTGGTATGAGAGAAACCATGTGCATTGTTTGATTGCTTCTTCTTTGCAGTAATTACGAAGTTCTGGACTGAATTCTATCTGACTGAACTATAATCAGTAGTGTTCTTGTTTTGATGAGGCCCAAGGTGACAGGCATGCTCCATATTTTCTTGGTGGTTTTTTTCTTGCTATGGTAAAATAAACTGAACATGCCCAAACCATGATTTCTGCAGTACTGTAGTGCATATGAATGTTAGGCAATGGCTGCAGCTCTCTGATCTTTTTCAGCGTGGTTACCTTGGCCAAGTTATGCTGTCATGCCTCATGCTCGGTACTTTTGTCTGTTCTCACCTTTCTTTATATACTAAAACTAGGTGGAATTAGACAAGCATATATCTGTTCTCACCTTTCTGATATTTTCTGTCTGTACTGATTACAGAAATTATCTATCTGTGGGTTAAACTGTGATGAGTGTTCTTGTTTCCATTTGGACAACTTGCTGACATGCATATATTAGCCAGGTATGCACGACAGGTGCACATAGATGCTAATGGATCAAATGGCACCTAGAAGTAATTCTACTGAGTCTCTGATAGCCGTGATGCATGCTCTCTAGATAGCTAATGAGTACATGGGATCATAAGGAGATAGGGGTTGAGATGCTGCAATTTGGGTTACCAGTTGTCACCTGTGTGCTATTTAATGCAAATTCATTTCTCAGGGAAATCTTATAGGTCTTCCTTTTGCTAGTGATCTAGACAATGCAATCAGATTGTGAGCTATAGTAGGATATGGGGGCTAACCATCTTTCGTTGTTTGTCTAAGTTCATGGATGTTCCTCTCTCACTTGTCTCTACTGGGCGCCATCCTGCTGCCCACATAGCACCCATGCTTTTAGAACACTGGAATATCTGAAAAGAGTAGTATATATGTAAACATCATTACAAGTGAAGCAATTCATTTGTATATTTTGTGAGAAAAAAAACATTTACCAGGTAGTTAAAATAGAGAATTTGTGCTTTCTAACATCCAAAAGGATTTTAGACTACTTATAACAGGCATGGGGGTGCCTCTCGTTGCACATGTACATAACATAGTGCAAGCAAAGCACCTAAAAAGAGTTTTGCAGATATATGGTGGGTTTGTTGTTTCTTGTGGTGTCTTTCACACAAAATGGAAATGACTGATGTAGGAATGTGCATTTTCTGTTCTAAGCAAATGATATGCTGAAACCTGGATTTGTCCTAGTATTTAGGGTATGGCAAAGGTGCAACTGATGTGACTGAAGCTATAGGTGAACAATTAAATTATGGAGCATTTGGTTTGTCATTGTTTGATATGCTGGAAACTTCACCCATGTCTTTTTTTTTGCCACCCATGTCTTCAATGGCATGTTGTGCACCTTTGAGAGTGTGATAAACCGAGCAGAGTCACACTGAAAAATGTGCTGCATTTGAGCAAATTCTTCTCTTTTTCAATTCGAGAAATATAGTACTGTTACTCAGTTACTTCAGTTTCTTGAAAACTCAGGTTTATTGAAGTGTAGTTCAGTACTATCAATCTTGTGTTTCCTTTGCCTTGCATGTTTAGTGAGGAAGACTCAGGTACTGTTACTTCTGTTGAACCGCCTCTAAAATCATTACTTCTGTTTGGTTAATTGTGAGCAGTTCCCTGTGTTACATTTGAACAAAATATCTATGCTATGCCTGCTTGTTGGTGTGTACTGGACTTGTAACATATTTTAATCTCTCTTTTTTCATTTGGTATCACTTCTCAGTTTGGATTGTCATTAATGGAAGCTTGATTCACATAACTATTGTCTATGCTTGAACAGGATGCTTGTGTGTATGTGGACAATGGTAGTCAGAAGCTTCATGGTGATGTTGTGGAAGTAATAAGCCCACTAAGGTGAGAGTTGGTTGTCGACATAACTCTGGTGCTTCACTATACAAGTTTGTTAGGACCTGTTACTTATAACATTAAGTGAAGCTACTATCTCCATTTGTTTGCTTGAACCTTGACTGTACTTAGACTATTTCAGTTCAAGTACTTCACTAGTACACATGAATTACATTTCTTTTTAGTTTCAGTTCAGATGTATGACGTGTTTACAGTCAAGTACAATCACCTATCTTATTTGAAATCACCTATCTTATTTGAGATATATGCAGTACTAATGGCTAGTACGTTTATTTTCTTTATGAAATTGAATTGCTAGCAGTATGATAGGCATGCTCTTGTTTCTCTAATGGGTCCTTCCTCTACTGTTTCCTAGGATGCTACTGCACTACTGCTTGGACTGAAAGCTGCGAGGGAGAACCTGCTAGGAATGGAGCATGCTAACTTAGACTCCTGTCAACTTAAGACAGTAGCTTCATGAGAACCTGCTAGGAATGGAGCATGGTAACAGAGACTCCTGTCAACTTAAGGCAGTAGCTTCATGTATAATTTAGGTAGCACCATAGCAGTAGCTTCATATATGCCTTAGGAATTAGTAGCTTCACAACTTGATATGCAGATCCTAATACGCGATTGCTGCATAGGTGCCAGCACAAGGCCTGTTAGGAAGCAATAGTTACTTGACTTGTACTTAGTTATGTAGCTTCATATATGTATTACACAATTGAGGTATGAAACCACTTGAATTATGGATTTGATGATGTTGAACGAAACTGTCGGCAAAGAAAACAGCCCGTTGGGAACATGTTGTTATAAATGTGGTTCTATGGTGTGTGTATATATATATATATATATATATATATATATATATATATATATATATATATATATATATGCTATAAATGTGATTCAAATGCAAGAAAACAACAAAAAGAAAAATAAAAAAAATATATTTCCCAACTTTGCCGACAACTTTGGCCATAGGCGTCGGCAAAGCCGTGCAATTTTTGCCGACAAAGAGGAGTTTGCCGACCTTGGCGGGGGCTTTGCCGACACCTTGTGGACCTAGCTGTCGGCAAAGAGAGGAGTTTGCCGACGCCAGTCAACCCGGCCGTCGGCAAATGATTCTTTTGCCGACTGACCATGTTGACCTGGCCGTCGGCAAACCCTGACTTTGCCAACGACCACGGGCGTCGGCAAACACGCTTTGCCGACAGACCCTGGCCGTCGGCAAAACCCCGACTTTGCCGATTGACCGGGCCGTCGGCGAAGCCCTGGCAGCCGAGTTGACGACGTTGTTCCTTCGCCGCCCGGCACCACGTGGTTGTCGGCGAAAGTGCGCCGACAACGCCGATTCCCCGTCGGCAAAGTCCCGTTTGCCGACGATTTTTGCCGACGCGGTTTGCCGACAGGAATAGGGAATTCCTGTCGGCAAACCCTTTGCCGACAGGAATCAGGGCTTCGCCAACAGCTTTAAGCTGTCGGCAAACCCGCGATTTCCTGTAGTGAAGGGCCACTAACCAGCATTCTTATCTGTCATTGTTATACATCGCTGTATCACTGCATGTTATTAGGTAGGCTACCTTTACACTTGTGTGCTTACTGCATTTTATACCTATCATGGACACATGATTAATATGGATTTAGCCTTTGCGAGAACAAAAGGGTTAATATGGATTTCCTTGTCTATATTTCAGCCATCGATTAGTGTCTCGATTTGATGCATCTTGGTCCACCCAGACTCAGTTTTATTTAGGCTCCTCCTACTTTATCAGGCGTAGTAGGTTAGTGTATTGATTTGTTGATGACGCCTTTTTTGTTTGAAACTTATTGTAGTGATTTCCCAAATCAAGATCTTCTCGATGTTATGGACCAAGATTTTCCTTTATCATTTTATTTGAATTATGATCGATTTCAAATTGGCGAGATACACTTTCGATCGATTGACTTTGTTGTTGTCATGTCTTGTGCCTACAAAAAATTGTTTGGGTTTGAAATGTTCATTTTTTTTTTAACTTTACTAGAGCATGTGCGTGCAGTTTTCCAATTTGCGCTTGCACACTGCAATTTGGAAAACAAATTATTTTGGTTGCCAAAAAAGGAAAAAATAAAGCAAATATTTTCTTACCCGACTTTGGCACCGGCCACCGCCCTCCGGCGAACCCAAGCGCCCGCGTCGGCTGCTCTCTTCCCCTCCCCCACACTACCGCCATCTTCCCCTGCTCCGGTGAGCTCACCCACCGCCATCTCCTCGTGCTCTAGTGAGCCTCCCGTGGCGGCATGGCCAGACCAAGCTAGCCTGATCGCCATTGTAGCCGTCAGCTGCCCTAAGCCTCCCACAGACCATTCCCACTACTTGGCCTACTTGCCTTGCCCTGGCCGACCATTCTATAGCCCACTGGAGTTTGAAGAGAAGAAGAGAGAGATCGTTGAAACCCTAGAGGAGAGTGGAGAGAGAGGAGAGAAAGAGAGGAGGAGGCCTTACCTTGCGTCGTTGTTGTCTGATCCAACGGATTTGTTGCTGCCGTGGCCAGAACCAGCGGTACCACCGCAGCATCCGCCACATGGCTGTGCGCTGGGGAGGAATCTAGTTTTTTTAACCTAATTGAAGGTGTTTAATTTAATCAAAGAATGCAGATTGGACCATATTACCATGGACGGCTTTTTACCAAGGACCTCAGAACGGCTACATCCAACTTTGAAAACAAGATATTCCGTCGGGCTAATACCCTCTTTTGGCCGATCAACTAATTAATTAGGTATGCTACCTTTACACTTGTTTGCCTATCACACTTATGCCTATGGTGTACTCGTAGATTAAAATGGATTTAGACTTCTGAGATAAAAAAAGGCTACTTGAGTGTGCCACACACATTCACTATTGCACTTTCTTTTCCCTTGCTTTAACACTTAGCTCTATTTTCTATCTTTGTAGAAAAAAAAATAAAATTACTCCATATATGGCTTTTTTTGCCATGGGGACCAGGATCTCCAAGATCAATTGGTTATGCATTGTTTGTGTCTATGCCACTTATATTGATTTCTCAAGCTCACACATGACAAAATTGCATCACAGACTAATGAAAATGATCCATTTAAGCACAACAATTAATTGTCCACTATCATCTTCGATTATGTTCCCACGGCTGCATGGTCTAGAGGCTCCTTCAAGTGAATAACATCACAGGCCTTGACGATGGCCAAGAAGGCAAAGAAGGACAAGGCGAAGAAGGCCAAGAAGGCACAGAAGGACACAGCGATGAAGGCCCATGTCT
This sequence comes from Themeda triandra, assembly GCA_018135685.1. Classification (NCBI taxonomy): domain Eukaryota; kingdom Viridiplantae; phylum Streptophyta; class Magnoliopsida; order Poales; family Poaceae; genus Themeda; species Themeda triandra. The sequence goes on along the minus strand of JAENPR010000280.1, from coordinate 422,075 downwards.
GACTCCTCCCATGCTAACATCTAGGTGAGTGATGGTTGTTCCTCATACTTCCTCTCTCAACATCAAGTAGGAACTACCACTTACGACCATGCTTACCCTTGGTTGTCATACATTGCTAATTTATTTATAATAATTGTGTGTTGTTTTGGTAGGCGAACTTATATAATTTGTGTGCTTACACACTCTAGGCTTATATAATTTGTGTGCTTACCACACAACTATGTGTTGTACACATGAATTCTCTAGGCATGGTCCACCATCTTGAACCAAATTTCATCCAAACTTAGATCCTAGAATTGACTTATGAATAGGAATAGTGGCCTTGTTTGATTTGGTTGTGAATCGGATGAGATGTAGTCGATCAAGTGATGGTTGCACCCGTCGACGCGCCTCATTGGAATTCTTTTGCTTCAGCTTCCATGGCATGTTGTAGTCGCGTAGGTGCAAATGTGGATTTTGGTCCCGCTAGAAACCCTTATGGCACACCAGACACACAAACTGATACATCACCAATAGTGTCTGTGGCGATAGTGCGACCTTAGCATTAGGTTTTGTGCACATACGTATTAAATGGTCAATCAATGATCAGACTATTAAAGAAATTTGTAGTTTGTTCAACGAATATAGCAAGACATCTTTTATTAATAATATCATTCAAGTCATAGCTAGTATTATGGGACTTAATGTGATTTCCTGGCCGATTCCACTTCTTCTTGGACGACACAATGCCGAGAGCAATGAGTAGTTTTGTTGCTGACAAGAGCCGCATCTTCATGTCACTGATCGATTCTAAACAAGGGTCTAGATGATGAGGCTACCCTTTGCATTTCATAACCTCTCTCTCTCTATCTGTGTGTGTGTGTCTGATGATGACGCCTTTCCTCAAGGTTTGGGAGGGCTAACATTGAGCGCCCTAGTGAAATTTCCAATTTAATGCTTGAGATCTCAATTGTTTATTGATCTATGACCTCTATGAATATTTTTTGTGGGATTGACTTGCCATTAATTTGCCTTTGTCCTTTACATCATTTTTACACATTGTAAAATTCACTATTCTGATTCCTTTCCCTTACTTCTACACTTGATCTATTTCATATATATCGCTGTAGAGAAACAAAAATAACTCCATATACCTTTTTCCATAGGGATTAGGAGCTCCAAGATCGACCAATTAGTTGTGCATTGTTTGCGTCTATGCCACTTATATTTTTATTTCTCAAACTCACACATGGAAAAATTGCAAAACGACCTACTGAAAATGATCCATTTAAGCACAAATACTAATTGTCCATTGTCAGCTTCGATTATGTTTCCATGGCTAAAAGGTCTAGATTGCCCCTTCAAGTCAATGGCATCGCAGGCAAGGAAGGCAAACACCTCCTCGTTGCAAAGAAGACGACGACCAAGAAGGCAGAGAACGACAATGTGAAGAAGGCAGAGAGGCACAGGAGGACAAGGTGGAGAAGGCCCATCTCCGACTTTGCCCATGCTAGTACCTAGGTGAGTGATGGTTGTTCCCCATATTTTCTCTCTCAACGTCAAGTTGGAACTGCATCATGCAGCCATGCTTACCTCTCAGTTGTCATACATGACTAATTTATTTATAGTAATTGTGTGTTGTTTGGCAGGTTAACTTCTTTAATTTGTGTGCTTACCACATGAATATGTGTTGTACACTTGAATTCTCATGGCGTGGTCCACCATTTTGAACCAAATTGGTTCCAAGCATAGATCCTATAATTGACTTTTCAACTGTAGTAACGGCCTCGTTTGATTTGGTTGTGAATCGGATGAGCTACAATCGATCAAGTGATTGTTGCACCCGCTGATGGACCTCCTTGGAGTTTTTTTGCTTTAGCTTCCATGGCATATTGTAGCTGCATCGGTGCAGCAATTGATTCTGGTCCCGCTAGAAACCCTTATGGCACACCTAACAACTTGAACTAATTCGTCACTAGTAGTGTCTATGGTGATAGTGCGATAACCTTAGCATCAGGTTCTATGCACATATATGTATCAAATGCTGAGTCGACAATCCGACTACGAAAGAAATATGTAGTTTGTTCAATAAAAATAATAATACAAATTTTATGAATCATATCATTCAAGTGGTATCTATGATTAGGGGACTTAATTGGATTTCCTGGCCGATTCCTCTTCTTCTTGGATGATACAACATCGCCGGTAGCAATTGCAGAGTTTCTTTGCTGAGAGGAGCCCTGTAACCGCATCTTCATATCACCGTGTCTAGATAAGGAGACTACCATTTGGATTCATAACCTCTCTCTCTCTCTAATGATGATGCCTTTGTACGAGGTTTAGGAGGGCTAACATTGCGCGCCCTATAAAAAAAATCTTATTTAATGCTTGAGATCTCAATTTTATGCCGATCTATGACCTCTACAGAATATGTTCCATGGGATTTCCTCACCATTGATTCCCATTCTCCTTTGTTTCATTCTTACGAATGGTAACATTCACTATTGTGCTTCCTTCCCCTTACTTCTACACTTGATCTATTCTCTATCTTACCACACGATTATCTTACGAGTTGGTAGGATAACTACTTTTAATTTGTGTGCTTACCACACGATTATCAAATAGGGTAGTCCCCCAAAATCCATTGTTTCATGAATCATTAGATCAACTTCCTTAGACCAAAGAGGGAAAAAAAACCTGAATTGTTTTGTGGAACCCTAACCCTAACCCTGACCCTAACCCTAAACCTAGTCCTTATGCAACAAAAATTGTTTCACGGATTGCGGGAACGGTTCGAATCAGCCACATGCCTTTACTCCAACACGATAGTGGTCAGGGCAGATGACTCAATCATGGGTGGATAAGCAGGGGGAGGTGTTGAGGATGATGTTGTGGGAGGCGGTGGTGACAGCTGGGGGTCCTTATGCAGAGCACATAATGAAGAGAGGATGGGAGAGAGTGAACTAGGCCTCATGGGGGAATAAGAAAGAAGCTAGGGGTAGCGATGGTCATTTCACATTAGGCTACTGACTCGGATACGGGCTGGACTATGGCATTGGTGTGCCACATGAGTGAAAGTGGCAATTTCATAATGTATTTCTCTCTCCTACTAAAATGTTAGCGCTAAACTAAACTTGTTATATGATGAGGTGGCGGTAATAATTAAATATTATGTCTTTCCCTTTCTCCCTGCTCGCTTCGATCTTTCCTCTATCTTTGGTCACTAGCGCATCCTTGCACAGCGCTTCGCTTCCTCGCTCTACTATATTTGGTACGAAGCGGTTTGGTGAACGACGGGGACCTCATATACGGTGCCACCAGCCCGACCCCACACCCACCTCCCCTTCCTCTTTCCCATGCTAGAGAGAATCCGGTTGCCTCCCACACACCTCATTCGCCTCGCAGCACCGCAGTTTGGGGGATCAAACCCATCGGCTTGGGCAAGTGTCTTCCCTTTGCGGATGCGGGATCTGCACTGGGATCGGCCCCCGTGGTAGGTGTTCCATCTGCTACTCTACTCTCCCTTAATAGTGGCGTGGGGACAAGGTGGGGCTACACCAAGATATCCTGCCGATGGTGATGACCGAGTGCTCATCCCCTCTCTTCGGCACTCTAAATCCACCGCAATGATCCAAATCCGATGGCGAGTGTTTGGATTTGGGGAGGAGAACACACAGGTCGATGAAGCTAGCACGAAGAGGATCAACGGCTCAAGCAAGGTGAAGTTGACGGTGGGTCATACATCGCTAATTAATTTATAATAACTAGTTGTTAGTTAGTAGGCTAATTACTTTTAATTTGTGTGCTTACCACACGATTATGTGTTGTGCATATGAATTCTCCTAGCATGGTCAATAGTTTTGAACTAAATTTTGTCCAAACATGCATTAGAAAATTATATCTAGAAGCACAATGGTCTCTTTTGATTTGTTTGTGAATCGGATGAGAAATAGTCAATCAAGTGATGGATGCACCCACCAATGCGTCACTTTGGAGTCCCTTTGCTTTAGATTCCATGGAATGTTGTAGCCGCGTAGGTGTAGCTATAGATTTTGATCCCACTAGAAACCCTTGTGGCACATCTCACACACAAACAGATCCTCGCAAGTAGTGTCTATGGTGATAGTGCGATAACCTTAGCATCAGGTTCTATGCACATATATGTATCAAATGCTCAGTCGACAATCCGACTACGAAAGAAATATGTAGTTTGTTCAATAAAAATAATAATACATCTTTTATGAATCATATCATTCAAGTTATATCTAGGATTAGGGGACTTAATTGGATTTCCTGGCCGATTCCTCTTCTTCTTGGATGATACAACATCGCCGGTAGCAATTGCGGAGTTTTGTTGCTGAGAGGAGCCCTGTAACCGCATCTTGATGTCACCGTGTATAGATGAGGAGACTACCATTTGGATTCATAGCCTCTCTCTCTCTAATGATTATGCCTTCCTGCGAGGTTTGGGAGGGCTAATGTTGCGTGCCCTATCAAAAGTTCTTATTTAATTCTTGAGATCTCAATTTTTTGCCGATCTATGACCTCTACAGAATAAGTTCCATGGGATTGCCTCAGCATTGATTCCCATTCTCCTTTGTTTCATTCTTATGAATGGTAACATTCACTATTGTGCTTCCTTTCCCCTTACTTCTACACTTGATCTATTCTCTATATTTTTAGACAAAAGAAAAATACCCCATATGCCTTTTTGCCATGGGGATCAGATCTTCAAGATCAATTGGTTGTGCATTGTTTGTGTCTATGACACTTATATTTATTTCTCAAACACATGCGTGGCTAAACTGCATAACAACTTACTGAAATCATGATCCATTTAAGCATAAGTATAAAGTGTCCACTGTCACCATTCCTTATGTTTCCATGGCTGCAAGGTCTAGACTTCTCCATCGAGGGAATGACTTCACGAGGCAAGGAAGGCAAATGCCTCCCCGTTCGAGGATGAAGACGGCCAAGAAGACAGAGAAGGGCAAGGCGAAGAAGGCCAAGAAGGCAAAGAAGCACAAGGTGAAGTAGGCCCATCTCTAGCTCCTCCCATGCTAGCATCTAGAGAGTGATGGTTGCTCCCTTACTTTTCCTTTATTTTCCCTCTCAACATCAAGCGGAAGCGCCACTTGACACCATGCTTACCTCTAGTTTGTCATGCATCACTAATTAGATTATAATAACTAGTTGTTAGTTGGTAGGCTAATTACTTTTAATTTGTGTGCTTACCACACGATTATCAAATAGGGTAGTCCCCCAAAATCCATTGTTTCATGAACCACTAGACCAACTTCCCATAGACCAAAGAGGAAAAAAACCTGAATTGTTTTGTGGAACCCTAACCCTAACCCTGACCCTAACCCTAACCCTAGTCCTTATTCAACAAAAATTGTTTTGCGGATCGCGGGAAGGGTTCAAATCAGCCACATGCCTTTACTCCAACACGATAGTGGTCAGGGTAGACGACTCGATTATGGGTGGATAGGCAGGGGGGAGGCGTTGAGGACGATGTTGTGGGAGGCGGTGGCGACGGCTGGGGTCCTTATGCGGAGCAGATAATGAAGAGAGGATGGGAGAGAGTGGACTAGGCCTCATGGGGGAATAATAAAGAAGCTAGGGGTAGCGATGGTCATATCACATTAGGCTACTGACTCGGATACGGGCTGGACTATGGCATTGGTGTGCCACATGAGTGAAAGTGGCAATTTCATAATGTATTTCTCTCTCCTACTAAAATGTTAGCGCTAAACTAAACTTGTTATATGATGAGGTGGCGGTAATAATTAAATATTATGTCTTTCCCTTTCTCCCCGCTCGCTTCGATCTTTCCTCTATCTTTGGTCACTAGCGCATCCTTGCACGTGCGCGTCGCTTCCTCGCTCTACTATGTTTGGCACGAAGCGGTTTGGTGAGCGACGAGGACCCCATCTACGGTGCCACCAGCCCCGACTGCACACCCACCTCCCCTTCCTCTTTCCCATGCTAGAGAGAATCCGGTTGCCTCCCACACACCTCATTCGCCTCGCAGTGCACCGCAGGTTTGGGGATCAAACCCATCGGCTTGGGCAAGTGTCTTCCCTTTGCGTATGCGGGATCTCGCCGGGGGATCGGCCCCCGTGGTAGGTGTTCCATCTGCTACTCTACTCTCCCTTAATAGTGGCGTGGGGACAAGGTGGGGCTACACCAAGATATCCTGCCGATGGTGATGACTGAGTGCTCATCCCCCTCTCTTCGGCACTCTAAATCCACCGCAATGATCCAAATCCGATGGCGAGTGTTTGGATTTGGGGAGGAGAACACACAGGGTCGATGAAGCTAGCACTGAAGAGGATCAACGGCTCAAGCAAGGTGAAGTTGACGGTGGGTCATACATCGCTAATTAATTTATAATAACTAGTTGTTAGTTAGTAGGCTAATTACTTTTAATTTGTGTGCTTACCACACGATTATGTGTTGTGCATATGAATTCTCCTAGCATGGTCAATAGTTTTGAACTAAATTTTGTCCAAACATGCATTAGAAAATTATATCTAGAAGCACAATGGTCTCTTTTGATTTGTTTGTGAATCGGATGAGAAATAGTCAATCAAGTGATGGATGCACCCACCAATGCGTCACTTTGGAGTCCCTTTGCTTTAGATTCCATGGAATGTTGTAGCCGCGTAGGTGTAGCTATAGATTTTGATCCCACTAGAAACCCTTGTGGCACATCTCACACACAAACAGATCCTCGCAAGTAGTGTCTATGGTGATAGTGCGATAACCTTAGCATCAGGTTCTATGCACATATATGTATCAAATGCTCGATCGACAATCCGACTACGAAAGAAATATGTAGTTTGTTCAATAAAAATAATAATACATCTTTTATGAATCATATCATTCAAGTTATATCTAGGATTAGGGGACTTAATTGGATTTCCCGGCCGATTCCTCTTCTTCTTGGATGATACAACATCGCCGGTAGCAATTGCGGAGTTTTGTTGCCGAGAGGAGCCCCCGTAACCGCATCTTGATGTCACCGTGTATAGATGAGGAGACTACCATTTGGATTCATAGCCTCTCTCTCTCTAATGATTATGCCTTCCTCGCGAGGTTTGGGAGGGCTAATGTTGCGTGCCCTATCAAAAGTTCTTATTTAATTCTTGAGATCTCAATTTTTTGCCGATCTATGACCTCTACGAGAATAAGTTCCATGGGATTGCCTCGGCATTGATTCCCATTCTCCTTTGTTTCATTCTTATGAATGGTAACATTCACTATTGTGCTTCCTTTCCCCTTACTTCTACACTTGATCTATTCTCTATATTTTTAGACAAAAGAAAAATACCCCATATGCCTTTTTGCCATGGGGATCGGATCTTCAAGATCAATTGGTTGTGCATTGTTTGTGTCTATGACACTTATATTTATTTCTCAAACACATGCGTGGCTAAACTGCATAACAACTTACTGAAATCATGATCCATTTAAGCATAAGTATAAAGTGTCCACTGTCACCATTCCTTATGTTTCCATGGCTGCAAGGTCTAGACTTCTCCATCGAGGGAATGACTTCACAGGCAAGGAAGGCAAATGCCTCCCTGTTCTGAGGATGAAGACGGCCAAGAAGACAGAGAAGGGCAAGGCGAAGAAGGCCAAGAAGGCAAAGAAGCACAAGGTGAAGTAGGCCCATCTCTAGCTCCTCCCATGCTAGCATCTAGAGAGTGATGGTTGCTCCCCTTACTTTTCCTTTATTTTCCCTCTCAACATCAAGCAGGAAGCGCCACTTGACACCATGCTTACCTCTAGTTTGTCATGCATCACTAATTAGATTATAATAACTAGTTGTTAGTTGGTAGGCTAATTACTTTTAATTTGTGTGCTTACCACACGATTATCAAATAGGGTAGTCCCCCAAAATCCATTGTTTCATGAACCACTAGACCAACTTCCCATAGACCAAAGAGGAAAAAAACCTGAATTGTTTTGTGGAACCCTAACCCTAACCCTGACCCTAACCCTAACCCTAGTCCTTATTCAACAAAAATTGTTTTGCGGATCGCGGGAAGGGTTCAAATCAGCCACATGCCTTTACTCCAACACGATAGTGGTCAGGGTAGACGACTCGATTATGGGTGGATAGGCAGGGGGGAGGCGTTGAGGACGATGTTGTGGGAGGCGGTGGCGGCGGGCCGGGGTCCTTATGCGGAGCGATAATGAAGAGAGGATGGGAGAGAGTGGACTAGGCCTCATGGGGGAATAATAAAGAAGCTAGGGGTAGCGATGGTCATTTCACATTAGGCTACTGACTCGGATACGGGCTGGACTATGGCATTGGTGTGCCACATGAGTGAAAGTGGCAATTTCATAATGTATTTCTCTCTCCTACTAAAATGTTAGCGCTAAACTAAACTTGTTATATGATGAGGTGGCGGTAATAATTAAATATTATGTCTTTCCCTTTCTCCCTGCTCGCTTCGATCTTTCCTCTATCTTTGGTCACTAGCGCATCCTTGCACAGGCGCTGCTGCTTCCTCGCTCTACTATATTTGGTACGAAGCGGTTTGGTGAACGACGGGGACCTCATATACGGTGCCACCAGCCCTGACCCCACACCCACCTCCCCTTCCTCTTTCCCATGCTAGAGAGAATCCGGTTGCCTCCCACACACCTCATTCGCCTCGCAGGCACTGCAGTTTGGGGGATCAAACCCATCGGCTTGGGCAAGTGTCTTCCCTTTGGCAGATGCAGGATCTGCCTGGGGGATCGGCCCCTGTGGTAGGTGTTCCATCTGCTACTCTACTCTCCCTTAATAGTGGCGTGGGGACAAGGTGGGGCTACACCAAGATATCCTGCCGATGGTGATGACTGAGTGCTCATCCCCCTCTCTTCGGCACTCTAAATCCACCGCAATGATCCAAATCCGATGGCGAGTGTTTGGATTTGGGGAGGAGAACACACAGGGTCGATGAAGCTAGCACTGAAGAGGATCAACGGCTCAAGCAAGGTGAAGTTGACGGTGGGTCATACATCGCTAATTAATTTATAATAACTAGTTGTTAGTTAGTAGGCTAATTACTTTTAATTTGTGTGCTTACCACACGATTATGTGTTGTGCATATGAATTCTCCTAGCATGGTCAATAGTTTTGAACTAAATTTTGTCCAAACATGCATTAGAAAATTATATCTAGAAGCACAATGGTCTCTTTTGATTTGTTTGTGAATCGGATGAGAAATAGTCAATCAAGTGATGGATGCACCCACCAATGCGTCACTTTGGAGTCCCTTTGCTTTAGATTCCATGGAATGTTGTAGCCGCGTAGGTGTAGCTATAGATTTTGATCCCACTAGAAACCCTTGTGGCACATCTCACACACAAACAGATCCTCGCAAGTAGTGTCTATGGTGATAGTGCGATAACCTTAGCATCAGGTTCTATGCACATATATGTATCAAATGCTCAGTCGACAATCCGACTACGAAAGAAATATGTAGTTTGTTCAATAAAAATAATAATACATCTTTTATGAATCATATCATTCAAGTTATATCTAGGATTAGGGGACTTAATTGGATTTCCTGGCCGATTCCTCTTCTTCTTGGATGATACAACATCGCCGTAGCAATTGCGGAGTTTTGTTGCCGAGAGGAGCCCCGTAACCGCATCTTGATGTCACCGTGTATAGATGAGGAGACTACCATTTGGATTCATAGCCTCTCTCTCTAATGATTATGCCTTCCTGCGAGGTTTGGGAGGGCTAATGTTGCGTGCCCTATCAAAAGTTCTTATTTAATTCTTGAGATCTCAATTTTTTGCCGATCTATGACCTCTACAGAATAAGTTCCATGGGATTGCCTCAGCATTGATTCCCATTCTCCTTTGTTTCATTCTTATGAATGGTAACATTCACTATTGTGCTTCCTTTCCCCTTACTTCTACACTTGATCTATTCTCTATATTTTTAGACAAAAGAAAAATACCCCATATGCCTTTTTGCCATGGGGATCGATCTTCAAGATCAATTGGTTGTGCATTGTTTGTGTCTATGACACTTATATTTATTTCTCAAACACACATGTGTCTAAACTGCATAACAACCTACTGAAATCATAATCCATTTAAGCGTAAGTATAAAGTGTCCACTGTCACCATTCCTTATGTTTCCATGGCTGCAAGGTCTAGACTTCTCCATCGAGGGAATGACTTCACAGGCAAGGAAGGCAAATGCCTCCTCACTATGAAGATGAAGACGGCCAAGAAGACAGAGAAGGGCAAGGCGAAGAAGGCCAAGAATGCAAAGAAGCACAAGGTGAAGGAGGCCCATCTCTAGCTCCTCCCATGCTGGCATCTAGTGAGTGTTGGTTGCTCCCCTTACTTTTCCTTGATTTTATCTCTCAACATAAAGCAGGAATTAGCGCCACTTGCCACCATGCTTACCTCTAGTTTGTCATACATCGGTAATTAGATTATAATAACTAGTTGTTAGTTGGTAGGCTAATTACTTTTAATTTGTGTGCTTACCACACGATTATCAAATAGGGTAGTCCCCCAAAATCCATTGTCTCATGAACCACTAGATCAACTTCCTATAGACCAAAGAGGGAAAAAACCTGAATTGTTTTGTGGAACCCTAACCCTAACCTTGACCCTAGCCCTAACCCTAGTCCTTATTCAACATAAATTATTTTGCAGATCACGGGAAGGGTTCGAATAAGCCACATGCCTTTACTCCAACACGATAGTGGTCAGGGCAGACGACTCGATCACGGGTGGTTAGGCAGGGGGGAGGTGTTGAGGACAATGTTGTGGGAGGCAGCGGCGACGGCTGGGGGTCTTTATGCGGAGCAGATAAAGAAGAGGATGGGAGAGAGTGGACTGGGCCTCATGGGGGAATAAAAAAGAAGCCAGGGGTAGCGATGGTCATTTCACATTAGGCTACTGACTCGGATACGGGCTGGACTGTGGCAATGGTGTGCCACACGAGTGAAAGTGGCAATTTTGTAATGCATTTCTCTCTCCTACTAAAAAGTTATCGCTAAATAACTAAACTTGCTATATGACAAGGTGGCGGTAAATAATTAAATATTATGTCTTTCCCCTTTCTCCCTGCTCGCTTCGATCTTTCCTCTATCTTTGGTCACTAGCGCATCCGTGCGCAGGCGCCGCTACTTCCTCGCTCTACTATGCTTGGCACGAATCGGTTTGGTGAGCGACGGGGACCCCATCTACGGTGTCACCAGCCCCGACCCCACACCCACCTCCCCTTCCTCTTTCCCATGATACATAACATCTGGTTGCCTCCCACACCTCATTTGCCTCACAAACATTGCGGCTTGGGGGATCGACCCCATCGGCTTGCGCAAGTGTCTACCCTCAGGCGGATGCAAGATCTTCCTGGGGGAGCGGCCCCTGTGGTAGGTGTTCCATCTGTTACTCTGTTCTCCCTCAGTAGTGGTGTGGGGACAAGGTGGGACTACACCAAGATCCCCGGCCGATGGCGACGACTGAGTGCTCATCCCCCTCTCTTCGACGCTATAAATCCACCGCAATGATTCAAATATGATGGCGAGTGTCTAGATTTGGGGAGGAGAACACACAGGGTCGATGAAGCTGCAATGATCCAAATCTAATGGTGAGTGTCTGGATTTGGGGAGGAGAACACACAGGGTCGATGAAGCTAGCACTGAAGAGGGTCAGCTGCTCAAGCAAGGTGAAGTTGACGGTGGGTCATACATCGCTAATTAATTTATAATAACTAATTGTTAGTTGGTACACTAATTACTTTTAATTTGTGTGCTTACCACACGATTATGTGTTGTGCATATGAATTCTCCTAGCACAGTCAATATTTTTGAACTAAATTTTGTCCAAACATCTATTAGAAAATTATCTTTGGAATCACAATGGTCTCTTTTGATTTGTTTGTGAATCGGATGAGAAATAGTCAATCAAGTGATGGATGCACCCACCAATGCATCACTTTGGAATCCCTTTGCTTTAGATTCCATGAAATGTTGTAGCCGCGTAGGTGTAGCTGTAGATTTTGATCCCACTAGAAACCCTTGTGGCACACCTCACACACAAATAGATCCTCGCAAGTAGTGTCTATGATGATACTACGACCACCACGACATCAGGTTCTGTGCACATATTTATTAAATGGTCAATCAATAAGACCATTGATTATAACAAGACATCTTTTATCAATCATGCCATTCAAGTGGTAGCTAGGATTAGTGGACCTAACTATCATCTTCGATTATGTTTCCGCAGTTGCAAGGTGTAGACTTCTCCTTCGAGTAAATGACTTCGTAGACAAAGTTGGCAAAGGCCGCCTCGCTAGGAAGACGATGGCAACCAAGAATGCAGAGAAGGACAAGACAATGAAGGCAAGAAGGCATATAAGGACAAGGCGAAGGTGACCCATCTTCGGCTCCTCCGATCCCCATGCTAGCATCTAGGTGAGTGATGGTTGTTCCCCTTACTTTCTCTTGATTTTCTCTCTTAACATCAAGCAGGAAGTGCCACTTGCAACCATGCTTACCTCTCGGTTGTCATACATCACTAATTTATATATAATAACAGCTTGTTATTTGGAAGGCTAACTACTTTAATTTCAGTGCTTACCTCCCGAATATGTGTTGTACACATGAATTCTCCTAACGTTTTGAACCAAATTTTGTCCAAGCATGGATTCAAAAATTATGTTTGTAATCACAATGGTCTGGTTCAATTTGGTTATGAATCGGGCAAGATATAGTTGGTCAAGTTATGGCTGCACCCGATGATGTGCCTCCTAGGAGTTCCTTTGCTTCAGCTTCCATGGTGTGTTGTAGCCGCGTAAGTGCAGCTGAAGATTTTGGTCCCATTAGAAACCCTTGTGTGGTGATAGTGTTTCTATGGTTCTTTTTTTTTTTTTGCACTCAAGTCTCACATAAACCGATCCATCACAAGTAGTGTATGTGGTGATACTGCGACCAAAATCTGCAAAGTCATGGCCCTTTTAGGCATAAATATTAACTGTCTACCGTCATATTTGCATTGTCGCAGGTTCAAACTGTAAAGTTTCCCATGCATGGAGCGGAGGACACGACGTGCAAGGAGCAAAGGCCTGCTCGCTGCAAAGATGATGACGACCAAGTAAGATGGAGACAAGAAGGCCCCATCTCTCATGCTAGAGTTTACATGAGTGCTGGTTGTTCCCTTTGCCCTCCCTTGGTTCATTCCCACTCTCTCAACAAATAGCAGCAAAGTGTCGTCTGCCTCCATGCTTACCGCTAGTCGTTGATGTTAGATATAAGTAATTTAGTTAATTAAAATTGTTGGTTACTAGGTAGGATAATGTCCTCCATGCTTACCCACCTTGGTTGTTAAAAATGGGATAGACCAACATATAATGTCCCAACATTGATGTTAGACATAAGTAATTTAGTTATTTAAAATTGTTGGTTACTAGGTAGGATAACAATACAACTAAGTGGGATGGTGGTTGGTGTGGTTCGCTCAAAGGTGTAGAGTGGATCTCGAGTGTTCCTACATTACACATATGCTTGTGTTGTAAACACAAATTAATATTGATTTATTAGCCTTCATAAGAACAAATGGGCTACTTGTGTGTGTCATACACATGAACTTCCCTTTAGCTGGATGTTGAAGTTGAGTCATACAGCCACAACGAGAATCCCTTTAGACCCTTTTGTTGCTTTGTTCATACTTTGTTGAAGTTGAGTCATAGGGCCAGCACCTATGATATAAACTTGTAGGGTACAGAGGCATCTGTATGATTTTAGTGGTGATTGACAACATGATCATTTGGACTAACGATGTTTGCTAGTATACAAGGTATTTAGTTGAATGGGTGCAAGGATGGACTTGGACAAAAGACAACATGAAGATCAAGTGACAGCACCTCAATAAAGTTCAAGGAGCTACTATGAGACAAGCAACAAGTACGAGGCTTCAAATAGAAGAAGCTCGGACGAGAAGACACAAAGAAATGGAGCACAACAATACTACACTAGAATGCCCTAGAGCTTAGGCTATGACTACACAAAGGCAATAGTGTGCCAATTTTGTAGTTTGATTATGATAGACGTTCATGTAACATAGAGTGGTCGTATGTGTATGCCTAAACCGTGCTTTTGACATAGAGTAACTAATTTGTGCACAACACATTTGCCTTTCTAGGATGACACAGAGGTGAACCCAAAGGATAGAAGAACAATGAACAAAACCAATATGCTATGAATAAGCAACAAATACATCAACAACGAAGATTCACTTGAGTAAAAATAATATTGTTTGAACATACTACATCTTAATAATCTGTATTAGTATTCTCAAAATTCTCTGATAGGAAGTCATGTGCTTGCCACCACTTTTTATATTTATACGATGATAAAGAAACAAGATCAAATGGATAAACAATTTTTTGATGAATCTAGAGATTACCTGGTCCTCTCTGGATGATAGTCTTAAGTAATGCCAATAGCGTCATCAATATTTCCCTTTCCGTTATGAAGGAAGGACAATCTTCAGCAAAATTGCAAAAATGGTTCCATAATCCATATGAAGGAAGGACAATCTTCAAAAAAACTGCAAACATGGTTCCATAATCCATTACATAATAGTATGTAGGAACACAACGTGTTGCGTGGGCTAGAAATGCAGAAGAAATAAGTAGCCTTTTACAAATGCAAGAAGAAATGTAATGTGTCCTCTTGAATAGCAAGCCTAAACTATCTGTAGAAAGTTACTTGGCCAAACATACTGCCAAACATAACCTCTTCTAATCCGTATTTTAGAGATGTATATATAACACAGGCACAGATCATAATAAGTGTTAAAAGGCAATGAAACTATATCACTATGCTTCCATATGAATCGACCTACACCACACATCACACAACACATTAAATTCTTTATGAAAGCATCGTATTGGAAAATCTGCACAACCTATGCCAGGAAGCAACTATAGGATAATTTTTGTAAGACTGGTAAAGGGTTACATAATACATATAGGCCCAAAATCAATCATCGTTGGCCAGCTGCACGAAATATATGCCAAAGGTGTGTTCATCATTTTTCTTACTTGTATATAATGGTGGGAAAACATACAAAAAGAGTAGAACCAACAATGGTATTTGATAAAATATAATAGTTACATGCACAAGAGTTACAGAACAGTTATGGTACCTTTACCAATTCCTAAATTGGCTATTTAACCCAACAACCACAATTATTGGTGAGTGCCATTCGCTGACAGCACCAGCGCAGGTAAAAAAATACTTCCTCCGTCCTGTAATAAAGAGCATTCTAGCGTTTGAAAGTTGTCCCTAAATATAGTATATTTGAGGAACAAGAAGATAATATTTACCTAAACAGGAGTACGTGATTATATTTTAACAAGGAAAGTGACTCATTTGCCTGCCATATTTTGTATAAAGACAAAGAATTCACCTTTTAGTCATGCGGAATAAAATCAGATTTTAATATATTAGGAAGGTAAGTGAGGGGTACATGCGTCTATTGCCATCTCCCTTATTTTGTCTTAGAATAGTTAGAATGCTCTTTATTTCAGGACGGAGGGAGTAAATCACTAAGCCACCAAATGGAAACAAAGGCTTACAGCGGGAACTAACCTTGAAATTTGGAGAAAAGCTATGAGGAGAAAACTCCAGTCGGTGCTTCCGGCCTGGCCTCATCTGCGGCTAATCTATGCATTGAGCTGCTGGCAGGTGTGTCTGCAACATCCGCATCTACGCGTGTCGCTGCCAGAAGGTGTCTAGGTCCACCAGTCCACCTGTGCCTGATCCTTGTGTGGAGCCATGAGCAAGGGCGTTTGCCGCACCCACATCTACATGTATCGCTGCCGGCAGTTGCCCAGCCGTCGTATCTACTCGAGACTGGGTGGCAAAATGGGAGTGGGAGGCGGTCGGAAGGTTCGAGGAAGGCCAAGTTCTTTTTTTTGGAAATTTGATTACGCGACCTGTCACATGACACGCCAAAAGAGGAACAAGATGGCGGCTAGGATTTTGGTGAGAAGCTCGCTAGTGTTAGGGTTTTTGTCTCCTTACCGGCCGTCTTAGAAGGGGGATTTGGGGGGATACGGTGGCGGGCGGGGCGACAAGAGAAGGCGGTTGGGGCTGGCAGCGGAGGCGTTGTGGCAGAGCTCGCCGGTGCCCTGCCCTAGGATTAGCGTGGGCAGGGTCGAGGGGCGGGGACGGGAGGTAGGTGGCACGACGAGGCGGACGGAGCCACCGACCGCCCAATATTTGGATCGGGGCGGGGATAGGGGCGAGGATATGAAGACGGCGGAGGTGGATAGCGACGGAGGTTAGGGGATGGCGAGGTCAACAGGCGGGGGTGGGAGATGTCAGCCGCTAGTGGTGGAGGACAGAAAGGGGAAGCAGAAGAGGGGCGTTAGGAGGGAGGCGGCTAGGTTGGGATTAGGTTTTGTGACTCCGTTATATATGCGATGAGGTTATTGGGCTGTGGACTGGATATCCACTTTGGCATACTACATATTGAATTATTGATACAGATTGACTGTTAGTGACATGATTTGAATTCGCCACGGAGAATCCGTCATGGATTACAATGATTTCTTGTGGTGTGAGTCTCGTGATAGATTGGGTGTTTTTTCTCATGGGGGGAGGTTTCGTGGCGCACTATGCAAGCAGAAAACGGATGGTGAACTCTTGGCATGGAGCGATAAATGGACGGCAAGAAAGAACTGAGGACATTGCTAGCTGAGGCTTAGTATGTGGTATATATAGGAATAAAGATAATGGTAGATTTGTATCCATTGAAAGAGAAGTAAACCAATAGTTGTGAAATGAAAGATTTGGTAGTAAACCAACTCATTGTTGCTAGTGCTAGCTAAGAAGAAAGTTGATTATATACGAACCCGAAATAGCATAGGCACCTACGGAAAACATACCAAAGTGTAACAAGTACAACGTAGTAGGCAGAATATTCAGCGAAGTAGACGGAGTTTGGCGGCGAGGCCGCGCCTAGCGGCGTGCGTGGAGGCGGTGGTGCAGCGACGGCACGCGGTGGAGACGCGAGGAGCTAGGGTTTGGGGAGGGAGACCGAGAGCCAAGAGCTGGAGAGCTGAATAAAAGACCTTGCGGCCACTTCTATTATTGATCCAATCTAATTACATATGCGATATATTTATAGCCCGGGGAACACTTAACCCCTAAGCGATATTAAACCCTTGTCTAGCGGCGGCACACGGCGGCGGCGGCGTGCAAGCCCCCCACGGCGGCGGCGGCGGCTGTGCCTTGGCCCATGGCAACGTGCGTGGAGAGGGCGTGGGCCGGCCGTATAGGCCTTTGTTATACAAAGAAACGTGGACCAAAGGGAATAAGAACTGGCTTCATCCGTATCACCGATCAAGCCAGAACACTCTGTAGCGCACGGTCACTTCTTTCTGGCAATGCAGCGCAGTCTGATCGCCATGCCAAATCGACACCAGCGGACCAGCCCCAGTCCGCCCAAGTCTGTTGCATTGGGCGACACACAACCGGCCCAGCAACACGGCAGGTTTCCGCCTAAGGCCTGGTCAGCGCCGGTCCAGAGGAAGCCCGTGCGGCGCCTGTCAATTTCTTCAACAGCCCACGGTGAAAGACAGAGAGAGATGGCCGTGTGGGTCGCAATTGCAGATAGCGTCACCTTAGTGAGGTAGGTCGGCCGGCCTGCCAAATTTTATGGATTTTCTATGGCCGAAAATAGAAATCGTTTCAACCACAAAACGATTTTAAAATGTCGTTCTTTCGTCGAACGATTTCTTGTTACGATATAGATATTTGTAAAAAAATCCATATATTGGAGGCAGGTAATTAAGTTAAGGCACCGAGGATCATTGTGGGCGAATCTTTCGTGTGTGTGTGCATAATTCTGAGTTCTATCGGTGCATAATCACTCACTCTGAAGAGTGGTGGCTGGCTGCCACATGGAGCCATAGAATTCAATCAACAAGATTAGACTGAAAAAAAAAAATGCCAATAAGATTTCAAGCTATTGCATCAAAAGTTTCAAACGAGTGCGCAGTACATACTTGAAAACTTCGTCCATTCAAATTTGATTTGAATCTTCAGGACATAAATAAATCAAACTAAGCATAATAACAATCAAAACAAGTTTCACAGTTCCAGGTTCAAATATTATTTGACCTATTTCATGTTTGTTGTGGATGTCTCATTAAAAACATTTATAAGTTAAAAAACTCACACCTCACGAAAACAACCCAGCTCATTGTGTGCGTTGCATATGCTGGAAGTGAGCAATTTCAAGTTCTTTGGTCTTCTCCACATAGTGCTTAGCAAGGATTAAGCCACGAGCCAATACATGCCAGCAGCAATCCAACATTATATAGGTGCACAGAAAACTCCGAAAATCCTAGAGTTGAAACGCAGCATGGTCGCGTGAGACCATAACACTCACACACACAACACTATATATATGCACATGTTTGAAAAAGTAAAACAAGTATAACGCTACTAGGTTCTTCACACATAACAGAACCAAACGGTCCATGACCTGGCTGTTATTGGTAGGCACAATGTCTACAAAGACGGCATAGCCCTGGATAATTAATAACTGATATCATGTTCTTAGGACTAGAAGGAGCGAACAGACATAACATAACCACTATAGCTATGCTACTTCCATGACTGAGTTCGGCATTGATTTAGTGGAATAATATATATATATATATATATATATATAGGACAGCGCTATTTGGAGCGCAGCGCTCTAAGCTGAGGTCCGGCGATCGTTCCTTGGCCGTAATCTTACCTCTAATTGTTTCCCAACCGTAACCTTCCTACATGCAAGTGACCGTGAGGACAAAACTAATCAAGCAGTTAATGCTTGGTCCGCGGCATGCCTGCCGTTCAAAAATAAACATGCCTATAATCACGGAATCTACTACTGCTAAATTCCAAAATAAGTCCGGTACTAATATTATAGTAGTAATAGCGCACATTTTAGTAGTAATAGTAGTAAGATTATTTTTGACTATGCCATATTAGTAGTAAGATTCTTTATCACATGACCTTAAAAAGTTTATTTCGACGTGAAATCTTTTTGTAATAGTAAAAGATATTTTTTTCACATGACCGTAAGATTCTTTTTTACTACGCCATATTAGTAGTAACTCTTTTTTCTTCCATGAATTAGTAGTAAAATTTTTCGTTTTGTTCATTCTTTTTTTCCTTTGCAACCGCACTTTCATCCAAATTGAACGTAATAAAAACAATTCCTTAATTAAAACCATTGACAACGTGTAAGCTGCTTCAAGAGAGCCAATACGTCAAACCCAGCCATGCAACGTGTACACATGCGAGAAATCAGGAATCAACTACCTTTGACCAAGTTTTAAATGGTTGCATGCAGGCCATAACTCTCTTTCTTTATCGGTTGCATGTAATAATCTTCATATTGTTAGGAACGATTGCAGGAGCTAAAATAAATGGAAATAATTTTATGAATCGGTGTTAATTAGATTCTAGTAGTAAGATGTCGGTGCTAAGATTCTAGAATCTCCTTTTGTTCTCTGAATTAGTAGTAAACTTCTTCATATTGTTCATTCTTTTTCTTTCTTTCTATAAATTAGTAGTAATATTTTTCTGAATCGCTAGTAAGATTCTAGTAGTAAGAATTTTCTTCTCCGAATTAGTAGTAAAGTTCTTCGTATTATTCAATTTCTTTCTTGTAAGATTTTTGGAAACTTCATCCTTTTCTTCTCTGAATTAGTAGTAAACTCTTCCCATTTAGTACCACTGACAACATGTCTAACGCGTTGCATCGAGGTGTGTACTACTATTATTGCTTCACAAACGTAAAAGGAAGCTGATTTCTTGTGATCGTAATTCCCGCAAAGGAAAGGAGATCATGCAACCGGAAAAAAGAAGGAGCAGCCCATGATCCTTGCTCATCGTTAGATCTAACCATAATTCACCTAAAATCAACCATAAAAGTAAATAATCAAAATTAATATAATTAATATTATTTATTCTCTAAAATTTAGGAATCGGATCTTTTTTAAAAAGGTCGAACTTGCTGAACATTTGTTATGTATTAGTAGTAAAGGTTATTTTTTCATAGCAGCCGATTAATCGTAAAAGCTGTCTGCGCGCTGCAAAAGCACCGACATGCAAACATGTCCAATCAAATCAATCAACTGCTGTCAAATCGTCTGCAAGTGATGTCGGGCACTCCCGTTATTTTTTATTTGAATTTCTCGTTTTGAAGTCGCTGTGCCATGATATTAATCAAATGAGTAATACTACTTAATAGTAATAGGAGTAATCCTTTGTGGAACTATAGTAGCATCTAGAAGATGCATCAAGATATACAAAAAAAAAAAATCTCGCTAAATTGGAACCATGAAACATCCATACGCTGTTGCACGAGCTCCTCCCTCCACCAGAGACAAGAACGCTCAATCTCACCACCGTGCCTGGTGGCTGTTGACGAGCCCTGCAGCGGCCGTCGAGCGTCAGGTTGGAGAAGGCAGGGGCATCGCCATTGCTACGCCAGGTTGGAGAAGGCAGGTGCGGCCGTCGAGTGCACGGGCCTGACGACGCCGTCGCCATGCCAACGGAGCGGAGGACGAAGATGCCGTCGGAGGGCCGCCATGCACGTTCCGTCGCCGGTAGTGCAAGGGCCCGACGCACCAAGTGTAAGCCGCCGCCGGCACCTGTGCAAAGAACAGGAAGAGGTGGAGTACGTGCTGGGATGAGTCGCACGCAGCACGCTGCCGGCCGGACTACGAGGAAGGGGCACAGCCCTGCCAGGCGGGGAAGGCGGGGAAGGGGCCGGGACGCGCTGTCTTCAGTAGACGAAGGGCGAAAGAGGCCGGACCGCATCGCCGTTGGGCCGCCGACGGAGGTTGAACTGTCGACGGCTCGACGCTGCGGATGAAGAAACAGCACGAGTGGCCTCCGCTGGGAAGAACGGGCGCCGCACCATGCTCATGTGCGCGGATCCACGCCTCCGGATGCAGGATCCACGGCGGCCGCTACCATCACCGGAGGGAAGGGAGGGCGCTGTCATCTGCACCCAAACACCGCTCCGGGATGAAGATAGGGGCTGCTGCTGCCGCCGTTACTCCATGGATGTCGGGATGCAGGATCGCCGGTTCTCTGCTGCTGTCTATGGTGGGGTTGGGGAGCAGCCGGCCAGCCACGCCGTTCGGACAGGGAGAGTCGCCGCCGATAAAGCCTGCCCGCCTGCATCCTAAATATAGCGAGAGAGAATCAAGGGCAGTCCGAATGCAGACTCTACCGTAGAGTCTTTCCCTATTAATTATACTGCCACGTAGGCATTTTGTTGACGTGGCAAGCAATTTAACGAAGAGAGAGGAGAAAAAACTTAGACTCGACGTCTAACTTCGACTCCGAGTCTACGCCCAAAACGAGGCCGTCAGTCTTGCGTCGCAAATCCCGTGCGGCTGCCCGCCCTGTTCGCTGTGTCCGCAACGCTCGCTGTGCACGGCTTGCCACCACCGCCGCTGTGGAGCTCGCTTGCCTTGTCCGGCTGCCTTCGGAGCTCACGCATCGCTGCCTTGCCCGCCCGTTCGACAGTGCCGCCGGAGCTCGCTCAGATCCGAGGGAGATGGCAGCCGTGGCGGCGCCCGCTCGCGCTTGGCAGCCATGAGCCCATGACTGCAGAGCTCGCGTGTGGCAGCCGTGCCGGCGCCCGCGGAGCTCGCGCGTGGAGCTCGTGTCTGCGTCGTCATCTGTCCGTCTCGCACGCGGCCGTACTGACCCGACATCTGCAGATTCCATGGTCTTGTCGTGGACGGAGATGTTGGCCGCCCACCGTCGAGGCACGACGGTGCTATCGAGTTCGCCGGCTACCGCGGAGCTCTCGCACAAGATGGCCGTGGAGCTTGAGGGCAGGCTCGCCGCAGACCTGCAGGCTTACCCGGCGTGCCATGGATCTAGCGTGCCTGCAGCTGGTGGAAGCAGCTTGCGAGTCTAAGCCACAGGGACACCATCCGCACAGGATCTGCAGTAACAAGCGATATGATTGATTGTTGGTTTCTCAGAAAATTATTGCGTTGGGGAGTATAGTTTCCATGGATAGAGTCATGTGATCTAGACTCTACTAGGTGGAGTCTGTATTGGGACTGCCCTAACTAGACAAAGGGAGAGAGAAAATCACGGATGCTAAGTTTGCGGAAGTGAATGCATGCAGCCGATATTTAACTTTACTACCATCGCATGCACCATGAAACAATTACGACCATACGACGTATTAGTAGTACGTGTTGCCCTTAATGGTCTGTCATTTATGGATTGTGGGAACGGAGCCCTCGCCGGAGGTGGGCGGCGCTCCACCGACGCTCTAAACAATATTTAGAGCGCAGGGACCTCAATAGAGAATATATATATATATATATATATATATATATATATATATATATATATATATATATATATATATATATATATATATATATATATATATATATATATATATATATATATATATATATATATATATATATATATATATATATATATATATATATATATATATAGTAGTTAAGCAATAGGTGTTTCATCCTCATGTCGAGCCTTCTGTTACTCCGAGTTGAAACCTGCACAAATATGACAGCCACGATAAGTTCGTAAGGCATCAACAGTGATATGGGAAACAATGCAAGTATCTATGTAGGAAGGGAATTCAATGCATAAGGATTTAGTTCACCAACTGCATCATAAGCTAATAAGTCAGATGGTTTATTCGGATGGCACAAGGAATGAAATTTAAGATAATCACTAAAGATTGAGTTTATAAAATCTTCCATCGTTTCAGAGAATATTGCTAAAACAAACTTGTAGAGGTACCATGCCAAAAACATTTTCTAGCCAATTGAATGATATTCTCCCTCGTTGGGAAGTGAGTGCACAGCCAGTTCTGTAGCCAATGATATTCTAGGCAAAAACATTTTGTAGCAGCAGCGTTCCAATCAATTTTCAAACCAACTCAGAAGAACTTGTCTAACAGTACTCGCTCAAAAAGGTAACAAATGGTTTCCTACGTTTGTTTTGGATTTCTCTAATGGGTTGAATTGTTCAAGGATTTTGCTGATGGGTCAGTTCGTGTGAGCCACAGCTCGATCTTCATTGATGGCTTTTTGCAGGTTCTGCCACTTAATTCATCTGCCTTCAAAAAACATGGTCTTGTGATGTGGATGTGGTTCAACATTTTATTTACAATGCTAACCCCTTCACCTAATGTTTCTCATCAGACCAATTTGTTTGTGGTAGAATATTTTCTTTTCATGTTAGCCTAATGTTTATACGTTGTGATATCACTTATGTCATGTTGTTCAATTTATATTTAACTAATAGCTGATATGCATCTCTTTTATGCAGCTGATGTCAACCAACTTGCAGTTAAATTGTGGACAATGTAGTGCTTCATCAGAAATCAAAGAGGGGAAAGAAAAGTAAGACATATTTCCTGGTCTTGTTCTGCATTAGTTGTATCACTTTGTTATAGTCATTCTCTGATTGGTAGTCAACTAAATGATAGAATATGTAATCAGCTATCAAGTGGTAGAGTGTAACCAACTATATTTTCATTATTAATAATCCAATTGTAAATACTGTAAATTCTAAGTAGCTTCAATGAATTATGATTCAGTCCCAACACACTGTAAATACTTGATGGAGTTAGCTTGATTCAGTCCTTTACTGTTCCATGCCTTTTTGCTATATTGCATTATTCCTGTTTTAGATAGGACAGATAGGTACTTTACCGTTCGAGTTGTAAATTTCCCTTTAGCTGAAAAATACTTAAGCTGAACCATAATGTTGTTTAGTCTATCATAGATATGTTTATGTGCTTGAAATTTGCAATTTTGATGAAATTAATGTCAATAATGAGTCAGGGACAATTAGTTTATGAAATATATGTCTTTATCATTAATTAAGGTTCCTGTAACTTAGACATTTAATATAATAAAATAGCACAAAGGTGTTATAATATTTCCACTTGAAGAGGGAATTCTTTTGGTTATTTGTTGAAAATCCACTGATTAGTAGGTTCATGAAGTTTTTATCAGATTTGGCAGTTAAAAATTAACTTATGAATATGGACTTCTAGACATTTCACTGATGCAGCTTCAGCAATGTTTGTTATAGGCTTCTTCTGTTACATCTTTTTCTACCGTTATTCCATATGAATGGCCATTAAAAACTATATAGACTGTGCTCACCTTTACAGCTTTACCATGCTTCAACCCTCTATGTTTAAGCAATAGCCAAATGATTAAAAAAAGATGATAGTTCCTGTGTTTTGAAAGGGTTTATGATTCTCTAAGTTGTCTTGTCAATATGGGATTACTGGAACATAGGATTATTGTACACATGCAACTTTGGCATACCATTAATTTAGATAACGGTATAGCACACACTCTTACATATTATCGTGGTATTATGTTTTCCCATTGCAACGCATGGGTAATTACCTACTTGTCTCAAATGTCTAGAAAAAGGATGAAAGTACTAATGATATTGAAGGTAAATTATAAAAAAAAAAAATTAGTGTTTTTCTTACTTGCATCTTTCGGGCATATTTTGCCACATGCAAAGGTAAAGCATATAGAAACTTAAGAAGCAAGGTTGCAAGCATAGTGAGCTACCACATGGAAGTATAGAAATGTAGAAGACAATAAGTATTGGTTGTTATCTTACATATATTGAGTGTACTCAGAAAATTTCAGAACATCGTCAACTCCTTCATCGACAGTATGGCATTTAACCTTGACTTTCTTAAGGCATTGAGTTGTCATGGTTGATTTAGCTTTTGCATCAGGGCATCCTTCCAATACAATGTCATAATTGAGTTCAATCTGCAAAAATGGTAAACCAAGTCACCAAGGTCAATAAACAATAATTTACTATATATGTGAACCCAAAATGCTATAGATGTCCATTTAAATGTTTTTTACCTCTTCAGAAAACACGACAGTGAGGTTCTCTAAAACTGGTGCATGTTCAAGAATACAAGCTAGTGCACGGCAATCTGCAGGCTCACACCAGTAACCATTCACTACCAGAGTCTTCAAGTTGGAAAATATTGGGCAGAACCTCAGATCCCTTCTGAAAATATACTACAACAGATTGAAAGCAAAAGGAAAACAAGGTAAAAATGGTTGTATCTGGACAAAGGTACAAAGGTGGACATGAACTGAAAATATACTACAACAGATTGAAAGCAAAAGGAAAACAAGGTAAAAATGGTTGTATCTGGACAAAGGTACAAAGGTGTGACATGAACCGCCTATTTAATTAACTTAAGAAGTTAAAATACTCAGATGTGGGAATGCAGGAGTATCGATTAGTCAATATATAGGACTGCTATCAGCCGACATGAACATTACTGGATCACATATTTCCTTATCAAATGTAGAATAACTGATGGGAATGAAAAATGCATATAAGGTCAAGGTCAAGTGTACCGTTGAGTGATGAGCTAACAGCACTAGATGATTAGCTTGTGCTAAACCTTCAAGAAGCACGCACCCCTCTGTATTTGGTCCAGCATAGCAGTTACTGTCCCAAAATGAGTCAATCCTGACATACGCCTCCACCAGCTCTGGCATGCTCTCCAGAAGGGGAGGCCTGAATGCCCCGACCTCCAACCACAGCCAAACGAGACACGGAGCACTAATTTTACAGTGTTCAGGATCTGATTGGACTCGCATCCTGTGAAGACCAGGTGTCTAAGTGACAGGGACATAATCTTCCTCAGACCCAACAACAAGCAGTTGGTAATCTTCAGGTGTTCCAATGCAGGACAGCCATCCAGGTTGAGGTCAGCCATCCCAGACAGCCTTCCAGTTCCACACTCGAACCATATGCCACTGAGCTCAAGCCTCGTCAAGTGTGGCGAGATAAGGAGCCTATAGCTTATCGTGAAATAGCCAAGGGTGTTTGGATGAGCATCAGGCAAACGTGTCTTCCTGTCAGACTGTTCCCAGGAGTTGGATTTTGAGTGCCACGGGTCGTTGCTTGGTGAAACTTGCGTGGTCCAGGCACTCCAGGGTTCCTTCCAGTCGGATTTTGAATGCCACGGGTCGTTGCTTGGTGAAACTTGCATGGTCAAGGCACTCCAGGGTTCCTTCCAGTCACACTGTTCCCAGGCGTTGTCAGATTTTGAGTGCCCGCGGTCAGATATGTTGCCTGGTGAAACTTGCGTTGTCCAGGGTTCCCAGGCGTCGTTGGATTTTGGGTGCCTGGTCAGATCTGTTGCATGATGAAACTTGCCTGTTCCAGGGTTCAAACCAAACGCCTAGGCTTTGGACCCGAAGCGTCTGCACTTCACACCTGATAGCAGTGGAGATCCAGTGGTTGACGGAGTAGGCGTCATCGTCGTCGTCGGCGGCCTTCATACGGAACATGATCTCACACTCATCAAGAGGCGCGGATTCGAGCCCGTGGAGTCGGTAGCCAAGCACGCGGTCCACGAACCCCCGGACCTCCTGCACGGTGCCGGTGCCCGGCGTGATGCGCAGGCGTCTGGTGAACTTCCAGACGTCGCGCCACGCCCACGCGAGCACGCACGTGCGCACGGCGTCCCGCGCCGGCAGGAACGACAGGATCCGCGCCCGGGTCTCCGGAGGAAGCCTGCTGAGGCGGTCTTCGGGGTGGATCACAGGAGGCGCCATCGCTAGCTGCAAGTGGAGATGAAGGATGGCGTCGGGAGGGTCAGCAGGATCGCAGACAGGAAGAGACTGAAATGCAAGCAAGATCCCCCATTTACCTCACTAGCTGCGCCTGGCCGGGCGGTGAAGAGAAATGCTTCGATCACTTCGCCGGTCCACGATCATGCACGCATCGCTTCAACGGAGCACGCGGCAATCGGCGGGTGATTGGGCGGCGCAACAAAACCCCGGCGGCGAAATGGAGCGTCGGCAGCGGCGGTGGCTGGATCGGAGTCGGAGGGTTTTCTTTGCGGATTTGGCGTTTCCGATTTCTTTTTATATATAAAACTTTGGCGTTTCGACTGGAAGGAGAAGGAGGAGCGCTCGTCAGTCAGGCTGGGCCGTGGGCCTTGGGGCCTTGGGCTTTGGTAGCACTTCATTTGTCTATGGGGAAGATGTATAATCTCAAACAAAAAAAAAGGACAAAGTGGCTGGGCAATCGGTGGCAGCGCTATTTTATAACCTATTTTAGTGCTAAAACAGGCAAAACTACAATGATCGCGAAATGTTTTTCATAACCTATTTTAGTGCTAGTTTGGCCAAGGCTCTAGGTCTAGCTCTTACCGTAAAGTAGCTTTTCTAATAGAAGAGGTAATCTCAAAACGTATTTGGCAAAATTGGCTCCGATATATTTTACTATTTGACCAATGCTCCGTTAACAATTTTTTTTGTAGTCGACCATTCCCATTTTCCATAGCAATCAAATGTTTTCAATAACAGAAGAAACCGATCCAAAACCGAATATAAAACCGATCGAATGCCCATCCCTACCTGATGAACTCGGCGCCATCATGTTGGTGATGAAGTAGTCGGACTCCATGGTCAGGGTTTGCTGCTGCCGTCCACACCGAGAGGCTTGTCGTCCTCGCCGCCCAGGCTTGGGCAGCAGGACGTCGATCTGGCATACTGCTGGCATGATGAATGCCGGCAAAGACGGCAAGCCCCTGGGAACAGACGGCAGTAGCACCGTGACCGTGGAGTCCGGACGACAAGAGTGTAGTAGCAACTTCTTTCATCTGTTGTCAGCTCACGCTCATCACCGTACCAGCAGCATCATGGTCGACATCCACTCGATCGATCATCGATCTATATAGGTTTGTTGTTTGATTCCTACTTGGTTTCATTCCTCGATCAGCTCCCTCTTCTTATATAGACATAGAGACGAAGACCCAGCGTCGAGCGACGAGCAATGCAAGGAATGAAGCAGTGGTTTTTCGCCACTTTTGTTGCATGCATGCATTTGCCAACAAGATTGAACAGAAGGTAAAGGTCATTAGCGGCTATCCCTGATCGATATAATAATAGCATAGCTAATTTCGGATCAATGCATAGGACACGGCCCATGGTGAGAGAGAAGAGAGAGAGCACCTGGCCGTGGTCCATGGATGGACGGCACTTGCATCTGGCCACAGTTCCCGACCCCGAGTCCAGAAGGACAGCACTTTTGTCACGTCAAAGAATTTGGTCACGTCAAAGGGTCCCTCAGCAAAGAAAAGATGGCCTAGTGCAAAATGGCCTGCCAAAGCCTAGTGCGCGATAGCAAGTAAATGGCCTGACAAAACAGTGCATTACGGCCCATTTAGTTGCATCAGGACCTGTGGGCCGGGCATGTCCAAAAGAGAAACATCTATGAAATTTGTTGCATAATAATAAGTTGTAATAAGTTTCTCAAAAAGTAAAATTTGTTGAATATATATAGGCTAGTATTACAATATCATTAGATTTATATAATATAAAAAAATAAGGGGAATTCAATGATGGCCATGTAGTCGGCAACATTTAGTTCGTCTTTCTGGATCTACCGAAATGGAAGATACCAAAGGGTATTTCTGTGATGAACAGGCTTGAAACGAGAAACGTCCCCTGTTGCCGCAATGCAGTGGTGTTGTTCTTGGCTTCTCTCTCTTTGCCAGTTGCCACCAAAATTTGAAGCGATTGAATGCAAACTTTTTCCCATGGAAAAGATACCTTAACAACCAGGACTCCAAAATTCTAGACAGGTCCCAAGAATCATTTGCTGTCTTCTTCATCTTCCTTTGAGCATTGTTGCATTGCTCTCGCCGTCTAGCAAAAGCGGTTTGTCATGGAACACTCGTTTGCATCCTCCACTAGCAACACCGTGCGATCGATTGAAAGCTAACCGGCCTTGAAATAAAGCTGATGAATGGAAGCTTTTATCGCTCGTTGATCGATCGATTCGGTCCATACATCTCTCCCTTCTGTTTGGCAGGCATGCTTCTTTTTGAGAGGCATGCTTCAAAAGTTTTTTCTTATTTTGAACTTTGGAAATTGGCCTCGAAATCATACTTCCTTAGGAAAATGGCCTTCTGCTATTTTAAAAATCATATCTAGAGTTTGGCAAGTCTATTTTGGGTGAACCAAATTTTGTTGTGTTCATTATGATGCCTAGTTTTTATTAAAAATATTAAACATACCATGTTTAGTGATAAAATAATTAGTCATGATTTATGCCTTTTAGAAAGAGAAAAATTCATATCTTGTTCTATATAACTCAAATTGATTTGAAACTTTTAGAGTAGGCTCCTGAGGCAATGTGTGTGCTATGGTAGAAATTTAATATTCATTGAATTTAATATGACTGAGTTATTAAGTTATTAAGTCATTTATTAAGCCCTAAATAAGATAATTTAATAACTCAGTCATATTAAATCCATTGAACATGAAATTTCTACAATAGCACATACATTACATCAGGAGCCTACCCTAAAAGTTTCAAGTCAATTGGAGTTATACAGAACAAGATATTAATTTTCCTTTTTTAAAAGGCATAAATCATAACTAATTATTTTATTACTAAACATGGCGTGTTTAATATTTTTAATAAAAACTAGGCATCATAATGAACACAACAAAATCTGGCTCACCCAAGATGGACGTGTCAAACTCCAGATATGATTTTTCAAACTAACGGAAGGCCATTTTCCTAAGAAAGTTTTAATTTCGAGGCCAATTTCCAAAGTTCAAAATAAAAAGGGCCATTTTCCTCAACACTTTCGTTTCTAGGGCCATTTTCATAATTCACTCTTCTTTTTTTCTCTTTTAGTTACTTTTCTGAAAGCAAACCATGTGGTTAATGTTCCTCGTCTAGAGGCCAATTCATGGCGGTGTAAATGCTAAGCATTCGACGATTAGCATTATTGCAGATTTGCAGAATCTGCAGCACGGCTGCACTGTCGGGAATATAATCTGGATCAGCCGTCAGCGTGTTCTTGTGGTTACCGTTGCATTGCTTGTATAAGTGATTGTTTCTTTTCTCTCTGATTTTTTGGTTATCTGGAGATCCTTCTTGGTTAGCACAAGAGAGGAAGCTAGAGAGCAAGCATATCCCTGGAATCTGCTCTCTTCTTGGCTAAAATATCCTTGGAATCACTTGCGAGCACGGCACTGACTGCCGATTTTTCAACAAGATACATGCATTAGCCATACTGTCATTGATAAATATAATGGACATATATGTATGTCTTCCAGTACATGACTGCCTGATGGATTTCTTGAAAAATGAAGTAGATGTGCTTCTATAGTGGTGTCAGCAATCCTCACGGGAGTCGACTAGTCGCGAGATCATGAGCCACATGCATGGTTAGTGGTGGTCGCCTTCGCTCTTTGGTCTGCATCACTCCGATCCTCAAACTCGATCCAGACATATACATACATTTCAGTCAAACAGAGAGGGGAATCTGAACTGAAATTCTCAATCTTTACAGTGGAGAAGGCATTGATATGACTGGAGACGGATCTCGCTGGTGAATAATCGATTCCATTATGCTAGTTTGAAGGCGATAACTACATGCGCCAGTGAGCTTTGTTGTAGATAGAGGTGGTGTTGTTCTTGAGTGCACGTCTTGGTGACTGTTATTCTGAAGTTTCGTCAGCAAATGAGTTTATTTTCCTCTTTTTTTTTACCTTCTAGTATGGCTTTTTATAGTTAATTCACTTGCAGACAAACTACAAAGAGCAAAGCATATAAGATGGTGAATGCATTTTTAGATCCACACACGTGTTTATAGGCGTGTCCAGGAAAAGGCTCACGGACCACTGTGGATGTCTGTTTCCCTAGATATCTTCACCACGCGTCAATTATTATTTTGCCTTTTGCAGCACTTGGCAAATGCAAATAATTGCTGCGAACAGCAGTCTTTGTATTGGCATCGATCGCCCATGTGTGTTCTCAGCACTCTGAAGAAAAAGCAGGCGAAAGAGCTGACCGCCGATTACCGAAGTGTTAGTGTCAGCAAACAAGAACGATGACGAACGCGACCATGAGGTGTCCATGCAAAGTGCGTTTGTGACACTGCAGTGTCTCTGACAAAATACAAGCTCATATCTCAAACAATGCTAAACTGGCACAAGAGGAATTCGTTAATATGGGGAAGGCCTTAAACATGTGCAAATTCTAGAAGATGTCGATTGTCGGGGGTTTTTTTTTTATAAAGAACAGAGGATGTCGTTCACTGCATATGGGCCACCTATCTAATCAGAAAATGGCACAGCCTTTGTATAATTTATATGCTCCAACATTGTTCATGCTTAACATTAGATTTTTTTTTCTTTCAATAAGGACAAGAACCAATTTTGGTGGGATATATACTGGGATTGCAGAGCGACCATGATACTGAACAGAACATCTTTTTTAAACTATGCATGCATACGACGATGATGACTTCAACTTATCTTTGACATAAGGTTCGATCATGCCATGTATCAATCCATTTGTACCACGGTCCACGGGTTTGCGGCCAAATCATTAAACCTCAACTTCTTGCTTGCTTGGCTTATATATGTCACATCACTTGCATACATGATACATGTAAGTATAAAATGTTGAATCACTGTTACATGAAAGACATTTTAGAGGCTTCCGAAAACCAATTATAGAGGCGACTATTTGGCCCATCTATACTTGTGACAAGTATCTAGCTGCCACAAGAGAGATCAGTTTCTAAGAGTGGGCCAAAACTCAACCGCATTTAAGAGGCAGGGCAAAACACAGTAGCCTCTATGGATCTTTTTTAAGAACTTGTAAACCGGTTCAAAAAATATCCAAAATTTTGTTTTAACTCGGGAGAGGACCTAGGTCTCACATATTGATTTCTTACCACTATGGCTAAAAACACATGTAACAAAGTGCTTGATATATTCAATTTGTATTCACTTTAGTGAATATATTGTAGTGCACATTTGATATCCTAAACAAATTTGAGAAAATCTTAATTGCAAAGTTTTAGATCTCTTCAAGTACTAAATCTTTGATTTATTATGTCATTCTCCATCTGAGGTTATTTAAAAAAATAAAAAATTCGGATAACAAAAAAGAAAAATTCAAAAAAAAAACTATGAATGTTAAAACCATTAACCTTAAAAGTAGAAATATGGCACCTAAATGATTCCAAATAAAAATGGCATCAACTACAAAGTTGCATATCTCTTTGAGTATTATAATTTTGGTTTAAGTCATTTCTACAGTCAATGTACTTTAAAAAAATTGAAATTATTTTCTTTGTAGATCGGTAATGATACGAGGTTAGACATATTATAATGCATAAAGGTGTCTGTTCAAAATGGGCGCAGCGGAGCCCCGTACCAGCCTACTACTTTCGTAACTCACACACACACACACAAATGTACACATCCCTATTTTACTTTCAGATAAAAAGGAGATATGTGAAGCGCAGCATTGTATTTTCGTAAACCTAGTTTCAGAAAAAAAAACACCACACCACCACCCTCCACTCACCATATGATTTTTGTGTGGAATTTGATACGTATTCATGTTCTCTCCCTTTTTTTAAAAAAAATAACTTTCAGAAAATTGTCGCCAAAAGTTTTCTGCACAGTTTTGCAATAGGGAAAAGAACTCCAAGGTGTTTTGGAAAATATTTCGGGTTACTATATCTAAAACAAGTCTACTGAAAATTTTGAAGAAAAACTGTAAATCCTTAGCAGCCCACGTAGGCAGCACAGACATATGGTGCTCTCTCTCTTTTGCCCCCAAAGTCAAAAAGGAATAAGCCACAACTCATTGCTAAAGTTCATGGTAAATCCCCATGCATAATTGTAGTTTTGACAGCGTCGTCACAACTATACGTGTGAATGTGTGTCATGCTCACTCAGAGAGAGACACACACAAACAAAGCACACACCTATAATATAGTTTATGCTCCAAGAAAAAGGGAAGTGTGGACTGCATGACTGCATCAAAGACGACGTTGTGGCGTGTTTTTCCCTCACAAGTCAAGTCAACAAAGGCGATGCGAGTGCAGTAGTCGGTAACAGTCCAAGTCCAACCAACTGCAGAGAGAACAGGCGGGAGACTTGTGGTCTTCGACAACGGCTCGTATATGTATATCTAAAGGAAGAAGATATTATTGATAGCAGTGCTAGGAGATGGCTGCTGCCATGCTCCGTAAACAAAAAAAAAAAAAAAATAGCTAATAGATGCTGCAGCTGCAATATAATACAGCCAACGAATTGAACCAGCCAGTCTTGGTAGATAGTCTAAAAGATATCTCCTCAGCAATAGAGGCAAGCAATAGAGGCAACACACTACTTAAGAATGCACGGTAGCAATAGGGACAACGTATAAAATCAGCAGTCCAACTATTTACACGTTTTATTTAAAGCACGGTCTAAATATACCAGAAATATTTTATTAATATAACCAAAATCTCTCTAAGTATATATTTCATCCCTAGTGTAGCTCGCTAGGGAGATGTTAACGAGATGAGCCATCGATTGGGACAGGTCTTCCGAGCGGGCGGGAGGAGACATCCAGTTGGGTGGAGACGTGGAGTAGACGACGGATCGAAGAGCTGGAATAGTCGGGCAGGGGTGGGCACTGGACAACGGCGAGGAAGTCACTGGCGGACATCTTGCGCCGATAATCCATCTGTACGTGCACTTATTATGTGGGTTGCCAACAAAAACCGTAGAACCAAACTGTGCGCCTAACCACCACAAAAACACTAAGCAAAAGTGCGTGTCATGCATTTCCTTTCTGAAAAGAATGTGCCTGCCATTTGTTGAGTAGGTTTAGGTTCAGGACTTGAGGTTCATGAACAAAGTAAAAAAGCGCGGTATGAAAGTGGTAGGTGTGAAAACACTAATTTCCTGAGTAGTACGTACAGAATTCCTCGGCATTTGGACGCCGTGGTCAAATGGGCTATTGTAAAATAGTGCTCGTATTTCGGGAATCGAGACTGGTAGTGGTAGCGGTAGCAAGTACTCCGGTGTCGGTGTTCCGTATTCGCAGACAGGTACAAGGAATGGGACCGAAGCCACAGGTGCACACAGCAGCGAGGAGGAAGGCAACGCCACACTAATCGCATCGCAAGTCGCCGGAGGCACGGGTAAGGGTCACCACCCGCACGTCAATGACAATCGATCAGCTACTAGTAGTTCCCCACCACATTAACAAGTAAGCTGGCCTGGCATCGCTGGATTGGATGCCACGAACCGCGCACCTACCTGACCTCTAGGGAGCGCCAAATGAATTAACAACACAGGACAATCGACAGCGTGACCTACCCCACAGTATAATTAATTAATTAAAATTTTGTGGAAGCACGGCGCAAATCGTCCGGCCTAACCACGCGGTGTCCGCGTCTCCCGCGGTCCAGACCTTCCGGGATGCCGATGCACGTCCATGTCCTCACGGTCAGGCCGCACCGCACGTCGCGCTCCGCGGCCGGTGGCGGGGAGGGAGACGACGCTTTTACACGCGCGAGCTGCGAGGAGGAAGCGCTGAGCAGGGCAGTCAACAAAGGGTCCGCAATCCGCACGCAGGCGTCGCCGTCTCCTCTTTATATTGGGGAAAAATAAAATAAAGCGAACGTCGCGCGCGCGACTCGCCAGTCACTCACTCCCTGCAGCCATGATCCACCTCACCCGGGCCGTCACTAGTCACCACGGCACAAGATTACAAGAATAATATCTGATTGATTGGTTCCAGGCCGAGAAAGTCGTCGTGGCCACGCTGTACAGTGCTCCCGTTCTTCCACGAGAAGTCGTGGCCCTGAACTCCCAAGTCAAGCTGTCCTACGTGCCGCGCCGCAAGACCGACCCATAGCGTCGGAATATCTATGACCGGGTTGCTAGCTCGATCACATCATGCATTTGCATCTAGAACGTCGGTGTTTAATTTTGACCAACTATCATGAGCAATCGAGCAGCCAGGCGGCTGTGGTAAGTCTTCAGTACGTGGCCAAAATTTTCAAGGTGGGGTCGCAGAGAGAGAACTGCTTCACTGATCCACTGCCGTTTTTCAGGATGCACGTTTGTGGGTACAAATAAACGCGCGCGCTGTAGTTGTAGTTGTTGGCCCAGGACTAGAACGCAGCCACGCGGGACCTATGATCCGAGCGGCATCGTCAGGGAAGCTAGAGGGAGTACTAGCCATAGATCTGCTGCAAACGCTTGCTGAATTGGCTGGCCATATTACACGGCAAGATGCATGGACCATTTATCAAGATATAGGGCACCAAGTAACACAGCTTAAGAGCCCACGACACAACAAGCGGACACCTTATGACCTGTCTTGTTTGGATAACCATACATCGACATGGGTACATAGGTATCCAAATAAGGAGCTTGGTGGCTAGCAGGATGATACGACTATAGAGACATGTGTTAAGCCCATGGCATTCTTCGTGTTGGCTAGTTTTGTGGAGGTAGAGATGTTGTGTCATTGGCAAAAGCCTTGTCTTACCTATAGTTAACAACGCGACATCGTTGGGTGTTATTTTCCTCTTCTTGGAGGTCCATCTCCCCAACATCGGTCTACAAGAGATAACCTTATTTCAGTAGGAGCCACTCGCTCCTCCTGTTTCTTCAAAAAAAACCAAGGGAAAGCCTTGTTTCAATTTCCTTATGAGTAGCGGCGATTTATGTCATGATTGTCATGTTCTTTTGTGTGTGTGGCGGCAGTTGTTGGAGTCATTCGCCGACTCATAACTCCATTGGTACCGTCATCAACCTATCTTTTTTAGGGGTGCATGAATTGTCACGCGTTCAGAGTTGTGCATCTGCACATCCAACGTGCTCAACAATGATGGCATATAGTTCTCCTTCTTGAACATTTGAAAGTCAAATTTGTTGCTCCTCCCTTGCTCGACCTCATTCTATCTTAGCATACTAAGCCTATAGTAGAGAGCTTCATGGAGCTTGGTTGCTAGCAGGATAGTGCGACTATCTAGACATGGTGTTGAGGCAATGGTCATCCTTTGTGTTGTCTACTTGTATGTGGAGGGGCATGTTGTGTCATTGGCAAAAGTCTTGTCTTACCTTTAGTTATAATTAACAACGCGACATCGTTTGTGGCCTTGTTTAGTTCCCAATTCCTACCTCCAAATTCCACTATGCAAAAAAAGATTCCCCATCACATCGAAATGCCGGCACATGCATGGAGTACTAAATATAGATGAAATCAAAAACTAATTACACAATTTTATTGTACTTTGCGAGACGAACATTTTAAGCCTAATTAATCAATGTTTGGATAATTTTTACCAAATAAAAACAAAAGTTG
Organism: Themeda triandra; assembly: GCA_018135685.1. Classification (NCBI taxonomy): domain Eukaryota; kingdom Viridiplantae; phylum Streptophyta; class Magnoliopsida; order Poales; family Poaceae; genus Themeda; species Themeda triandra. The sequence continues at coordinate 385,827 of JAENPR010000280.1, read as the reverse complement.
TTACGACGTGACGTGATCGCCACTCCAAGTTGGGTGCCCCAACTTTGGAACTAAACAAGGCCTGTGTCGTTTTCCTCTTCTTGGAGGTCCATCTCTCCAACATAGCTCTTTGAGAGAAATCCTTGTTTTAGTATTTTTATGAGTAGCGGCGATTTATGTCATGACTTTCATGTTCTTTTGAGTTGCGGTGGCAGTTGTTGGAGTCATTCGCCGACTCATAACTCCATTGGTAGTCTCATCAACCTATCCTTTTTAGGGGGAGATGATTCAGAGTTGTGCATCTGGTCATCCAACATGTTCAGCAATGATGGCATATAGTTCCCCTTCTTGAACGTTTGGAAAGTCAAATTTGCTTGACCATGGTTTATGCGAGGAGCTCGACAATTATGACTAAGTTTTAGGATGCACTTGTTGGTTGCTCAAAGATTCTTTCCTAAGTGAGTCTTGGTATTGGTCCTCAATTGTGGTTGCACTCCTCTAATTTTGTGTTTTTACAATTTCCCTCTAGTAAATTGGACACTTGTCATTTTCTTGATTTTTTTCTTTACTCCATCTAAAATCTGTCAAACATACTTTTCTGGAATGATTTGTGCATATGATCTTTAACATCCTTAGCGAAAGTTGTGGTCTTATTAGGTGGAGACATTATAACTCTAAAAATCTCAATTATGGTAAGGGTAAGAGAATTTGGGAGTTAGGTTCAGCTATAAACTCCAATAATCTAAGTTATGGTAAGGATAAAGGATTAAGGGAGTTATGGTTCATTGTTCCTCTATTCTAGAGGAATGGACAAAGGTGGTCACCGGTTTATTTGAAGATATATATGGTTTGTAGTGACTATCCAAAGAAGTATGATGGTCACACTAATCCAACAGCACCCACCACTACACATGGTGGGATGTGTACATTGAGGGCACCTTGTCCAAGAGGTAAGAGAGGACTAACCACGAGCAATGGGAAAGAAAAGACGGAGGTGCGAAAAGAGATATGAAGGAATGTTGACGAACTAGTCACATCCTACGGCAAGATATTTGGATTTTGATAGTGAAACAATGATGAAAAAAGTTGAAGATTGTTAGGGGACCAAATTTTCAAATAGGTTATTGGATTCCAATCCAAGATCGAAAAGGTTGTACACGAACATCCTTGTTCCCCATCTTCAATTTTTTGGCAAAATATGATAAATGTCTCACCAAAAGGCCTACGACGCCCCTAAATTCTTTAAGATGTTGCACCTTTCTCCTAATTTTCAATTAGGCTTGCTCTTGGTCCTAATAACCTCCAACACCAAGATAAGAGTGTGAAAGAGACTTAACACAGCACGCCTCAAGCAAACCTGTCACTCGATCCACACTCCTTTCTCCCTCAATCACCACCTTAAATACAGCAGCACCATGTGTGTATAAACAAGCTCATAAATTCACACGGACACACCCAACAGACACCAACCAACGCCCAGGCCCATCCCCGCGCGCCGGACAGGACACCATGGTGTTCGACGCGCCGAGCGCGAGCAGCTCGCCGGCGGCGACGGCGCCGCCGTCGGGAACCCTCTGCGCGTGATCCTGACGCGCAGGTTCGCGCGGCAGGTGCTGCTGGGCCAGTGGTTCACGGTGTTCGCGAGCCTGCTGATCATGGCGGCCTCCGGCGCGACGTACATCTTCTCGAGCTACTCGGGCACGCTCAAGTCCTCGCTCGGGTACGACCAGCGCACGCTCAACACGGTGTCCTTCTTCAAGGACCTGGGCGCGAACCTGGGCGTCTTCTCGGGGCTCATCAACGAGGTGACGCCGCCGTGGGTGGTGCTGGCCATGGGCGCCGGGCATGAACCTCTTCGGCTACCTGATGGTGTACCTCGCCGTGTCGGGCCGCACGGCGCGCCCGCCGCTGTGGCTCGTGTGCCTCTACTTCTTCGTGGGCGCCAACTCGCAGTCGTTCGCCAACACGGGCGCGCTGGTCACCTGCGTCAAGAACTTCCCGGAGAGCCGCGGCGTGGTGCTGGGCATCCTCAAGGGCTTCGTGGGGCTCAGCGGCGCCGTGTACACGCAGCTGTACCAGGCGCTCTACGGCGGCGAGGACGCCGAGTCGCTCATCCTCCTCATCGCCTGGCTCCCGGCGGCCGTGTCCGTCGTGTTCGTCCACACCATCCGGTACATGCCGTACCCGCGGCGCGCGGCGGGCAGGAGACGAGCTCCGACCCGTTCTTCTGCTTTTTGTATCTCTCGATCGCGCTGGCGTCCTTGCTGCTGGTGATGATCGTGGTGCAGAAGCAGGTCTCCTTCTCCCGCGCCGCCTACGGCCTCGCCGCCATCCCGCTGCTCATCCTCCTCCTCATGCCCCTCGGCGTCGTCGTCAAGCAGGAGTACAAGATCTTCCGCGAGCGCCAGCTCGACGCCGCGCTCCGCGCCGCCGACGACACGCCGCCCACCATCACCGTCGTGGCTGACGACGCAGGCGGCGCCGGTGCCGGTGCTACACCATCATCATCCAGCGCCCTGCTCCAGATGTCATCAGCAGCAACGGAAACCACCACCACCAAGAAAACAGAGCATCCGCCGGCGCCATCAAGCACGTCGTCCTGCCTGGGCTCGTTCGGCAAGTGCGTGCGCACCATGTTCCGCCCTCCCCGCGGGGCTCCGACTACACGATCCTCCAAGCCCTGGTCAGCATCGACATGCTGGTCCTCTTCATCGCCACCATCTGCGGCGTGGGGGGCACGCTCACCGCCATCGACAACATGGGCCAGATCGGCGAGTCGCTGGGCTACCCGTCCAAGTCCGTCAACACCTTCGTCTCGCTCATCAGCATCTGGAACTACGCGGGCCGCGTGACGGCCGGCTACGCCTCGGAGGCGGTCCTCCTCCGCTACCGCCTGCCCCGCCCGGTGCTCCTCACCGCCGTCCTCCTCCTCGCCTGCGCCGGCCACGTGCTCATCGCGCTCGGCGTCCCGCAGTCCCTCTACGCGGCGTCGGTGGTGATTGGATTCTGCTTCGGCGCGCAGTGGCCGCTGGTTTTTGCGATCATCTCCGAGGTGTTCGGGCTCAAGTACTACTCCACGCTGTATAACTTTGGGGGCATGGCGAGTCCCGTGGGATCGTATATACTGAATGTGAGAGTGGCCGGGCGGATGTATGATGCGGCGGCTGCAGGGCAGCGGAATGGTGGCGGTGGTGGGAAGCATGAGAAGCTGTGCCTTGGGGTGGAGTGCTTCAAGAAGTCGTTCTTGATTATTACCGCGGTTACGGTGCTGGGTGCGTTGGTGTCGCTGGTGCTGGTGTGGCGGACCTGGAGTTTTTACCGGGGGGATATCTACGCGATGTACCATGACGGTGATGGTGGCGAGGGGTCGGGGAAGGATGGGCGGTTGCCGGTGGACCGGCGGCGGCCGGAGGAGGAGGAGACGAAGGCGGCCAATGGAAGGAAGGCGTGAGGAGGTGGAGCGTGAGGGGGAATGGCAGGTTGGAAGTGTTGACTTGGTCAGCAATTCCACGATGAGGTGGCTTGTTTCCACTGGTGGCTTGACTCGTGGCTTCCAGTTTCCACGGTGATAGATGCTGACGTGGGAGAGCTAGTAGTACGACCTCCGGCGAGCAGGCACGTCCGTGACGAAGTGCACACGCACACCTGTAGCGTGACACTGAGTGCGTGGTGCTGCTACTGCTAGCTGCGTATAGTATACTAATGTGGTGCTGTACAAAAGTACAAGAGCAATACTAGCAGAAAAGTATACGGCGGGACCGGCCACCCACCCATGGAAGAACGACGAGTGAGGTCTACATGTACATGTGAATGTTTTTTCGCAAAACAAAATGTACATGTGAGTGTATTTTTGGTGCATTCACCCGTGATGAATCTCTCCATCCCCTTCTTCTCAGTATAAAGAAAACCTTGTTGTCCTTTTCCACCGTCGGTCCAGTCCAGTCCATTAATCCTGGTGTGAACTGATGGCGCCGTGCAACTCCTTCCGTGTCCTGTGGTTCCTGTCTGAAAGCAACCATGGTGATAGGTCCGGCCTTGTCGCGTACCGTATCGAGTATCCGTAGCTGCTGGTTGCCCAACACCAGCAGGTACGCATCGCACTGTGCTCTGCTGCGTCACGCGTGCGGCGTGCAGATGCAGTGGGGGTTCCGGCCGGCGAAGAAGAGCCAAGGGTCGGGACGGGACTGGACAGATGACGGTAGGCCGGCCGCTTCACGATGAAGTGCATCGTCGGCGTCGGCGCGAGTCAATGCACGCCTCCGCGCGATGCGCTGCATTGTTGGCGCTGCCTGATCCACCTCGTGATCTCACTCTTTTTTTTTTTTGAAACTAAGTATATCTGTATTAATTGAGGAAAATAGTACAGTACAAATACAAATACACCGTATAAAGATACGGAGAACAGCTGTCTAGACTATTCGCGAACAGGACCTCTACAAATCTAGAAATTACAAACAGGTCCTCCTTCGTCCTTCCTCCGGAAGCCTCCAGAAATCGCCGTCGCCGGACGCCGATTTCGATTGCCGCCGTCGAATCAATGGCCGATGGAAGCTCCACCGCGTAGCGGCTTTGATGTGGACCGCCGTAGACGCCCAATCGCTCGAAAGAGCCCAAGATTTTGGTGAACGCCCATAAGTCAGGTCCACACCCCGAGCTCCATCGGACCCAAATCGAAGCTCGCCGTCGACGAACGCCGAATCGAGCTCGATTCGCTTGCCTGCAATCCCTCTCACCCATAGCCCTCTCCATACCTGAGCCTAGAAATGTCGCCCGAACCTCAGCTTCACAGGGACCCCCGCTCCGCCGGAGATGGTGACGACCTTCGACGCGCTCCGCCACCACCGTCGCCTCACCAAGACGGCAGAACACTGGCGAACCTTGACTTCTCCATAACCAGAGCCGACCACGTCGGACCCTAACTCCACGAGCTCGTCGCCGGCGTCGGAGGGAAACGCCGTCGAGGCGGGGAAGAACTCGAGAGACCTTTCCCATTGAAGACGCCGTCGCCGCCGCCACGCCGCCGCCTCTAGGAAACCTAACCCTAGACCTATAGCTAGGACCTACCCACCCAACCGGCGAGGGCTCGACGGTCTCCTCCACCTCGCGACGCCCACAGGGCAGCCGGAGGCGAAGGAGACCGCCGGCTCTGCCGGCGGCGACGAGATCGCCCCCTTTTCGCCTCTCTCGCACTGTAGCCCTAGCGAGGGGGGCGGGGAGTGGTCAGATGATCCTGTGATCTCACTCTTTGCCTGGCCTTTGCCTGGCTGGACCACTCTATCTCACGAATGGTTTTCGCACAGTTTGTCGTACCGGAACCAACTATGCAGGAATGGGTTAGAAATGCGCTAAACATGAGTTTTGGGGCAAACAGAATGACTTGGGTGTTGAGACCAATTTAATTGCAACTCATTTCGTACCAAAAGTGGCTGAATCTGGTCTTCACGAACAGACAGACAGCTTGTCGTCTTTAACCAAATCTCCAGAACGAACTAAACGAGCTAAACATCGCTGGACAAACGGGATGACTTTGTTGTTAAGAAATATTCAAACGCAACTCTTTTCGCACTCAAAAGGCTAACCTGCCTTTCACGAATGGTGTTCCTTATGCACAGTTTGGCTGGACCACTCTATCTAGTACGGTGTGGACACGCCGCCGTGGACACCCCAAATATTAATAACCAATAAATAAATAATCACTATATGTACATGGATAACGTAGCTCGGCACATGCGACTATGCGAGCACGCCCAACCCTGTTGCGTTGCACTTGCACGCCCACGGTGTACTGTGCTATATACCAGATGCAGACGCCATGACGCGAGGACACCAATACGAAGACGAACACAACACAAGGCTTCTCGATTCGTCAAAGCGCTACAGATTCCACGTACGGGACCATGGGGCAACGGGGGACCAAGTAGCCAGCCAACTCCCGCGTGCACACACGTCCCAGTCCAGCTCCGCACCAGCGGCGGCTTTGAATACGCCATGTGCGTCGCACCGGATCGACGTACCAGTGTACCACCACCACTGTTCCACAGCCACAAGCCTGCTGCTGGTCCAAACCATTTTTTTTAAGAGAGAAACCTCGACTTTTATTGCTGGTCCAAACCATTGCAATTGCACTTTCATTTTCATTTCCAAATCATGGGCTTATCTAGTCCACAGCAAATACAGCACACATGCCGGCGTACACACAGACGCTCGCCACGCCACGCCACGAGGTGCCTGAGCGACGGACGGACCTGTCGGCCTCGTTACGGATACGGGGTTCCTGTGGGAGCCAAACGGAAGACGGCAACCTGCAGGCTCGCCTTGTGGGCCGGTCTGGGAACCAGAAGAAGCCCAACAGTGTTTGCTTTGGGCTGAGTTCTCAATAAAAAAAACAGAGTATGAAGCCCAACATAAATCAACATCATCATTATTATTATTATTATTATTATTATTATTATTATTATTATTATTATTATTATTATTATTATTATTATTATTATTATTATTATTATTATTATTATTATTATTATTATTATTATTATTATTATTATTATTATTATTATTATTATTATTATTATTATTATTATTATTATATTATTATTATTATTATTATTATATACGTAGAATGAGTATTACACTTGATGTTTTATCACAAAAAATTCGATCTCTCTAATAGTGTATACAAAGAAAAAAATCTCTAAAGCTCCGCACCCACCCAAAATGTTCAGTTGTTCATCCTTGCGGAGTCAGAAAATCTTCCTGATCCTAACTTTACAACTGACCAAATTTATTTTTATGAGGACACCGTGCAGTGAAGTGTACCTGCATGAATTGCACCAAATGTAGTGTTAACATCAGATGGAATTAATTGACATTCATCTCTCAGCAAACAAAAATGGTGGGAGGTTCCTTTTTTCATGTAATTTGCTGACATGTTCTTCTCTCGTATTTATATAGGACGAGATTGACTCGGCAGTCTTTCGCTTGCACTAGTTTCAAACTGTTTCATGCTGAATCATGCAGGGCAACTAACATAAGATTCATAAGGATAAAATATGGATCATCTCTGTAGCCAAAAAATATTGCCGGATCTCGCAACAACTGACAACACTGGGCCTTGTGCTCTTTGGCTCTTTCATCTGACGACCTTCGTTGCCTTGGTTGCAGATAAGGATGGTCGGGGACAAGGACACGCACAGGCACAGTGCTCCACTGCTCAACTGGTCCACCGGAGCCGGGCCATCGCCCTCGTAACGATAAAAAAAGGGTGCCACGAAAACGGCAGTTGGGCTCTGTACGGCATCCTCCTGCGCCGTTTCTTCTCCTCAGGTCCATGGGCCATAAGCGCCCCGGCCCTATAACGGCCTTTACGAGTTCCTTTGCACCACGATCGCCCCAGCCCACCTATTTTTCGCCATATCTCACGTGTCGTTCTCCAAGGCCAAGATTAATTTGTAATCTAATAATCCTGTTTAGTTTTGTACCATACCGCCGAGGCAGAAGATTTAGTAGGCCGTAGGAGGTAATAAAATTAGCCACGGATAAACAATGCAACTCATACCTTTCTCGGCCTTTTGGCTAAGATCAAGTGTAGTATCTGTTCTTATCAGTTTAATATCTGATATTGTGAGGCACCGCTTCACAATGATATAAACTTATTTTTTGTGGGAAAGGAATCATAATAGTGGCTTAGCCACTAGGGTTCCTTGGGCGTCACTCAAGCGTTGCACTATAGCTTGAGTTTGGCACACCCCAACCAAATCAATGCTTAACAATTTGCTTGCTTGTGTGCAATGATTTGTCCACGTTCCCAATTTGAGTATAGTGTAGGCACACCCCAACCAAATCAATGCCACGAGTTAAAAATTCATATTATCAAACTTATCTTTTATATATAGTCAACAATTAATCCAATCATATGACATATATAGTCAACAATTAATCCAAATATATGTCATTCTGTGTGATATGAGATTTTAAGACCATAACCGTTGTATTTGGTTGTGCCTAGTCAATATTTAACAAATACAAAGATGACCAGCTCCTAGAAAAGAAACCATGTCCACGTCTGCTCTAAAATTTTCTACCGTCCGATTTCCTCATGTGCGGCTGTCCTTCTCCCGCGTCCGAGAAGCTGGAAGCTGCTTTGCTTCTGAAGTCGATAGTCTCACCAGCTTCTAGCTCCGGCTTCGATCTGGCTTCTGGTTTCTTCCCCGGACAAATATATATGGGCCTCCTTTTCAGAGAAAAAAAAAAAGAGAGAAGGAAGCCTCGCATCTCTCGTCCTCTCCCGAAGCAGCGGCGATGGCCGCGTCGCCGCGAACCGCGCGCGCGACCGGTGGCCGCCTCGCTCCTCCGCCACCGCCTCCTCCTCCTCCTTCTCCTTCCCTTCCCCTTCGTTTCTCTGGTCCAGCGAGCAGCAGCGGCATGGCGGCGTGGCGAGCACGAGCGGGGCGGGAGCAGCGCGCCGCGCGCGGGCGGCCGCGGCTCGGGCGGCGACGGCGGCGCTGCGGCGGCGCCGCTGGCCCCTTCCCCTCTCCCTCTCTCTCCGTCTCTGCACAGCTCCCCTCGCAGGTGATTTTCGTCGGCCCATGTGTGCGCAAGTGCTGTTTCAAACCCTAGCTCCACGTCCTCAAGACCATGGCTGCGTTGCGAGCCGCCCCTGGCAGCGCCGCGCCAAAGACGGCCACTCGCACCCGTGCGTGGCCTCTTCTTCCCGGCCGCCGACGCCGGCCGCGGTAGGATCCGTGCCTCATCCTCTTCTCACCCGTCTCATGGCTCCTCCCCGAAATCCTCTGTTACTTTGTCTTCCCTTTTGCACGGGTGATTGGGTGCTGCTGCAGTGCTGTGTAATCCCTTATCGACAGGCCATCCATGATGGGTTAGGGTTTGCTCGACCGTCGCCGTGTCCACGGCACCAAATTTGTTTTGGTCTCTTCGATTCAGGCTTCAACGATTGGAATTTGTGTAGCGTTCTATTTATTTTTCTATCACCCTCTTGTCCGTTCCTCGGCCTATGATGAAGATGCCATATCCGATGCTGGAGGATACAATCTGATGTTTATTGGCTTGTGAGGTACTGGGCATGACATGTTGCTTATATTATGAAATCTCTGAGGGTAACCTTTTTGTCGCCATGCCTTGAAGCTCCAGGTCAATGAACAAATGATGATTGGTAACTTACGAGGCAAATCTTCTCTCTTTTGTGCTTATGCTTGCTGGCAAGGTTTCTCCAAAAGAACGAATTCGACGGTACCAAATTTGTTTTCATCTCTTGGATTGAGGCTTCGATGATTGCATTTTGTTTAGTGTTCTCTTGAATTTTCTCTTACCATCTTCGTTCTTGGCCCCGTGATCAAAATGCTATATTCAAGGCTACAGATAACTGATGTCCATTCGCTTCCTGGGCATGACGTGTTACTGTATTATGAAATCTCTCGAGAGCTACCATTCTTTAGTTGTAAGGTTCCGATCTCAATGCATTGGTTGGTTCCAAGGTTTCATACCAATGCCAATCCCTTGTGAAAGAATCAACTCTCTCGCTAGAAAGTGGTTAGCGACACATCTACATTTTCTTTATCTTTCACATAGTTTTCCATATATTGTTATGACCTTTCATATGCTTGGAACATTTTGTGGTTGCAGGAAATAGATATCCATAAACAACCCTCCGAGGGTCCTTGATCTGGTTGGTGCCAAGAATGAGGATCCTAACAATGGTTCTAATGTGTTTTAGGTAAAGAGGAAAGAACTGTAATCCGCTTTGTGTGTTGACAGCCATACTCATTTATGTTTTTATTAGGTGTGCTTTTTGTCTCACATGGGGGATAGCATTTTTCCTGGGGAAAAAACTTTAGATATATACCATCGAAGGAAAAAAGAGTAATAGGCGGTGTTGACATCGCGATGGCAATGGTTAGTTCATACTAAAATGATGTCTTCTCAGTGTGTGATCAATCAAACACGGGTTCCCTTCAAGCTACAGCAGTGACTCCTCTTTCTTCATACTTTAAGTTATTCGACCTTTTTGTGTAAATTCAATATTTTATTTTTGTAAGTTCGTTGTCCACCCATGATCTATGCATCTGGCCACACTGAATCATTAGCACTGGGAAGTCTGTAGCTTTTCAAACGAGTGTACTTAAGCCCTTTTTTCCTCTTCTGCAATGCAGACACACGCTGAAACGAACATGTCATTTGAGCTTTGCTTTTAAGTACATTCATATTGCAGTAAATAAGCAATCCCAAAAGATTTTATCACAGCGGGTCCAAGTATACATTTTGTACAAAAGTTTTGGTTGCTCTCATTTTTTTTCTTATTGAGGGAAGGAAGGAACAGCTTTGGGTTCTTAGTTATCTGCATTATACACATGTTTCGAAGTTATCAACAATGTGAAATGTTACCTTTGTGTAATGCATAGTTCTCAGTCAAGAAAACCTGCAATTAGATCATGCGATTTCATTTTTCAAGTTCTGCAGTCAAGCTACAATTCTAATATTCCAAAAAGCATAAACAAAATTCAATTTACAGGGCCATGAGGAATGAAAACAAAATACTTCTGAATTAGTACTTACTAATGTATGAATATTAGCATACTGAATAAACTAAACCATAATTCCTATCTACAATACTTCCAACATAATAAATAGCCTCTCCCGATAATCTGCAAATTGAATATGAAAAGATATGCAATTTCCTTATGTTTGCAAAACAAACCTGATTTGTTCAGTATTGCCACACTGAAATTTTAAATCTGAAAACAAGTGGAATTTCAGTAAGAAAAAAAAATAACATGCTTGCAGATTTTGACAACAGCACAGCATGTCCATTTGAGCCTATGAAACATTTGATTGGATGAAGACTGAGAGAATAAGCAGGATGAGAGAATAACATGCTTGCAGATTTTGACAACAGCACAGCATGTCCATTTCACCTTCCAATAAATCAATCAGTGCAGCTTTGTAGAATCTAAATCATCACTGTTGTTTTACAGCTGCAACTTGGTTCCAGATATTTTGACAGTGATTTTTTAGCTGCTACCTTACTAAACTCATGTCCTGTCATTGGATCAGGGGTGCTGAAAAGCAGGTCAAGAGGTGCTAATCTATCGTCGTAGTCAGCGTTGCCACTCCCAGGTGATGTATATAGTTCCACAATTCATTCCATTTTGTCGGCTATGGAAATATGATCAACCTATATAGTTATTGCATTGTCACATTCTCAGTTTACTGTATATTGAAATTTCTTATGCACTGTGACAACAAGAGTCCGCGCACATGCTATGAGACTTAAAGATGGCTCTAGCATATGTGTACAGTTGTGCAAATCTGAGCTCAACCCCTTTCTCCTGTCTCTTGCTCTCACTCTTTGGAACTTAATTAGATTCATATCTCGCATAATATATGCCATGGTAGGATGAAGGGATAAAGGCTGGCATGGCGTCCCTGAAGATACCACTGCTGAAATGAAGAGGCTCCACCGCATACAGGAGACCAGCGCCCTCCTCTTCCCGCTACTAATGTCAGCGACTCGGTACCGAATACAAGGTGATTCAAGTGTGCCTTCCTTCATTAGCAATCCTTGTTTTACTTTTGTTCATGCTTCTTCTTTATACCTCATTGCTACACTTAAGATTCATTATCTTACGCAGCAGCTGAAAGAAAATGTCCATGCTTTTATTTCAAGTCTTGGAGGCAACTGCTGGGATTGGACGGAAGCAGCAGAACCATGATATGCAACAACAAACAAAATCCCACGATTAACCTTCGAACTGATGTACATACCTCGAGCTAGAAAAATTATGTTTAAACATATGTATGTATATTAGGCCACTGTGGAACTCCCTGGCAACCAGTATTGTTTGTATAAACTACCTGCAGTCTTTGAATTTCCAAGGCGACAGGCGCGCGAAAGCGCGCCGATCCACTAGTTTTAGATTCAAGGTGAACACAATCACACATGCAAGTGAGCCGAGTCCTAAAAAAGGGGGCCAAATTCTTGAAAAAGAAAAGTCAACAATGGCATGATGATTTTTTTAGATGATAAAGGAACCTTTTGTAACAAATACAGGTCAGCACATAGGACATGCTAATTTTGTGTGTTTAATCCCAAAAATGTGCAAGTGCAGTTGTGCTGATGTTTCTAGAAATGTAGAATCACACAGTTGTAGTAAAACAAAGCAAGATAAGCAGTACTTGTTATGGTCAACCGTGATCTACTCTAACTGAAAGCCTGGAGCTGGGATTCTGTTCCAGTCACTGACTTTTGGAACCTGCCCTTACCGATAAAAGAACGGTTATGGTCTCCTGACATCCCTAGAAAAGCAGAAGCACTCAATCTCATATCACACAGAATGACACACTTGTGTCAAGAAATTTATTTAACCATCTCAGCAAGCACATAATTTATCATGGCATAAGGGGAAATAAAAACTTAGATGCAGAGATTTACTAGTACTCCCTCCATTCCAAATTATAAGGCATTCACCATATTATAGGAAAAACTATAATAACTTGTGACATCAATTAGGTATGCAATGAAAATATAAGTAATGGAGAATCTAATGGAACTTAGTTGCCATCATAAATATTATTATTTTTTTGTATAAATTTGGTCAAAGTTGAAAAATTTTGACTCTTCAAGATTCTTGGAATGCCTTATAATTTGGAATGGAGGGAGTACTTCTCAATCACCATATGACCTCTCCACATTCTTGCAGACGCATCAGCAAGTGGATGTTATAAGAACTTCCTAGTCTAAGCCTATGTTACACGGATACTCCAAGGGGGGTGACGTATCCGTATCCGATACTCGTCGGATACGCGGATACGGATACTTGGATACACCATTTTAGTGGGTTTTCTTTTAAAAAAGTACGTATCCGCGTATCCGATACGTATTGTATTGGATACCCGTACCCGTACTCGTGTAACGTAGGTCTAAGCTACATGCAGTAATGCTGATGCTGGTTATAGAAATAGCAGCCAGTAATTACAAGATGCACGATTTGGAGCTTATAAAAGCAAACTATCAGTCACCTTAAAAGCTCTCAAGTGCCATACTGTTGATTTGCTGTTATCGAAAAATGGCAACATAAAAGTATTAGTATATAATGCAATCATTATAAACAACACATCTAGAACCAGCATCAACATCCAAGCAATAATCTGTCCAAACTATCCTCATTACAACATGGGCAGGTGGCAGCATTGCTCAGCTGCACAAAATGGACATTTTTTCAGCAAATTACATAACATGTTATCAAGTAGGTGGCTTTCGAGGGTACTGAACTTTCAGTAGCATGCATTGTTGACAAACTATTTGAAAGCTGCATTTAGTTCATTACTACTGCATATACATAGGCCGGAAAGAGGATTAAGAGATACTCCTCCTTCCCTATTTAAGTGTCGCCTGGGAAGCGTGTTTGTGAGGGAAACACGGTTTTCTAGTGACACTCTTTTAGGGACAGAGGGAGTATATAGTTCACAGACAATCACTGACTAAAGGACTAAAATAACAGATCAGAGTATAAGATGATTGGAATTCTGGAAACATCACATATAGCACTTGAAACATATGACTTGAAACAAAACAATATAAGTCACTAAAATTTATCATGGCACATCGACTGGACTTTAGCAACGGTCGATTCAAGTCGACCAGGGGACGTTGATCCTAGCTTCATCAGAAAAGCAGAAACGTTGTACAATTGGGTGCTAAACAAAATCATAACCAGGAATCGTAATGAATTTGCTGACTTGGCCACTGAGCTATTTGCGCTTCCAACTTAGTACTAGGTACCAGCACACCAGTGTCAGCGAGAGTAAAAGTTAATAAACATGGCACAAAGTAGACAATCTTCAGATCGATCCTTCTAATTCAAAACTCAGGTACGGTGTTGGCTTTAGAGGTTTAATTGCTACTCCCTCTTTTCCAAATGATAGATCAGGTTTGCATAGCTAAGTTTTTAGGAAAATATATTAACATCTAAGACACCAGATAAATACCCTGTCAAGACATAATTAGAGGTGAAAATCAATATTATAGATGCTAGTGTACTTTTTTCAATAAACTTTAGTTAAATATAAAGAAGTTTAATTTAGGACAAACCTAAAGTGGTCTATAATATGAAACAAAAGGAGTGTGAGTTTAAGTATATCTCAATGAATTGCACCAAATATAATGGTAGTTTTAAGACAAGAAATTCATCTCATCAACAAACGAAAATGGTGGGAATTCCTTTTCTCAAATTGTTTCCTTGACTCCAGGTTTTCTTTGCATCCTAATCACCTATAACTTCCAAGCTTATAACAAGGTGTGGGTACATAGGTCACTAGGATTTCAGGTGAAAGGCCTTCCAAGTTTACATGTACATATTGCAAACTAACTAACTTGTATATATCAGGTACAGATAAAAGCTCAAAGTATTGATTGCTGTACAGCAAACAATTGTCTACAAATAAATAGAATGAGATGGTTCTTCCTAAATACTTCTAGTAACTGGTTTTGACAAGAAAGCTATGATCAGTCCAAAGTATCCTCTTTACAATATGGCAACTAGTGTTCAGCAGAATATGTTAGAATAATTCATCTGGAAATTAGCATGTCATGCAATCCAGTTGGCAGTTTTTGAGGCTAACACAGCACAGGTTTCAGTTCCGAGCTTTCAGCCATGCATTGTTGGTTAACTATCTGGAAGCTTATTACTTTAGCATTCAGCAAAAAAAAAAAAAAAAAAAAAAAAAAAAAAAAAAAAAAAAAAAAAAAAAACAACTAATGCAGGAAAGAACAAACAATAAATATACAGTACACACTCACTCGCTATTGTAACCTGAGACATATGACCTGAATACAAACCGACATTGGTAGCAGAGTCAGATTACAAAAACAGAGTTCATTGCAATTCTGGGAACACCATAGGTAGCATTTCATACTGACTTGAATGCAAACCAACATAGTCTAGGAAACTTAGAAAAGTACATTAGTTAGGATAACTGGCTACTGGCATATATGTAACCTAGTACATGCATGTCTCAGCTTCCTTGCAGTATTAATTGGACAAGAAGTCTAAGAAGCAGGGAACGAAAGGAGTAACATGTGTACACTCATACCCAAGAGTGCCAAGAGCACACACCTCTTTGCTGTCCATGTTGTATGAGATTAGTTGCCAGCTCCAACCTCGAACAATGAACACCAGATTTCTGTCTGGATGAATAGCAACTACCTTGTATTTGCGGTCAGATTCACCAAGCTCCCACTGGAACAAATGCAAAAGGCTGACACTATGCTTAAGGACCCATTGCTGTGTACCATTGTCATCAAGAACCCAGATGGACAGTTCAGAGGGGAAATCATCAGCACCCCACTCTTTATTGATGCAGTGAAGGCGCCCTTGGGATTGACCAACGAAAATTGCAGTGTAATTAGGATTCCCCTGAACAATTGACGATGGAGCTGGGATGACCCCACGTGTCTTTCCTTCGAAATCCACCTGAAAAATCTGATTTTTATCGAAAATCAAATAGGACATGCCATTAAGAACGGCATTGGAAGGCACAAGGTAATCGAGATCACGGTGTGATCTTTCCCTTTCTTCTTCAGTCCAGTCAATGTCGCTGTGACTCCATGCCCCAGTTTTAGAGTGGTAGGCGTGCACAGTTGGTCTCTCATCCTGCTTCAAGAACATGACCAAATGGAAATGGGAAGAGATAGCCGGGTCGAAAACCAAATAGGTTACACTTGCTTGATAATGCCAATCCGTCGGACGCCAGTCCTGGCTGCCGGGCACAGCAGCCCATTGCTCAGTGGCGGGTTGCACACGATAAACCCCGTGTCATCCAAATCGAAGGCGTGCTCAAAAAGGAGAAGCCCATTGCAGGAATCCAAAAGCCTGAGTTTGTCGATGCCGGGTAGGAAGGAGAAGGTAGGGTCGACGAGATGCGCGGATCTCCCGAGCACGTTGATGAAGTGGCCGTACCCTAGAGAGATCTCGTTCTTGAAGTCGTCATCTTCTTCATCATCCTCGCCGTCGACGTCGTCTTCTGTGTTGATGTCGCTGTCGTTGTCGTCGGCGTCTTCTTCCCCGTCCTTGCCGCCGTCGTTGTCTTCTGTGTCGATGTCGCTGTCGTCGGCCTCTTCTTCCCCGCCGTCGCTGTCTCTGTCTTCGTCTTCGCCATCGCTGCCGGCGTCACCACGGGATCCCTTGCCGCTGCCGCCGTAGAAGAAGCCATGTAGGGTTTGCGGGAGCTCCTTGCGGTGGAGTGGGTCGGCGACGAGGCTGCACCACGCTTTGGACACGCACTTGGACCTGTGGAGGTCCTTGACGGAGACGCGCGAGAGGATCTGCACCAGGATGTCGTCGGGGAGGCCGGCGACCGCGCTCCGGTCCATGCCGCTCGCCGGCGAGAGGGCCACGCGCAGAGCGCACGGGCCCGCCGGATGGCGCCGGCGGTGGGGGATCGCCACCGGCGAGGGAGGAACTGAGAGTTGAGACTAAGGGTAAAGGTTTGGGGATTTTTTTTCCCTGAAACCAAAGGATTTGGAATTGCGGAACAAAGAGGACTCGAGTCTTCAGCCGTTTGGTGCTGTTAAAACTGCATGTAAATTGTTATAAAAAAAACTGCATGTAAATTTTCAGAGTATTTTAAACCAAAAAACACATTCGCTTCATCAAAACTAACATTCAATTTGGATGTCTTTTCAAATTTGATTGATGCTACAAGGTAAGAGCCCATCTAGTCTAGTAGATAGAGCTCTGCTTCCGGTCAACTGGTCAAAATAACTCTTGCTATGAGGTGCCATGAAGCAACTTTTTTTTTCTCTCTGACTTCTCTGTCAGAAAAACATGTCCTCATGGTTGTTAAAAAGGCTAAGGCTGTGTTTTCTTCGAGAGTGCTTCAGTTGCTACTTAAAAGAAAAAACCAACCTGTTTTTTTTTTTCCATAAACAAAGGTTTTTTAGTATAATGTTCACAATGTCTTAGATCCTGTTTTTGGCTTTTAGCTTTGTATTTTTCTAAACTGGTGGAAATAAATAGCCATTTTACACTTTTCATCAAGTCAAGGGAGATAGAGGGAAAGCAAGTTTTATAGTTATTTCGACAAAGAACTTATAACTTTTTCATTGCACATATCTCGCAATGATTTTTCATAGCTCATAGCTGAGAACAAACCATAAATTATCTATAACACCATTTCTCTATTTTCTTTGTTTATTCCTTACTTAAATCCTTTTTTTTATTCATCTCCCTCTCCACTGCACACACCTTACGTATGCTCCGCCCCATGCACCGTCGTCTCCACACCTCACGCTACAATTGCCCAGCCTTTCGAGGCTATTTGGCTTGTGTCCCACAGGCAGCTCGGAGCTCCAGCAAGCATTTCAGGCGTCCGATTTTGGAGGCCTGGGGTCAGATGCTGCTGCCTGGTAGGCAAGCCCAGGCTAGGGCTCAAACCAAACAAACCTTTCCTCCACGCGTCACCATGTGGGCTTTACCTGTGCCAACACTCCTTTTTTCGTACTTGTTTTTTAGAGCTTCACTTGAAATCCCTTTTTTTTTTAACCGAAATCGTGGCACGGCTTTGTCACGTATTCATTGGAGAGCAGCGACTTTGAATACGCCATGTGCATCGTACCGAATCGACATACTGTATTTCACAACCACAACAAGGTCCAAACCATTGCAATGCATTGCATTGCATTGTATTTTCATTCATGATTGAGTGTTGGAACACGTGGGCGACGGACGTGTCGGACTCATTACAGATACCGGTTTTTTATATATAGAGAGAAAACAACCAAAATAGCAACCTGTACGCCCTGCCTCCCTCCCTCCCACCGCGCGCCTCGGCTTGGCAGTTGGCAACGACAGAGCCTTGTGGCCTTGTGGGCCGGCCTAGGAAGACGAACAGGTGTTCCCTTTGGGCTGAATTATCACTTAAAACCCACGCCAGAGGATTAGGCCTAGCATTACATACGGGTACCCTTGATGTTTTTTAATATATATATCACAAAAGAGAAAATGGATTCGGCCACCGGTATCTATAGCTTTTGTGTATTCCTTCCGGGCATCGTCGGGGCCGGCGTGGTGGGAGCTAGGTCGTCGGGGTGGAGTGGCGCGCGCGGGGCGTCGGGGTGGCGCCCGGCCGGCGGGCCCGGGGCGTCGTCGGTGGTGGCGAGAGCAAGGCGGCGCCGAGCGAGTCGGGGTCGGTGTCGGGGTGGCGCCCGGCCTCGCGGCGCAGAGACGACGTACGCGCGCGGTCGGCGGGGAGCCGGGGAGGCGTCGATCGCTGCTCGGCGCGCGCCCACTCGGACGTGTACGGACGCGCGTGCGCTCAGACATACATGTACCGACGTCCTCTCCGCTGACCCTGTTCTCTTGTCTAACCCATTTAGCTTCTCCTATCTGGCTCATTTAGCATCTCCCGTCTAGATGTGATCCAGTGGGCCAATTTAGATTTCTACAAACCTATTTTTTTTCTCTTTTGGGACATCGGGTTTGTGGGAGAATAAAAGGGCAGGTAGAATTAGGAAATTGGCCTAAAAAAACTTGCACTTATTATGAAATTGGCCTATTTTTTCTTGAACTTAGGAATCTGACCTGAAAACAAATTTTACTTAGGAAACTGGCATTCCGTCAGTTTTAACCCTTAACGGTGTTAACTTTTGGGGTAAAAAGACCATTTTACCCCTAAGAAAAAATATAGTTTTGTTTACTTATTTTATATATTCACAAATTTCAAGAACATAGCAGCATATATATATTTCAAGCACATACCACACATATAATCACATTTATTTTTGAAGTTAACAAATAAATAATTCTATAGAACTTGGTCTTTTCGCTCAAACTACAGTGTCTAAACTAACAGATTTGTCTCACAGACTTAACGGAAGGCCAGTTTCCTAAGAAAATTTTATTTTAAGGCCAGATTCCTAAATTCAAGAAAAAAGGGCCAATTTCCTAACCACAAGTTTTTTGGAGACCAATTTGCTAATTCTCTCTAGATTGTTTGACTTCCATATGGATGTGAAAGTAAATATTTTTAAAATTCTTATAATATAAAACAATAGTTATCATGGAAAAATAAAAAAGAAGTACATGTTTTTTCTCTTCCATAATACTTTACATGCAATCTAGTTTTTTTCACTTTCTGTAATACATCATAAGGGAATTAACAATTTAACCAATATAGCAAAAAAAAAAAAAAAACTAGTTCATAAAAAACATGTAAGGTTATCAGGGAAAAGATAGAAAAAAGGAGTACATGTTATTTCTAGATATTTATATATGACTTTGCAATTAGCTAATATAAAACACACAAGTGCATGCAGTAATCCGTGAAATTTTAAATACGGAGACTTCACTATGTACAGATCGCTCCATTGGCCGGTGTTTGGTTTATGGTGATCATCAGAAATCCATTTTTATGTGGCCTTGTAACTGGTTTGTTTCCGATTCAAGTAAGGTTTCTGAGCAAAAATGAGCAATGTTCAGTAAAACGTTTCAGAATTTTATTGTTTTATTATTTACCAACGGTGAAAGCTCCAAGCTGAAACTGAAACCTCGTTCTCCCGGCTCTACGCATTGTTGTCAAGTAAGGTTTCTGAGCAAAAATGAGCAAGGTTCAGTAAAACGTTTCAGAATTTTAGTGTTTTACGCATTGTTGTCGATGTGGAGAACGATTTGGAGGTCCTCCTCTGGGTAGCTTCTTTGCTGAAAATTAAAAAAAGTAAACCAAAGCTAAGTAAGGATTCCCAGAGATTTGATTATTCACTAAGCTAACTGAATGGATAATGAAAATGTCAATTGGTTTACTTGCAAGTTTGTGTCAACTGTTGCCGTTTGGAACAAACCACTCGAACACATTTCCTTGGTTGCTGAATGGAAACCTTGAGCTAGAGCTCTCAAGTGAGAAGACCAAGCTTCCCAAAAGGCCACAGGCTTTGAATATTTGAATTTTGCTGGCGCCATGTGTAAGTAAGCTACTAATTTGGTCTAGTGATCCATCACAGGGCAGAACAAGCTCAGAAAGTGGAAGACTTACATCTTTTTGTAGGAGAGTAGATAAGAACTTCGAAAGATGGTATTTTGACAGTTTGAACGGGTCTTTACTGCCAATCACCTAAAAAAACATTTTGATAGAAAGAATTAAGTAAACATTGTGTCTAAGGGATCGATCAATAAAATCCTCATATTGTTAATACAGAGCCACCACAATTCATTAATAAATATGAGAAAATAAAACATGCTATATGAATTGTAAATGTAAAAGTTGATCATGAAAGCTATATGAGAAAATAAAAAACATGCTAGTTGCCTTGCTGACATCGCATACAACTAAAGCTATAGACATGAATCTGAAAAAGCATGATGAGACATGGAAGCAATAGTTAGCATTCTAAAAAGGATAGCACTTCAGGTGTAGATTGAGAACTGAAATCTCCAAGGCACTCCCCTAGAAGGGCACGGGATAGCTGCAAACTTTGTATGCTATATATTTTCTGTTTTGCGCCATGACTACCTATCATTTAATCCTAGGAAACATAAAATGAAAATGTTTCAATGGGGCTAAGCCATTAGTAGAATGAACTCCCTACAAATATCGTAAAAGAATCTGTGCCAACTGAAGCAATATTGCAAAGCAAAAATTAACTGAATAAGCAATGGTGTTTAAATGGCACCACACCTATGCAAATGAGGGATGAACGACAGAGCATATTAAAGAAGGGCATGCATAGTCTTGAACCTTGTATGGTATCTTTTTTAGGTGTACCATTATTACCTAACTACCATTTTATCCTAGGAAACAAAAAAAATGGTTACATAGAGCTAAGTCATTCATATATTCAACATGTTACAAATATCATAAAAAGAATCAATGGCAGTAAAAGCAATCTTGCAAAGCAGGAAGGAAAAAGAATATGCAGTGTTTAAATAGAACCATACTTATGCATATGTGGATTGAATAGCAAAAGCAGATTAGTAAGCAGTGATTCTAGCTCTCTCTTATCTAGCAAGAAGCTTAGAAACCACTTTGACCCGTACTAAATAAATAAGGTTTAGAGTTTGCTCTCTATCTCTATTATTAATTACATTGAGCACAATAAACATCTAAATTATGACAAAGCAAATTTACCATACCAATATATTCCCTCCACTCCATACAAGGATAGACTTTGCTTCCTGGTTGAGAAAGCATTTTGTTGAAATTTGAAGATTATCTTAGGCCCCAACAAGTTAATAAAATTTACTTCTTACTTTTTGCATGGACTATAATATATATATAATCGTATTAAATAAATATGCGAAGCGAGAAAACATTTTATACTAATTGTACACCATAAAGAAAAATGTGAACGCTTCCGTTACTACACGTCGAACATACATGCCCTTGTCGATATATAGTGGTCGTGAGCACCGCTGGCGTCTTCGACCACTCACCTGTACCATTCGCGTTGCATTTCGCATCCCCGCCTCGTCGTCAAAAGGACTGGTGCGTTCGAGAGTTGGAGAAGCTTCCCCACGGCGCATCTTCCCCAACCTTGTAGCCTCGCTTGGATCTAGAGAACGCGGGCTCGATGCAACACATACTCCATTGATGAATTACCGGTATCAAATTTCTCGACCTTTTTCTGGTTTATACTCCGTGTCTCAACACATATAGATTCATTCATGGTGCAATACCTTTGTAGATTTCTTCGCTCTTCGCTCTATGGTTTATTATGTAAAAAAAATATCTGAGAGTTATCTTTTTTGGACCATGCAGTAACAATGTAGAAGTTTACGTCCATGTGGGCATATCATCTGGAAGGATGAGCCGACAAATCTTGAGATTGATGAAATTATTACACACCATGGAGAGGGAGGATGAGCTTATGGATAATGTGGTGTTTCCGAAGGTAAATCTCTTGGCTAGTCTAACCCAACCTTGTGCATGTCTCGATTTGTTTCTTCAAAATTAGCTACGCTTGATTACGATTGCGATTTTCCCTCCAAGATTCTGTTTTGCGCTGCCAGCATACAAAGTTATTATGGCTACGTGCATGAGTGAACCTATGTAGATTTATCAATTACGGGATGCCTACGTACGAAATACGAGATCAGCGTTCGTATGGCAAGTAGGAGTACTACTAAATCCGGTGTAGCGGTGCTTTCACACTGCTGCGTTTTGGTCCATCGGCGATCTTTGATTTGCATGTCGACAATCCAATCCTACAGTTAAAGCGGCTTTAGGAACTTGTGCCGAGCGTCTGCAGGAAAGCCGTGGAAACGCGTCCGCTGCACGCCTGCACCGCATGAACTCGCCGCCGTTTGGCACTCCGGCCGATCGATGCCGTGCCGAGGCGCGCACGCGCTGCCCTGACACGCCGAGCCTGCACCGCGCCCGCCCGCCAGCATCTCGGCGTCCGTTCCCGGGGGCCAGGCAGCCTGGATATCGCGTGGGCCGGGCGCACCGTAACGCGCGCGACGTCGTCCAAAAACCGGCGGCCGGGGCCGGGAGGTCCTCGCCGGTTACGTTTCGTGCCAGTGCTATGCCATGCCCCGTTCCAAAAACTTTCCAACTCAGGCCACGTCCGCACCCACACAAAAGCCGGTAGAGTTCGAGTCACCCGCGTCGCGCGCGCGCGGCGCCAAAGAGTGGCTGCAGCATGCACGCGCCGTGCTCGACCACGCCACGCGCAAGCCAAAGAACGGGCGGTGCCCACCGATTTCCAGCCCACCACCAGCGCCCGCTCTCCCGGTAGAAACGCTTCAGTTGCACACCGGCTGGACAAAGTACTGTTGGCACTTGCCGTTTTGGCACTCCGGTCGGCCGAGGTGGCCGTCTTGCCACGCCGAGCACGCATCGCACCGGCGTCCGTTCCCGAGCCAGGCCTAACCTCCCCCGGCTGTGCACGTGTTCTTCCTGCCAGGCTAGCAGCACCATAGCTAGCCAGGCTGGCGCGCGCGCCACGCCGTCCAAAAACCGGCGGCCGGGCCGGGGGGGACTCGGCACTTACGTTTCCTGCCCGCACGCCCCCAGCTGATCAATGGCGTGGCACATCCCACCCCATTCCAAAACTTTCCAACTCAAGCCACGCCCGCGCACAAAAGCCGGCAGAGAGCCAGCCGCGTCGACGCACGCGCGCCACCAATGCCTAAGGCTGCAGAATGCACGCACTGTGCCCGGCCCAACCACTCGCTTTGTCCCAGCCCTCGCCGCACGCGCCATGCTCGACCACGTAGCGTAGCCGCCGCGCCCGCGCCAGCCAAAAGCGAGCGGCTGGCACAGTGGCGCCCACCGATTTCTAACCCACAACCGCGCCGTCAGCACCGCTCTCCCGGATGAAACGCTCCTTCAGATGCACACCGGCTGTTGTC
Organism: Themeda triandra; assembly: GCA_018135685.1. Taxonomy (NCBI): domain Eukaryota; kingdom Viridiplantae; phylum Streptophyta; class Magnoliopsida; order Poales; family Poaceae; genus Themeda; species Themeda triandra. Next base: position 362,491 of record JAENPR010000280.1, on the reverse strand, counting down.
TGGACGCCAGAGAGTAGCACGCTGCGCCATGCTAGCCCAGTGCCACGAAGGAACAGGCCGGCCCGCCAGCCCAGGGAAGTGACAAACGGCTAACATATCGGTTTTGTTTGAAGGTGGGCAAAAGAAGCAGTTTGCATTTGAAGCCGGCCGGGAAGATGCCAGTGCCATGTCATAAAGCTTTCTCCTTTTCCCTCCAATAGGCTGCCGGTCTATCCTCCGGCTACAGGCCACTTCGGTTCTCGTGCATTGCCAAATCACCCAGGGCTAGAACTGCTATGTCCACCCCTAGAATATGCAAGTAATAGAGAGCAGGGTGAGGGGCCCACCCACCATGCTTCCGGCATTTCCGAGAAGCCGTAAGGGGAAGGACAGGGGCCACAAACATTAACTGTTTCTATTATTAGAACTAACTGATTTTGGTAGGACACTCTTGATGACATGGCAAACTAACTGACTTTGGTAGGACCCTCTTGATGATATAGCTTAAGGAGATACATGATAATTAGCTAGTGGGGATAGAGAGCAGGGCGAGGGGCCCACCCACCTTGCTTCCGGCATTTTCCGAGTGGTCGAAAGGAAGGGCAGGGGCCGACAAACACTAACGGTTCCTATTATTGGAACTAACTGATTTTGGTAGGACCCTCTTGATGACATGGTGAACTAACTAATTTTGATAGGACCCCTTTTGATGACATGGCTTTAGAACTAACCGATTTTGGTAGGACACTCTTGATGACATGGCGAACTAACAAACTTTGGTAGATGACATAGGTTAAGGAGATGCAAGATAATTAGCTAGTGGGGATAGAGAGCAGGGTGAGGGGCCCACCCACCTTGCTTCCGGCATTTCCGAGAAGCCGGAGGGGAAGAGCGAGGGCCGGCAAACATTAACGGTTCCTATTATTGGAACTAACTGATTTTGGTAGGACCCTCTTGATGACATGGCGAACTAACTGATTTTGTTAGGACCTCTTTTGATGACATGGCTTAAGGAGATGCAAGATAATTAGCTAGTGGGATTTGTCTATGTAAGAGATATAAATATAAATATATTAAGGTGTGCCTCTGCATGTATCCCCATATATATATCTCTATTTTTGTTTGATAATGATATATATCTCTATTGAGGATACATAGATTATATATTATAAGATGCGCCGCTGCATGTATCCCCATATATAATACTAACTTGTCGACTCGGACCACCACTTCCTACTTGCACTACAGGAGGTGTCGATCTCATCACAATGTAGAGCATTGTAGCATTTTTGTTTTTATTTGGTAATAATTGTCCAAACATTGATTAATTATGCATAAAATGTTCGTCTTGTAAAGTACAATAAAACTGTGTAATTAGTTTTTAATTTCATCAATATTTAGTACTCTATACATGTGTCGGTATTTTGATGTGTTAGGGAATCTTCTTTTTTATAGTGAAAATTGAGGGTAAATTTCGGGAACTAAACAAGACCATATATACATGTCCGGCAGGAGCGGAAAACGGAAAGTGAAAACAATGAAGAAAGAGGTGGTGGAGACGATGCTGGTGACGCCGAGCGACGAGACGCGCCGGCAGGAGCTTTGGCTGTCCAACCTAGACCTCCAATTTCCCCACAACTACCCAACCGTCATCAGCTACTACCATGCTCAGCAGGGCGGCGCGTGCTTCGATTCGGAGCGCCTCAAGCTGGCACTGGCCAAGGCGCTGGTGCCCTTCTACCCTCTCGCCGGGAGGCTCTCCCTAGGAGAGGATGGCCGCCGGTATATCGATTGCAATGGTGAAGGCGTGCAGTTTGTTGTTGTTCGTGTGGATACGGCTGGAGTGGAGTTCTTCGAGGACTACCGGACGTCGCCGGAGCTAATGGAGATGTTGGTGCCAGCCTTACCACCCGAGGAGCTCCCTTGTATCCTCGGCTTGTTCCAGGTGAGTCTATGATAAGGACCGTCCGCATTGTCTCTGTAATAAGGGCATATTATTTGATACCGTATATAGGCTCTTCTCGACTTCATCTTGATTTTTATTTACTAATTGATATTTCCTGGTGTATGGTACTATATGGTGGTGGATCCATGAAACCAACATCAAAGATACCCTTTTATATATAATACAAAAGAATAATATGGTGAGGATAACTATAGACAATGAATAACAGACACCAACAACTGCCGAGAGTTTTTTATTTACTGTTTCGTAGTGTAGATCCATTATATATACCGCACATGTAACATATGTTTGCTGGTGTATGTAAATCAAAACCGTATGTATGTGTACATCTAATGACGGGTCCGTACGTGCAGGTGACCTTCCTCAAGTGTGGCGGCATGGTGCTGACCTCGTGCTTCCACCATGCACTCGTAGATGCCACTGGCATATTCCACTTCATGCAAACATGGTCCAGGCTAGCCCGAGGCCTCGATGCAGCCGAGGCTATCGGGCCAGAGGCGCCGCTCCATGACCGGACCTCCATCCGCTTCCCTCCACCACTGGCGCTGGACAAAGTACTAGACATGACCCGTCGTTGTTCGGTTTCCCACAGCTACCCCTTCCCGGTCAAGCTCATCGACCAGCTCAAATCCCGCAGCGGCGGAGTCGCCGGCATGACCACCTTCTCCGCCGTCACCGCACACATCTGGCGCTGCATGTGCCTCGCTCGACGGCTGGCAACGGACTCCGACACTTGCCTCGACATGGACTCCGACACCTGCCTCGACATGGCGGTGAACGTGCGCCGGCGGCTGCACCCGCCACTCCCGCACAGCTTCTATGGCAACGCCGCGGTCCATGCGTTCACCACGGCCCGGGTCGGGGACGTCGTTGGTGGCTCGCCTGGGTTCGTGGTGGGGATGGTTAGGGACGTGGTGAAAAGCGTGGACGACGCGTTGTCAGTGATGGGCTGTCATGAGGCGAAGTTCGCGACGAAACCAAGCATGGGTATCATGGCGGTCAGTTGGCTGGGGCATGCCCAAGCTCGTGATGCCGGGGGCGAACGGCTTCAGCGGCATGGTCATCCTGTTGCCTGGTGGTAATGACAAGGAGAGCGGAATCAACATGGTCGTCAGCCTGGAGCCCGAGTACCTGCCATGCTTCGAGAAGCTCCTGTACGATATCGTGTGAACTTCCCGGAGGGATTTTGTATGAGCCATGGCATGCCACCAGGGCATCAGTTTGCCAACTGTACCGTGTACATTACTACAATAAGACTTTTTTTTTTTTCAAACTGGGTTGCACTTCCATTAATCACATGCTAACAAATCGTTACCAACAGATACAACAATACTTCAAGGAGTCTGAAATGACCTCTTCCCTTCAGTGCATACACGCCCCAGGGCAGCCAGCTCGTGAGCAGCTGCATTATTAAACACACTCAAAGCTAGTAAAATTTAAACTAGACAAAAAGCTTGATCTCCTCCACGAGATAACCAAAGGTTGAATGTTGAATCAGCATATACTTCAGTCTTCAGTACGTGCTTGAACGACTTCTGGGGAATCGGTCTCCATGATCAACCGAGATATTCCCAAACTAACAGCTGCCTGCAGACCCAGAGACAAGCGATCAGTTCAGCTTGGAAGGCGTTGAGGAGATGGTTTATCTATCCTCTGCCGGCTAGTACTGCTTCCTCGTCACAATTATGGATGAGAAAGCCCCGGCTGCCTGACTTCATCTCCAGGAGGAATGAGCCATCACAGTTAACCTTCAGTAGTACTCCGTTAGGCTTTGTCCAATTTGCTGCACTTCGCTCCTCGAGCATAGGTTGTCTGACATACAGATCTCATGCTTCGCGCCAAAACTTCTGGGCTTCGCCTTCGGCCCAGGGCAGTGACAAACGGCTAACAGATCGGTTTTGTTTGAAGGCGGGCGAAAGTAGCAGTTTGCATTTGAAGTCGGCCGGGAAGATGCCAATGCCATGCCATAAAGCTTTTCTCCTTTTCCCTCCAGTTGGCCGACGGTCTATCCTCTGGCTAGAGGCCGCTTCGGTTCTCGTGCACTACCGAACCACCCAGGGCTAGAGCTCGTTTCCTAGATGCCGCTATGGCCACCCCTAGCATATGCAAGGGAGAGAGTGCAGGGTGAGGGGCCCACCCACCATGCTTTCGGCATTTTCGAGAAGCTGAAGGGGAAGAGAAGGGGCCCGGCAAACATTAATTGTTCCTATTACTCTCTCTGTCTCAATGAATATGCAATTCTCTTCTATGAGGAATCAACGTTTTCAAACCACCAGCAATTATATATTAAAATACATAAATATTTATGCTAAGTAATTAGTATCGTCTAAAAGATCTTTGAGTCTAGTTTTTTAATAAATTTATTTTAAGACTTAAATGTTAACATTTTTTGCTATAAACTTGTCTAATTTGACGTACCTTGATCGACACGTTTTCCATAATTACATTATCAATGGGCCGGAGGAAGTATCAGAACTAACTGTTTTTTTGAACGAAATAAACTAACTGATTTTGGTAGGACCCTCTTGATGACATGGCGAACTAACCGATTTTGGTAGGACCCTTTTGATGACATGGCGAACTAACTGATTTTGGTAAGACCCCTCTTGATGACATGGCTTAAGGAGATGCAAGATAATTAGCTAGTGGGGTTTGTCTATATAACTAACTGAACTAACTGATTTTGCTAGGACCCTAGTTTTTAATAAAATTATTTCAAGACTTAAATGTTAATATTTTTTTGCTATAAACTTGGTCAAATTTGACGTACCTTGATCGGCACGTTTCCCATAATTACATTATCAATGGGCCGGAGGAAGTATTAGAACTAACTAGGTTTTTTGAACTAACTGATTTTGGTAGGACCCTCTTGATGACATGGCGAACTAACTGATTTTGGTAGGACCCTTTTGATGACATGGCGAACTAACTAATTTTGGTAAGACCCCTCTTGATGATATGGCTTAAGGAGATGCAAGATAATTAGTTAGTGGGGTTTGTCTATATAACTAACTGAACTAACTGATTTTGGTAGGACCCCAGTTTTTAATAAATTTATTTTGAGAATTCCATGTTAATATTTTTTGCTATAAACTTGGTCAAATTTGACGTTCCTTGATCGGCACGTTTCCCATAGTTACATTATCAATGGGCCGGAGGAACTATTGGAGCTAACTGGTTTTTTTGAACGAAATAAACTAATTGAACTAACTGCGTTTGGTACCCTCTTGATGACATGGTGAACTAACTGATTTTGGTAGGACCCTTTTGATGACATGGCGAACTAACTGATTTTGGTAAGACTCCTCTTGATTTTGGTAGGACCCTCTTGATGACATGGCGAACTAACTAATTTTGGTAGGACCCTTTTGATGACAAGGCGAACTAACTGATTTTGGTAAGACCCCTCTTGATGACATGGCTTAAGGAGATGCAAGATAATTACCTAGTGGGGTTTGTCTATATAACTAACTGAACTAACTGATTTTGGTAGGAGCCTCTTGATGATATGCCGAACTAACTGATTTTGATAGGACTCTCTTGATGACATGGCGAACTAACTGATTTTGGGGTAAAGGAAACTAAACAAGACCTTATATACGTATGTAGAGGCCTTCGGCTTCGACGATCCGGCAGGAGCGGAAAACGGAAAGTGAAAACAATGAAGAAAGAGGTGGTGGAGACGATGCTGGTGACGCCGAGCGAAGAGACGCGCCGGCAGGAGCTTTGGCTGTCCAACCTAGACCTCCAATTTCCCCACAGCTACCCAACTATCATCAGCTACTACCATGCTCAGCAGGGCGGCGCGTCCTTCGATTCGGAGCGCCTCAAGCTGGCACTGGCCAAGGCGCTGGTGCCCTTCTACCCTCTCGCCGGGAGGCTCTCCCTAGGAGAGGATGGCCGCCGGTATATCGATTGCAATGGTGAAGGCGTGCAGTTTGTTGTTGTTCGTGCGGATACGGCTGGCGTGGAGTTCTTCGAGGACTACCGGACGTCGCCGGAGCTAATGGAGATGTTGGTGCCAGCCTTACCACCCGAGGAGCTCCCTTGTATCCTCGGCTTGTTCCAGGTGAGTCTATGATAAGGACTGTCTGCATTGTCTCTCTAATAAGGGCATATAATATATGTGATACCGTATAGGCTCTTCTTGACTTCATCTGGATTTTTATTAATTTGCTATTTCCTGGGGTATGGTACTATATGGTGGTGGATCCATGAAACCAACATCAAAGATACCCTTTTATATATAATACAAAAGAATAATATGGTGATGATAATTATAAACAATGAATAACAGACACCAACAGCTGACGAGAGTTTTTTATTTACTGTTTTGTAGTGTAGATCCATTATATATGCCACACATGTAACATATGTTTGCTGGTATATGTAAATCAAAACCGTATGTATCTTTACATCTAATGACGGGTCCATACGTGCAGGTGACCTTCCTCAAGTGTGGCGGCATGGTGCTGACCTCGTGCTTCCACCATGCACTCGTAGATGCCACTGGCATATTCCACTTCATGCAAACATGGTCCAGGCTAGCCCGAGGCCTCGATGCAGCCGAGGCTATCGGGCCAGAGGCGCCGTCCCATGACCGGACCTCCATCCGCTTCCCTCCACCACTGGCGCTGGACAAAGTACTAGATATGACCCGTCGTTGTTCGGTTTCCCACAGCTACCCCTTCCCGGTCAAGCTCATCGACCAGCTCAAATCCCGCAGCGGCGGAGTCGCCGGCGTGACCACCTTCTCCGCCGTCACCGCACACATCTGGCGCTGCATGTGCCTCGCTCGGCGGCTGGCAACGGACTCCGACACTTGCCTCGACATGGACTCCGACACCTGCCTCGACATGGGGGTGAACGTGCGCCGGCGGCTGCACCCGCCACTCCCGCACAGCTTCTCTGGCAACGCCGCGGTCCATGCGTTCACCACGGCCCGGGTCGGGGACGTCGTTGATGGCTCGCCTGGGTTCGTGGTGGGGATGGTTAGGGACATGGTGAAGAGCGTGGACGACGCGTTGTCAGTGATGGGCTGTCATGAGGCGAAGTTCGCGACGAAACCAAGCATGGGTATGTTGGCGATCAATTGGCTGGAGATGCCGCTGTATGACGCTGACTTCGGCTGGGGCATGCCCAAGCTCGTGATGCCGGGGGCGAACGGCTTCAGCGGCATGGTCCACCTGTTGCCTGGTGGTAATGACAAGGAGAGCGGAATCAACATGGTCGTCAGCCTGGAGCCGGAGTACCTGCCAGGCTTCGAGAAGCTCCTGTACGATATCGTGTGAACTTCTCCAAGGGATTTTGTATGAGTCATGCCATGCCACCAGGGCACCAGTTTGCCAACTGTACCGTGTACAAGACTACAATAAGACTTTTTTTTCAAACTGGGTTGCACTTTCATTAATCACATGCTAACAAATCGTTAGCAACAGATACAACAATACTTCAAGGAGTCTGAAATGACCTCTTCCCCTTCAGTGCATACACGCCCCAGGGCAGCCAGCTCGTGAGCAGCTGCATTATTAAACACACTCAAAGCTAGTAAAATTTAAACTAGACAAAAAGCTTGATCTCCTCCACGAGATAACCAAAGGTTGAATGTTGAATCAGCATATACTTCAGTCTTCAGTACGTGCTTGAACGACTTCTTGGGCATCGGCCTCCATGATCAACGGAGATATTCCCAAACTGAAAGCTGCCTGCAGACCCAGAGACAAGCGATCAATTCAGCTTGGATGGCGTTGAGGAGGTTGAGGATCCAGATTCGGTGCCTTTCCTCTAGCAAGGCACCGCGTACCTTTCGCCCCTTTATCCACCATTCAAACAGAATCCGATGGCTCACACAAATTTTCAAGGTATCTTTTAGCTTTTCCCCATGGAAACAGGCGGGAGCGGCCTCAATCATCTGCGCGCGCGTTGCGCCGCTCTCCCGCGTGCTGCAATGCCCGGCGACCTCCACGCGCTGCGCCGCGCTGCTCGCCGGTGGCCAGGCCGGTCTTCCCTGCGCTGTGTCGGTCTCCACGCAGCGTGCTGCTGCGCTGCCCGCGGCGAGGGCCGGGCCTCCCCTTGTCATGCGAGGAGAGGGGAGAGGGGGCGCCGCCGCTCCCCTTAGCCAGATCCGGCGGCGCGTGGTCGGCGCCGCCGCTCCCCTTCTCGACACGGCCGTCGTCGATGGCCGCCGCGCTGTCGCCTGGTGTCGCCGTCTACGCCGCCGTCGGACCTCGGGTAGTTCGCCTTCCTCCTCCCTCCTGGCGGGCGCAGAATCGGGCGAGCGCGCGCCGGCACCGGTGGGGAATAGGGCGGCGGCGGCGCACGGCGGGAGCGGCGCGGACGGGAGTGAGGGAGAGAGGGAGAGAGGGCCCGCCCGCCCCTGCGCTCGCCTGCAACGCCGGCAGTGAGGGAGAGAGGGCCGCGCCACCTGGGGATGAGGGAGGACGGGGGAGGGGGAGGGAGGACGGCCGGGGGGAGGGAGGGACGGCGGGGGAGGAGGGAGTGGCGGGTGGGGAGTGGCTGGAAATTAGGGTTAGGATATTTATAGGGGTCGGGCTGCTGGTCTACGGGGCTGTTGGGCGCCCTCTTTTGCCGACCTTGCCCATGAAGGGCAATCGGCAAATTCTTTTTTTTTTATTTTTTTATTTTCTTTTTAAATTTTTCAAATTCAAAAGCATGAGAAGATGAAGCCTTTTGAAATTCAAACTTTTTCTATTGTCCAATTATATTGTTTACAAGCACATATTCAAATTTGAGACTTTTTATTAGCATTTTGCTATATTTCACTCATTTATTTCATTTACATGAATTTTTTTGGATAATCCAAAATTGAACTGCAAGTGTATAAAATAATGAAATGTAGTCATTCAAAAAATTATATTCTTGTTGGAGAGTGCATATTAAGGCCATATCTAGGAACTCACCCAAATTTTTGAAAGAATTATTCACTCTAAACATGACTATTTAGTTGTAGGAGAAATGTTATTTAATTATATAAAATGCAAACGAAGTCCAAAAATCATGAAACTTGGCGTGTCATCCCATGGCATGTGAGTCCGCTAGGCTGGTCTCCCCTGTGCTGCGTCGACCACTGTCTGGAGGAGTCAAGCTGTCCTGCAACCGTCGATCTGAGAGCCGCCGAATTGAGGACGAGGGACACCGAGCAGACCAGCATCCTCCATAGAGACGCCTTCTTGGAGTACTGCAGCTGCAGGAAAATCATGGAGGACAGCAGCAGCAGTAGCGCCAACGCGGGCAGAGCAAGGCCGTGTGAGTCCGGTGCGAGCAAGGCCGCAAGGGCCACACGAGCGCGGCGCGGCGGCGCATGTCCGCGTGAATCGGCTGCCGGGTGCGGGCGCAGAGTGCCCGGTTGATTTCTTTCCCAAAGTAAAATACCCGTACTTTATCCTTGAATGGTTGTGAGCCGTTGGATCTGTATTGCACGGTGGATAGAGCTGCAAAAGTTACAGCGTGCCTTACTGAAGGTAAGGTACCGAATCTGGATCCGTTGAGGAGATGGTTTATCTTTCATCTGCCGGCTAGTACTGCATCCTCATCACAATTATGGATGAGAAAGCCCCGGCTGCCTGACTTCATCTCCAGGAGGAATGAGCCATCACAGTTAACCTTCAGTAGTACTCCGTTAGGCTTTGTCCAATTTGCTGCACTTCGCTCCTCGAGCATAGGTTGTCTGACATACAGATCTCATGCTTCGCGCCAAAACTTCTGGGCTTCGCCTTCAGCCCTCCTCTGTAATATAGCTCCTCTCTGTCCAATATAGCTCCTCTCTGTCCACATGGTCCAAAGAGTGATAACCATTAGCTCTTTCTTTGGTTCCTTTTGCTTCAGAATCCATTCGACCGCATTGAAGGCATCCATAATCCCTGCAAGTGTCTTGCTCTCAGCTTCTAGATTGAGCAGGCGCCAAATGTTCTTTTAGCCAATCAACACGTGCCCACCATCTTCACCAACTTGGCCGTAGACCGGGCACCTAATATCACCTAATATCAATGTCCATCCCACGCCATGCCAAGTTGCATCTAAGTGGATGAATCTTATGGGAAAGCCTCCACAAGAAGTGCTTTATTTTATTTGGACATCTCAATTTCCACAGGTCAGACCAGCCTTCATCCTACTTCGAGTGCTTCCACCTTGGTGACTCCCCACATGCATATTTCTTACAACATCATCGTGACCCACCTTGTACATACTTTTGACGCTAAAAATGCCATGCTTGTCAAAGTGCCAAGTCAATAAATTTTGTCGGCCCTCATGAACTGGTAAGGCCAGGATCAAATCAGCATCTTCCTCCCAAAAAACATCACGTACCAGTTGTACGTCCCATGAACCTGTAGCAGGGTCCAGCAAATCTGCCACCTCAGAAAGCAGTAAGTGTCTCTCGGTGTGATCGGGCGTCTTGAATCTCTAAGTAACCATGGATCTGTCCAAATATTCAGTCCAACTCCATCTCCTATTCTCCATATTAACCCCTTTTTTATAAGGTCTAAACCCCGGAGAACGCTGCACCAAGTGTAGGACATCCCTGCCTTTGGTTTCTTCTCCAGGACTGATCGAGGTGGTGGCTAAGTATTTGGCTTTCAACACCTGTGCACAAAAGTCTACATGCGCCAGCCTCCAGGCTTTGAAGACAAGAGTCGTCCTACTTTCGTTTGCAAGCTTGATAAAGCGCTCTATGGTCTCAAACAGGCTCCCCGGGCCTGGTATTCTCGGTTATGTGGCAAACTCATTCAGTTGGGGTTCACGCCGTCCAAAGGTGATACATCTCTCTTCTACTTTGCCAGAGGGGGAATCATTATGTTTGTGCTTGTGTATGTTGATGACATCATAGTGGCAAGTTCATCACCAGCAGCAACCAAAGGTTTGCTTCGTGCCCTTGAAGCTGAATTTGCTCTCAAAGATTTGGGCGACCTCCATTACTTCCTCGGCATAGAAGTTAAGCGTGGACGTGATGGCCTTCTGCTGTCTCAACAGAGGTATGCCACAGATATTCTGAAGTGTGCAAACATGTGGAATTGCAAAGCAGTTGATACACCAATTTCAGTTTCTGAAAAGCTCAGCATCACTGAGGGAGAGAGTCTAGATGATAATGATTCTACAAATTATAGAAGTGTTGTTGGAGCGCTTCAATACCTCACTCTGACTCGGCCAGATCTAAGTTTTGCTGTTAATAAGGTGTGTCAATTCCTTCATGCCCCAACCACTGCTCATTGGAGTGCAGTCAAGAGGATTCTTCGGTATGTCAAAGGGTCTTTGAAAATTGGGTTGAAAATGAGGAAGTCATCTTCTACTCTTGTGAGTGCTTTTTCGGATGCAGACTGGGCAGGATGTGTCGATGATCGACGTTCTACCGGAGGTTTTGCAGTCTTCTTTGGTCCGAACCTTGTCTCTTGGAGCGCTCGCAAGCAACCCACAGTTTCTCGGTCGAGTACTGAAGCGGAATACAAGGCTCTTGCCAATGCTACAGCTGAGATGATGTGGATCCAGCGATTGTTGAAAGAACTTGGCGTGAAGCATGATCCAGTTGCACGGTTGTGGTGTGATAATATTGGAGCTAAGTACTTTTCAGCAAATCCGGTGTTCCATGCAAGGACAAAGCATATTGAAATCGATTTTCACTTTGTCCGTGAATGAGTGGCACAGAAGCTTCTTGATATCAGATTTATTAACACAGGAGATCAAGTTGCTGACGGGTTTACGAAGCCTATTTCTGCTGCTCAACTACGAGAGTTTCAGTACAATCTCAACCTTGTTAGTGGCTGAGATTGAGGGGGAATGTTAGAATATGAGATGTTCATATATAGGAGTAGTTAGACTCCGGTGTATAGTTGGGATAGAATCCCGTGATATCCCCTGATTGTAGGGAGATTGTGTTGTAACCAGATTGTATATAATCTTGTGGTGCCTATATAATAAAACCCGAGGACCCCTGAGAGGGCAACCTCTTCTCCCATATCGTTTTACACAGCTCCGTACCAGCAGCGGCTTTGAATACGCCATGTGCGTCGCACCGGATCGACGTACTACCACTACTGTTCCACAGCCACAAAGCCTGCTGCTGGTCCAAACCATTGCAATTGCACTTTCATTTTCATTTCCAAATCATGGGCTTATCTAGTCCACAGCAAATACAGCACACACGTCGGCGTACACACACACACGCTCGCCGCGCCACGAGGTGCCTGAGCGACGGACGGACCTGTCGGCCTCGTTACGGATAAAGCAATATCCAACCCAGCCAATCCGTGTGAGTTCAGGGTCTTCAACCATTTCGCCAAGCAGTTCTGTCTGAGCTAGCCAAACTGGTGACAGCAGCAGACCAAACCCAGTGCCCAACCCAAGAGCAATACTGTAACGCTAAGCACACGAATTGGCCAAAAAAGCCAGCACACGAAGTATCTAATTCATCATGGGTGGTCCTGGCTGAAATCGATGTTCAACACATCAGGGAAACCTTGCATTCAAAAGGAATATCATCGGGGGAAAACAAAATGTTTCTGTAATTAATGTGATTAATTCTATTTCTTCTAATTCCTAAAGATAATTACCTTCAAGGCTTCAACCCAACATCTTGCTGTAACATGCTTCCCATTGGATAGAGACAATAATATGCCTACCCTCCAAACTCTGAATTTACAGACATATGGTGGCATAGCAAAAATATGAGCGGGTTCTTTGCCTCAACTCTAGGTCCAGGAATTTCAGCATACAGACGGTGGCCCTGCAGCCAAAAGAGAATGACAAGATTTCAGCGTACAGACGGCTGGAACAGAAAAACAAAGTTCTTTTTTCGTTAGTGTTGCACAAAGCACCTTCATAGTCTATTTTTGAGCTAATAAGGCACATTTTTTAATCAATGAGCCTCACCACTCTTTATTCATATTCTAGCAAAATGAACAGATAACAGAAAAAAAGCTCCATTGCAACATTAAATGGTGTATAGCATAGCAGAAATATGAAGACAAGGAGGATGAGAAAGAGCAACAGGAGATGAATTCACCGACTTATACTTTTTAGATACTAAGCTAGGATGTTCCTGAAGAATTGTACAAGGTCAAGCATCTTAGCAAGTAACAATATGTAAATTCATTGTACAAATCAGTGTTACCTCTGTTTTCACTGAAATATTATCCATGCATAAAGTATTTAAGAATTATGTAGCTGTAGATAGTAGTGTACCTTTCACATGCCTGAACTGTACCTCTAACATGCCTGAAAGGAGGATCCTGGAAAGGAAAGCCATATTATCAATACTACATTCTCAAAATAAAGGCCTGAACTGTACACTAATTTTTAGCTTCAATACTGAATATATGTATAGTAACTTGTTGTGCAGGGGTAGGCATTCTTTTGGGCAGCATACACGTATAGTATCTCAAATGAATTGATCATTAAATATTCCATCAGTACAAAAGTATGCTAATCTAAGATGAGTAGATGGACAAATTTGTTCAATTACCAAACCTGGATTAATCATGCATTCCTAGATGTTCCCAGAGAATGCTTACAAAAACTGAATTAAGCTCCCAAGATGTGCTTCGGTTGCCTCTGTGGCAGCATTTGCCTGTACAAGAGAAAGGCCCTGAAGGTGATGGCCGGCCTACATTTGTTTAGGGGACAGGAGGATTCAGCTGCAAACTTAAGCTAAGCACTTGTAATATGTAATTCATGCTAAATGCCTAAATCAGAGCAGATTTAGTAAATGTAAGACTGTTAATGTAACACAGTTTCTTTTTTTTCTGTAAATTATGTCTTCTATGTAACTGCGTTGGTAGAGAGAGAGAGATGGAAAAATACCAGATCATTTGTGCTGGAGCTTTTTAGTCGATGGTGGAGGGGCTTCAAGCGAATGAAGGTGGCAAAATGAACCTGGAAGGCAAAATAAATCTAATTATTTGGATTGTTTAGAGTGTTTTTTTCAAAGCCTCAAGTGAAAGTAACTGGACTATTCTTGGTACCCTTGCCACATGGTTTCCTGAAAAAAGGATCGCATTTTATTCTGGACCAGGCATGTAGAGAGGCAAAACCTTAAACACGGCTTCTACAGTTTTCCACCCTGTTTTTGCTTTCGCAGCCATGTACGAAGATGTTGTCAGAGCTCGTTTGCCAGGAAATAAACTAATTTCATCTAGAAAGCAGTCCACTCGAGGTTTACTAACTGATTACCTAGAGCTATTTTAACAATCGTTTCATCACCATACTTTGCAATCTATGAGCTGGATAACAAAGCAAGTGCGGATGAACGATTATTTGGGGCTGAAGAAGAACTTGCCTGGCACGATGGAGGCGGACGTCGTCGAACTGGACTGTCTTCGGTTCACGAGCATCTGGTAGAGTAGAACATGAGCAGTAGAGATAGATCTAAAAACGAAAATGGAGAAGCGCTGGAGGAAGCCGAATCTTACCCGAGCTTTCTGGGCTGTAGTGGAGGGAGTATTATTCGGAGCGGCACCCTCGAACCTCCTCTCGTGCTCCGACGATCGAGCGCCCCGCGCGAATCCGTGGATCTGTTCCGGAATCACTTGCTGGCCGCCTCGCTGCCTCCAAAATCGACAATGCTGGCTCGATCTGGCAGGTCGCCTCCCCCTCCTCGTCGAAGGCTCGGCCGCACCCCCACCCCCCGGAACGGGCAACGATGGCGGCCTCCCGTCAGGAACTCAAAGGAAGCTCCAGATCCGAGCAGAAGACACCTGCAAAGGAAAACCAAAGAGGCGGCAACGACATTCCACGGCGTTGACGCCGGAGACCCACCGGATTTGAGGAAGCGGCCGCCGGAAGATCCAAACAAGAAGGTCTGCTTCAAGAGAGGAAGGGAGGGAGGAGCTGCCGCGCAGGGCCCCGGCCCTGCCACCGCTGCCACGCCGAGGGCGCCCATCAGATTTGTGTTGCCGCAGCGCCAGGAAGGCCGCCGCGACCCTGCCTCGCCCGGGTCACCGGGAACCACGACGTCGCGCCGCCGCTGCTGCGCTGGGCCTCCACCCGCGCCGCCGCTCGGGCCTCCCTCACCTAGGGGCCGCGACGCTCTCGCCCACGCCGCCGCATCGGGTCTGGAGAGAGGAGGGAGAGGCGGCTGTGGAGGAGAGAGTGAGGGATAGGGTTAGGGTTGGAGGCTGGAGCCAATATATATTTGGCGTGAGGAGCCATGAGAACCGTCGATTTTTAGATCCAACGCGCCAATTTTTTTCAGCCGATGTGGATAGGCTAAGGCCGCCGTTTGGCCTGCTATTCTAGTCTCTTTAGATACGGGGTTCCTGTGGGAGCCAAACGGAAGACGGTCGCATTGTGGGCTTGTGGGCTGGTCTGGGAACCGAACGAGCCCAACAGTGTTTGCTTTGGGCTGAGTTCCCAATAAAAAAACAGAGGATTAAGCCCAACATAAATCAACATCATCATCATTGTTGTTATTATTATTATTATTATTATTATTATTATTATTATTATTATTATTATTATTATTCTCAATATGTAGAATTAGTATTATACTTGGTGTCTTATTTATCACAAAAAAATTCGATATCCCCAGTATTATACTTGTTTGCGTCGAGCTAACTCGGTTGCCGGCGCCGCCGATCGATGGCCGCTTTCTTTGCTTGCTTGCTCTGGAGAGCAGCGAGCTGCACAAACAGTTGTCCTCTTTGGCTCTTTCATCTGAGAGACCTCTTCATCTGACGATATATGCCCTGGTTGCTGATAAGGACGGTCGGATCGGACAAGGACCCGCACAGGCACACTGCTCCACTGCGCCGTTTCTTCTCCTCAGGTCCATGGGCCATAAACGCCCCGGCCCTATAACGGCCTGTGCAGAGTTCCTTTGCACCACGATCGTCCCAGCCCACCTATTTTCGCCATATCTCACGTGTCGTTCTCCAAGGCCAAGATTAATTTGTAACTAGCACAAATACCCGTGCGTTGCAACGGGAGACATATAGTTTATTACATAGTCTTAAAATTTGAAGATATCTTAATTTACACCGGACAATATTACTTATTTAATGGTGTTTAATCACACTTTAAATAAAATAGAAAATTATGAGCATGGTAAATAATTAAGTTAAACTAAGACATAATTGATTGCTTATTTACCATGAAACCCTAGTTTCATTCTTTTCTTCTCCCCGAGTTTCTCGCACCAGCCACCAAAGAGAGGAGCGTTGGCTTGGTGGGCGCTGTTGACGTCAGGAGAGCGCTCGCCGGAGCTCGCATGCTATGTAGGGTGCCCGGGCCCCGTCGAGCCACCCCGGCCTTCGGGCCTCGTTGTGGTCGCAAGTGGTGAGCCCGGGCACTCGTGGCGGTCGCAAGTGGTGAGCTGCGTCCCCGGTGGCCGCACGAGTGTCTCCAACTCGCCACCCTACAATGGCGCTCGTCGACCCGGTAGCCGCGAGCAGCGAGCCTAGACGTCCCTATGGCTTCGTGGCCTGCGTCTCTGCTAACCACATGGCCCCCTCTGGATCCATCGAGCTTGCGTGTAGTGGTCGCCACGTGCGGCTCGTCAAGCCGCCCGTAGTGGCAGTTAGGCATCCCGGCGGGCGGTCGCAAGCACCGGGTCCAGACGCACCCAATGGTCGTGTAGCTTGCGTCCCAGGTGGCATCCACATAGGTGGCGAGGCGTCATGCGGTGGCACTCAGGTATCCTGACAATCGCGAGCGGCCAGGTGCATGGATCGACAGCCAATTAGCCGATCAAAGTCTCCTTGCAGCCACAATTTATTTCTTATTTGAGGCGGAGTTCCTTGTGGCTGGGGTCTACATTTGTTTCATTTGCTTCATATGGGATTTTTTTTTCTGTGTATATATGGGTAACTTCTTTGATTGGCTCATTGAATTGTACTCGATTTATTATCTCGTGATGACAAAAAATCTTGTGGTGACAATTTGCTTTTGTTACGTTGACTTTACAAATTTGGGAAATTCATTCCCCGTGGTGTTCTTGCTCTTTTCTTATTCAATCTAGAGCTCATTTTTTATTCGACTATAAGGCGCGTAGCCAATTATTTCTTTCCTTTTCAGTTTGGACAAAAGTTTATGTGTGGCAAGAAATTTTGCTGTTTGAGTTTGTCCGTTTCGATTCAGAATCCATGATCTTGTTTTAATCTCAAAATCTTATGCACGGTGATATCAATTTGTTTCCGTATCCGTTTCCAACTCTATTGACCGTTTTCCAAGTCTACTGACACCAAAGAAGTCCGGACCAAAAATTGCTGGACCAAAAGGTCTGAACCATAAAAAAAGTGGCTAAAATTTTGGTGTTTTATTATTATTATATCAATTTTCCTATCCTACCGTCGCCTGGCATCTGTCCCTCTGCCCAGGCGACACGCGGCGCGCGCGGAGGCGACGCAACACGCGGCGCGGCGCAACGCGTCACGGGGCCAGCTCATTTCTTGTCGGGTCCGGTGGTTTGCGGGTCCATCCAAAAATGTGTGACGTCCGTTAAGCCTTTTGGAACTCGATTTGGGGAAAGGTTATCCAGGCGGAGGGGCGACCGGCAATTTTCGCCGTTCCTCTTGGCGCTGGTCTTCGTCGAGGCCCGCCGCCGGTCCTCCCTCGTCGCTTTGGAGGCGTGCCTCAGGCGGAGGTGCTTCCTCGTCGTCGTTGGCAGGTATGTTCTCATGCAGCTCCCTCTCCGCCGTTTACTTTGGATGTTGTTCTCCTGCCCCTCTCCATTCTCCTCTCTGGATCTGGATGTATGTGGTTCGATTTATGGTGTGCATGTATATGCGGTTCGACTGCATGGTTTAGTTAGCTATATTGGGTGTTGTCTCGCCGGATTTCATGGTGATTTGTTGGGGGATTTGCCGGAATGGGGGTTCTGCAGCGCTGTGCATGTACTTTGGTGGCCGTGTGCGCGGGGTGATCTGCAGTGCCGTGCATGTGTGTGGATGTTGCCGCCGCGGTCACCATGTACTTGACTAGTGATGGCTATTTTTCACAGGGATGTGTGTGGATGCTGCCGTCAGCGCCATGGATTTGTGTGGATGCGGCCGCTGGAGCCACGAACAGATTCACCATGCATTTTGGCTATTTTTGACAGGGATGTGTGTGGATGCTGCCGCCAGCGCCATGGATTTGTGTGGATGCGGCCGCTGGAGCCACGGACAGATTCACCATGCATTTTTTGCACGGTTTGTTTGTTCTATTTTTGGCGCTTTCGGTAGATCTCATGTCCAGTTGTGGTGTGGACCTCCTCTGTCCTTTTGTGCTTGTGATTTCAGTGAAAGGAACAAATGAGATTAACGAGATAGAAGGGATGTATGTGTTTGAAATTAATTCCCGTCTTGAAGTTTAGGGATGTGAGTCTTGTTGTTGCCTTTGAGGTCGGTTTGTCTGGGTCTATCTGTTGGGGAAGATGTCAAAGAGTGCTTGTATTATGAGGGAGAACACATCAATTTATTGCAGATTTACTTGGGAAATACAAGAATCTATGTGCAAATTTCTCTTACCTTGGCACATGCAGCCGTGATTCAGTTTATGTGGAGTTGATTGAAATGAAGTCAGTTATTCTCTCTGAGTTTTTTCACTTCGTTAAACCTACAAGCATGTGCTATTTTTAAGATATAATGGGAGTACCCGTGTCTAAATTAAACAAGCTTACTACTTAAGTCTGTAACACCTTGCCTAATTTTACAATAATTTTATGTCACCCTCCTGTGATCTTATCTAGGTAGATGTAATTGAACAAATTGCATTGTATGTGGTTGGAGCAATTCTGTATGGCCCTCAACTTCTGGGATGTTGTCGGTTGTTTGTTGATTCAGGCTATTGGAAGGGGAATCGAAAGAGAGGGTTGAGGACTGGTTTGCGGGTTTGCTTGTTGATTAATGCTATGTGCAGGGGAAAGGGAAGAGGGGATGATACTGGTGGTAGTAGTGGATGTGGGTTTTGTTTGATGCTGTCCTACTTTGTGATGGTAACTATGAGAATTTTCTGCTATCGTTGGTATAGAGGGGAAAATGACTAGTGGTTTGCTTTGTCATGTAGATGAAATTCATGCAGTAAGGGTTTTCTTTCTTGTTTCATGTTATGGGGAGGGGAAAGTGAAGAGGGGATGAGGACTGGACGCCTATTCGCTTGCCGAGACGGCATGCATGGTAGTTGTGGCGGGGAGTGGGTGATTTTGAGAAATGGGGAATTGTGTGATTCATACTCTATTTTAGGCTTTTCTATTGCATGGCGAGTGAGAGGTAGGATTCCTCTGTTATTCTGTAAACTGAATGCAAATTTTCATATGTTCAGTTTTGGAGCTTGAGGCCTCTCAACCTGAGATGATTATAGAGCACTCGGTTGTTCATTTTCTATATGTGGTAAAATGCTCCATGGTTCTTGTGTTTTGTCCAACAAAATGTTGGAGTTTCCTATATGTTAGAAGTTAGAACTGTGTATTTCCAGTGATTTATGCAAATGAGATCAATTGTGATTCCAAACCACTTGAAGTTATCCTCTGCATGTTGTTTGTCTGAATCTGGTTGGGTGTTTTGCTTTGTTGGATCATGCTATGGGGAGGGGAAAGTGAAGAGGGGATAAGGACCGGAGGCAGTGGTGGTTGTTGTGGAGGGGAAGGGAAGAGAGGATGAGTGGTAGTGTAGTATGTCTATGCATGGCAATGTCTTTTCTTAGTATATCTTGTTCGAGGTCATGTCTGATGGATTCAGTTTGTTTTTGCCTATTTTGGAAAGGCATTCTTTATGAAATGTGCAACAACACATTTCTAGCAGTAGAAAACATTATTGTTCAGACTTCTGATAGTGCCTTATTGTGTAATTGTTCGACCGTTGTCGAGCTGCATCTTTGTTTAGCCATTTTGGCTGTGAGATAGAAAACATTGTTGGTAACATGCCGATGTTGTGTTCTTAATTAGAAGCTGAAACCTATGCTAGTTCAGGTTTTCTTTTCGTACTTCTCTTGTTCTTAGTTCTATTGGAACTTGTCATTCCGTGGTGGTCACCTTCTTTTAAACACAATTACATTGTGGATAGATTTCTCATGGGTAAAACACTAGTTGATTATTTTTCTGTTATATAGCCATGGCTGACGATGAGTTGGTAGTAGCATATTGTGCTGTTTTCTTTTCATTGTTTTGTGTCGATTCTTAAAACAGCAGGTAGCAGCATATTGTTTCAGTATGGCCAGTTCAGTTTTACAGTTTCTTTGTCCCCCCTTTTCACAATGCTTGACTGATATTTCTCGAGGTTGCTATTGCAGTTTTTTAGGAGTGATATTAGCTCTTCCATAGAAAAAAGATTGTGCTTTCCATCTGTTATTGTGCTTGTTCCGATATAGGTGAAATTTTTTGTCTATTGTTCTTCCATAGAAAAAAGATTGTCTCTCTGTTATTGTTCTTGTTTCGATCTAGGTGAAATTTTTTGTCTATTGTCCTTCCATAGAAAAAAGATTGTCTCTCTGTAATTGTTCTTGTTTCGATCTAGGTGAAAATTTTTGTCTATTGTCCATCTGTCATTGTGCTTGTTTATTGTCCATCTGTAATTCTCTCATTGTTCTTGTTCAGGGAAGCATTTGCGCAAAGTGAGGCGTCCATCTTCATGGATCAGCCCTTCCATATGTATGTATGTTGTTGAAATATTCTCCTTCCATATATTTATTACTTTCACACTTTCACGCGGTCACGCACCTACAAGACCAAGCTGCCTGAGGTTTTATTGCCTACTGATGGTGTGCTTGGGCTTCATACTGTAATGGTTAGCTATGGAATGCATAAAGCCTTAATCTTTGTCTAGTTGTTCATTTCTGATTTCTTTGTTGTCTAGTGTGTCAACAACTAGGATTCCAAGTTGAATCTTTTGTTTTTGATTTATTCTTCCTTCTCACTTACGTAACCTTTTTGGGGTCCCAGATCTTCATATAATAATAATGCTAGTTGCCACACGTTATGAGCACGCATTAGATCCAACGCTCTGGTGTTTTCACTACAGAGCACTTTTGTAGCAACTGGGCAACCTCAGGTTGTTGTTGGCCCTAGCTCAATATGCAAACTTTGGGCTGGTAAGACCACTGTTAATTTTTGGTAAAATCTAGAAATGGAATACCTTTTCTAGGACATTGTCTTCTGGTTGTCTTAGTAGAATAGTAAGAGCTCACTTTTAACTATGTGTTGCATATATTGTACAATATATATGTGTGTAGCATCCATTTCTTGATTGCATATTTATAAGCAGTAAATTGCATACTTGAATTGCTGCAATTATGGTTTTTAACATATGCAATATCAACCGTTTATAGTGATTTGCACTTTGTGCCAATTTAGACCACATTTTCCTGTCATCTCTGTATCTTCTTTGGCCTTGTCATTCCATAGATTTTTTTTTCTATCAAAATAACCAAAAATTGTCCATTGTGCTTGTTGTGATCTAGGAAGAAATTTTTGTCTATTGTCTTTCCATAGAAAGAAGATTTTCCCTCTTTCATTGTGATTGTCTCTCTGTTATTGTGCTTGTTTCGATCTAGTGAGAAATCATTGGCTATTGTCATTCTATAGAAATTTTTTGTCTTCTCTCATTGTACTTCTGTCGATCTAGAGAGGAAATGTGCAACCATAAACCTCTTTTTTTGTTCTTGTTTATCCATAGTGAAAAATTGTCACTTGTAGTCTGTGATTGTCATCTTGTTAATTGTCATATTTGCTAACACATCCCAAACTTTTGTTTATTGTGACTTATACTAGCACACACATCATATTTTGTCCTTGTCTTTCCATAGAAAAAAATTGTTTTTTGTATTTTCTGCTAACACATCTCAAAAAATTGTTTATTGTGACTTGTGCGAGCATACCCAGTGCAGTAGGCTTCCGCACTGCAGGTCTAGGGAAGGAAAAATAGCAAACAGCCTTTCCCACATAAATGTGCAGAGGCTGGTGCTTGAAACTTGTGACTTGTGCAAGCACACTCCTTTTATTTTGTTGCATTGGGATAAATTTGTGTAAATTGTCTTTAAATTGTCATATCTGTTTAAGGATACTATAGGTTTGTCTCTTTATTTATCTATTTATCTGAGGTTATCTGAGGTGAAACTTGTATTGAGACATGTTAGCTATTTATCTAACGTCAAGTTTATCTAATTTATGTTACTGACACAAGCTCTTGTTGTTTTAAGCTCTTGTTGTTTTCAGGTTTGTGATATCGATAAGCTTTTCAAAGGAGAAGAAGAGAGAAATGAAAAGTGAATCATTTTGAAGCTGCTGGCTCCAAGTGGTAAGATTAAATATTCCGAATGTTGTTGTGGCATTCCGCATTCCTCGTTTCTATTTTTCTTATTGGTCTGGTGATCAATGCACTTTTAAATCCACTTTCATCTTGACTACTGAATGAGCTCTGTATATTTGTTTGCTTAAGTTCCATGGTGAACATTCTTGACTACTGGATGAGCTTAGTATATTTGTCTTTGTTCCGATATAGACCACATTCTTAGCGTTGTTTCTGTTCTTTGTTATTTTTGCCATTTCGTGGACCTAGATCACTGTCTTGTTCTCTTATTCCCCACCCACCCAGCCACCCAACTAATCTGTCTCTCTTACATGATTTTATTTTATAGTGTATGTTAATATTGCAGTTAGAGGAGCTTCAATTTCAACTGATGTGCCTCTTCTATCTATTGATGACCTTTGCAGATCATGTTCTTGATGTCCTTGATTTTTTCAGGTATCGTATCAGGGCATTTGCTGAATTTCCTATTAATACTTTGGTTTTGTATAGATGGCCCCCTTAATTCCCATTTGCTGAATTTTTTGCAGAAGACTTCTGATTTCTGTTTGCTATCACCAATGCTTCCCATCTGTGTGCAAAAGGCTTGTTCAATAGCAGAAGTTAACCACATTATTAGGAGGCTCCACGTGCATGAGCTAGATTCGTGTTTATATACATATACACAGTAATTGCATTAAGAACAAGTACTATTTGCACTATTTTGAAATGTGCAATTTTTATATTCGTGTTCTGTAATTTTAAGGGTGTAGTAGCAAAGATGTAATTTTTTTGTGTGAGCTTGTACGTATGTTTAATTGGCCGATAGCTTCATTTTGGCCCAAATGAGCACCAACCTCAGTTAGCGGGTATCGGATCATGTGCCCGTTAAGGCTTGGCGGGCCCGGTAGGTGGCTTGGTTGGTTTGCGGGTGTATTTCACGGACCCGTTTATCCACAGCCACGAAACGAGAGACGACATGCACCGTAAGCAGATCTGCCCGTTGGATCTTGATCCAACGCTCTAGGATGTCGCCTGGGTTTTAAAAAAAAACCAGGCGACCGGATTTTAGCAAGTCCCTTATTATATATTATTAGATAGAGATTCATTGTTTTACCCAAAAAAAAAAAAGACCACACCGTGACAAGCTTGCTTTTGTGTTATTTTGGGATTATTATTTGGTCAATTTAATATTTTATTTATTGTTCTACTAAAATAAAAAGAAAAGGATTCGTGTCTCAAGCAGAGATCGATCCTAAAACCTCTTGAAAGAGAGAAACGAGCAACACCACTGCGCCACACAACAATTTGTTATAAAGAGTTCTTTCGCCTAGATATGATGTATATGTTCAGAAACAGAAAAGGAAACAAAACGAACCCATACCAACATGAACACGCAGAGCGGACAGAAAATACAAGAGGGCAGATTGAAATCACGATGGCAGACTGAAATTTTGGCGTTTTATTATTAGGGTATAGATCTAATAATCCTGTTTAGTTTTGTACCATATCGCCGAGGGAAAAAGTTTAGTAAGCCGTAGGAGGTAATAAAACTAGCCACCGATAAACAATGCAACTCATACCTTTCTCGGCCTTTTGGCTAAGATCAAGTGTAGTATCTGTTCTTATCAGTTTAATATCTGATATTGTGAGGCACCGCTTCACAATAATATAAACTTATTTTTTGTGGGGAAGGAATCATAATAGTGGCTTAGCCACTAGGGTTCCTTGGGCGTCACTCAAGTGTTGCACTATAGCTTGAGTTTGGCGCACCCCAACCAAATCAATGCTTAACGATTTGCTTGTGTGCTATGATCCGGCCACGTTACCAATTTGAGTATAGTGTAAGCCGTATGCCACGAGTTATAAACCATGTCCATATTATCAAACGTATCTTTATATATAGTCAACAATTAATCCAATCATATGAGATATTATATGACAAGAAGTTGTATTTGGTTTATATTATATTTATAGGAAATTGCACGAAATTTAAAGCAGGAAACTTGGGTCCCGCCTAGGCCGTGCCCAGTCAATATTTTAGATTCAAGGTGAACACAATCACACATACAAGTGAGCGGAGTCCTAAAAAAAGGGGGGCAAATTCTTGAAAAAGAAAAGTCAACAATGGCATGATGATTTTTCTTAAGATGAGGAAGGAAGCTTTTGTAACAAATACAGGTCGGCACGTAGGACATGCTAATTTTGTGTGTTTAATCCCAAAAATGTGCAAGTGCAGTTGTGCTGATGTTTCTAGAAATGTAGAATCACACAGTTGTAGTAAAACAAAGCAAGATAAGCAGTGCTTGTTATGGTCAACCGTGATCTACTCTAACTGAAAGCCTGGAGCTGGGATTCTGTTCCAGTCACTGACGTTTGGAACCTGCCTTACCGATAAAAGAACGGTTATGGTCTCCTGACATCCCTAGAAAAGCAGAAGCACTCAATCTCATATCACACAGAATGACACACTTAACTTGTGTCAAGAAATTTATTTAACCATCTCAGCAAGCACATAATTTATCATGGCATATGGAGGATTCAGTCAAAGACGACAGACAAGGGGAAATAAAAACTTAGATGCAGAGATTTACTAGTACTTCTCAATCACCATATGACCTCTCCACATTCTTGCAGATGCATCAGCAAGTGGATGTTATAAGAACTTCCTAGTCTAAGCTACAGGCAGTAATGCTGATGCTGGTTATAGAAATAGCAGCCAGTAATTACAAGATGCACGATTTGGAGCTTATAAAAGCAAACTATCAGTCACCTTAAAAGCTCTCAAGTGCCATACTGTTGATTTGCTGTTATCGAAAAATGGCTACATAAAAGTATAGTATATAATGCAATCATTATAAACAACACATCTAGAACCAGCATCAACATCCAAGCAATAATCTGTCCAAACTATCCTCAATACAACATGGGCAGGTGGCAGCATTGCTCAGCTGCACAAAATGGACATTTTTTCAGCAAACTATACATAACATGTTATCAAGTAGGTGGCTTTCGAGGGTACTGAACTTTCAGTAGCATGCATTGTTGACAAACTATTTGAAAGCTGCATTTAGTTCATTACTACTTTATATAATAGGCCAGAAAGATGATTAAGAGATACTCCCTCCGTCCCTATTTAAGTGTCGCCTGGAAAGCGTGTTTGTGAGGGAAACACGGTTTTCTAGTGACACTCTTTTAGGGACAGAGGGAGTATATAGTTCCCAGACAATCACTGACTAAAGGACTAAAATAACAGATCAGAGTATAAGATGATTGGAATTCTGGAAACACCACATATCGCATTTGAAACATATGACTTGAAACAAAACAATATAAGTCACTAAAATTTATCATGGCACATCGACTAGACTTTAGCAACGGTCGATTCAAGTCGACCAGGGGACGTTGATCCTAGCTTCATCAGAAAAGCAGAAACGTTGTACAATTGGGTGCTAAACAAAATCAACCAGGAAACGTAATGAATTTGCTGACTTGGCCACTGAGCTATTTGCGCTTCCAACTTAGTACCACGTACCAGCACACCAGTGTCAGCGAGAGTAAAAGTTAATAAACATGGCACAAAGTAGACAATCTTCAGATCGATCCTTCTAATTCAAAACTCAGGTACGGTGTTGGCTTTAGAGGTTTAATTGCTACTCCCTCTTTTCCAAATGATAGGTCAGGTTTGCATAGCTAAGTTTTTAGGAAAATATATTGACATCTAAGACACCAGATAAATACCCTGTCAAGACATAATTAGAGGTGAAAATCAATATTATAGATGCTAGTGTATTTTTTTCAATAAACTTTAGTTAAATATAAAGAAGTTTAATTTAGGACAAACCTAAAGTGGTCTATAATATGAAACAAAAGGAGTGTGAGTTTAAGTATATCTCAACGAAGCTTATAACTTCCAAGCTTATAACAAGGTGTGGGTACATAGGTCACTAGGATTTCAGGTGAAAGGCCTTCCAAGTTTACATGTACATATTGCAAACTAACTAACTTGTATATATCAGGTACAGATAAAAGCTCAAAGTATTGATTGCTGTACAGCAAACAATTGTCTACAAATAAATAGAATGAGATGGTTCTTCCTAAATACTTCTAGTAACTGGTTTTGACAAGAAAGCTATGATCAGTCCAAAGTATCCTCTTTACAATATGGCAACTAGTGTTCAGCAGCATATGTTAGAATAATTCATCTGGAAATTAGCATGTCATGCAATCCAGTTGGCAGTTTTTGAGGCTAACACAGCACAGGTTTCAGTTCCGAGCTTTCAGCCATGCATTGTTGGTTAACTATCTGGAAGCTTATTACTTTAGCATTCAGCCAAAAAAAAAAACAACTAATGCAGGAAAGAACAAACAATAAATATACAGTACACACTCACTCGCTATTGTAACCTGAGACATATGACCTGAATACAAACCGACATTGGTAGCAGAGTCAGATTACAAAAACAGAGTTCATTGCAATTCTGGGAACACCATAGGTAGCATTTCATACTGACTTGAATGCAAACCAACATAGTCTAGGAAACTTAGAAAAGTACATTAGTTAGGATAACTGGCTACTGGCATATATGTAACCTAGTACATGCATGTCTCAGCTTCCTTGCAGTATTAATTGGACAAGAAGTCTAAGAAGCAGGGAACGAAAGGAGTAACATGTGTACACTCATACCCAAGAGTGCCAAGAGCACACACCTCTTTGCTGTCCATGTTGTATGAGATTAGTTGCCAGCTCCAACCTCGAACAATGAACACCAGATTTCTGTCTGGATGAATAGCAACTACCTTGTATTTGCGGTCAGATTCACCAAGCTCCCACTGGAACAAATGCAAAAGGCTGACACTATGCTTAAGGACCCATTGCTGTGTACCATTGTCATCAAGAACCCAGATGGACAGTTCAGAGGGGAAATCATCAGCACCCCACTCTTTATTGATGCAGTGAAGGCGCCCTTGGGATTGACCAACGAAAATTGCAGTGTAATTAGGATTCCCTGAACAATTGACGATGGAGCTGGGATGACCCCACGTGTCTTTCCTTCGAAATCCACCTGAAAAATCTGATTTTTATCGAAAATCAAATAGGACATGCCATTAAGAACGGCATTGGAAGGCACAAGGTAATCGAGATCACGGTGTGATCTTTCCCTTTCTTCTTCAGTCCAGTCAATGTCGCTGTGACTCCATGCCCCAGTTTTAGAGTGGTAGGCGTGCACAGTTGGTCTCTCATCCTGCTTCAAGAACATGACCAAATGGAAATGGGAAGAGATAGCCGGGTCGAAAACCAAATAGGTTACACTTGCTTGATAATGCCAATCCGTCGGACGCCAGTCCTGGCTGCCGGGCACAGCAGCCCATTGCTCAGTGGCGGGGTTGCACACGATAAACCCCGTGTCATCCAAATCGAAGGCGTGCTCAAAAAGGAGAAGCCCATTGCAGGAATCCAAAAGCCTGAGTTTGTCGATGCCGGGTAGGAAGGAGAAGGTAGGGTCGACGAGATGCGCGGATCTCCCGAGCACGTTGATGAAGTGGCCGTACCCTAGAGAGATCTCGTTCTTGAAGTCGTCATCTTCTTCATCATCCTCGCCGTCGACGTCGTCTTCTGTGTCGATGTCGATGTCGCTGTCGTCGGCGTCTTCTTCCCCGTCCTTGCCGCCGTCGCTGTCTTCTGTGTCGATGTCGCTGTCGTCGGCCTCTTCTTCCCCGTCCTCGCCGCCGTCCCTGTCTTCTGTGTCGATGCCGCTGTTGTCGGCATCTTCTTCCCCGTCCTCGCCGCCGTCGCTGCCTCTGTCTTCGTCTTCGCCATCGCTGCCGGCGTCACCACGGGATCCCCTGCCGCTGCCGCCATGGAAGAACCCATGCAGGGTTTGCGGGAGCTCCTTGCGGTGGAGGGGGTCGTCGATGAGCCGCACCACGCTTTGGACACGCACTTGGATCTGTGGAGGTCCTTGACGGAGACGCGCGAGAGGATCTGCACCAGGACGTCGTCGGGGAGGCCGGCGACCGCGCTCCGGTCCATGCCGCTCGCCGGCGAGAAGGCCACGCGCAGAGCGCACGGGCCAGCCGGATGGCGCCGGCGGTGGGGGATCGCCACCGGCGAGGGAGGAACTGAGAGTTGAGACTGAGGGTAAAGGTTTGGGGATTTTTTTTTTCCCTGAAACCAAAGGATTTGGAATTGCGGAACAAAGAGGACTCGAGTCTTCAGCCGTTTGGTGCTGTTAAAACTGCATGTAAATTGTTATAAAAAAACTGCATGTAAATTTTCAGAGTATTTTAAACCAAAAAACACATTCGCTTCATCAAAACTAACATTCAATTTGGATGTCTTTTCAAATTTGATTGATGCTACAAGGTAAGAGCCCATCTAGTCTAGTAGATAGAGCTCTGCTTCCGGTCAACCGGTCAAAATAAGAGCCTTTTACCTGTGTGCCATTACAAAATTTGCACTCGACCTGTGTGCCACTGAAACTTCGCTTCGCACCTGTGTGCCATGACACTTTTTTTCTTGTACCTGTGTGCCATTCCGTCCATGTTCTGTGAGATTTGGTCCGTTTAGGTGGTCTGATGTGTGGGACCCGATTAGAAAATAGACCAAACTACCCTCTCTAATTTTTTCCCCACCGACTCCTTTCCCCATCGCTCGCACCCAGGCCATCCGCTCCCAGTTCGGCTCTCGCTCCCGAGGCGCTCCCGTCCGCTCCGCTGCTTCTGCTCGACGGAAGACCGGACGGCGACGGCCCCTAGCGCCACCACTCGACGGGCCAGGGAGGTGCCCTCCCTCCAGGCGCGTGGGCCAGGGCGCCGCCCTCAAGGCTCCTGGCGCCCAAACCCTAGGGCAGGGTGTGGCGGCAGGGGGCCCTA
This sequence comes from Themeda triandra, assembly GCA_018135685.1. NCBI lineage: Eukaryota > Viridiplantae > Streptophyta > Magnoliopsida > Poales > Poaceae > Themeda > Themeda triandra. The sequence continues at coordinate 333,466 of JAENPR010000280.1, read as the reverse complement.
GGGCAGGGGGCCGGCGGCCGGTGCTGCAGCGGGAGGATTCAGAGGCTGTTTGGGTGAGTGCAGCTCTTCTTTGTTTGATGTTTGCTTTCCTTGAGTGTCCTGTGCTCGTAGTATTGATTTGTGCATTTCTTGTTCATCTGTAGGATGGATGAAGAAAATAGCTACAAATTAGAATGTCGGATTGTGGGGTCACAATTGTCGTTCTCGCTGGTATGAGTTTGACAAAGTTGTGAATGCTAACCTAACCAGCTTCGATGGCCTGGTTGGTGAAATTGTGGATAAGTTTCGTCCTGGCTATGGGGAATTAGTGCGTCTGTTTTACTTTTGCATGGATACAAAGGCCAACATTCAAGTCTTCAATGATCAAGATTTGGTTGATATGTTTGCAAAACATAAGTTCTCGAAGTGATGCTTAGTAACTATCTCATATCACCACCCAAGTACCGATCCTCCTGAGATTCCAGATTGGGAGTGTGCTAGCAGTGAGCCTTCAATCACCCCTCCAGAACCAAGCCACAACATACACAATGAACCTAGTGAAGATGATGTTCTTGCTAATCCAAACCCAGAGTATGAGCATGTTGGCATTGATGATGAAGGGCTGTATATTGACCTTCCCCAACAGTCCCTAGGCCCCCAATTCCTTATTTTAGTAAACAAAGGGATGATGAGAGTTCTGATGATGACGAATCCTCATCTGGTGATGATGAATCTTTGTGTGCTGATGTTGATGCTGACATCCATGTAGAGGACACGGATGAAATGGTTCAAGATAGAGCCCCTGAACCCAAGCCTAATGAATTCTATGACAAGAAAAACCCTCCTATGGTAGAAGGAACTATGTACTCAAGCATGGCTGCTTTTAAAATTGCTTTAGCTTCTCATGCTGTTAGAACTGAGAGGTATTATGAAATAGTGAAGAGTGATCCAGGTCGGTATAGGGTCATTTGCACATTCAAGAAATACGGATGCCCATGGAGACTTCATGCTTCAACACTATCTGATAATGTGACAGTTCAGGTTGTGCTTTCTAATTCAAGAAATATTTATTTGCTAATAATTCATGTTGTGTTGTCTAATTCTTTTGTTTTACTAATAAAGGTGGTTATTGTTGATTTGTTGTAGGTTAAGGTGAACCCACATGCCCATAAATGTTAGAGCCACAGGAGAGTTGGAGTTTGTGTTGGTGTAACACAATTTTGGGTATGTGCTCAGGTGATCGATTGGCTCAAAGAGGATGAAAATCTTGGTATTAAAGAGTTGAGAAGGCGGCTGAAGGCAGAGTGGAAAATTAAAGTGCCTTATAGGAGAGTGTACAAAGGTAAATATCTTGCCATGGATCAGATTTATGGTCCCTAGGACAAAAGTTTTGACAACCTTTTTAGGCTTAAGGCCCAGACAGAGGAGTCTTGCCCTGGATCATTTTTTGTCATTGATCACCACACAGTGGGCAATAAGATAAGGTTCAACAGGTTATTCTTTGCACTGAAACCATGTGTTGATGGATTTGTTAGAGGTTGTAGGCCATACCTTGCAGTTGATAGCACCTTTTTAAATGGCCGGTACAGGGGCAGTTGTGCATAGCTTGTGCAGTAGATGGGCACAATTGGATGTACCCAGTAGCTTTTGGGGTCATTGACTCAGAAACCACTGAAAATTGGGTGTGATTCATGGAGAGGTTGAAGGAGGCAATACCTATTTCCCCAGAATTGTTGACTTTTCACACAGATTGTGGTCAAGCAGTTATGAATGGGATTAGTGAAGTTTTCCCAGCATAGAGAGTGTATGTATCATCTAGTACAAAATTTCAAAAAAAGGTACAGTGGAAAGATTTTTGATGATCACTTGTGGGCTGCTGCTTACTCATGGGGCCCATATATGTTTAATAAACATTATAAGGCAATGGGTGATGCAAAACCAGAGGCAATGAAATATTTGCTGGAAACTCAAACTTTGGACAAGGAGTCAGTACAGGACAACATCAAAGGTGGACTATGTGACCAACAATTTAGCCGAGTCATTCAACAACTGGATTAAGGTTGACAAGGGAAAAAACCTAGATGACTTGCTGGACACTCTGAGGCAGAAGATGTTGATCAAATGGAATCACAGGAAGAGGGTTGCCAAGGAATTTAAAGGGAAGGTTCTCCCTCACATTGTGCGAAACGAGAGAGGATAGTTACAACCTTGATATTGAGCTGATCACAGCCTCCCCTGAAGGTGTAGGTGAACTTCTTGCCAAGGGGAGTAGTAGCCAGTACAGTTTTGTGGTGAACATCCCTAATAGGACCTGTACTTGTAATGCTTGGCAAGGTTCTGGAATCCCATGCAAACATGCCATTGCTTACATCACCTCAATTCCTGGTGTCCAACTAGAAGACCATGTGGATGAATACTACTCGGTGAAGAAATTCATAGATGCATATAAAGGTTCCATCCCTTGCATTCCAGACAAAAGTATGTGGCCTATGTCAAATCATGGCTTCTACATGCATCCACCCTTGCTGAAGTCAACAGGAGGAGGCAGACATAAGAATAGGATGAAATCATCTATGGAGGGGGGCAGCAAGAAGAAAAAGAGACATGAGTGCCCCATATGTCATCAGTTAGGACACCATTGGAACACTTGCAAGAATGGGAATCCAGAGGATATAAAAGCAATGGAGGCAATAAGGTAATATAGTTGGTTTCATTACTTTCTGGTACATGTTGATCTCCATTACTTGGATTAACTACAATAACTTGGTTTATGCAGGGGTCCCCGAAAGAAAAGAATAACAAAGGCATCAAGCCTTGACACAGAGACTAGCATTGTGGTTGGTCCATGTGTGATGCAATTCCCATACCATGAGGCAGTTCAGAATGCTACACACAAGAAAAGGCAGAGAAAACAGAAGGGCAAGGACATAGGTTCAGCTGGCACAACATCAAATAGTGTGTCTAACAGGTATGTCTACCTTCTTCATGTCTTGTTTGACACCGGTACCATTAGACCTAACGCTAATGAAAAACATGCCTTTTTCACTAGGTTTGGAACTGGATCCAATAATCCTATTCAAGAGCAACCTGTTTTGCTTCTACCTTGCCCTGAGGAAGAAGCTCCCAGCACACACACTGATCCACTAGAAAATGTGGAGCCACAGTCCACACCAAGGAGGATAAAAATGGCGATGAGGAAGAAGCTCACACCAAAGAGGCTTCCACCAGCAGGCAACCCATCCAACTCTTCTTCCAATACCACATGCAAGAAGCTGCAAGTGAACTAGAACATGTGCCTGTTCCATTTTGCTCACGTGGTTATGGTTATGGAAAAACAATTATTTCCTCGCTTTTGGCAAAACCAATTAGCTGTTATGTCAAACAAACTTAGCTTTTATGTCATGTTCATGTAAACTGTCGTGTGATGAGAACTATTGCCTGTGTCAATGTTGATGCTATGTAAACTGATGAGAACCATTAGCTGTTATGTTCAATGTTGATGCCTTATAAATGTTGATGCCATGTTGATGCTATTTTTATAAATACTGTTGCAAGAATATTTTATTTATTCATCCATACATATATAGAGGAACCCATTTATTCATCCATGCTATTTTTATAAATACTGATGCCATGTGCGTGCATCAGATTGCTGGGCAAACAACCCATGGGCAATGGCACACAGGAAACCAGAAAAGTTCAGGCTGGGGGCATTCAGGTCTTTTCTCGTGGTCAGTTAACACCGTTACCTGCTCAAATTGACAGAATGACACACAGGTACAAGAAAAAAAAAATGTCATGGCACACAGGTACGAAGCGAAGTTTCAGTGGCACACAGGTCAGTAATGGCACACAGGTAAAAGGCTCTCAAAATAACTCTTGCTATGAGGTGGCATGAAGCAACTTTTCTCTCTCTCTAACTTCTCTGTCAGAAAAACATGTTCTCATGGTTGTTAAAAACGCTAAGGCTGTGTTTTCTTCGAGAGTGCTTCAGTTGCTACTTAAAAGAAAAACCAACCTGTTTTTTTTCCATAAACAAAGGTTTTGTAGTATAATGTTCACAATGTCTTAGATCCTGTTTTTGGCTTTTAGCTTTGTATTTTTCTAAACTGGTGGAAATAAATAGCCATTTTACACTTTTCATCAAGTCAAGGGAGATAGAGGGAAAGCAAGTTTTATAGTTATTTCAACAAAGAACTTATAACTTTTTCACTGCACATATCTCGCAATGATTTTTCATAGCGCATAGCTGAAAACAAACCATAAATTATCTATGACACCATTTCTCTATTTTCTTTGTTTATTCCTTACTTAAATCCTTTTTTTATTCATCTCCCTCTCCACTGCACACACCTTACGTATGCTCCGCCCCATGCACCGTCGTCTCCACACCTCACGCTACGATTGCCCAGCCTTCCGAGGCTATTTGGTTTGTGTCCCACAAGCAGCTCGGAGCTCCAGCAAGCATTTCAGGCGTCCGATTTTGGAGGCATGGGGTCAGATGCTGCTGCCTGGTAGGCAAGCCCAGGCTAGGGCTCAAACCAAACAAACCTTTCCTCCACGCGTCAGCATGTGGGCTTTACCTGTGCCAACACTCCTTTTTTCGTACTTTTTTTTAGAGCTTCACTTGAAATCCCTTTTTTTTTTAACCGAAATCGTGGCACGGCTTTGTCACGTATTCATTGGAGAGCAGCGACTTTGAATACGCCATGTGCATCGTACCGAATCGACATACTGTATTTCACAACCACAACAAGGTCCAAACCATTGCAATGCATTGCATTGCATTGCATTGTATTTTCATTCATGATTGAGTGTTGGAACACGTGGGCGACGGACGTGTTGGACTCATTACAGATACCGGTTTTTTAAACCAAAATAGCAACCTGTACGCCCTGCCTCCCTCCCTCCCACCGCGCGCCTCTACTTGGCAGTTGGCAACGACAGAGCCTTGTGGCCTTGTGGGTCGGCCTGGGAAGACGAACATGTGTTCCCTTTGGGCTGAATTATCACTTAAAACCCACGCCAGAGGATTAGGCCCAGCATTACATACGAGTACCCTTGATGTTTTTTAATATATATATCACAAAAGAGAAAATGGATTCGGCCACCGGTATCTATAGCTTCTGTGTATTCCTTCCGGGCATCGATCGCTGCTCGGCGCGCGCTAGGAAAAAAGATCGTGGCGCGCGCCCACTCGGACGTGTACGGACGCGCGTGCGCTCAGACATACATGTTTTTTTTTTAAGCAAAGCTCAGACATACATGTACCGACGTCCTCTCCGCTCCAGACCCTGTTCTCGTGTCTAACCCATTTAGCTTCTCCTATCTGGCTCATTTAGTTTCTCCCGTCTAGATGTGATCCAGTGGGCCAATTTAGATTTCTACAAACCTATTTTTTTTTCTCTTTCGGGACATCGGGTTTGTGGGAGAATAAAAGGGCAGGTAGAATTAGTAAATTGGCCTAAAAAAACTTGCACTTATTATGAAATTGGCCCATTTTTTCTTGAACTTAGGAATCTGACCTGAAAACAAATTTTTCTTAGGAAACTGGCCTTCCGTCAGTTTTGACCCTTAACGGTGTTAACTTTGGGGGTAAAAAGACCATTTTACCCCTAAGAAAAAAAATATAGTTTTGTTTTCTTATTTTATATATTCACAAATTTCAAGCACATAGCCGCATATATATATTTCAAGCACATACCACACATATAATCACATTTATTTTTGAAGTTACCAAATAAATAATTCTACAGAACTTGGTTAGTTTCATATTTTTAATAAAAACTAGACATCTCAAGGAATACAACAAAATTTGGTTCACCAAAATTGGAGTTATCAAACTCCAGATATGAATTCCAAAGATGAGGGGCAAAGTGGTCTTTTCGCTCAAACTATAGTGTCTAAACTAACAGATTTGTCTCATAGACTTAACGGAAGGCCAGTTTCCTAGAAAATTTTATTTTAAGGCTAGATTCCTAAATTCAAGAAAAAAAGGCCAATTTCCTAACCACAATTTTTTTGGAGACCAATTTACTAATTCTCTCTAGATTGTTTGACTTCCATATGGATGTGAAAGTAAATAATTTTAAAATTCTTATAATATAAAACAATAGTTATCATAAAAAAATAAGTACATGTTTTTTCTCTTCCATAATACTTTACATGCAATCTAGTTTTTTTCACTTTCTGTAATACATCATAAGGGAATTAATAATTTAACCAATATAGCAAAAAAATAAATAAAAACTAGTTCATAAAAAAACATGTAAGGTTATCTGGGAAAAGATAGAAAAAAGAAGTAATGTTATTTCTAGATATTTATATATGACTTTACAATTAGCTAATATAAAACACACAAGTGCATGCAGTAATCCGTGAAATTTTAAATACGGAGACTTCACTATATACAGATCGCTCCATTGGCCGGTGTTTGGTTTATGGTGATCATCAGAAATCCATTTTTATGTGGCCTTGTAACTGGTTTGTTTCCGATTCAAGTAAGGTTTCTGAGAAAAAATGAGCAAGGTTCAGTAAAACGTTTCAGAATTTTAGTGTTTTATTATTTACCAACGGTGAAAGCTCCACGCTGAAACTGAAACCTCGTTCTCCCGGCTCTACGCATTGTTGTCAAGTAAGGTTTCTGAGCAAAAATGAGCAAGGTTCAGTAAAACGTTTCAGAATTTTAGTGTTTTATTATTTACCAACGGTGAAAGCTCCACGCTGAAACTGAAACCTCGTTCCCGGCTCTACGCATTGTTGTCGATGTGGAGAACGATTCGGAGGTCCTCCTCTGGGTAGCTTCTTTGCTGAAAATTTAAAAAAGTAAACCAAAGATGTAACAACCCGGAAAATCCCAACAACCAAAAATTCCCAACTACAAAATTTTTCTTAAAAACCTATGTAATGTTGAGTGTCATGTAGTTGAAACACCTAAAGCTTGCCTAATGAACCCATTAGAAGCATGAGCATTTTACTTTTATGCAATTATTAACATGTGATTGATTTGGATTTTCTTTGGTTCTTTTGTATTGAATAATAAACCAACAACATATTTATTTATGTGATAAATAAATACACAATATGTAAATATGTTATGGGAATAATATCCTAACCTAGCCTATGACCACTTAAGACCACCATGCAAATACTACATGTGACTTGGCATGATAATACACCCATATGCACATACTCAAAAACCAAAACAGAAAAAGAAAAGGAAAGAAATGGAAAAGGAAAAGCCTAAGACCATTTCGGCCTACTAACCAGCCCAATCCGCTAACCCTCTCTCCTCCTCTTCCCTTATTTTTCTGGCTCGACCAGCACACAAGGCCCAGCATCATCAAGCCGGCCCACGGACCACAACCACTGCCAGACCATATACATCAAATAAGAAGCGGCCCACGCCGGCCCGCGAAGTGAGCAGCCGCCCCCGCAAGACGACACGGGCGCGACGCGCTCCCTCCCTGGCAGGTCCCACCTGTCATAAGCCAGCTAGGGCGCCCCACCACTTTTCCCTCTTCCTCTGCTTTTGACCGAGGCGGAGAAACCTTGGGCGCCAAGATGATGCCGCCACCGCCCGATCCTCGCCATCATCGTGTGGATGTCCAAGAGCGCTGCCACCTGGACTGACCAAGCCCCGACAGCGGGCAACAAAACACCCACGCCGCGACGTCTTTTCTCCCTCGCGTGCGCGCACATGGTGCTGTCGCCCGGCCAATTTCGGGGAACGAGCGCGCGCGAACGCCAACACTAACGCCCTAGCCGTTCCCTCACTGACGCGCTGGCCTCGTCCGAGCTTCGCTGCGACGTGGCGCGCCCCCTGGCCACTTGATCGTGCTAGCGTCTCCATCGCCGTCCACCACACCAACCACGCCGCCGCCGTCCTATAAAACTAGAGCCTCCGGCCCCCTCTAGGGTTCCTTGTCCACCGCCGCCGCTCTTGCGGCTTCGCAAACTCGCCACCACCACTGACCACCTTGAATCGGAGGAAGAAGGGGAGGAACGGGGAAGAAGGGAGGTGGGGAGAAGAGGAAGGCCGCCGGAACACCGCCGGACTAGGAGGAGGTCGCCGGAGGAGGAGTGTTCGCTGCGGAGAAGACGAACCACAAGCCATCGCAGCCGCTTCTACCTCTTCCTCAACCTCGCCGTTGACTACCGCGAGCGAAGCCGTACCACGCCGCTAAGCTCTTGCTCACCTACACGACACGGTGAGGACCCCCTCCGCCGCCGCTCATCTCCACCTTGCCCTACTTCTAGGCCATGGCGCCGCCAGTGGCGCGTAGGCCGAGCCTTTTTCGGCTCTTGGACACCGCACGCACCCACGCACAGACCAGCCCGGCCCCATGGAGCCACGGTGTCGAGAGGACACCGGGGTAGATGACCGCCATGAACCCGCCATGGCCATGCCAACCATGGCGAGGTCTAGCTTCGCCTTGCCGGAGCCCTGGAAGCCAAGAAGACGGATCTGGTGTCGCCTCGACGCCGCGTACACCGTGCGCACGTTGTCGGCTTGAAAGGACAACCAGACGCCGCGAACGGGAGACCGTGCCACCGCCGGCGCACTGTGGAGCTCCGCCAGATCGCCACCGTGGCGCGGGTGCCTTGCTTGACTCCGGCCGCCTCGCACTGCGGGACTCGGCCATCAAGACTCGCCTCGGTGTGCCGCACCAAGCCGCCAAGAAGATGAAGCCCGATTCCTTGCCGTAGCCCCGACCGACGCGCCGCCATGCTCCCCGGAGCTCCGCCGCGGACACGACTTTCGCGCGGGCACCGCCATGGAGTTTTGGTCACCGTCGACGTGCCGAGCGTGTGTCCCAAGACTCTAATCGAAGAGCCGCGCTATCAATTGGGGGAAAGGCCTCCCCTTGCCCTCGTTGCCGTGCATCACCGGCGTCGTTATGCCGCCACCGTGGCCGGCCATGCTCCAGCGAGCTGCTGGACGCCCGAGTTACCTCGACGGTGTCGCCTAGAGGCCCTGGTGCCCATGCGCATGCCGGTTTTGGTCGGAGGTCACCACAGCGCCCTCGCACGCAGCGCCGCCGCCGTCGGCCAGGCCAGCCGCGGCCATGGACACGCCCTGGATGGAGATGGAGTCGGGAGATGGAGGTAGAACCGGCTCATGTAGACCACGGGACAGACAAGTGGACCCAGCAGCGTCGGTGCACCGTGCACCACCCCTGTGAACACGTGAGCCTTGTTGAGATGCTCGGTGAGCTCGGTGCACATGAACCAATCTGACAGACGAAGTGGACCAGGGAGACTTGTCCACCGTAGACTGGACCTGTAGACCAGAGCCCGTTGGGGATCCAGACAGGGACGTGGTCGCGTACGAGACCAACACATGGCGGGCCCGGCCCAGCCCATGTCCGGCCCGGTCCACCCCACCAGGCCCACTTACGGCCCATTATCGGCCCACTTACGGCCCATGTTGACCGTTGACCAGTCAACGCTGACGTCAGCATGGTCCCACTGGTCAGAGATGACGTCAGCTGCCACGTCACCCATGTTGCCACGTCAGCATGGACCCACAGCGCCACATGGATGAAACCAGGAGCTGACACGTGTCGCCACCAGATTAATTAGCCTTTTATCTTTTTTAGAAAATAGTATAAACTTCGAAAATTCATAACTAATTTATACGAGCTCCAAAAATGATGATCTTTATATGTAAATTCATCTAAAATCGAGCCCCATGTCATAAGCCATTCTATGAGTGCATTTGGATCTTTTTGCAGTTTATTTGTTCTTTGTGCAAACTCTATAGGGTCGCTAACGCGACCATTATGTCCCATTTCAGAGTCGAGCGAGGAACTGTCTGACGGGGATCGCGAATATAGGGAAGAGCTCGGCGACGACTACTCTGAAGGTGCCACATCTCACCCACCCCCGTAGATCCTATTACGCATGGCTAATGAATAGTATTGCTAGTGCTTTATATTTCTGTTATATTAATCTGTGATAGGATTGCATGGTAGTTCTTACTTGATGGCCACTACCTTGACGCAACCTTACCCCTGCTTACCCGCTGATAGGCTAGACGCACACTTGTATACTTGCTGCTATTTATTTTTCTAGTACGCTTTATATCATTTGATGTGATGCGTGGTGGGAACCATTGTTTATATATGGACTAAGGCACGTGGTGCCGCAATGGATAACCCTGGGAGAGAGTGCTGCGTGAGTCTTGGGTGCGTGGAGGTGAGGGTTGTGTCGACAAGCCGGGATATACGATGAGCTTATGGAGTGAGTCTTGCCCTGGGATGGACTGGACATTCCTGTGCGGATACCTGTGGCGGGTATACTGGAGGTTGGGGAAACCCCTGGGTGTGGGCTTGTCGTGGGCCGCTCAGGGAGAAAGTGCTGTGGTGGCACGTGGTGTCAGGATGGCACCCGAACGGTAACCTTGTTGGAGACATCCCGGCTTGGTCATCCCTAAGGACTTACTAGTACTCAGTTTCTTCAGGACTCCTTTACAGACCACATGTTCCTTGTAATGGGGAGACGGCTGGACTACTTGGTAGCACGGTGCCACTACTACTAGGCGAGATGTGTAGGGAGGTACGGGCATTGGTGGACTCACACCCTCCCGAGACGATCATGGCCCCCTATTCGGGATCGGGAATGTGACTTCACAGTTTCAGTTACTCTAGAGGTACTTGGGGTATTCCAGGACTGAGAGGTAGGGTGGCTTCGTTCTATTATAGCAAGCAGTCGGTATTGCCTAGGCGAGCGCTCGCCGATGAGGGTGATCTTGTGGGTTGTAGAATCTCTGCAGAGTGTCTGGTTGATCGATCGATACATAAGCCTACTTGTAGGCTATGGACCTATCCTGTGTTCTGTCTCACTAGATAGAGAGATGAGTCTTCCTTTCTCCCCCTGGTAAGGTGTTGGTTTGAGGAGTGATATCCGGTCGTGGACCACTGAGACGGGCCGAGAGGGAGTCGGCCTTAGTTGCCTTGTGAGGATGAGATTGAGGTGATGATGGATTGGTGTGGGATATGGGATGGTGTGTGGGAATGATGATAACCCGATGAACTTAATTATATACTTGTTATAATTAAAACTTGATCAACGCTGCATAGGAAACCACAGCCCATATATAGGTCTCATTGATATATCCTTATTTGCATCCAATTCCACCAAAGCAATGCATAGGGTGAGAGTGGCCACTACATATCGTACTAATACTTTGGCACACAGGTACGGATGGTTCGTACTACTCTGACGAGTACTCTGACTGAGGGTTTCGTTCTACGCTCGAGTCATTTGTAGTTGAAGTCTTCCGCATCCTTAAGCTGTTCTGTTTGCTTTTTATTTCATGTTTCCGCCAGTGAGGTGGTGTAATAAATTATTGTAATCCCGTACTATTATACTCTCTTTAATCGTTGTATGGATTTGGTACTCAACTGGAATTCGGGTAATGTGATTTAAACGGTCATATTACACTTTAATCTGTGGATTTCCCTTCGTGGAAATCGGGTTGTTTCAGTTGGTATCAGCTCCTTACTTGACCTTAGGACGAAACCCGTAAAAATGGACGTTAGAACAGGATAAACCAGCCCTTCTCTCGGTTATATTACCGACCATTGCATCTCTTTTATGCATGGCTTATCTATGACTTGCTGACCGAGTTTTCCCATGAAACCTGCAGATGACAAGCCTAGGAAACCCTCCAGTCGGGCCTTCACCACCCTACCCCACCCTCAACCTGACCTACATGGGGAAGATGCCTGGGGGTTTCTCCTTAACCCTCTACCGAGTGCTGAAGACCCTAGAAGTCCCCGTTGATGAGATCAAGTACGTCTACTCGGGACGCCAGGGGGAAGATGGAGGAATCAAGGGCAACGTCGCGCTAGGGTGGAAGTACCTGCAAGTCTGATCCTGCCCTCGGTAACCGCCTTCACCGAGATGTCGGTGACGAGTCATGTGAAGAGGGATTCAATCAGCTTGCCCACAAAGCTCTCCGCCGCGCACCGCGAGACCACTACCTCTACTTGCGTACGACCGAGTTTCGCCTACTCCCTCGGCCCCTCGCCTTGAGCTTGCCACCGAAGCGCAAGTTGTCGAGGCCTTCACCGAGCTAGCTTTGAGGTTGACCCCTGTCTTCGTGCCTCTGGTTACCACCTGGTGAACCAGGATCAGTACATTGAGGGGCTGAAGCAGAGGAACCGTAGCTACCGTGGTCTCTTGCTGGATCACCAGGAGAGGCTAGCCAAGGAAACTGAGGAAAATGACAAGCTACGAGAGACAGTAGCCAGACTGCAAGACCGCCTCGCCTGCCAAGCAATCAAACACAAGACTGAAATAGCTGACCTCCAGAACAAGACCGCAGACATCGGCAATGGGAATGTATACCTAGACTGCAAGGTCCTAGAGCTACAGAGAGACCTCCAGGATAGGAGTGCAGCCTTAGCCAGTGAGCGAGAGCAGTCAAGAAGCTATGGGGTGCAGATGCACACTCTCAAAGAACAAAGATCCCGACCCTGAAGAGAGAGCTGAAGGGGCAGAAGGTCAAGGCCATGAGAAACCAGGGTCACCTCATCAACACTATGAGGATGAACGAGTTTCTCCGTGAGAAGCTCAAGTTGACCGAAGAAGCTTGGACCGTGTCTGACAAGAAGCGACGCATGTAGCTCAAAGAAATTCAGAAGCAATTGCCCCCACACAAGTGCGTGCAGCCTCAGAAGGAGACGTTCAAGCTCGGCGAATCGACTCTGAACTTCAAGGACTGCCCCGCAGCCGCTGGAGTGAAGCCCACTGAGGAGCACGCCGAGGCTCTCGCCTACGTCAAGCGCCTGCGCAAGACCTGGACAGAGATAAGACTTTCTGGCGAGCGTGTTCCGTCAGCAGTTCACCACCAGGAGTAGGTGCGAGTGTGTCGGACCCTGCGCGGTCAAGCGTCATGTTCTAGTATAGCTGAGTAGTCATCAGTCATGAGTCATGTGAGATGTGAGCTGTCATGAGTAGTATGAGTCAAGATGTACCCCCCATGAGTTACCATGCATAGAACGAGCCCTGTCGACACTAATATTATCATGTCATAACATTTTTATTCCACCCATGTAATGAGTGATCGGTTTTTATCACATTTTATGGATTTTATCGCTTCTTTGTACGAGTGTTGGGTAGAATAAATGTTTTTCCTTAAATCGTTGAAATCATCTAATTATATTGAACTAATTACAACTTATTACCTGGGTACTAAATCTTTATGGCCTCATGTCACAGATGTCGACCCGCCGCTCTACTCGTCTGAACAACCGTGCACCGTCCCTTGTGCCTAACCTGGGATGCGGTGCTCGTGGTGGTGCCCGTGGTCGTGGCCGTGCTCCTGCACGTGGACATAGCCGTGGGCGCGTTGGTGGATGAAATCTCAACTTGGGAGGCGATGACTACCGTGAGCAGACCCCACCTGCAGTCGTGCTCAATGGAGGAGGCGGTGAGAACCCACCGCCAAATTCACCGCCGAATCCGCCGCTGAACCCGCCGCCAAATCCGCCGCCGAACCCGCCGCCAAATCCGCCGCCGAACCCGCCGCCAAATCCACCTCCACCGCCACCAACCCTGCGTGAGTTGATGGCTCAGCAGACACAGCTCTTGGCTGCCATTGCCGAGGGAGCAAACCGTCGCCATGGAGGTCATCATGATGACTTTCAGAGGAAGCTGGAAGGATTTATCAAGCTGAGGCCGCCCACCTTCGACGGTGTGGATGACAACGCGCTCGCCGCTGATGATTGGTTGAGGGAGATAGAGAAGAAGCTTGACGCTACTACCTGCACTGATGAGGAGTGCGTCGTCCTCGCTACCCACCAGCTCATTGGGGCAGCACGCTCCTGGTGGGACAGTTACTGTGCCGCGCATGAAGACCCTGCCAACATCTTTTGGGACGAGTTTGTGGAAGGATTCCTGGAATTCCACTTCCCTGAGGGAGTCTTGGAGGCCAAAGCTGATGAGTTCCGTGAGATCAGGATGGGCAGTGACCGGATCAACGAGTACACGACCCGCTTTACCAACCTGCTGCGATACGCACCTCCTGAGGTTGCGGCCTCTGAGAAAGAGAAGATTCGTATCTACAGGAAGGGGTTGAACTCCCGCATCAAGGTTCTCCTGGCAGGTATCAACTGCTACACTCTGTGTGAGCTAATCGATCGCTGCATTCGAGAAGGATCGTGCTGAAGCTGGAGAAGAGCACAGGGGGAAGAAGCGCAGGTTTGAAGGATCGCATCATGACCATGATCGCAAGAAGTCTCGCCGGGATGCACCCTCGACTGGCCGCTCTCGCTATGTCAAGGATGCAGCCCCTGGCTCAAGCAGGAAGGGAGGATCATACTCCACACACCGTTCTCACTCAGACTGCTACAACAGGGACAGCAGGGACCGCTCCCGTACCTCGTACGACCGTCCCGTGCAGAACCGGTCCACACCAAGCACTGGCAACTGGAGGTCCTCCGCGCCAACCCCCACAGGCGGTGCGCTTCCAACGTGCTTCGGTTGTGGGAAACCCGGCCACAAGGTTGCTGAGTGCCCCGACAATGACAAGGCTACAACTAGAGCTCAGAAGTCGCAGTACCGTGGCTCTGCACCACGTTCTACCACTCGTGGACGCCTGACCCACCTCAACGCTGAGGATGCTCAGGCTGCCCCTGACGTCGTCCACGATATGTTTATGGTTAATGGCATTAAGGCAACAGTACTTTTTGATTCTGGAGCTACATGTTCATACATATCATCTAAGTTTGCACGTGAGCATAATATACCTGTAACTCCTCGCCTAAAGCCCATTATCACTAGCTCACCTATGGGAGATCTTAAGAGTACCCAAGTCTGTAAGGGAGTGAGTCTCACAATTGAGGGTCTTGTCTTCAAAGCCAACCTTACCCTGCTACCCTCCACAAACCTAGATGTCATCCTAGGAATGGACTGGCTAACCAGACACCGTGGTGTAATATCCTGCTCCCCTAGATACATCCAATTGACACACCCACTGGGCAAGCCGTTCGATGTGAACCCCAGACAGAAAAGACCACCTCTCTCCTATGTGCCCTCAAAGTCAAAGCAGAATCATAGACAGAAGCCAAGATAGTTGATGATGTACCAGTGGTTAGGGATTACGCTGATGTATTTCTAGAGGAATTGCCAGGCATGCCTCCAGATAGAGATGTGGAATTCGTTATCGATCTCCTGCCGGGTACTGGTCCAATTGCTAAACGACCGTACCGCATGTCGGTGGACGAACTAGAAGAGCTTAAGAAACAGCTGAAGGAGCTTACCGAAAAAGGGTACATTTGGCCTAGTGCCTCACCCTGGGGATCTCCTGTCCTATTTGTCAAGAAGAAAGATGGCTCTATGAGGATGTGCATTGATTACAGAAGCTTGAATGCCGTGACAATCAAGAACAAGTATCCTCTGCCAAGAATTGATGACCTGCTAGATCAACTCCGTGGGGCCAAATACTTCTCCAAGATCGATCTCGATCGCTACCACCGATGAAGATTAGAGAAGAAGACATTCCAAAGACCGCCTTTGTTACTAGGTATGGGCAAGATGAATTCACGGTGGTGTCCTTCGGACTCACTAATGCCCTAGCCTACTTTATGAACATGATGAACAAGGTGTTTATGGAGGAGCTAGATCACTTTGTGGTGGTATTCATTGACGACATCCTCATATACTCCAAGACCGCTGAAGAACATGAGCAACATCTGAGGACTGTGCTTGAGAGGTTGAGCCAGCACCTGCTATACGCCAAGTTTAGCAAATGTGAGTTTTGGCTCGAAGAAGTTGCCTTTTTGGGCCATGTACTTTCTGCTGATGGTGTTGCTGTAGACCCCGCCAAGATCAAAGCTGTGAAAGAGTGGGAACAACCCCGCAGTGTAACTGAAGTTAGGAGTTTCTTGGGATTGGCTGGATATTATCGCCGATTCATTGAGAAATTCTCCAAGATAGCTCGCCCAATGACCAACCTCCTGAAGAAGACCAAGGAGTTTGAATGGACGCCTGAGTGCGAACAGAGCTTACAAACAATGAAAGAGAAGCTGACTACCACACCCGTGCTAGCCTTACCTGACATCACCAAAGACTTCGTAGTCTACTGTGACGCATCTCGTCAAGGACTTGGCTGTGTATTGATGCAAGATGGGAAGGTCATTGCCTATGCTTCCCGGTAGCTGAAAGACCATGAGCAACGCTATCCAACCCATGACCTCGAGCTCGCTGCCATTGTGCATGCTCTGAAGATCTGGAGACACTACTTGATAGGCAACAAGTGTGACATTTACACTGATCACAAGAGTTTGAAGTACTTCTTCACACAAGAAGACCTGAACATGAGACAGCGTAGATGGCTAGAACTAATCAAAGACTATGACCTGGAGATTCACTATCATCCGGGGAAAGCTAACGTAGTCATAGATGCTCTCAGCCGTAAAAGCTATTGCCATACCTTGATCACAGAATCAGTGCCTCCTGAGCTCAAACGCGAACTTGAAGACTTCCAGCTCGAGATTCTACCACATGGCTTGCTGAATGAGCTATGGGTTGAGTATAACCTCACCGACAAGATCCGTAAAGACCAGAAGGAGTGTGCCAAGATTGATTACTTTCGTGGGCTGATGAAGCTTGGTTACAAGACCAACCATCGTGAAGATGACCAGGGAACCATCTGGTTCAAAGACAAAATCTGTGTACCCTCTGACCCTGCACTACGAGAGGAGATTCTGAAAAAGGCTCATAATTCCAAGTACAACATTCACCCTGGAGGTTCCAAGATGTACCAAGACCTGAGGAAGCACTTTTGGTGGGAAGGCATGAAGACAGATATTGCTGGGCATGTGGCCCGATGTGACACTTGCAATAGAGTCAAAGCTGAGCACAAGAGGCCCGCAGGACTGCTAAAACGTCTTGATGTACCTGAATGGAAATGGGAGTGCATAACCATGGACTTCATATCTGGTTTGCCCCGTTCCCAGCATGGCAATGATTCTATTTGGGTGATAATCGATCGACTAACCAAGGTTGCCCACTTCATACCAGTCAAGACTACCACTGGGTCTGAGAAGCTAGCAGATCTGTACATAGAGCACATTCTAAAACTCCATGGGGCCCCATCTAGTATCGTGTCTGATCGTGGACCTCAATTTGTGTCTCGATTCTGGAAAGCCCTTCATGAAGCCATTGGAAGCCAGCTTGACTTTAGCACAGCTTATCATCCACAGACTGATGGACAGACTGAAAGAGTCAATCAGATTCTTGAAGACATGCTCCGCGCTAGTGTGTTGAATTTTGGCAAAGATTGGGAGAAGCGCCTGCCTTTTGCTGAGTTCTCCTACAACAACAGATATCAAGCAAGCATTAAGATGTCACCCTTTGAAGCTTTGTATGGCAGACCATGCAAGACCCCGCTCATGTGGTCACACCCTGGTGAACGCTCATTCTTTGGCCCTGCTACGATAAAAGAAGCCGAAGAAGGTGTAGCACAAGTTAGAGAGAATCTGAGGATCGCTCAAAGCCGCTACAAGAGCTACGCAGACAAGAGGCGTAGAGAGCTCGAGTTTGAAGTTGGGGATCAAGTCTACCTCAAAGTATCCCCGCTTCGAGGTTCTATCAGATTCCGTGTAAAAGGGAAGCTTGCACCGAGGTATATCGGGCCCTACAGAATTAGCGAGAGAATTGGTACACTTGCTTACAGAGTTGAACTGCCACCTGAGCTGTCAAGTGTGCACCCTGTGTTTCATGTGTCACAACTGCGCAAGTGTCTAAGACTACCAGATATAGAAGAAGTTCCACCTAAAGCACTAGACTTGCAAAGCACGCTTGAGTACAAAGAGCATCCCACCAAAATTCTGGGTTGGGACGCCAAAGAAACTCGCAGCAATGCCATTCCTATGTGCAAGGTTCAGTGGAGCAACCACACCGAACGTGAAGCTACTTGGGAGATGGAATCCAGCCTACGTGTGCAGTATCCTTACCTCTTTGATGGGTACGTTACTCTTTAAATCTTGGGGTCGAGATTCTCATAAGGGGGTAGGACTGTAACAACCCAGAAAATCCCAACAACCAAAAATTCTCAACTACAAAATTTTTCTTAAAAACCTATGTAATGTTGAGTGTCATGTAGTTGAAACACCTAAAGCTTGCCTAATGAACCCATTAGAAGCATGAGCATTTTACTTTTATGCAATTATTAACATGTGATTGATTTGGATTTTCTTTGGTCCTTTTCTATTGAATAATAAACCAACAACATATTTATTTATGTGATAAATAAATATACAATATGTAAATATGTTATGGGAATAATATCCTAACCTAGCCTATGACCACTTAAGACCACCATGCAAATACTACATGTGACTTGGCATGATAATACACCCATATGCACATACTCAAAAACCAAAACAGAAAAAGAAAAGGAAAGAAATGGAAAAGGAAAAGCCTAAGACCATTTCGGCCTACTAACCAGCCCAATCCGCTAACCCTCTCTCCTCCTCTTCACTTATTTTTCTCGGCCCGACCAAAGACACAAGGCCCAAGATCATCAAGCCGGCCCACGGACCACAACCACCGCCAGGCCATATACATCAAATAAGAAGCGGCCCACGCCGGCCCGCGAAGTGAGCAGCCACCCCCGCAAGACGACACGGGCGCGACGCGCTCCCTCCCTGGCAGGTCCCACCTGTCATAAGCCAGCTAGGGCGTCCCACCACTTTTCCCTCTTCCTCTGCTTTTGACCGAGCCGGAGAAACCATGGGCGCCAAGATATGCCGCCACCGCCCGATCCTCGCCATCATCGTGTGGACGTCCAAGAGCGCTGCCACCTGGACTGACCAAGCCCCGACAGCGGGCAACAAAACACCCACGCTGTGACGCCTTTTCTTCCTCGAGCGCGCACGCACATGGTGCTGTCGCCCGGCCAATTTCGGGGAACGAGCGCGCGCGAACGCCAACACGGACGCCCTAGCCGTTCCCTCACTGACGCGCTGGCCCCGTCCGAGCTTCGCTGCGACGTGGCGCGCCCCCTGGCCACTTGATCATGCTAGCGTCGCCATCGCCATCCGCCTCACCAACCACGCCGCCGCCGTCCTATAAAACTAGAGCCTCCGGCCCCCTCTGGGGTTCCTTGTCCACCGCCGCCGCTCTTGCGGCTTCGCAAACTCGCCACCACCACTGACCACCATGAATCGGAGGAAGAAGGGGAGGAACGGGGAAGAAGGGAGGTGGGGAGAAGAGGAAGGCCACCGGAACACCGCCGGACTAGGAGGAGGTCACCGGAGGAGGAGTGTTCGCTGCGGAGAAGACGAACCACAACCCGTCACAGCCGCTTCTACCTCTTCCTCAACCTCGCCGTCGACTACCGCGAGCGAAGCCATACCACGCCGCTAAGCTCTTGCTCACCTACACGACACGGTGATGACCCCCTCCGCCGCCGCTCATCTCCACCTTGCCCTGCTTCTAGGCCATTGCGCCGCCAGTGGCGCGTAGGCCGAGCCTTTTCCGGCTCTTGGACACCGCACGCACCCACGCACAGACCAGCCCGGCTCCATGGAGCCACGGTGTCAAGAGGACACCGGGGTAGATGACCGCCATGAACCCGCCATGGCCATGCCAACCATGGCGAGGTCTAGCTTCGCCTTGCCGGAGCCCTGGAAGCCAAGAAGACGGATCTGGTGTCGCCTCGACGCCGCGT
This sequence comes from Themeda triandra, assembly GCA_018135685.1. NCBI lineage: Eukaryota > Viridiplantae > Streptophyta > Magnoliopsida > Poales > Poaceae > Themeda > Themeda triandra. Next base: position 313,800 of record JAENPR010000280.1, on the reverse strand, counting down.
ACACCGTGCGCACGTTGCTGGCTTGAAAGGACCACCGGACGCCATGAACGGGAGACCGTGCCGCCGCCGGTGCGCTGTGGAGCTCCGCCAGAGTGCCACCGTGGCGCGGGTGCCTTGCTTGACTCCGGCCGCCTCGCGCTGCGGGACTCGGCCGTCGAGACTTGCCTCGGTGCGCCGCACCAAGCCGCCAAGAAGATGAAGCCCGATTCCTTGCCGTAGCCCCGACCGACGCGCCGCCATGCTCCCCGGAGCTCCGCCGCGGACACGACTTTCGCGCGGGCACCGCCATGGAGTTTTGGTCGCCGTCGACGTGCCGAGCGTGTGTCCCAAGACTCCAATCGAAGAGCCGCGCTATCAATTGGGGGAAAGGCCTCCCCTTGCCCTCGTTGCCGTGCGCCGCCGGCGTCGTTATGCCGCCACCGTGGCCGGCCATGCTCCAGCGAGCTGCTGGACCCCCGAGTTACCTCGACGGTGTCGCCTAGAGGCCCTGGTTCCCGTGCGCATGCCAGTTTTGGTCGGAGGTCACCACAGCGCCCTCGCACGCAGCGCCGCCGCCGTCGGCCATGCCAGCCGCGGCCATGGACACGCCCTGGATGGAGATGGAGTCGGGGAGAAGGAGGTAGAACCGGCTCATGTAGACCGCGGGACAGACAAGTAGACCCAGCAGCGCTGGTGCACCGTGCACCACCCCTGTGGACACGTGAGCCTTGTTGAGATGCTCGGTGAGCTCGGTGCACATGAACCAATCTGACAGACGAAGTGGACCAGGGAGACTTGTCCACCGTAGACCGGACCTGTAGACCAGAGCCCGTTGGGGATCCAGACTGCGACGTGGTTGCGTACGAGACCAACATGTGGCGGGCCCGGCCCGGCCCATGTCCGGCCCGGTCCGCCCCACCAGGCCCACTTATGGCCCATTATTAGCCCACTTACGGCCCATGTTGACCGTTGACCAGTCAACGCTGACGTCAGCATGGTCCCACTGGTCAGAGATGACGTCAGCTGCCACGTCACCCATGTTGCCACGTCAGCATGGACCCACAGCGCCACATGGATGAAACCAGGAGCTGACACGTGTCGCCACCAGATTAATCAGCCTTTTATCTTTTTCAGAAAATAGTATAAACTTCAGAAATTCATAACTAATTCATACGAGCTCCAAAAATGATGATCTTTATATGTAAATTCATCTAAAATCGAGCCCCATGAGCCATTCTATGAGTGCATTTGGATCTTTTTGCAGTTTATTTGTTCTTTGTGCAAACTCTATAGGGTCGCTAACGCGACCATTATGTCCCGTTTCAGAGTCGAGCGAGGAACTGTCTGACGGGGATCGCGAATACAGGGAAGAGCTCGGCGACGACTACTCTGAAGGTGCCACATCTCACCCATCCCCGTAGATCCTATTACGCATGGTTAATGAATAGTATTGCTAGTGCTTTATATTTCCATTATATTAATCTGTGATAGGATTACATGGTAGTTCTTACTTGATGGCCACTACCTTGACGCAACCTTACCCCTGCTTACCCGCTGATAGGCTAGACGCACACTTGTATACTTGCTGCTATTTATTTTTCTACTACGCTTTATATCATTGATGTGATGCGTGGTGGGAACCACTGTTTATATATGGACTAAGGCACGTGGTGCCACAATGGATAACCCTGGGAGAGAGTGCTGCGTGAGTCTTGGGTGTGTGGAGGTGAGGGTTGTGTCGACAAGCCGGGATATACGACGAGCTTATGGAGCGAGTCTTGCCCTGGGATGGACTGGACATTCCTGTGCGGATACTTGTGGCGGGTATACTGGAGGTTGGGGAAACCCCTGGGTGTGGGCTTGTCGTGGGCCGCTCAGGGAGAAGGTGCTGTGGTGGCACGTGGTGTCAGGATGGCACCCGAACGGTAACCCTGTTGGAGACATCCCGGCTTGGTCATCCCTAAGGACTTACTAGTACTCAGTTTCTTCAGGACTCCTTTACAGACCACATGTTCCTTGTAATGGGGAGAAGGCTGGACTACTTGGTAGCACGGTGCCACTACTACTAGGCGAGATGTGTAGGGAGGTACGAGCATTGGTGGACTCACACCCTCCCGAGACGATCATGGCCCCCTATTCGGGATCGGGAACATGACTTCACAGTTTCAGTTACTCCAGAGGTACTTGGGGTATTCCAAGACTGAGAGGTAGGGTGGCATCGTTCTATTATAGCAAGCAGTCGGTATTGCCTAGGCGAGCGCTCGCCGATGAGGGTGATCTTGTGGGTTGTAGAACCTCTGCAGAGTGTCTGGTTGATCGATCGATACATAAGCCTACTTGTAGGCTATGGACCTGTCCTGTGTTCTGTCTCACTAGATAGAGAGATGAGTCTTCCTTTCTCCCCCTGGTAAGGTGTTGGTTTGAGGAGTGATTTCCGGTCGTGGACCGCTGAGACGGGCCGAGAGGGAGTCGGCCTTAGTCACCTTGTGAGGATGAGATTGAGGTGATGATGGATTGGTGTGGGATATGGGATGGTGTGTGGGAATGATGATAACCTGATGAACTTAATTATATACTTGTTATAATTAAAACTTGATCAACGCTGCATAGGAAACCACAGCCCATATATAGGTCTCATTGATATATCCTTATTTGCATCCAATTCCACCAAAGCAATGCATAGGGTGAGAGTGGCCAGTACATATCGTACTGATACTTTGGCACACAGGTACGGATGGTTCGTACTACTCTGACGAGTACTCTGACTGAGGGTTTCGTTCTACGCTCGAGTCGTTTGGAGTTGAAGTCTTCCGCATCTTTAAGCTGTTCTGTTTGCTTTTTATTTCATGTTTCCGCCAGTGAGGCGATGTAATAAATTATTGTAATCCCGTACTATTATACTCTCTTTAATCGTTGTACGGATTTGGTACTCAACTGGAATTCGGGTAATGTGATTTAAACGGTCATATTACACTTCAATCTGTGGATTTCCCTTCGCGAAAATCGGGTTGTTTCAAAAGCTAAGTAAGGATTCCCAGAGATTTGATTATTCAGTAAGCTAACTGAATGGATAATGAAAATGTCAATTGGTTTACTTGCAAGTTTGTGTCAACTGTTGCCATTTGGAACAAACCACTCGAACACATTTCCTTGGTTGCTAAATGGAAACCTTGAGCTAGAGCTCTCAAGTGAGAAGACCAAGCTTCCCAAAAGGCCACAGGCTTTGAATATTTGAATTTTGCTGGCGCCATGTGTAAGTAAGCTACTAATTTGGTCTAGTGATCCATCACAGGGCAGAACAAGTTCAGAAAGTGGAAAGTTTAGACTTACATCTTTTTTCTAGGAGAGTAGATAAGAACTTCGAAAGATGGTATCTTTGACAGTTTGAACGGGTCTTTACTGCCAATCACCTTAAAAAACATTTTGATAGAAAGAATTAAATAAACATTGTGTCTAAGGGATCGATCAATAAAATCCTCATATTGTTAATACAGAGCCACCACAATTCATTAATAAATATGAGAAAATAAAACATGCTATATTGAATTGTAAATGTAAAAGTTGATCATGAAAGCTATATGAGAAAATAAAAAACATGCTAGTTGCCTTGCTGACAATGCATACAACTAAAGCTATAGACATGAATCTGAAAAAGCATGATGAGATATGGAAGCAATAGTTAGCATTCTAAAAAGGATAGCACTTCAGGTGCAGATTGAGAACTGAAATCTCCAAGCACTCCCCTAGAAGGGCACGGGATAGCTGCAAACTTTGTATGCTATATATTTTCTGTTTTGCGCCATGACTACCTATCATTTAATCCTAGGAAACATAAACTGAAAATGTTTCAATGGGGCTAAGCCATTAGTAGAATGAACTCCCTACAAATATCGTAAAAGAATCTGTGCCAACAGAAGCAATATTGCAAAGCAAAAATTAACTGAATAAGCAATGGTGTTTAAATGGCACCACACGGTCCACACCTATGCAAATGAGGGATGAACGACAGAGCATATTAAAGAAGGGCATGAATAGTCTTGAACCTTGTATGGTATCTTTTTTAGGTGTACCATTATTACCTAACTACCATTTTATCCTAGGAAACAAAAAAATGGTTACATAGAGCTAATTCATTCATATATTCAACATGTTACAAATATCATAAAAAGAATCAACGGCAGTAAGAGCAATCTTGCAAAGCAGGAAGGAAAGAGAATATGCAATGTTTAAATAGAACCATACTTATGCATATGAGGATTGAATAGCAAAAGCAGATTAGTAAGCAATGATTCTAGCTCTCTCTTATCTAGCAAGAAGCTTAGAAACCACTTTGACCCGTACTAAATAAATAAGGTTTAGAGTTTGCTCTCTATCTCTATTATGAGAAATTTTACAATACTTGGGGATAATTTCGACGGCTCACGTCAACCGATCCGATGGCTAGAAAGGCCAAAGAAAATGGGAGGAAATGGTAGAAAGGAAACGGGAGGACATGACGGCCATATTCGCCAAATTTCCTCCCGTTTCCCCTGAAAATTAAATGATTAGTACTCCAAATAAAGGAGTGTAATTCCATTTTTGTATTTCTTTTATCTAATCAAGGGTAATACGGTATTTGATATTTGCAAAAAATAATGATTGAATTTACAATAAGGAACCTCATTCACGTTGCATGGAGAGCGGTAAGAAGCAGCAGCAGCACCACTTCGTGCTGGTGCACGGCGCCTGTCACGGCGCGTGGTGCTGATACAAGGTAGCCACGCTCCTGTCGTCGGCGTGCCACACCGCGTGACGACGCTGGACATGGCCGCGTGCGGCGCCAGCCCCGGCCGCGCCGAGGAGGTGTCGTCCTTGGAGGAGTACAGCGGGACGCTCCTGGCCACGGTGGCTGGCTTGCCGCCCGAGGAGAAGGCGGTTCTCGTCGGCCACAGCTTCGGCAGGATCAGCCTCGCGCTCGCCATGGAGCAGTGCCCGGACAGGGTCGCCGTCGCCGTCTTCGTGGCGACCGGCATGCCCTCAGCTTTCCAGCGGCAAATGGCGATATGGAACCCCGGCACGGAGGTGACGGGGTTGAAGGGAGCCGATCATATGGCCATGATCTCAAAACCAAGGGAGCTGTCTGAACTTCTCATGGAGATTGCTGACAAGTACATCATATAGATAAGGGGACTGAATTTTGAAGTAACACGATGAAACATTATGATACAACAATTGTCCTAATTCTCTAAACCAAACCATAGCATCTCGTTATTGAGAACTTGCAAACTACTGGAGAAAACGGTCAGGGGTTCAAAACTGCGTGTGCCTAACTGTATCAAGCATCGTTCACTAAGCTGAACGAATCTGTCATTGCAAAAAACTCCTTCTGAACTGCTTTCCATGCCGATTCTGGTGCTTGTGCATTCATGGTCGGCGGCGGCGGTGGCTCGGAAGAAATCAACGGGCGGCGGCGGCAGCTTTGGCGAGGACGAGGAACTCGAGGGAGGCAGCAATGGAGACGACCACCGCGGCCCTCGCCACCGAGGAACTCGCGGGGGCGGGAGCGGCGGCGCGACAGGGCCGGCGGCTGCGTCCTAGGCGTAGGCGTAGGTGACGACGAGGCGGATTGGGGAGGGTCGCAGTGGGGGAGGGCCGGTCGGGGCTGGATGGATCGGGGAGGGGCCGGCGCTGTGGGGGATTACCAAAAATACCCTTTGCTAATATAATTCGGATTTTATGGAGGAAATGAGAGGAAATGGAAAGAAATTCCAAGCATGGTAAAATAACTCCTCTATTATTAATTACATTGAGCACAATAAACATCTAAATTATGACAAAGCAAATTTACCATACCAATATATTCCTCCATTCCATACAAGGATAGACTTTGCTTCCTGGTTGAGAAAGCATTTCATTGAAATTTGAAGATTATCTTAGGCCCCAACAAGTTAATAAAATTTACTTCTTACTTTTTTCATGGACTATAATATATATAATTGTATTAAATAAATATGCGAAGCGAGAAAACATTTTATACTAATTGTACACCATAAAGAAAAATGTGAACGCTTCCGTTACTACACGTCGAACATACATGCCCTTGTCGATATATAGTGGTCGTGAGCACTGCTGGCGTCTTCGACCACTGCACCTGTACCATTCGCGTTGCCATTCGCATCCCCGCCTTGTCGTCAAAAGGAGTGGTGCGTTCGAGAGTTGGAGAAGCTTCCCCACGGCGCATCTTCCCCAACCTTGTAGCCTCGCTTGGATCTAGAGAACGCGCTCGATGCAACACATACTCCATTGATGAATTACCGGTATCAAATTTCTCGACCTTTTTCTGGTTTATACTCCATGTCTCAACACATATAGATTCATTCATGGTGCAATACCTTTGTAGATTTCTTCGCTCTTCGCTCTATGGTTTATTATGTAAAAAAAATAACTGAGAGTTATCTTTTTTTGGACCATGCAGTAACAATGTAGAAGTTTACGTCCATGTGGGCATATCATCTGGAAGGATGAGCCGACAAATCTTGAGATTGATGAAATTATTACACACCATGGAGAGGGAGGATGAGCTTATGGATAATGTGGTGTTTCCGAAGGTAAATCTCTTGGCTAGTCTAACCCAACCTTGTGCATGTCTCGATTTGTTTCTTCAAAATTAGCTACGCTTGCAATTTTCCCTCCAAGATTCTGTTTTGCGCTGCCAGCATACAAAGTTATTATGGCTACATGCATGAGTGAATCTATGTAGATTTATCTATTACGGGATGCCTACGTACGAAATACGAGATCAGCGTTCGTATGACAAGTAGGAGTACTACTAAATTCGGTGTAGCGGTGCTTTCACACTGCTGCGTTTTGGTCCATCGGCGATCTTTGATTTGCATGTCGACGGTCCGATCCTACAGTTAAAGCGGCTTTAGTAATTTGTGCCGAGCGTCTGCAGGAAAGCCGTGGAAACGCGTCCGCTGCACGCCTGCACCACATGAACTCGCCGCCGTTTGGCACTCCGGCCGATCGATGCTGTGCCGAGGCGCGCACGCGCTGCCCTGATACGCCGAGCCTGCACCGCGCCCGCCCGCCAGCATCTCGGCGTCCGTTCCCGGGGGCCAGGCAGCCTGGATATCGCGTGGGCCGGGCGCACCGTAACGCGCGCGACGTCGTCCAAAAACCGGCGGCCGGGGCCGGAGGTCCTCGCCGGTTACGTTTCGTGCCAGTGCTATGCCACGCCCCGTTCCAAAAACTTTCCAACTCAGGCCACGTCCGCACCCACACAAAAGCCGGTAGAGTTCGAGTCACCCGCGTCGCGCGCGCGGCGCCAAAGCCTGGCTGCAGCATGCACGCGCCGTGCGCCAGCCAAAGAACGGGCGGCGCCCACCGATTTCCAGCCCACCACCAGCGCCCGCTCTCCCGGTAGAAACGCTTCAGTTGCACACCGGCTGGACAAAGTACTGTTGGCACTTGCCGTTTTGGCACTCCGGTCGGCCGAGGTGGCCGTCTTGCCACGCCGAGCACGCATCGCACCGGCGTCCGTTCCCGAGCCAGGCCTAACCTCTCCCGGCTGTGCACGTGTTCTTCCTGCCAGGCTAGCAGCACCATAGCTAGCCAGGCTGGCGCGCGCGCCACGCCGTCCAAAAACCGGCGGCCGGGGGGACTCGGCACTTACGTTTCCTGCAACGCACGCCCCCAGCTGATCAATGGCGTGGCACATCCCGCCCCATTCCAAAACTTTCCAACTCAAGCCACGCCCGCGCACAAAAGCTTGCACCGCGTCGACGCACGCGCGCCACCAATGCCTGGGGCTGCAGAATGCACGCACCGTGCCCAGCCCAACCGCTCGCTTTGTCCCAGCCCTCGCCGCGCGTGCCATGCTCGACCACGTAGCGCAGCCGCCGCGCCCGCGCCAGCAAAAAACGAGCGGCTGGCACAGTGGCGCCCACCAATTTCTAGCCCACAACCGTGCCGTCAGCACCGCTCGCTCCTTCAGATGCACACCGGCTGTTGTCCGGACGCCAGAGAGTAGCACGTTGTGCCATGCTAGCCCAGTGCCACGAAGGAACAGGTTGGCCCGCCAGCCCAGGGTAGTGACAAACGGCTAACATATCGGTTTTGTTTGAAGGTGGGAGAAAGAAGCAGTTTGCATTTGAAGCCGGCCGGGAAGATGCCGGTGCCATGTCATAAAGCTTTCTCCTTTTCCCTCCAGTAGGCCGCGGTCTATCCTCCGGCTAGAGGCCACTTCGGTTCTCGTGCATTGCCGAATCACCTAGGGCTAGAACTGCTGTCCACCCCTAGAATATGCAAGGAATAGAGAGCAGGGTGAGGGGCCCACCCACCATGCTTCCGGCATTTCCGAGAAGCCGTAAGGGGAAGGACAGGGGGCCGAAACATTAACTGTTTCTATTATTAGAACTAACTGATTTTGGTAGGACATTCTTGATGACATGGCAAACTAACTGACTTTGGTAGGACCCTCTTGATGACATAGCTTAAGGAGATACATGATAATTAGCTAGTGGGGATAGAGAGCAGAGTGAGGGGCCCACCCACCTTGCTTCCGGCATTTTCCGAGTGGTCGAAAGGAAGGGCAGGGGCCGACAAACACTAACGGTTCCTATTATTGGAACTAACTGATATTGGTAGGACCCTCTTGATGACATGGTGAACTAACTAATTTTGATAGGACCCCTTTTGTTGACATGGCTTTAGAACTAACTGATTTTGGTAGGACACTCTTGATGACATGGCGAACTAACTGACTTTGGTAGATGACATAGGTTAAGGAGATGCGAGATAATTAGCTAGTGGGGATAGAGAGCAGGGTGAGGGGCCCACCCACCTTGCTTTCGGCATTTCCGAGAAGCCGGAGGGGAAGAGCGAGGGCTGGCAAACATTAACGGTTCCTATTATTGGAACTAACTGATTTTGGTAGGACTCTCTCGATGACATGGCGAACTAACTGATTTTGTTAGGACCCCTTTTGATGACATGGCTTAAGGAGATGCAAGATAATTAGCTAGTAGGATTTGTCTATATAAGAGATATAAATATAAATATATTAAGGTGTGCCTCTGCATGTATCCCCATATATATATATCTCTACTTTTGTTTGATAATGATATATATATATATATATATCTCTATTGTGGATACATAGATTATATATTATAAGATGCGCCGCTGCATGTATCCCCATATATAATACTAACTTGTAGACTCGGACCACCACTTCCTACTTGCAATACAGGAGGTGTCGATCTCATCGCAATACAGGCCTTTTTTGGTCGTCCAAATTGAGAAGTATCAAATTTACTATTTAACACTGTAGGGTATTGTAGCATTTTTTGTTTTATTTGGTAATAATTGTCTAAATATTGATTAATTATGCTTAAAATGTTCGTCTTGTAAAGTATAACAAAACTGTGTAATTAGTTTTAGTTTCATCTATATTTAGTACTCTATACATGTGTCGGTATTTTGATATGATAGGGAATTTTCTTTTTATATAGTGAAAATTGAGGGTAAATTTGGGGAACTAAACAAGACCATGTATACATATGCAGAGGCTTCGGCTTCGACGGTCCGGCAGGAGCGGAAAACGGAAAGTGAAAACAATGAAGAAAGAGGTGGTGGAGACGATGCTGGTGACGCCGAGCGAGGAGACGCGCCGGCAGGAGCTTTGGTTGTCCAACCTAGACCTCCAATTTCCCCACATCTACCCAACCGTCTTCAGCTACTACCATGCTCAGCAGGGCGGCGCGTGCTTCGATTCGGAGCGCCTCAAGCTGGCACTGGCCAAGGCGCTGGTGCCCTTCTACCCTCTCGCCGGGAGGCTCTCCCTAGGAGAGGATGGCCGCCGGTATATCGATTGCAATGGTGAAGGCGTGCAGTTTGTTGTTGTTCGTGCGGATACGGCTGGAGTGGAGTTCTTCGAGGACTACCGGACGTCGCCGGAGCTAATGGAGATGTTGGTGCCAGCCTTACCACCCGAGGAGCTCCCTTGTATCCTCGGCTTGTTCCAGGTGAGTCTATGATAAGGACCGTCTGCATTGTCTCTCTAATAAAGGCATATTATTTGATACCGTATAGGCTCTTCTCGACTTCATCTGGATTTTTATTTACTAATTGAGATTTCCTGGTGTATGCTACTATATGGTGGTGGATCCATGAAACCAACATCAAAGATACCCTTTTATATATAATACAAAAGAATAATATGGTGAGGATAACTATAGACAATGAATAACAGACACCAACAACTGACGAGAGTTTTTTATTTACTGTTTCGTAGTGTAGATCCATTATATATACCACACATGTAACATATGTTTGCTGGTGTATGTAAATCAAAACCGTATGTATGTGTACATCTAATGACGGGTCCGTACGTGCAGGTGACCTTCCTCAAGTGTGGCGGCATGGTGCTGACCTCGTGCTTCCACCATGCACTCGTAGATGCCACTGGCATATTCCACTTCATGCAAACATGGTCCAGGCTAGCCCGAGGCCTCGATGCAGCCGAGGCTATCGGGCCAGAGGCGCCGCTCCATGACCGGACCTCCATCCGCTTCCCTCCACCACTGGCGCTGGACAAAGTACTAGACATGACCCGTCGCTGTTCGGTTTCCCACAGCTACCCCTTCCCGGTCAAGCTCATCGACCAGCTCAAATCCCGCAGCGGCGGAGTCGCCGGCGTGACCACCTTCTCCGCCGTCACCGCACACATCTGGCGCTGCATGTGCCTCGCTCGGCGGCTGGCAACAGACTCCGACACTTGCCTCGACATGGACTCCGACACCTGCCTCGACATGGCGGTGAACGTGCGCCGGCGGCTGCACCCGCCACTCCCGCACAGCTTCTTTGGCAACGCCGCGGTCCATGCGTTCACCACGGCCCGGGTCGGGGACGTCGTTGATGGCTCGCCTGGGTTCGTGGTGGGGATGGTTAGGGACGTGGTGAAGAGGGTGGACGACGCGTTGTCAGTGATGGGCTGTCATGAGGCGAAGTTCGCGACGAAACCAAGCATGGGTATAATGGCGGTCAGTTGGCTGGGGATGCCGCTGTATGACGCTGACTTCGGCTGGGGCATGCCCAAGCTCGTGATGCCGGCGGCGAACGGCTTCAGCGGCATGGTCATCCTGTTGCCTGGTGGTAATGACAAGGAGAGCGGAATCAACATGGTCGTCAGCCTGGAGCCGGAGTACCTGCCAGGCTTCGAGAAGCTCCTGTACGATATCGTGTGAACTTCCCGAAGGGATTTTGTATGAGCCATGCCATGCCACCAGGGCACCAGTTTGCCAACTGTACCGTGTACAAGACTACAATAAGACTTTTTTTTTTTTCAAACTGGGTTGCACTTTCGTTAATCACACGCTAACAAATCGTTAGCAACAGATACAACAATACTTCAAGGAGTCTGAAATGACCTCTTCCCCTTCAGTGCATACACGCCCCAGGGCAGCCAGCTCGTGAGCAGCTGCATTATTAAACACACTCAAACCTAGTAAAATTAAAACTAGACAAAAAGCTTGATCTCCTCCACGAGATAACCAAAGGTTGAATGTTGAATCAGCGTATACTTCAGTCTTCAGTACGTGCTTGAACGACTTCTTGGGCATCGGTCTCCATGATCAACCGAGATATTCCCAAACTAACAGCTGCCTGCAGACCCAGAGACAAGCGATCAATTCAGCTTGGAAGGCGTTGAGGAGATGGTTTATCTTTCCTCTGCCGGCTAGTACTGCATCCTCGTCACAATTATGGATGAGAAAGCCCCGGCTGCCTGACTTCATCTCCAGGAGGAATGAGCCATCACAGTTAACCTTCAGTAGTACTCCGTTAGGCTTTGTGCAATTTGCTGCACTTCGCTCCTCGAGCATAGATTGTCTGACATACAGATCTCATGCTTCGCACCAAAACTTCTGGGCTTCGCCTTCGGCCTAGGGCACTGACAAACGGCTAACAGATCGATTTTGTTTCAAGGCAGGCGAAAGTAGCAGTTTGCATTTGAAGCCGGCCGGGAAGATGCCAGTGCCATGCCATAAAGCTTTTCTCCGTTTCCCTCTAGTAGGCTGCCGGTCTATCCTCTGGCGAGAGGCCGCTTCGGTTCTCGTGCACTACCGAACCACCCAGGTCTAGAGCTCGTTTCCTAGATGCCGCTATGGCCACCCCTAGAATATGCAAGGGATAGAGTGCAGGGTGAGGGGCCCACCCACCATGCTTCCATCATTTTCGAGAAGCTCAAGGGGAAGAGAAGGAGCCGGCAAACATTAATTGTTCCTATTACTCTCTCTGTCTCAATGAATATGCAATTCTCTCTTCTGTGAGGAATCAACATTTTCAAACCACCGGCAATTATATATTAAAATACATAAATATTTATGCTAAGTAATTAGTATCATCTAAAAGATCCTTAAGTCTAGTTTTTAAATAAATTTATTTTGAGACTTAAATGTTAATATTTTTTGCTATAAACTCGGTCAAATTTGACGTACCTTGATCGGCACGTTTCCCATAATTACATTATCAATAGGCCGGAGGAAGTATTAGAACTAACTGGTTTTTTTGAACGAAATAAACTAACTGGACTAACTGATTTTGGTAGGACCCTCTTGATGACGTGGCGAACTAAATGATTTTGGCGGGACCGTTTTGATGACATGGCGAACTAACCGATTTTGGTAAGACCCCTCTTGATGACATGGCTTAAGAAGATGCAAGATAATTAGTTAGTGGGGTTTGTCTATATAACTAACTGAACTAACTGATTTTGGTAGGACCCTCTTGATGACATGGCGTAATAACTGATTTTGGTAGGACCCTTTTGATGACATGGCGAACTAACTGATTTTGGTAAGACCCTTCTTGATGACATGGCTTAAGGGGATGCAAGATAATTAGCTAGTGGGGTTTATCTATATAACTAACGAACTAACTTATTTTGGTAGGACCATAGTTTTTCATAAATTTATTTTAAGACTTAAATGTTAATATTTTTTGCTATAAACTTGGTCAAATTTGACGTACCTTGATCGACATGTTTCCCATAATTACATTATCAATGGGCCGGAGGAAGTATTAGAACTAACTGGTTTGTTTGAACGAAATAAACTAACTGAACTAACCGATTTTGGTAGGACCCTCTTGATGATATGGCGAACTAACCGATTTTGGTCGGACCCTTTTGATGACATGGCGAACTAACTGATTTTGGTAAGACCTCTCTTGATGACATGGCTTAAGGAGATGCAAAATAATTAGCTAGTGGGGTTTATCTATATAACTAACTGATTTTGTTAGGACCCTAGTTTTTAATAAATTTATTTTGAGACTTTAATGTTATTATTTTTTGCTATAAACTTGGTCAAATTTGACGTACCTTGACCGACACGTTTCACATAATTACATTATCAATGGGCCCGAGGAAGTATTAGAACTAACTAGTTTTTTTGAACGAAATAAACTAACTGAACTAACTGATTTTGGTAGGACCCTCTTGATGACATGGCGAACTAACCGATTTTGGTAGGACCCTTTTGATGACATGGCGAACTAACTGATTTTGGTAAGACCCCTCTTGATGACATGGCTTAAGGAGATGCAAGATAATTAGCTAGTGGGGTTTGTCTATATAACTAACTGAACTAACTGATTTTGCTAGGACCCTAGTTTTTAATTAATTTATTTTGAGACTTAAATGTTAATATTTTTTGCTATAAACTTTCTCAAATTTGACGTACCTTGATCGACACGTTTCCCATAATAACATTATCATTGGGCCGGAGGAAGTATTAAAACTAACTGGTTTTTTGAACGGAATAAACTAACTGAACTAACTGAATTTTGGTAGGACCCTCTTGATGACATGGCGAACTAACTGATTTTGGTAGGACCCTTTTGACGACATGGCGAACTAACCGATTTTGGTAAGACCCCTCTTGATGACATGGCTTAAAGAGATACAAGATAATTAGCTAGTGGGGTTTGTCTATATAACGAATGAACTAACGATTTTGGTAGGACCCTAGTTTTTAATAAATTTATTTTGAGACTTAAATGTTAATATTTTTTGCTATAAACTTGGTCAAATTTGACGTACCTTGATCGGCACGTTTCCCATAATTACATTGTCAATGGGCCGGAGTAAGTATTAGAACTAACTGGTTTTTTCGAATGAAATAAACTAACTGATTTTGGTAGGACCCTCTTGATGACATGGCGAACTAACTGATTTTGGTAGGACCCTTTTGATGACATGGCGAACTAACTGATTTTGGTAAGACCCCTCTTCATGACATGGCTTAAGGAGATGCAAGATAATTAGCTAGTGGGGTTTGTCTATATAACTAACTGAACTAACTGATTTTGGTAGGACCCTCTTGATGATATGGCGAACTAACTGATTTTGATAGAACTCTCTTGATAACATGGCGAACTAACTGATTTTGGGGCAAAGGAAACTAAACAAGACCATATATACGTATGCAGAGGCCTTTGGCTTCGACGATCCGGCAGGAGCGGAAAACGGAAAGTAAAAACAATGAAGAAAGAGGTGGTGGAGACGATGCTGGTGACGCCGAGCAAGGAGACACGCCGGCAGGAGCTTTGGCTGTCCAACCTAGACCTCCAATTTCCCCACAGCTACCCAACTGTCTTCAGCTACTACCATGCTCAGCAGGGCGGCGCGTGCTTCGATTCGGAGCGCCTCAAGCTGGCACTGGCCAAGGCGCTGGTGCCCTTCTACCCTCTCGCCGGGAGGCTCTCCCTAGGAGAGGATGGCCGCCGGTATATCGATTGCAATGGTGAAGGCGTGCAATTTGTTGTTGTTCGTGCGAATACGGCTGGCGTGGAGTTCTTCGAGGATTACCGGACGTCGCCAGAGCTAATGGAGATGTTGGTGCCAGCCTTACCATCCGAGGAGCTCCCTTGTATCCTCCGCTTGTTCCAGGTGAGTCTATGATAAGGACTGTCTGCATTGTCTCTCTAATAAGGGCATAGTATATATGTGATACCGTATAGGCTCTTCTCGACTTCATCTGGATTTTTATTAATTTGCTATTTCCTGGTGTATGGTACTATATGGTGGTGGATCCATGAAACCAACATCAAAGATACCCTTTTATATATAATACAAAAGAATAATATGGTGAGGATAACTATAGACAATGAATAACAGACACCAACTGACGAGAGTTTTTTATTCACTGTTTCGTAGTGTAGATCCATTATATATGCCACACATGTAACATATGTTTGCTGGTATATGTAAATCAAAACCGTATGTATGTGTACATCTAATGACGGGTCCGTACGTGCAGGTGACCTTCCTCAAGTGTGGCGGCATGGTGCTGACCTCGTGCTTCCACCATGCACTCGTAGATGCCACTGGCATATTCCACTTCATGCAAACATGGTCCAGGCTAGCCCGAGGCCTCGATGCAGCCGAGGCTATCAGGCCAGAGGCGCCGTTCCATGACCGGACCTCCATCCGCTTCCCTCCACCACTGGCGCTGGACAAAGTACTAGACATGACCCGTCTTTGTTCGGTTTCCCACGGCTACCCCTTCCCGGTCAAGCTCATCGACCAGCTCAAATCCCGCAGCGGCGGAGTCGCCGGCGTGACCACATTCTCCGCCGTCACCGCACACATCTGGCGCTGCATTTGCCTCGCTCGGCGGCTGGCAACACTTGCCTTGACATGGACTCCGACACCTGCCTCGACATGGGGGTGAACGTGCGCCGGCGGCTGCACCCGCCACTCCCGCACAGCTTCTCTGGCAACGCCGCGGTGCATGTGTTCACCACGGCCCAGGTCGGGTACGTCGTTGATGGCTCGCCTGGGTTCGTGGTGGGGATGGTTAGGGACATGGTGAAGAGCGTGGACGACGCGTTGTCAGTGATGGGCTGTCATGAGGCGAAGTTCGCGACGAAACCAACCATGGGTATGTTGGCGGTCAATTGGCTGGAGATGCCGCTGTATGACGCTGACTTCGGCTGGGGCATGCCCAAGCTCGTGATGCCGGGGGCGAACGACTTCAGCGGCATGGTCGTCAGCCTGGAGCCGGAGTACCTGCCAGGCTTCGAGAAGCTCCTGTACGATATCGTGTGAACTTCCCGAAGGGATTTTGTATGAGCCATGCCATGCCACCAGGGCACCAGTTTGCCAACTGTAACGTGTACAAGACTACAATAAGACTTTTTTCAAACTGAGTTGCACTTTCATTAATCACATACTAACAAATCGTTAGCAACAGATACAACAATACTTCAAGGAGTCTGAAATGACCTCTTCCCCTTCAGTGCATACACGCCCCAGGGCAGCCAGCTCGTGAGGAATGAGCCATGCCATGCCACCAGGGCACCAGTTTGCCAACTGTACCGTGTACAAGACTACAATAAGACTTTTTTTTTTCAAACTGAGTTGCACTTTCATTAATCACATGCTAACAAATCGTTAGCAACAGATACAACAATACTTCAAGGAGTCTGACCCTTCAGTGCATACACGCCCCAGGGCAGCCAGCTCGTGAGCAGCTGCATTATTAAACACACTCAAAGCTAGTAAAATTTAAACTAGACGACAAAAAGCTTGATCTCCTCCTCGGGATAACCAAAGGTTGAATGTTGAATCAGCATATACTTCAGTCTTCAGTACGTGCTTGAACGACTTCTTGGGCATCGGTCTCCATGATCAACCGAGATATTCCCAAACTGACAGCTGCCTGCAGACCCCAGAGACAAGCGATCAATTCAGCTTGGAAGGCGTTGAGGAGATGGTTTATCTTTCCTCTGCCGGCTAGTACTGGGTCCTCGTCACAATTATGGATGAGAAAGCCCCGTGTCAGAAGCTGAAACCACCATGGCCACCTCCTGTAGGGATCTATTTGTTTGGAGTCAGAGTTATTGAAGGAATCAGCTTCATAATTGATCCATCAGGGATGGCAAGGCAACAATTAAATGATGAGCAATTCAGCATCTCATTGTGGTACACTATCCACAGTCATCTGCATACAGGTAGCACCAATGATAGTCAAGGCAGCAAGATTCCAAAACCTCCATGGTTGCTATTCTGTCTGCCAGTTGAAGCTTCCAGTTGTTCAAATCAAGTGGGATGTATGGCTACCAGAGTTATTCCCTTGGCAGATCAAATTCTCCATAAGAATGTTGAGCAACGGCTTGGGGGCAAGCCGTGTTTTAAGAAAGGGGGAATGTCAGGAACCTCCTGGGCTTATGGGCCAATCAATCAACAAAGGAGTGGGCTGGGCTCATCCTGTGTCGGCCCATGGCGGCCAGGCCATCCACGAGTGAGCAGCATCCCTACAAAGGCAGAAACGGATGAACGGAAAAGGGTGTCGAAGAACAGACCAGAAACTTGGCGGCGGCGAGCGCAAGCTTGATCCGAGGCGAGCATCTGCTCGAGGCTAGCTTAGGCTAGAGTTACCTTGTTCCTGTAATCCTTCTTCCTCCCCTTTGTACTTCTTTAGACACTTCCAGAACCTTCCAGAGCCTTCATATGTACTGAGATTTTGATTTGTGAGTGAAATCGATTTGGGGTTGCTGACACCCCGGCTGCCTGACTTCATCTCCAGGAGGAATGAGTCATCACAGTTAACCTTCAGTAGTACTCCCTTAGGCTTTGTCCAATTTGCTGCACTTCGCTCCTCGAGCATAGGTTGTCTGACATACAGATCTCATGCTTCGCGCCAAAACTTCTGGGCTTCGCCTTCGGCCCTCCTCTCTAATATAGCTCCTCTCTGTCCAATATAGCTCCTCTCTGTCCAGATGGTCCACAGAGTGATAACCATTAGCTCTTTCTTTGGTTCCTTTTGCTTCAGAATCCATTCGACCGCACTGAAGGCATCCATAATCCCTGCAAGTGTCTTGCTCTCAGCTTCTAGATTGAGCAGGCGCCAAATGTTCTTTTAGCCAATCAACACTTAAAGAACAGGTGCCCACCATCTTCACCAACTTGGCCGTATACCGGGCACCTAATATCAATGTCCATCCCACGCCATGCCAGGTTGCATCTAAGTGGATGAATCTTATGGAAAAGCCTTCGCAAGAAGTGCTTTATTTTATTTGGACATCTCAATTTCCACAGGTCAGACCAGCCTTCATCCTACTTCGAGTGCTTCCATCTTGGTGACTCCCCACATGCATATTTCTTACAATATCATCGTGACCCACCTTGTACATACTTTTGACGCTAAAAATGCCATGCTTGTCAAAGTGCCAAGCCAATAAGTTTTGTCGGCCCTCATGAACTGGTAAGGCCAGGATCAAATCAGCATCTTATTCCTCCCAAAAAACATCACGTACCAGTTGTACGTCCCATGAACCCGTAGCAAGGTCCAGCAAATCTGCCACCTCAGAAAGCAGTAAGTGTCTCTCGGTGTGATCGGGCGTCTTGAATCTTTAAGTAACCATGGTTCTGTCCAAATATTCAGTCCAACTCCATCTCCTATTCTCCATATTAACCCCTTTTTATAAGGTCTAAACCCCGGAGCACGCTGCACCAAGTGTAGGACATCCCTGCCTTTGGTTTCGTCTCCAGGACAGATCGAGGTGGTGGCCAAGTATTTGGCTTTCAACACCTGTGCACAAAAGTGAGTCTTGTTGTTGCATCGGCCGCCCTTGTTTGGACAACATAACCAAGTTAAATATGTGGATGTCCCTAAAGCCTAGGCCGCCCTCTTTCTTTGGCTTCATCAACTGGTCCTTATTCAACCAATGAATTTTGTGTTTACCTTCTTGGTGGTTGCACCAAAACCCAGATATTATGGCGCAAATGTGGGTATGGCCTGGACCACATTTGCGAATATTGAGGTGGCAAAACAATCTAAAATTGAATTACATGTATTTCAGGGGTGTTCACTTTAATATTTTGTTGAGATCTAAATTTTTTTTTACAAAAAACATAATTCATATTTAAGTCTCTAGGAAAATACAATGAAGTTTTGGTTCTAATGCAATGGAAATGTCTTTCTTGTTCTCATGCAATGGAAATGTCTTTCTTGTTCTCAAGTTCTATGTAAACTAAACTGACAACAACAAAGAATAACTAAAAGTAGTATGAGAAAAACATATTGTAAAAAATGGACACATCAACATATGGTGGGTAGATTAGCACATACTTGCAAGCTGTGATGATACACTAAATAACAAGTGTTGCAAATTGTTAAATTTGCTAATGCGCATGAAATGTAGCCTTATCTTTGGGGAAGATAAATGAATTGAATATGCATGTTGTATAAGCCCAACATAAGATGATGCATGACACATAGTTCTTTTGTATTGGCTAAATGAATCAATAAATAAGACCATAGATAATGTACTGAGTCACAGAACTATACGTGAGAAAAAAATGATAGCAGTATGCATGAGGTACAATTTTTCTACAGGATAGGGGGTCGGCTCTGCCACTGATTCTAATGATATAGATATTTCCATAACTTTTAATTGCTGGATAGATGGATGTGAGAACTAGATGAACTAGTGATTTGTCTTTTAGGTGACATGATTGCATCATTTTGATGTTAGAGATCTAACTACACTCTGCGACAGTAGAAAGGGACATAGGGGATGTAGGTCGGCCAAGCAAAGGAGGAAGTGTGGGGACATAGAGTTTAGTGAGAGATGGCTATCGGGTTAGGGAAGCAAGTCATGACAATGGCTCGATGACACCATGTTAACATGACAAAAATAGTAGGCTTGGTGGGGACACCAATAAGGATGGGAGGCGGCTAGCGTTAAAGCATCTCTAGCAACACTACCTATAACATACCCCTATTTCTTTATTTAGGTAGCCTCTTCTCAGATTATCCAATTTTTGTTGTGTCTCTAGCAATACTACCTATAACTGACCCCCTATTTTGAATCTTCTTCCTCAATCCCCTCTTATTTTCTATGATCATGTTGTGCAGAATTACAACAACGTTCATGATGTACCAAATGGTATCCTTGTTCCACGTCCTGCAAGGGCTCACACATGGCAAACCTAAATTAAAGAACTCCAAATGGTCTCTCTACAACTTTCCTCATAGATTTTTGTGCCTCTGTGAAGTGAACTTTTTTGTTGTCTTGTGGGGTTTGAAAACTCTTCACAAAAGTTGCCCATCTAATTAGTATCCTATATTGTATTTGTTGCCATTCACAAAGTACTTAACAGGAGAAGGAGTTCCATTTTTTAACCTTTGGAAGACTGGTGATCACTATAATGCATTGATGTAGTTGAGCAAGCCCGGTAGTCCAAAAAAGCAGTGCCAAATCCACAAATCCTAAGAAGCCATGACTTCAAGGATCATTGTAGGACCATCAACATGTCCATCTAATATTCTTTCCAACCCGTAGGACAATTCTTCCACCACCAATGCATACAGATTATGCAATCTGCACGGCCATCCTCTGCTCTCATTTGACGCCAATAGCTTCCTTGTGTCATCATCATTTTGTGGTCTCAAGTATTGATCTCCATCAACATCTACTATCGCCGTAACAAAACGCTTTGAAGGCCTCTGTCATTGTGCTTTCTGCTAGTCTCACTAGCTCATCCGTTGAATCGAAGATCATATGCAAGCATACAGATTGAACCAACCACTTTCTACAATGCAGTTGCACCAAGTAGCCTTTGCACGAAATAGTCACCATGAGCTTCCACACCATCAACAATCCACACAACCAGATTTCTAGACAACTGAAACCTTCTCATAGAAAAACTTGTCATTGTACACAGAAAAAGTAGTATGCGACAATACTCAAATTGCCACTTGAAATGTCTCTATGAACCATCTCGGCGACCGGGGACCACGACGCCTCTTCTTGCTTCTCTCCTCTTCCTCATCATGTGCAAACAAACTCAAAATAAGAGCATCATCATCGGATGAATCATCGTCCTCGAAGAATTGGTTAAAAATGTTATTTTCATCGTCATCAAACAAAACCATCTACAAATGGCCATAGTTTCCCATGTGAATTATTCGAAAGGGAAATTGAAGAGAAGAACGATAGCGAAAGCAGGAACAGTTGAATTGACTACCAATAGCTACTCTTCACCACCCGGAAATTAAAACAAAGTATCGTTTCTTTGTTTTTTCTCATTTTTAATGTTGAATGGATACATTAATGTCGAGACCATTGGTTGGCACTTTTTTTTTTTTTTTGAATTTGAGGGCCTAGACCCCGGCCTTTCAACTTTATTAAAAGACCATAAACCGTTTCAGCACATGTTCAGTTCTTGCCGGTGGCATCCTCCCGGACCTGGGCATATAGCCATATGCTCAGCAGAAATTACCCTACATCACCACTACAAAGAAGTTCTTGACAACAGCAGAAGCTAAACTCGACCATAACAGAAAAGGAAAAGCCAAGCATGGCCAACAGTTCTAAAACTTGGTAGATTTCTCCTCTTTTTCAACAGATTTTTGCTGCCTCTTTTTGCGCGAAGATGCTTCACTTCATCTTCAGATCTTCTTCCAACGCCTTCGACCAGGGATGGCCAGCAAGCTTCAGGCGCTTCAGGTCATCTTCATGCAACATCTCCTTTGCTTCAGCTTCTTCATTGCCCTTCAACATCTTTAGCTTGTTAAGCTCCCAAAAGGAAGCCACAACACCTCTTTTGCTATCATCTTGATTCTTTTGACACAATCTTCCAGCTGCTCCATCTTGTCCGGGGGGCACAGCACCATCCAATTTGTCAACATCCCAGCCACACTGAAAAGGAGTATGTCCATACTCTTCCAGTTTGAATTCTGAAAACAAAGATCATTCCTAAGTTTCCAAATAGCCCAAATAACTGCAGATGAGATCATATTCAGCACACAAAACTTTTTATTGCTAAGCCAAAAAGTACCAATGGCCACCTCCTACTTTTTGATGTAACACGGCGAGATATAATGGTCCAACATCTCTTAGCTACTACACAGTCAAACAATAAGTGCTGAATAGATTCTTTTTCCTCACAAAACAAGCAAGTCTCATCTGTCAGTTTCTTTCTTTTGGCTAGGTTATCTCTAGTCAGTGCCTTGTTGTGCATTACCAACCACAGAAAGCATTGTACTCTAGGTGGGATTTTGAGTCCCCAAACAGCAGGAATATGAACAGCTTGGATACCTCTAAAGTTAATGATCTTATACAAGGACATGGAGGTGTAAGTACCAGAAGCAGTGAACTGCCATATCATTTCATCTTCCTCATCACTTAGCTGAATGGAAGAGACTAATTCAACTACTCTAGCCACTCCTGGTACAATTCTAAAGAAACTGTTCTCCTGAAAGTGCATTTCAGATTCATCCCATCCCAAAGTTCAGCTACTGTTTTCCCTTGCTCATTAACAATCCTATAAAGGGGATAAAATAAAATAGCTAAACTAGTTGATCCTATCCAATTATCTTCCCACAATCTAATCTTTCTCCCATTTCCCACCCTCCACCTGTAACCCATCCTTGCAGCCTGGGCTGCTTTCATGAATCCTTTAAAGAAGCTGGAGGCACCTATTGTGGAGGTATGGAAAATATTGGGCTTGTTAGTTCTATACTTGAAGTCAATCAGCTCTTTCTAGAGCTTATTGTCATCTTTCTTGTATCTTTTCAGCCAAGAAGCTAGCAAACTAATATTCAGCTCTCTCAGATTTGGGATACCCAAACCCCCATATTCTTTTCTCATGGAAACTAGTTCAAAGTTAGCCAGGTGATACTTATGACTTTCTTCAGTGTCATTCCAGAGGAAATTACTTAGATGAGTGTTCATCAGTTTCAAAGCCCATTTAGGAAATTTTAGGAAGGAAAGCAGATAAACTGGAATACTAGCTAGACAAGTCTTGAGCAGTTGTACCCTAGCTGCCAAAGATAGTAGTTTTCCTCTCCACCTAGCAATTCTCTTCAGCATCTTGTCTACAAGTGGTTGTATGTCCTCTCTGGACAACTTTTCAAAGTGAAGTGGTACTCCTAAATACTTTAAAGGGAAAGCTCCTAATGGACAAGAAAACATATGTGCTAATCTATGTGCTTCTTGTTGAACTAGGTTTAGAGAGACCAGCTCACTTTTGTGGAAGTTAACTCTCATGCCTGAGATTTGTTCATACCACATTACAACACATTTTAAGTTCTGCAGACTTCTATCCTCAGCTTTAGCAAACAGTATAGTGTCATCTGCATACCGCGAGAGACACAATCCCCCGGTTTAAATCTATCTAGTAGACCACTAATGAGCCCTTTATCTAATGCCTTGGCTAACATTCTGTTAAAAGCATCACCTACCAAATTAAAAAGGAAAGGTGACAAGGGGTCCCCTTGTCTTAAACCTTTTCCTGTCTTGAAGAAAGGGCTGTCCTCACCATTCAAAGTTATTCCCAAAGAGCCTCCCATCACAATTTGTTTGATCCAATCAATCAACTTAGGACTGAAATTTCTAGTTTTAAGCATCTCAAAAAGGAAATTCCAACTAACCCTGTCATAAGCCTTTTCATAATCTAACTTGAGCACCACACCTGGTTCTCCAGTTAGATTAATGCTATGCACTAATTCATGGGCCACCACAACACTCTCTAGTATATATCTTCCCTTTATGAAAGCTGATTGATTGGGAGCTACAATCATTTGCATAACTTTGGTTAGCCTAAGAGTTAGAAGTTTAGAGAAAATCTTGAAACTACAATTTAACAAGCTAATAGGCCTAAATTGTTTCATGTTTGTTGCATCCCCTACTTTTGGTATGAGAGTTACTAGAGCATAGTTTAATCTAGATAGGTTCAGTGAACCTTTATGGAAATCATCAAACATGGCCATTAAGTCATCTTTAACTAGCAGCCAAAACTTTTGGTAAAATAAGAAAGGTAAGCCATCTGGCCCAGGTGCTCCCTCTGCATAACTACTAAAGACTGCTTCCTTCACCTCTTCCTCAGTGAAAGGTGCATCTAGTAACTCATTTTCCTCCAAGGAAACCTTATCTCCTTCTTCCCAGAAATTCTCACCAAGTTCTACATCTGCATCATTTTCTTTTGCAAACAAACCTTTATAGTAATATACAGCTATCTTGGTCATGGTTTTTTGGTCAGAAACCAAACCTAGTGGCCCCTCTAGACACTCTATTCTTTTGCTCCGGCTCTTGATTAGCAATGGCTTGGAAATAGGCTGTATTCCTATCTCCTTCCAAAATGTCTCTATCTCTAGATCTTTGTCTCGCTTTTATCTCATCTAAAAGCCAAATATGTTCTAGTTCCTTCCCCACCTTTTTGTACTCAATCATTTCAACAGAGTTAAGACCTCTCTCTTCTAGTAATTTTTCTAAGGTATTAAATCTATTTGCAAGATCTCCTTTGGTTTTATTTAGCAAAGCAACCTCATTTGCAGCCCAACCTCTAACCATTCTTCTAAACACTCTAACTTTGGTCTGCCATCTATCAATGCTATTCATATTTGGGCAGGGGGTATTCCAAGCTTTTTCTACAAACTCTCTGAAGGTGCTTTTTTCAAGCCACCACTTCTCAAATCTAAATCTCTTCTTACCAAAGCTGACATTATCCCCAGTGTTCAGAAGAATGGGGTTGTGATCACTAGGTAATCTATCTAGAGCTTTCACACTAGCCATTGGGAAAAACTTTTCCCACTCTGTAGAAATAAAAACTCTATCTATTCTAGACAAGATTGGTGGGTCTTGCAAATTTGTCCAAGTATACCTTTTATTGCTTGGATTTAACTCTACTAAACCCCATTTTTCTATCCAGCTATTAAAAGCATCAGCCCATTTATGACTAATGATACCATTATTTTTCTCATGAGTAAACCTAACTAGGTTGAAGTCACCTCCTATTAGTATGGGTCCCTGCCGGGCTCCATAATCGTTCTAATTCATCTAAAAAGGCTTGCTTATGCTCCTCATATGCAAGTGCCATATATAACAATTAATTTCCGGAAAAACTGTCTTCTTACAACTCAACATAACACTAACAGAATATTGTAGAGTATCTCCTACTGTCATAGAAAATAAATTTGAATTAGCTCCAACCAGGATTCCTCTGTGTGCCTTTTGCTTCCAAATGATGCCAAGTAAAAGGTGTATTATTTGTTAAAGATTTAAGCAAGCCCTCGAGATAAGAAATTCTTCTTAGTTTCCATAACCCCAACAAAATCTAAGCTATGTTCTATGATTTTGCTTCTTAGAGCAGGTATTCTACCAATCTTTCCTAGCCCTCTAATATTCCAAAACATGCTTTTCATTTTCTAACTTTCTTTGTTTTTTTTCTAGGACCTACAGTAGACCAACCTTCTTCCCGGTTAGTCTGGTTTTCCTCAAGATTTCCATCCTGAGTACTAGTGGGGTTACTACTACTAGCCTGTTCAGTTTCTTTATCCACAGATTCTACATCATCTACTAACTTGCAAGAATTAGCACAAATACTCAGACTATTAGCATTCCTACTAATGTCTAAGTTCAGCATAGTATCTAAGACAGGATTGCCATCCTTGGAATTCAGATCAATACACTTAGCAACAGAATTGAGTAATTCTTTAGAAATGGCTACATTTTTCATACCTGTGTTGTCTTCTAGATTCCATTTTCTTTTGGCCTCCTGAGCTTTGTCCAGTACCCTCTTGCCATCATTTAAATTCCTCAGACTCTTCCTGGTCTGAACAATTGGACCCCATTGATTCTTCTTCTCAGCTTTCTTGCCCTCTTAAACTTCCTTCCTCTTCTGCACTTTCTCCACATCCTCTCTTGTAGGTTGTGAATGTATCTGCTCTTCCTCACCCATTGCAAGGACCTCTTCAGCATGCTGTCCCTTGCAGCCTTGACTTTCCTCACACACCACTTCATCTGATTTCTCAAATTCTGCAGACAATGTATTATTCTCTTGGCCCTGAATAATTTGGTTCAGTTGGTTCCTTAGCTCTCCTTTGTCCCCCTCAGCTATATCGAAGACCCACTCATCAGGTAGTTGGCATGCTTCATTTTCTTCCTGACTGATTGGTTCCAACTCCTCCCCATCTAACATTGACTCCTCATCATCATCATCCAGTTCCAAGCCCCTAAACATATTTGTGCATTCCATTGTCTCCAGAAAGCAGCTAGAGATTCCTTCCCCAAACTGCAGTACCCTTCTCACAGACCCCCCATTTTTCTGCCCAGATGCACCCATTTGCTGAAAACCCCCTCCTTGTGTGCCAGATCCTCCTATGTTATCTTGTTGTCCCTTTCTTCCATTTTCAGTTTTCGAGTTAGCATCATCATTTTTCTCCTCTTCCTTTTTCTCTCCTCCATCTCCTCCCAGAGAACCATCCTCAAAAGGTGCATTCACAGCTTCAATGCCCTCAGGATCAAACAAGATTAGATGCACTTTATCTTTGAAGACATATAGCCTTTCACAAGGGATTTTTGAAGGATCCTTGCACTGAATCTTGACTCGACGAACCGAAGAAGGCATCAAACGGTAGAGCTGCCAGTCTACTGCCACCATCCTCCCAATCCCAGAAGCCACTTCAGCCATTGATCTCCAGTCCACCCATTTTGGTGGGATCCCCTAAATCATGACCCAGATTTCAGCAAGGCTTCCATTTGGTTCAATTTCCCCATTCCACACACTAAGAGAGCAAGAAACTCCTGTCATGAGATTGAAAGTTGTGTTTTGCCCAATGACAATCTTATCCACTCTTCTATCTGGAGGAAATCTCACAATGTAGGTGTACTCCTCAGCCTTCTTCAGATGCCAGCTCCACTTCTCATCAAATAGCCTCTTGAGATCCTCCACAATCTCCTGTTCACTAATATCTCCACTCTCAATGTACAAGATTCCAAAGTTATCTAGCCCTGCCCAATGCTGAAATCTCCCTTCTTGCTCTTCCACATCTACATAATAGAACCCAAGACCCTTGTTGAGACTGCCAAAGTATTTTGCAGTTTGAGCTGGCTTCTTCCACATGGGACAAGCTTCCACCACATGTTCTGTACTCTGGCAGATGAAACAGGCTTTAGGACTGCTACAGCTTGAGCTTACATGACCAGCTTTACCACACTTGAAGCAAATGGCATGGACCTGCCCATCAGATGCCTTCTGATTCTTGCCTCCTTCTCCCCCAGTTTTCTGACCCCCTGTAGCAGCAGCACTCCCTCCAGCAGATGAATCCCCCACAACTGCAGCAGCTTGTTCTCCTTCTCTATTCACAGCTCCTCCTCTAGAACCCCCAACAGAGCTACCTCCTGTTTGACTAGGTTTTGCTGGATTCTGTGGCTACCCAGGTCTTGCTTGCACAGGTTGGTGTCGACCTCTTCCCCTCTGAGCTCCACCTCCCCTTGGCCTTGGATTGTCAAACTGGTGCCCAAATCCCTGATTGCCTTGCTGGTAGAAACCATAAGGAGGTGGCGGCGGCTGACCATAGAACTGTGGAGGTGGCAGCATGTACTGGTTCCAACCCCCCTGCCAAGCAGCCCAATCCTCTCCTGGAAACCTAGGCCCTCTTCCCCTTCCTTGATTTGCCATGGAATCCTTAACCACCTGCGCAAAACTCCTCCTCTGATTACTACCCCAAGCCAAGATCGATGGATTTACCTTGATTGGCGAATCCACCCAGCAATCGCCTTCTCCAATCGGGAAACAGTCTTCTGGCTTGACCGAGTTCGTCGCTCTCAGATCTTTCCTCACCCAGACGAGATTCTCCCCCGGTTTCGCCCTAACCCTAGCCTCGGCGGCGGCAGCCGGGGAGGAAGATGAAGTCGGGATGTACCAGAGCTGCCCCCAAAAGTCTTGGATCTCTTCTTCTGCCTCTCCCGGGTCGTAGGGCGCGGGTTTGCCACCCGTAAACCCTCGACTCCACCACCCGCGCGGGTTTACGTGAGGGTTTGACACCTGCCTCTTCCTCGGAGAGCCACGTCGTTCCTCCGGCTTGGAGAGGCTGATCTCTGGGACCTGGAGAGCGCGGCCTCGCTCTCGTCGTGCCGGGGTCCCCCTCTCTCGGACTGGTGAGTCCGGCAAGGTTCTCGTCGCCGGCGGGGGGGAGGGGGGGGCTGCCCCGCGTCGACGGGTCGCCTCGGTCGTGTCGGGACATCCTTCGAGGAAAGAACAATCAGAAACCTAATTCCTCTTCGTTGTGTTTTGTCCCCTGCAAATGATTAAATCTTGGTTGGCACTTGGTGTCCTGATAACATCCTCGTCGCTGCAGCAAGTGCTCGAGCAATTCATCGATGTAGCGCTCCTGCCTCGCCGTGTCCCAAAGAACCTCCTGCAATCCCTTGGCGTTGCGCGTGAACTCCTTCCCTTCCTCCTCCACCATCACGCACCGCACGGTCCTCGCGACGTCCTCGCCGCGGAACACGCCGCCGCAGCCGTCCCACGGCACCTCCAGGCCGATCCGCCGCTCCGTCATCAGGCGCGCGGTGAGGCCCTGGTCGGCGAACAGCGGCAGCATCACCAGCGGGTGGCCGAACAGGAAGCTCTCCACGAGAGAGCTCCACCCGGCGTGCGTCATGAAGGCGCCCACCACGGCGTGCGCCAGCACTCGCACCTGCGGCACCCACCCAACGCGCACCACGCCGCGCCCGCGTACGCGGCCCTCGAACCCGTCCGGGAGGAGCTGCTGCGGCCGCTCGCCGCCGACGGGATTCCGGAGCGCCCAGAGGAAGCGCACGCCCGCCTGCTCCAGCCCGAGCGCGAGCGCGCCGACGTGCACCGGCGTCAGCGGCGCCTCGCTCCCGAACGCCACGTAGAGCACGGAACGCGCGGGCTGGGCGTCGAGCCAGCGCATGAGCCCGGCACTCTCCACGTCGTCGTGCTCGCCGTCGGCAGCTGCGGCCGTGTCGTACGGCGCAAGGAGTCCCGAGGGGAGGACGGGCTTGCCGAAGATGTCGCCGAGGAGGTTGCAGAGCGCGCCGTCCACCTCGTGGCTGCAGCGGCTCACGATGAGCGGGCAGCGCTGCGTGGTCTCCCAGAAGCGGCCAATGTCCGAGATGCCGGACGCATTGGGCACCAACGCCCCGGCCATCCACTCGGTCTCGTGGCCGCGGAACGCGAGACATGACGGAGAAGGGATCCACGGCGGCGGCATGGTGAAGTCCTGCGGCGCGGACCGCGGGTGCGCGTCGTTGAGCTCCTTTGGGCCCACGAACGCGACGCAGGCCGCGGGGAAGATCAGGAACACCGCGCACGGCACCCTGTGCTCGTCGGCGATGCGCGGAAGCCAGTGGTGCGCGAAGTCGAGGACGACCCAGTCGGGCTTCTTGGAGTGCCCTTCTACGGCCTCCCCGCCGGCGGCACAGCAAGTGTCGGCGAGGAAGGCGGCGAAGGGGGCGGCAAGGCCGTCGAAGGCGACCTTAAGGAGCTCGACCTTCTGCGGCGGGACGTCGGCCATTGACTCGGCGCCGTCCGGGAGACCGTCCACTAGCGGCAGGGGCAGTGGGACGAGCCCGATGCGCGGCCTAACGTCGGGGGCGACAGGCCTCAGCTTGGCGAGGTTCCTCTGGGCGCTGACGAAGGTGACGAAGTGGCCGCGCCTGGCGAGCTGCTCGGTGAGCTCGAGGAAGGGGATAATGTGGCCGAAGGCCAGCCATGGGAACACCACGATGTGCAGAGGAGAGGACTCCTCGTGCTTGTTGTTGGATTCTCCCATGAATGGTGATCTTCTTGGAGCTTGATCGATGTGTGAATTGTGGACACTGATCTAGATGTCGACAAGATGTGTAGCCGTGAGAAGCGAGTACCCAAGTGCAAGTGCAAGCGGATATGATTTGCTTGTCAGAATACATATAGAATCAAAAATCTGAAAGGTTCCATCGTATTTGCGTGAACGTGATGTTTGGTTCCACCAGTAATGTTGACGCAAACTCGAATCGCATTTGTTTGCAATTTGCATCAGACATGAACCAACCAAAAAGTAACGCAATCTGATAACTCGCTCTATATATGGTTATACCCCCCCCCCCCCCCCCCCCCCCCAGTCCCCCCCCCCCCGCAAAAAAAAAAAAAAAAAAAAAAAAAAAAAAAAAAAAAAACAAACAGCTTCTACATATTATTACTTGGTTAGCGTGAACTGCTAGTTTCACTACTTTATTAGCAGGTGAATATCAAAGTATATCTTCTTGGCTCTACATCAGCACGTTGATCATTAAGGATCGTTTGATTTGAGGGCGAAGTTGGATGGGGCGATATGACCACCCATAGAGATTTAGGAATGGTCTTAGCCGTATTTCCTGTTTGGTTGGAGGGATAGGAAGAGTCATTTTTATGTTTGATTAGATAAAATGAAGGTGAATATGATGACAATAGTTAACTAATTATATCTATATCTATTATATAAAAACAAACAATTAATTACTAGTGGCACGAATATTTAGCATCTGGGATGAGAATACTTTCATGCCAATGATATCCATATTCAGTGTGTCCTGGAACCAATCAACACATGTCCACATATGGCTACAGTCCATCTATTCAGTTTGTAATAACAAAAACTATATGTATTAGTCGATGCAGAAGCTGAGATATTAGTATATTCCCTTTTCTAAAAAATAGTCAATCTAGGGATATCCATCCAACCAAATGCACACTAAGTGGCCATAAGATTTGAGAATAAGGTGCTCAACTCTGAAACTAATGAAATGGCCCTTTTCACCATTTATTGATTGAGCATCCAATCTTGGTGCTATATGAGCGTTGATTGCAAATTTAGGAACCTAGGTGACACTTTTAGGTCTCAAACATCAAAGTTCTAGAGTTAAGGAACCATATACATTATCAATTACCATACAAGTTTAGAGACCTATATATAAATTAAAATTCAAGAGTTAGGGACCCAAATGACACCACCTCAGTACAAGTTTAGGAACCACCAAAAAATTTAGTCAACCTTTAATAATTAATATATAGGTTGACAACTTAACATTGACATTACTAAACTTTTTATAAAACATACTTCTACTAGATTTAGATATAATTCCTTGTGTAAGATAGTAGTTATTATAGATATTTGCTAGCTAAGTAAAATGTTCGTAGGACAAACCAATATGGGTACTAAAAGAAATTGAATTTGTAGAGACGCCTAAGGTGTCTCTATAGAGGCGGCTCCGCCTCTATAAATCATCAATTGCATGTCTGTCTATGATGTTAATTTAATTTGTTTATTAACCATGCAACATGTCTGTCCGTTGCAGCACATGAATTGCTAGTAAGTTATAAATTAATTGCATCCACACATGTGCTGCCTGTTTCAGGAAACAAAAGGAAAATTCCAAGGCATAAATCGAGCTCAAAGCAAATTAGAAGCCCATAAGGTGCAATATATATAGCATAATAAAAAAGACTAAGTAGACAAAAAAAAAATCTGGAAAACTGAGCAGGGCCGACTCTACTACATCGAAGTGCTACATTAACCACACAAAGCAAAAAGTGCAACATTTGGCCCATGATCGTGGATGGGAAAGGAAAAGATAGAAGCAGCATTGCCATGACCCGTTGTGGGCTGCAAGAGGGCTTGTCATTGGCCAGTGATCTCTTGGGTCAGAATGTCAGACTGGCCATTGAGTATGTATGCCGGCATTGTCGGAAACATTGACATGATTCTTGGGTCAGAATGTCAGACTGGCCATTGAGTATGTACGACAACGACATGGACTCGGGTCGCTCTGACCCTGTGCCTGCGGCGCCGATGGGCGGCAACGAGGGGGACGCCTCCCCGCCGCCCCCGCCGTAGCGGAGCTACCGGCGCCCGTCGAGGGGGCCACTACCCCATGTGTCGTTGGTGCCGTCGAGCCCTATCCGATCGACAACACTAGAGGGCTCGTTGTCGCTGGCCAAGGTTTCGACGTCGATGCCTCTGAGGCCCCAGCGCGTCGACGACTTCATCAACTCCTTCATGAAGCCTCTGCCGCCGTCGCTGCTCTCCACACCGACCTTGCAGATCACTAAAGCGGGTCCCAGTGAAGACACGCTGGAATGGCTGCCCAAGCGCAGTGCCCGCCTGGCCACCAAGAACAAGCTCAACAAGCCGGACGCTCAGGCAAGGTGGGTCCTCATGAGGAAGCTCGGGTACGAGGTCGAGACGCAGTGCCCCAATGAGGCAACGTTCGATGAGTTTCACCAGGCCGCGTTCCAGGTTGCACTGGCGGGTGAAGCAGAGGAGCCCATGCAGGCTCTGCTTCATGGGCAGAGACGACGGTCTCGGAGGGCCAGGACTGGGTGCTAGCTTCACCCTGTTTGTGGCTTCGCATTATTCGTTCTTTATGTAGTTCCTTATGTTGTATCCAGTAGCTAGGTTTAAAAACTTTTGTCTGTCATTTGATGTCTGCTCCTTGCTAACGTCAATGGTTTGACGATTCTCTTAATGAAAAACGGGTGAAGTCCTGGTCGTGAAAAAAGACTTGTAGTTTGATTTCGTGCACGAAGGCAGTGGGTCGAGCGAGTTCTCTCTACGAGAATGGGTCATATCATGGCTCCTTGACCCGCCTAAGGGCATTTTTACCAACTTTACTTCTTCGTAGTACATGGAGACATTGTTTCCTTAAAAACGAAACTTACCAAGCATATGTCGAATCCACCAAATTCCAACTGATGATGAAACACGAACCGTTTGACATTTCTAAAAATGTTTGACGAATGCATGTGAGTTAAATGCATTAGCTGCTCCTACATTCATCTAGAGACGCAATCTAGTTCCTTTAACTATTAGTGAGTTAACATTTTAAGAGTGGTTCACATAGGGTCCAAAACTCGGGTAAATCTTTTATGTGGGAACTAACAAAACGTGAACACATTTACATTATAAGGTGCTAAATTGGAGATAGAACATGGACCAAGATGGTTTTATGTACACCGACGCCAAAATCCTTATGGTTTATGCAATAACACTCATTTGAAAGTTTTGCACAAAATTAAACTACTCCCTCCATTCCAAATTATAAGTCATTTCAACTTTCTTGGAGAATCAAAACATCTCAAGCGCTTGACTAAAGTTATACTACAAAGAATTATATAGATTTATGATATTAAATAGATATACTATAAAAACATAATTAATGAAAAATCTAATGATACTTTTTAGTATCATATAAATTTGGTAAAATTTGAGATGTTTTAACTTTCTAAGAAAGTTGGAATGACTTATAATTTAGGATGGATGGAGTTTATGGACATGAGAACTACAATATAAATTAATAGTTTGAAGATCTAGATTATCTCCATCGACTAGACTGGCCAGGTGGTGTGTTTTACTCAGTTTATGTTGTTTGAACCTTATCACTGACATCGGACACTCAATAAACAAATGGCCACCTGCTTTTCAAATCTCATGGCCACTTAACGATCAACAGCGTGATGATCTAGAATCGAGAACATATATACATAGATAGTCACATGCTACTAAAATACTGAGACCCCCAGTTCACGCGGGCAGGAATCGAGTAAATACTATAAAGTTTACGCGATACGACGGCTCCTTTCAGATTTTCAATGCTGTAGTATATTTGATCGATTCTGACGAGCCAGTCATTTCCGTTGGGCACTCGCTTCTTGCATCGATCAAGCTCCAAGAAGAAGATAACCAATTCACCATTCATGGCAGAATCCAAGAAGCAGGAGGAGTCTTCTCCTCTGCACGTCGTGGTGTTCCCATGGCTGGCCTTCGGCCACATCATCCCTTTCCTCGAGCTCTCCGAGCAGCTCGCCAAGCGCGGCCACTTCGTCACCTTCGTCAGCGCCCCGAGGAACCTCGCCAAGCTGAGGCCTGTCGCCCCCGACGTGAGGCCGCGCATCCGGCTCGTCCCGCTGCCCCTGCCGCTCGTGGACGGCCTCCAGGACGGCGCCGAGTCGACGGCCGACGTCCCGCCGGAGAAGGTCGAGCTCCTTAAGGCCGCCTTCGACGGCCTTGCCGCCCCCTTCGCCGCCTTCCTCGCCGAGGCTTGCTGCTCCGACGGGGAAGCCGGAGACGGGCACTACAAGAAGCCCGACTGGATCATCCTCGACTTCGCGCACCACTGGCTTCCGCCCATCGCCGACGAGCACAAGGTGCCGTGCGCAATGTTCCTGACCTTCCCTGCGGCGTGCGTCGCGTTCATGGGCCCGAAGGAGCTCAACGATGCGCACCCGCGGTCCGCGGCGGCGGACTTCACCGTTCCGCCGCCGTGGATCCCTTCTCCGTCCTGCCTCGCGTACCGGGGGCACGAGGCCGAGTGGGTGGCAGGGGCGTGGCAGCCCAACGCTTCCGGCATCTCCGACATGAACCGCTTCTGGGAGACGGCGCAGCGCTGCCCGCTCATGGTGTGCCGCTGCAGCTACGAGGTCGACGGCCCGCTCTGCACCCTCCTCGGCGGCCTCTACGGCAAGACCGTCCTCCCCTCGGGCCTCCTCGCTCCGTACGACGCGGCCGTTCGCGCCGACGGCGAGGGCGGGCACGACGACGAGGAGAGCGCGGGGCTCATGCGCTGGCTCGACGCCCAGCCCGCACGGTCCGTGCTCTACGTGGCGTTCGGGAGCGAGGCGTCGCTGACGCCGGTCCACGTCGGTGCGCTCGCGCTCGGGCTGGAGCTGGCGGGCGTGCGCTTCCTCTGGGCGCTCCGGAAGCCGGTCGGCGGTGAGCCGCCGCAGCTGCCGGACGGGTTCGAGGCTCGCGTGGGCGGGCGCGGGGTGGTGCGCGTCGGGTGGGTGCCGCAGGTGCGCGTGCTCGCGCACGCCGCTGTGGGCGCCTTCATGACGCACGCCGGGTGGAGCTCCCTCGTGGAAAGCTTCCTGTTCGGCCACCCGCTGGTGATGCTGCCACTGTTCGCCGACCAGGGCCTCAATGCGCGCCTGATGGCGGAGCGGCGGGTGGGCCTGGAGGTGCCGTGGGACGGCTGCGGCGGCGGCGTGCTCCGTGGCGAGGACGTCGCGAGGACCGTGCGGCGCGTGATGGTGGAGGAGGAAGGGGAGGATTTCTCGCGCAACGCCATGGGGTTGCAGGAGCTTCTTTGGGACACGGCGAGGCAGGAGCGCTACGTGGATGAGCTGGTCGAGCACCTGCTGGAGCGCCGAGGAGATTATTAGGCAGTTCAGGTGTGCCAACCAATGGTCTGTCCGTCCGACAATAATTTTTTTTTGAGTAATGTCCGACAATAAAAATGAGAAAGGCCAAAGGAATTGCTACACTCTGTTTTTTTTTTTTTCAGGTGGTGAATAGTAGCTGCTACTGCTCTTCTGATGTTTTGTGGTAATGCTGGATCGATCAGAGCATGTCGTTTTAATCTTTGATCAGCAATGGCCATTCACACTTTGTCTGTTCATGTCACTGTATGGTACACTAGCTAGATTGGAGAATATCACCATCTGACTCCGAAATCAGGTCAAGTAAAGTGAAGCCGGTCAGTGATTCGGCATATTAAAAATTTATTAACTAGACATAATTTGCTGAAAGAATATTGCACAAGCGCTAAAATACACATTGAACAACACATTGGACTATAATTGCAAATATGCAGAAATTGGAGAACTGAATTGTAGTTTTTTTCAGCCTCTTTCGATTAATAGCATACTATGTGTTCCTTATTCTTTACCCAGTGTATTTTCTGTATGTCAATCTAATGATTGGTGGATAGATACAGGTGCCAATATTCATGTCTGTACTGATATCTCCATGTTTTCTTCCTACCAGGTCGCACGAGGTTCAACCGTCATGATGGGGAACGGCTCGCATGCTTCTGTTCTTGGTGTTGGTTCGGTCGATCTGAAGTTCACTTCGGGAAAGATCGTGCGGCTCAAGAACGTGCAGCATGCGCCCTCAATAAAGAAGAACCTCGTTAGTGGATCCCTCTTGTGTCGAGATGGATTCAAGCTGGTATTTGAGTCGAATAAAGTAGTCATTTCGAGGTTTGGCCAATTCATTGGCAAAGGCTATGACAGCGGAGGCTTGTTCCGCTTTTCACTCTCCGATTTCTGTAATAAAGTTGTGAACCATGTGTGTGATTCAAACAATTCGGTGGCTGATATATGGCATTCACGTTTGTGTCACATTAATTTTGGTTGTATGTCGCGTTTATCCAGTATGAGTTTAATTCCGAATTTTACTACTGTCAAAGGCTCTAAATGTCAAGCATGTGTGCA
The DNA here is from genome assembly GCA_018135685.1 of Themeda triandra. Lineage (NCBI taxonomy): Eukaryota > Viridiplantae > Streptophyta > Magnoliopsida > Poales > Poaceae > Themeda > Themeda triandra. The sequence goes on along the minus strand of JAENPR010000280.1, from coordinate 277,790 downwards.
AGTAAAGTAACCTCGTAAGCCACATAGACGGGAGGTGCACGACAGTGTTAGAGCTCATACGTTTAGATCTTTGTGAAATGAATGGTGTGTTGACAAAAGGAGAAAATAGATATTTTATGACTTTAATTGATGATACAACTAAATATTGCTATGTGTTCCTTCTAAAAACTAAAGATGAGGCGTTCGAATATTTTAAGACTTATAAAGCTGAGGTAGAAAATCAATTGGAAAAGAAAATCAAGCGTGTTAGGTCCGATCGCGGTGGTGAGTATTTTTCCAATGAGTTCGACCTTTTCTGGTGCGGAGAATGGAATAATTCATGAACGGATGCCTCCACATTCGCCCCAATCCAATGGGTTGCCGAAAGAAAGAACCGGACGTTAATGGACTTGGTGAATGCCATGATAGGAACATCCGGTATGGCTAAGTCATGGTGGGGGGAGGCTGTTTTAACAGCATGTCATGAGTTCCAACTAAAAATAGTGATATTACTCCGTATGAAGGATGGAAAGGTAGGAAGCCATCACTCCATTACTTGCGTACGTGGGGCTGTTTGGCCATGGTCAGTGTACCAATTAATAAGAAACGCAAGCTCGGACCAAAGACTGTTGATTGTATCTTTTTGGGTTATGCGTACCACAACACTGCATATAAGTTTTTAGTGATAAAATCTGAATCGCCTGATGTTATAGTTGGTTCACTTTTAGAGTCACGTGATGTTACCTTCTTTGAGAACATTTTTCCGATGAATGTTGATCATTCTGTACCGAGTTCGTCTAATGAAGTTATTCCTGAACCCACACCCTCTTTTGAGCCAAATGTAAGCCCACTTGGAAATGAAGAGGATGACAGTGTTGTAGCTCCTACAAGGAGTAAGAGACAAAGGGTTGCAAAATCCTTTGGTGACGACTTCACTGTGTATCTCATAGATGATACTCCCACGACCATTGCAGAAGCATATGCATCACCAGATGCAGAATACTGGAAGGATGCAGTCCATAGTGAGATGGACTCCATTACTGCAAATGGCACATGGGAAGTAGTAGACAAACCAGTGGGTGCAAGCCGATTGACTGCAAATGGGTATTTAAGAAGAAGCTTAGGCCTGATGGTACTATTGAAAAGTACAAGGCAAGGCTTGTTGCTAAAGGGTTTACACAAAAGGAAGACGAGGATTACTTTGATACCTACTCACCTGTTGCCAGATTAACTACTATCCGAGTGCTATTATCCTTGGCTGCTTCCCATGGTCTTCTTGTCCACCAGATGGACGTGAAGACGGCTTTCCTTAATGGTGAGTTATATATATATATATATATATATATATATATATATATATATATATATATATATATATATATATATATGAATATGAATCAGCCCGATGGATTTATAGCACAAGGACAAGAGGGCAAGGTGTGTAAGTTACTCAAATCCTTGTACGGCCTAAAGCAGGCACCAAAGCAGTGGCATGAGAAGTTTGAAAAGACTTTAACTTCTGTTGGGTTTGCAATAAATGAGGTCGACACTTGTGTGTACTACCGTTATGGTGGGGGCAAAGGAGTAATCCTATGTTTGTATGTTGACGACATACTAATTTTTGGGACAAGTATCGATGAGATTAATGACGTAAAGTCATTCTTATCCCAAAATTTTGACATGAAGGATTTGGGAGAAGCCGATGCGATCCTCAATATTAAACTCAATAAGGGTGAGAATGGGATTACTCTTTTGCAGTCTCACTATGTGAAAAGGGTTTCGAACCGCTTTGGTTATATGGATTGCAAACCTGCTCCAACACCCTATGACCCCAGCCTAATACTTCGAAAGAATAAAAGGCTAAGGAAGGATCATCTGAGATACTCTCAAATTATTGGCTCATTGATGTACTTAGCTAGCGCAACCCGGCCTGATATCTCATTTGCTGTAAGCAAGCTGAGTAGATTTTCCTCTAATCCAGGAACTGATCATTGGCAAGGTATTGATCGAGTAATGCGCTATCTAAAAGGCACAATGAGTTATGGAATTCACTATTCAGGGTACCCAGGGGTACTAGAAGGATATAGTGATTCAAATTGGATTACAGAAGCTGATGAGTTTAAGGCCACAAGTGGATACATATTCACTTTGGGTGGTGGTACTGTCTCTTGGAGGTTTTGTAAGCAGACAATACTTACAAAATCTACAATGGAGGCAGAGCTTACGGCTCTGGATACAGCCTCTACTGAGGCTGAATGGTTAAGAGAGATGTTGACGGACTTACCTATAGTTGAGAAACCAATTCCTGCTATTCTCATAAATTGTGATAATCAAACAGTGATCACAAAGGTGAAGAATAGTCAGGATAATGGGAAGAAGTCCAGCAAACATATAAAGCGTAGACTGAAGTCTGTCAGGAAATTAAGGAGCTCCGGAGTAATAGCTGTGGACTACATCCAGACAGCTAAGAACCTGGCAGATCCCTTTACGAAGGGACTATCACGCACCGTGATTGACAATGCATCGAAGGAGATGGGATTGAGACCCATGTGAGTTAATCTCAGCGGTAACCCAACCTATGTGATCGGAGATCCCGTGAATTAGGATCTAGGAAGAACAAGCTTATGATTAACGGGAGAGTACAATCTTTTCCTTTAACCCACTCCGTTGGAGATGCAGTACTCTCACTTCTGTAAGGCAGGTTGACTTTGTCTTAATGTGTTCTGAGGCTTCATAGCGAGATACTGTCCTACACAGTATCCCCGTAAGAACACACCTATGTGAGCCCAATTGTTAGTCGTAGTTTATAAGAATTGGGTATTCTTTAAAAGCTCATGGGGAGTTAGGAGTATGACTTATACGCTCCACTCGCGGGGATGGCTATGGCATTCGGGAGCGAGGCGCCGCTGACGCCGGCGCACGTCGGCACGCTCGCGCTCGGGCTGGAGCTGGCGGGCGTGCGCTTCCTCTGGGCGCTCCGGAAGCCGGTCGGCGGCGAGCCGCCGCAGCTGCCGGACGGGTTCGAGGGCCGCGTGGGCGGGTGCGGTGTTGTGCGCGTCGGGTGGGTGCCGCAGGTGCGCGTGCTGGCGCACGCCGCGGTGGGCGCCTTCATTACGCACGCCGGGTGGAGCTCCCTCGTGGAGAGCTTCCTGTTCGGCCACCCGCTGGTGATGCTGCCGCTGTTCGCCGACCAGGGCCTCACCGCTCGCCTGATGGCGGAGCGGCGGGTCGGCCTGGAGGTGCCGTGGGACGGCTCCGGCGGCGGCGCGTTCCGCGGCAAGGACGTCGCGAGGACCGTGGGGTGCGTGATGGTGGAGGAGGAAGGGGAGGATTTCTCGCGCAACGCCAAGGGGTTGCAGGAGCTTCTTTGGGACACGGCGAGGCAGGAGCGCTACGTCGATGAGCTGGTCGAGCACCTGCTGCAGCGCCGAGGAGATTATTAGGCAGGTCAAGTGTGCCAACCAATGGTCTATCCGTCTGACAATAAAAATGAGAAAGGCCAAATGAATTGCTATACTCTGTTTTTTATTTAATTTTTTTCAGGTGGTGAACAGTAGCTGCTACCGCTCTTCTGATGTTTTGTGGTAATGCTGGATCAGAGCATGTCGTTTTATTTTTTGATCAGTAATGGCCGTTCACAGTTTTGTCTGTTCATGTCACTGTATGGTACACTGGATTGGAGAATATCACCATCTGACTCCAAAATCAGGTTAAGTAAAGTGACGCCGGCCAGTGATTCTGCATATTAAAAATTTATTACCTAGATAGAATTTGCTGAAAGAATATTGCACAAACGCTACAATACACATTGTACAGCACATTGGACTATAATTGCAAATTTGCAGAAATTGGAGAACTGAATTGTAGTTTTTTCAGCCTCTTTCGATTAATAGCATACTATCAAATTAGTACTTTCCTAGAGTTTGTGTTCTTCGATGACTGTAGTTTAGTAATTTTTTTAAAACTTTTGACATATTAATATTCATTGGATCCAGCTAAATCGTTGGTCACCAATTCCTCAAAATCAGGAGGAGCATCCACTTGGGAGATTACAACCAAACGTAGCAAGTGCATGTGCAGCTCTATTACATTCACATTTACAAATAGAAACAGTTTAATCTCCGTGATCACACAGCTGGTGCTAATCTGTAAGCATTTGTTTGTAAAGCTTCCTTCATTAAAGCAGCATCCATTGGATTCCCAGCTTCATACCTTCCTGCATGCCTGCCAAACAGCCCAACAGCTCAGCTTGAAATGCGTCGAGCAGAAAATCTTCACGCCCGGCTCCTGAGGCCACAGCTCGCTCTAGATAATCACGGATTATAAAACCCCATCCCCTGTCGTGCCTTTCATTGTCGTTGAAAGCCCCATCAGTGTTTAGCTTCAACTCTCCTGCCTTTGGCTTTTGCCAACGCGCCCTCTGTCGACTTTCCGACAACAGCCGGCCATCAGTTTTCAGAGTTAGATCAGCTTGGAACGCAACAACATAAGCCAAGTCTACTGCAGTTCTTCTTCTTCCTTCTTCTCTCCATTTGTTACGTTCTGCGCACCATAGCCACAGCAACATGACTACTGTTAGCTGTTCTTTTTCCTTTCATGTACAGCACCATCTCCATCATTTCTCTTGCCGATTGGGCTTCAGCTAGCATGCATCTCGCATGTTCTAAATTTAGTTCGTGCCAAACAGCCTTCACCTCCTTGCACTTGAACAGTAGGTGACCACCGTCCTCATCTAGCCTGCTGCACATGCAGCATCTTGTATCAAGCTTCATACCTCTCTTCTGAAGAACTCTCCTCATAGTCAAAGTGTCGGGGCTTAGTCTCCAAAAAAAATGCTTCACTTTCGGCTGACAGTCAAGATTCCACAAATTATTCTAAAATTGCATTTCAGCAATGTTATATTTCTAGAGCCTGTACCCTGCTGTCTTTTTTGTTTTCTAATCACAGATGCTCGATTTACTTTGTACACCGACTTTACAGACAAAAAGCCCTTCAAATCAAAATGCCATCCTATCACATCATCCATCTCTGTATGGACTGGAATTGTTCTAATGATCTAAACATCTTCCTCCCAGAATGTCTGATTCAACAGCTCGACATCCCAGTTTTCAGTTATTGGATCAATTAGCTCATCAACAGTACGTATCAAATTCCTTCCCCCCGGAGTGATTGGTTTTCTAGTGACGTCCCTTGGCAACCATGGATCCTCCCAAATTTTAATACTGCGGCCATCCCCCACACGCCAAATGGCTCCCTCCTATGTGAACAGTATGTATATACATTCAGTAGCAATTCAGAGAGGTATTTTTTGCATATACATTCAGTAGTAATTCGTCTCTCTCCTGTGATCATCCAATTCTAGAACTGTGCATATAGCAGAGTAATCAGAGTTTTTTGAGAAGAACCAGTCCAAGCAAAAGGGCGTGTCATTCTCCTTCTCCCGTAGTAGCGCTCGCCGCCGCTCCTCCGCGGCCCTCCAGCAGCAGTTGTCCTTGGGCGGCGATGACGCATTTGGCAAGGCGGGAACCAAGATGACCTCATACTGCAGCGACTCGGATCAAACGCAATGTAGGCACCGGCGTCAGGGATGGCGTTGTGTGTCGCCCGCGTTCTGCCACCAGCGGGGAAGCACAGTCCACTGGCGCGTCGCTGGGTTGCACACGCAGAGGTCGCTGAGCCCTGCTGGGTTGCCACAGAGGAGGAGGCCGTTGCAGTGGTCTAGGACCGAGAGCTTCCTGCGCTGATCTTGGGGCAAGAAGCTGAGTGTGCCGTCTACTCTGGGGATCGTCGACGGTGATCAAGGACGGGCGAAGTGGTGAGGGTGGTCGTGATGTAGGTAGTTCATGAAGACTCCTCGCACGGTGCGCGGTAGGCGGTGCGGGAGAAGGGCGCGGGCATCGACGACGTCGCGCCATGCCTTGCAGACGCACCGGACCACGGCCAGTCTCCGCAGCGGCAGGCCACGGAAGTCACCGGCGAGGGCGTCGTCCGGCAGCGCCGCGACTTGCGTTTACCATCTGCTCCTAGTAGATGCGATATTTGGGGTTGGGTTCTTGACTTCGTGCGTGCGGGGCGATGACGTCGCGGCTCGGTCACCTGATCGGAACGACAACTGATGGGACAGCCGTGGGCCTATCGCCAATGTTGGAGTGTTAACACAAGGCCTTGTTTCATGTCTTGAGTACGGGGCAAGCGTTTTCGTTAAAAGTAAGCTCAGCCAACAAGATCTGAATGCTATTCTCGAAAAGAAAAAGGAAAAAAAAAAAAGAAGAAGATCTGAATGCTAAGTCGACGGATGCCGAGCCAGGCTCTGTACGATCACATAATGTGTACCTATCTTTCTATAGATAAATTAATAAAAAAGAAAACCGAAGAAACATGAACACACCATTTGGATTGAATCAAATTATATGTTATTTCACTTCAAAATACCAAGCATATGCGGGATACAAAATTTGACAATGTACCGTACAATTAAGCATAATAAGAAATCATTGAGTAGGTAGTGTTGCCTCAGCCAGTGGTGAAGCTAGAGCAAATTCAAGGGTAGTGCACTTGCCTTATGGGTGCATAAATATGTTTTATGGGTGGTGCATATATGGTGAAATTTTAACTCATCTCATTGATTTTTAGTTTTTTGGGTGGTGCATGTACACCCCGTACTTACAATGTACCTTCGCCCCTGGCCTCAGCTGCATCGTACACTTTGGGCAAAGGCGCTGACAGGGAATGACTCTGTAGACTTCTCTAGCTGAATGTTGAGCTGGTCACCAGCACGGGTGACCTGGCTGACCCCGAGCCACGCAAACTCCACCTGAATTCTTACGCCAGACACACGGCTGATGGACCCGGACTTGATGGTGCCGCTGACGCTACTGTCAAACCGGAACTTGAATTGCTTTCCAGCGACCGTGAAAAAAAAATTGCACTCTCCGGGGAGCGTCACCTCAAAAGCGCCACTAGCATGGAGCGTGTAAGCCTTCACCGCTTCACGTCTTGTGGTAGAAGACCCCTTGACAAGTTGTCCTACTCCAGGACATCATGGGCTGTTTTGGCTGCATCGTCCCTGGTCAAGGTGGCCGAGGTGGTTGCTGTGGAGGAGACGGCTTGCAGGATGGAAGCAACCTTGATGGCAACGGCAATGAGAACAAGCTCCAGGCGGTGGCACATGACTGCTATGGTTTTTTTTCCCTTAGCCTTTGTGGATACTCCCTCCGTCCTGAATTAAAGAGCATTCTAGTCATTTTAGAACAAAATAAGAGAGAAGCCAATGGACGCATGTACCCCTCATTCACCTTCCTAATGTATTGAAATCTGATTCTATTTTGCATGATTAAAGGGTGAACTATTAGTTCTTATACAAAATATGGCAAGTGCATCAGTTACCTTCCTTGTAAAAAACAATCACATACTCTTATTTAAGTAAATATTATCTTTTTTCTCTAAATGCACTATATGTCAGGACACATTCTAAAGTCTAGAATGCTCTTTATATCAGGACGGAGGGAGTATGTTAGAAGCACAAGTGTAATCTATCTGCTACTATTCATCTAAAAAAAATCTATCTGCCACTAGGCTCGCAGAAAAAATGACAGTGGAAAGCAATGTGTCTCCCTCAATTTATAAAGTCTGTCCATCCGACACCGTTAGAATAAGGTTTTAATTACATTTATTTTAGAATAACATACAGCCAATAAAACGATTGAGAAATTAAAATGGAATTAATCCAAATATTTGGTTTTAATTAATTTCTACATGCATGGATGACCAAGCAATTCATTTAGTAAAACAAAATCAAATTGAAGTGGATAATGAATCGAGACATTACCTCTACCTTTTTTATATAATAATAATGGAGCCAGACCAACCCAATTAAAAATAAGTAATTAGCATTGATTTTTAATTAACTTTACCATTAAGACATCCCATTCAAAAGATAGAGAAAAACTCTCTATATATAAACGTAATTATACAGCCCATCTGCTGATGCTTTGACGCGTCGATGGTCTGTGTGCTTGGGCGGATGCTTTGCCGCCAGAGTTCTAGCGGATGCTTTGTTGCTGCTATCTTCTACGGCTCTTCTTCGCTGTTGGCTACCACTTGCGTTGAGTTTATCTTGTATTAGGTTCAGTTGCTGGGATGTCTGGTGGAGGGTCCCCACCCCTCATGTTTCTTGCTTTGTGTTCAGTGTGTCGTCCGTGCTTTCCGTGGCAACTCGTCATTTGATCGACGGAATGTATTTGCATTTGCATAACTCTCTTCTTCTTAATGAGGCACGTGCAACACATGTTTTCGAAAAAAAAGAAGAGGACGATGATTATCCGCTCCACTGCACACAACCGCACCACGCTATCACTGACCTGCCTGTCTCCGTCGATTGTTTTTTTTTTTTGAAAGAACGATAAAAGCTTTGCCATTTTTTTATATTAGACGAGTAAAGCAGAAAAACCAGCTGTACTGAGGATTTTTTAAAGAAAAGAAAAAGGAAGAAAAAATAATAAAAAAAGAAAAAAAACTACTGAGTACGGCTGAACGGGGCCATCCATGGGCCACAACTCTTTGCCTGCTTAAGAAACTTTTGGCCCAACAGCGGCCCAAGAGCAACCTTGGAGTCTCCGTCTACATGGAGAAAAAATTCCAGCTCCCGTTCCACACACTCCACTCACTTCATCTTCACTTGCTTCATCTCCTCCGTTCCCCCACCGCTCCGTCGCCATGAGCGACAGCGCAGATGCCGAGGCGTCCATGCGCCGCGCGTTGGGGCGTTGCGATTGCGGTCCTGATTGTCCCTGTGGTGGCCCCTGCCACTCCGCCTCCTCCCCCGCGCTGTCGCCATCGAGGAGCCGCACCCCAGCGAGCGAGGGCGATGAAGAATCTGTGACTCGACCAAGCGTGCTACTCTCTCGGTGGTAATGGAGACGTTGGTCACATCCTCATGTAGTCGCTGGGTAACTATCGTGGCCTTGAGAAAGCCTGGGTAGGGGAGACGATATAATTGCTTAGGACACAGGAAGCCAACTTAAATGCTATCGATTACGAGCCGATCGCTCAGTTGCTTGGCGGCTGTTTCTTAATGCATCAATCATGCGAGGAGCTGAGGACTTGTAGTCTCTTGGGGTTCTGAGCAACTGGATGCGTTAATTGACAAAAGGGGGCCAGCGGTGACTCTTCTGGTTCCCACTAATTGACTCGATCGAAGAATGTTAGTTAATTTTGATGACGTGGCTTCACAGATTTGCAGAGAAATCTGCTAGGGGTCTCCTATTTAGGCATTGTAGATTGTAGATAACGCTTGGAAGCGGAGCATCCATCCACCGGAGGTAAATTATGAAGAACCCGGTCCTTCCTTTATATTGTAGGACCTTGAGGACACGCATACAATTCAACAATCTCAAAGCACATGTATTCCCTTGGCTCCTACTCCTTCCGACCTATTTCTTATTCTCATCTGAAGGTATCACTTCTGCGCTGCGGTCTAAGCATGTGTGCCTTGTTAGGGCTTAGAAAGCTATGATTATAAGCGAGTGTGACTCTCTGCATTGTAGAAATCCCTTCTTGTGACACAATGAATTGTACATGAGCATTACAACATTTCCTTGTTGAAGCATGTTCCTTTTTGGTTGGTACTCCATCTATTGCTTTGAACTTTTTGGTACATCATTTTTGCTATGCATCCAAAATGGATAAACCAACAAAGTCAAAGCGACTTTTAATTGGAGGGAGTATTCTGGATTAATGTACTTCGAAGATAATGTAGCATCTGCTCTATGTTTAGTGTGGCACTTCTTGATACTAAACCCGGCTTTTGTAGCATATGCGTTATAAAACTTGTATGCATCTTACTCTGGATTAAATGTATGCCATCCTTTGGCACAAGTTCAACTAAGAGAATTTGGTCATTACCCTACATACACCATCCCATATCAACTGCTTCCACTGAGAGCTTTCATATAAAAATATTTATGAATTAATCCTCATTTCTAATTTCCCCTATGAAACAAGGCCTTATTAAGTGACTGATGATTCATTCTACAACATATATTGGTCACTCAACTATAGTTGGCTGAAAACGATGCGAAACTCTGGTTCCATCAAACACAAACAATGAGAAGATAAATAGGTGGCTGTAGGCAGGACGTGGTGATTATGTCCAGAAACAACTGTGCAAGAGCAAGAGCCTACCTACTTAGATTGATACAAAGCGATTTTAGAAAAAAAAACTAGATGGGAAGGAGAAAACCGCACCGCCGCATTTTAATTAAGAATGCAGGTCTCGAACCTGGGTCTCGCCCACGAGAGCACCTGCATACAAAGTAGAATCTCCAAGCTTATTTGCCTTTTGATCCAAGCCACAGTACATCATAGAAGGGAATAATAGCGCGCAGGACATTTTGTTTCACAATTAAGTATATTCTCCAGAACTATCACAAAATTCACATACAATAATCGTTATTGTTTTGGCCAAGCTTGATAGATACTGTTTCAAGTCGTCGCATGCTTTAAAGAACAGGAGCCTCGCCAACATAGTCATCTAGATGCAATGAAATGAAACTCTGAGCAAATATTTGAGTTGAGCTGGGACAAATTACCAATAGAGTTCACAACCTTGATTTGAAGATGTTCCTAGGATTTGGACAAGAACTTATCAGCAGTGAGTTAGCAAATGGTAATCTTAATATCCTTCAACACCAGGTCACTAGGTCAAGTGGCTTCAATAATCAAGAAAGCTTTCTTTCTCCCAAAGGGAGAAAATAAATCTCTAGTCTGAGGAGTTGGAAGAGCAGAGACGTCAGTTGGCTACTTCAACACGCATGTACACAAGATAAGATGGTCGCCCAACACATGACGTTGGTGCTCGATAAAGACGGAGTGCCGTGTGCTAGCAAGCAAAGCGCGTTGGCGTTGACGCCCAGGCCTTCTTCGAGCTTGCGACGACTGGTGAGCAGCAACACCAGCACGTCTGTGAAAGCGTGAAGTGCGGGGCCGGCCTCCATGGGGTGCGGGCAGAACAGACAGAGCTTCCCCTCCTATCGGCCTCTAGCACAGCGACCCTAGGATACAATTCTTTCTTAGGGTAGGTACATTACTACATGTCAGCGGTCTTAGGGCAGGTACATTGGTGTTGTCTCATAACTTGTCTCATATAGTGCCACATAATTTAAGACGATTCAATAGACTATATGTACAATAGTTGTTGTTTTAAGTTGTCTCATAGCAATCTGTAATTCCTTAATTTAGGGAGAGAGTAAAAATAGGATTGTGGGGTGCATGACAACAATAACTCATACAATGGTAAAATAGTTGTCTCATAGTTCTAAATTTTAGCTCATGAGGTGGTTGTTTTGCGAAACAACTACCTCATTCTCTCTCACCTCTCTCTTTCCTCCACATCATCAAAAATCCTATATGGCAATGTATGAGACGACGTATGAGACCGCTTACATGTAGCAATGTACCTGCCCTTATTGACTGTCTCATAATGCAGCACCACGTAGGATTTTTCATGACGTGTTAGAGAGAGAAAGGTAAGAGACAGCCGAGCCTTTGTCTCGTGAAGCAACGAGCTCATGTATGTAATTTTAGCTGGATGAGACGGTTCCCTCTCCATTGTACGCGGTAGTGTTGTTTTGACACCGATTTTTCCTCCTGGCTGGATCCGCCGCACCAAATCCCTCTCCCCACGCCAATTTTCTTTTTTTTTTCTGCAAACCCAGTTAGTTTTGTCCAATACAAGTTTAATACAAATCAAGTCCAAGCGGACTCCTCTTTACCAAGTTGAGTCATGATCGGTTTGGTAAGCTGTTGGATTTGGACTTTGGTGTATTTCTGTTGGACTTGAAATATCTTTGCAATACGTGCTGACGTGGGTGTCAAATCTTAGTGGCGCAAGATATAGCCGTAAGAAATATGTCGCATCGAGCAGGTTCATTTACATGATTCAATGAGATAAATAAGCTACATAGTTATGATTATACATGATCCTATAATTTATCTGGTGCATACATAATTTTAGGAATTATATGTTACTACTAGACAATTTAAAAGACAACCCATTGTATAGGTTGTTTGTTAGGTCGCCAATGCACCTGCCCTTATCCGCTCATCCATTTCTCAAAAAAAGAAGAAGCTAGTTGTTGGCCCTTCTAGTTGTGGCGTGCGGTTGTCCTCCCCCATTCGGCGGCCGCTGCACTGCCTCCCTGCCACGGCGCGCAGCTGCTGCCGCCACCGGTCAGCCGCCATTTTCCCAAGCAGAAAAACTTGTGTTGTATGCCAACCTTCATATGGTCCCAACCTCGGTATACATACATGGTTGCAAAACTGCAACTTCCAAGTGATCATGAATACTGTATTTCACCGTCAGCTTTCTTTTCTTTCTAAAATAAATCATACAAGGCAAGATTACACGTACAGTTTGGAGATTCTGATGTAGGGAACATTTGAAATGAAAAACAGCACTGGAAGAATAGACAAATAAGCCGAAGAAACTCAGGATCAATCAAATACTGATATAGAATAAATATAGGATTCATAATAAGATAATTGAACTAATAACAAGTAAAGCATCAGCACACCGTTATAATTGCTTGTCTCATCAATTTTCGCATTTTACTATACTACCATTAATCTTCGGATGAGCTCTGGCCACCAGTTTGGTCTCCATGGACCAGATCTCCAATCATGCATGGAGTGTAAAGGAATGACTCACCTATACGGTTCCAAAAGTTACGATTGCAATATTTTAGACATGAGTTGCCTAGATACTGAATTTTGGTGCTATTCAAATGGTAGGCAACAACATTAAACCATCGAACCATAAAGACAACTTCCTTATAAGGATGGAATCCAATAATATTAAGCTGCTCGTAATCGTCGAAGTATTCTTGGCTTATGGTGTATGTAAAAGTATCATCATTGTCAGAGTCCCACTCATGGCCCTTTTCCGAGAGAGATTTAACATCATGGTCAGTGTTCTGGATTTCATTATTTTCACTTTCTGATAGAAACTCAACATCATGCTCCTGAATTTCAGTGTTTTCTTCTATAGTCCAAGATCCATCGTGTCTACCTCTGATTGATGCTAAATATGCAGCATATTGCCCTACCACAGTTTCATACTTCAGAACCCACTCCATCTGACCACATAATTCTTTGAGGATCCAAATCTTTAATTCATGATTATGGACTATTCCAAAGCATACACCATTATGCAATTTTCCCAAATATGGTTTAGGGTGCTTATCAACATTCATTGGCGTTTCAATTATTTGATACTTACTATTTGAAAACGAAAACCTGCAGTATACACAGGCAAAATTGTGATGTTAGTATGCTATGTATATTTGTTTGATATATAGATGTTAAGTCCATGTGCGATTAAGCAATATAGCCAAATAATTAAAATGTTTAACTACAGTAATGCATGTGAACATAGTTATTTTGATATAACTGTATATTGCCTCAAACTGTGCATGGCAAAAGGCATGTGAAAAGGAAAACTGACCTATAAAATCGAACAGGAGAAGCAAAAGAAGACATTAATATTTCTAAAACAAACACAATTATATGGTACATGGCAATCATGTCTGAGGAAAAAAAATTTAATGCATACCTTGCGACAAAAGAATCACGGCAGTGCACATAGAGCGATCCATGATGATAGACGGCATATCGCCCGCGTGGCCTAGAATTAAACTCAGAATAATTTGATCGCATCTTATGAACCGTCCTTGCCACCAAGCCTTCTCGGACAAAAGCCCTGTCTTCCCATTGACCAGTGCTCGACGAAAACACGCGCAGCTTCCATGGCGCCGGTGGCCAGTCAATGTAGCGACATGTGTAGTTCATATCATGCTGCGGTTGGTCAGACGGCAGCTGCTGAGACTCCCATTGGCCAACTGCCGTGCCGTCTTCTGGCAATGAGAAGAACCAATCCAAGCAGAAGGGCGTTTCTTTCTCCTTCTCCAACAGTAGCGCACGCCGCTGCTCCTCCTCAGCCGGCGATGGTTTCTTTGGCACCGTGGGAACCAAGTGTTGGAGTTCATAAAGATCTCAAAGGCCCAAAGCATGTGAGAAAGTCAATTTGGATTCTACTAATCTCATGAAAAGAAAGTCAATTTGGATTTGACTAATCTCATGAGTATGGAATCAATTTGGATTTGCTAATCACATGAGCCATGAAAGATGTAGATAACTCATGATGTTAGTAGAAACATCTACATGCTTGATAAGGAGAAAGTAAAATTGATCTTGATAATGAGTTGTAAATACAAGAATCTTAGCTAATGTCTAGATGAGTATGAGTTGTCTAGATAAGTATGGGTTGCACTCTAGATCCTTCTCATATGACGATTCGTAAGTCTATAAATAGACTTGCATGGGTCATTGGGATGAAATAAGTAATGCCATACAATCAATAGTGAGAACACAAGTGTTTGCCGGTTCTCTAGTTCTGAGTTGCCACAAGTAGTTTGCCCCATCCCTGTGTCGACGAAATATCGGTGGCAGTCTACCTAGGGTATGCCTAAGGTAGTAGATTGATCGGTAAGGCACGCTAGATGGCGAACAAGATGTAATCAAGAGGCACAAGACACCGTGTTTATACAGGTTCGGGCCACGATACGTGTAACACCCTACGTCCTGTGCTCTTGATAGAGTTGTATATTGATGTGGAGATGAGTTTTGGGTGGGGGTCCTGCTTGCCTTATATAATGGGGGAGCAGGATTACAGGCCCGATATTTTCGGGATACAATTTTACAAGTAAGGTAACAACTTTTATCGGATCTGATCTCCTGTACTCGATATCTTCTCCGCCGACCAGCGACGCCAATTAGCTCGCCCTTCCTTCCTTGTCTTCCAAGGTAGCCGACCAGTCTTGGGCCCTGGTTGGCCTCGCACTCTTGGGCCAAGGATCTCTGTCTGAGCAGGCCTAAAGTCGGGCCGTGCGGGTATAGGGGTTTATACCCCGACAGCTAGTCCCCGAGCATCATGTGTCTTGAGGCATTTGAAGATTTGCGTGCGCTTGACCAGTAACTGGTCGGGCTCTTTGAGCTTCTGCACGCTGCTTTGAGCGAAAGATGCATGTTGCTCTTTTGGTGCAAAAGAAAAATTTACCGATCATCTCATGACGTGGGCCCACAGTCGAAAGAAAAAGTTTTTTTCTTGATCAGAGTAAAATCACACCATCGTGGAATGCTGCATAAGAATTAGCCCAAGTCACTGCAAAGTGACATGGGCCCACGTAGTCCCCGAGCCTGATATAAGATGTGGAACAAGTTGTATCAGGATCTAGAATCTAGTGTACTGAACTCTTGACGGTGGCTATGCCGACCAGTTTGTCTTGCTGGAGATGGGAATGAGACTGCGATAGCTCGGCTAACCATTCCCCTGCGATAAAATGGCGGCTTGGCCGACCAGTCCCCAGCCCTGTAGAATAGACTGTGCTAGCTCTGCTAACCATCTTTGAGTGATAAAATGGTGGCTGTGCTGACCAGTCCCCAGTAATAGGAATAGACTATATGAGTTCTGCTAACCAGCCCCGAGTATAAGCATGGCGGCTCGGCCGACCAGTTTCGTTAGAAGATTGAACCTCGACCACAACTTTGTTGTGTCTAGACATACAGCATTCTGCGGCTGTCTAGCGAACATGGCCCGAGTACAGAGGGAAGCAGGGAAAATCAACATTGTCGATAGAATGGAGGGTAGCTTTGCGTACCAGCCAAACCCCAAATGCCATGTGTCGAGAAAGAAAAGCATAGCCTACACTAGCTCCATGACTTTGCCATGGGGAACATGGTTGTGACCAGGAGGTTCCAGCCTTTGGCTGTGCCAAAAGCTAACTAGGTGGAAAACTGATACACCTTTGATGTACCCTTGCGTAATACGCGGTCGAAGCGGGCCCGTGCTAAGCACGAGAGCCTCAGAGTAGACCACAGCTGTGCTGTGTTCTGGTCGACGCTTTGCATCATTCCAGAAAGCATGGTAGTTGTGCCGAAAAGGTGAAGAAGAGGAAAATGACTTAATCATTACTCTGACCGGAGCTTTGCTGGTCGGCCGAGCCCTCTGTTACGATGTGTCCAGAAACATGCGTTGAACCATCCTAACTTTGTTAGGAGAGATGAAAAAGCTGTGCCTTTTGTACTCAGTCCCCAGCATATTGCTGATGAACCAGTCAACAGTGGTCGGAGAAAAATTGCGACACGTGGAAAAATTCACACGTGGGAAAAAATTTAAAAGGCAAAAATGAGCTTTGGGCGCACGTGCGTCCACGTGCGTCACAAAACGTCAGGTGAAACTGCCAAAAGTAGGGCGATTCCGCCGTTCCATTTTTGGCAAAGGATATAATAAGCCAAACAAAGGCGTCAGCATAGAAATACAAAAGGCCCGCCTCTGCCGGCCCATTTAGAAAAAGACCCTTGAGAGTCAACCCTAGGTCCCCTGCGGGGACCGCCGAGCCGTATAAATAGTGGGGAAGGCGGCCGCCGCCGCCCAGTCCACTCTCTTCATTTCCAGGCGGTTCCACTCCCTTCTTCTTCTTCTCGCCCCAGCGCACCCTCCGCTCCTCAAACCCTAACCTCCATTGCCTCCGCCGCGCGCCCCATCCCGCCGCCCCACAACCGGCCGCCGCCCATCTAGCCGAACCGGAGTTACCGGGCAGCGAGCCGGAGCGCGTATCGGAGAAGGGGGGCGGAGCATTCCGGTGATGTCGGGCGGACAGCTGCGGCTATCGGAGGCGGCGAGACGGAAGCTCATGGCGGAGCAGTGGAGCCCGTCGAAGGCGACGAGGGAATCGCTGCTGAAACTGGTGGAGCGGGGCCTGCTGCCGCCGGAGGACAGCCAGATCTGGCGAGCGCCGCCGACAGGTGAGCGGTTTCCGCTTCCCGGTGAAGGAGAAATTGTGGTTCTGGAGGATTATTTCATGCGGGGATTGGGATCGCCAGTTCACCCATTCGTTCGCAATTTGTGCCATTACTGGGAAATTTCTCTTTGCAACCTCCATCCCAACTCGATTCTGACCTTGTTGGAGTTTATCGCCATTTGCGAGGCGTTTCTCGGCATTAGGCCGCACTTCAATCTATTCCGCCATTTTTATTACTTGAAGAAGAAAGGCGAGGGTACCGGCGGGTCCCAAATAGTCGGGGGTTGCTACATTGTGCTGCGGGATGGAATGAAATCCCAATGGGTGACCATCCCCCATTCAACCTCCATGAAGAATTGGTTCGCCAAAAGGTTTTATATGAGGCAGAACCCGGAGGGGAGGCCGGTCCCCAACGACGTGGCGCTGGTGCCAAAGCCAAATGTGAAGTGGGCGGCGAGGCCCAATGTGACGGAGATGGAGCAGGTGAACGAGCTGCTACTGCTCGTCAACAGGGAGCGCGTCCACGGCGTGATGGTGGTCGTGATGTGGTGGCAGCGTTGCTTGCAGCCATGCAAGGACAGGCCCTCCCTGATGTACGAGTACAGGGGGTTGACGGATCCATCCCGTGAAGGGACGGGTTCTGTGGAGGCAAAGGAGATGACCGCTCGGGGCACCGAGTGTTTTCACAATTTTGATCCGGCGAAGATGGCGCCAAGGAAATCTCAGACGCCGTACACGGCTGCCTACCCGCCGCCAGCGGTATGATGGCATCTTGCGCTCCTTCATGTGTTGAACTTATGCGTGTGTGACTATTGATGATGATATTATTGTGCAGGGTCGTGCCACCTACATCTCGGACGTTCCGTCCGAGGAGTGGCCCCGCGGCGAAGTCCAAGGCTATGAGCGTACGTTGGAAGAGCGCCTTGCTCGGGTGGCGGCCCTTGACGACGAGCCGAGCGATGGAGATGGCGAAGAGGAGGCCGCGCAGGGCTCTACGCCACGGGTGCGACGGGCATTGCGGCGAGTGGCTGCCAAGCAGCCAGCGTCCCGGGCATCGCCGCCGAAGACCAAGACTCTGACGAAGAGGAGGAGGAGGGCACAGATTTCGTCGTCGTCGTCGGGGGGCTCAATGGATAATATTCCATTGAGCCAGTTGTACAAGAAGGCCTGGACCGAGGAGTCGCCAAGTGTGACGCCGTCAGCCGCCAGCCCAGAGGTGTCGCTGGGAGCTGGCGCGCCTGACCTGCCGTCGCCGGGCGGGCTAGCCAGCCACGATGCCTCGCCGGCGCCGCTACGGCCGCAAGACGTGGAGGCGACTGGTGGCGGAGAGGTGGGGCGAAGCCAAGAGGTGCCCTTGGAAAAGCAGCCCATAGCCTCCGAAGCCGTCCCGGATACTCCTCTGGAAACGCCACACGTGGCGGCGGGCGAGAACGTTCCGACCACGGCCGTCGACGAAGACCCTGCGGCCACAACGGCCGACCAGGTGGACGAGGCGGATGGCGCCGTGCCGACCACGGGGGATGGTGAGAATCTTGGTGTCGCAACGGCAGAGCAGGACTCCGAGGTTGGTAACGCAGCTCCACCCTCGAGAGTCGACGACATCCCGGGCGCGGCAGTGGCGGAGCAGGTGACTGTGACGGCGGAGCAACCCACCGATGCGATCTCTCTTGATGGAGGGAGTAGCCGTGGTCGTTGGCGTGACCGCTTCCAGTCGACCTTCTCTGTCGTGGCGAGGTAATGATCAAGCCTCACCGCTTTGTGTAAAATATGCGCTGAATGAAAGACTGAAAAGCTGCTTGTGACGTGCAGGGAAACCGAGGTGGTGCCCGAGCCGACCACTGTCCAGACCGTCGTTGGCGATGAGACGGGCGCCGGATGAGAGCACCGCGTGCCGAGCCGGGCACAATAATTATGTACACTCCGGTGTTTGGCCTGCCACCGCGTCCTGAAGTCAGAGCGACCCCGCAGGAGTCTGGGCAGAGCTCAGGGGGTGGAGCCGTTGGCGCGGTGGAAGAGGAAGAAATTCCGGAGGACGCCATGCGCCAAATGGAGGGGACCGTGACGAAACTGCTTCGACAAGTGCAGGTATGTTGGTGCACGGGGAGCCGTTTTTCTTGCTGGCGCTGAATGTTTGTGTAACCTGACTGTCAGTGTATTGGGCAGAGCGTAGGCCGGGCCGCCGACCGTCGAAAGCGTGCCTTAGAGCGGCTTGAGGCCACGGCGGCAGAGAATATCCGTCTGCTCGGAGTAGTCGAGCAGCTGAGGGGCTCCGTACAAGGTCTGAACACCCAACTGGCGGCTCGCACGGTCGAGCAGGAGGAGGTGGCCGAGCATGTGAGGCAGCTGTTGCAGTAGAAGAAAGGTATGTGAAGTCCCTGATGTGAGGGAGGCGTAGTCCGCTTGACGGAGCTGTTATGGTGACGCATTTGTTTGTACGCAGATACGGAGGAACGCGCCGAGTAGGCGGAAAAGACGATAGCGGAGATGCGTCGGCAATTGGAGGAGCAGGCCGCTCGTCATGCGGCCGTCCAGCAGGATCTTGCAGGTATAGCCCGTCCCCCTTGGATTGGGCTGTCAGGAGGTATGAGTTTGTATCTCATATTGCTCGTGATATGCAGGCCGCCTTCGTGAGTCGGAGGAACAGGTACAGGGCTTGCGCGCGGATGCTCAGTGCGTTAGAGGCGAAGTGGCGGAAATTGTTGGCGGCATTGCTCCAGTGCTTAATGTGTTAGCCGAAGATGAGGCGGAAGCCATCACTCCGGAGACCCCGCTGGGCACTATTGCTGCTGCGAGCCGGGCGTCTTGGTTCCGTCTGCAGGAGTTCGTCAGGGAAGGTGCTGAGCATGTGGGTTCCCACGTGCTTGCTGTGGTGCGTTCCCACAGCCCCTCGATCAACCTTGAGCCTCTGCGGAAGGGACTGGCGCCGGGCACCAGCGTGGATGCGGCTGAAGAGCTCAGGCATGACTCCTTAGAGACGTCCAAGGCAATGGTGAAGAATATCCGCATAGTGCCTTGAACATTGTAATTTGCTCCTGTCAAGTCTTGCTCCGGAGGGCGGAAAAGCTTATTTTGGTGTGGCGTGCAACATGGTCACTTTTGCTACCCTGTGGCAATGGCCGCGTTATTATATGTAAACTCGTTTAGCTTTACTTCTTGATCGCGTCTTGTAGAGGTAGGAGTAATAGATCGCAAATGATGCCCGGAGAAGCACTTTAAACAAGATGGAACAGCACAATCTTTATTCAATCGACTTAATCGAAAAAATACAAGATAAGTACATGTAACTCTTAGCGCTAGGTGCTACGGGTAGAACTTCCGTAGGTGGTCAATGTGCCACGAATTCGGGACATCTACCGGGGGGTCGTCCAGGGTGCACAGCCGATATGAGGTTGGCCTTGTGACCGCCTTGATCATGAATGGCCCTTCCCAATGGGAGGCGAGCTTGTGGATGCCGGCGAGGTTTTGCTTTCGTCGTAGGACCAGGTCGCCGACCACAAAGAAACGTTCTTTGACGTTACGGTTGTAGTATCGGTGCATGGAGGCCAAGTACTTGGCCGTGCGCGCGCAAGTTTCGAGTCTCTTTTCTTCAATGGAGTCGACCTCTAGGGCACGGGTGTCGTTGGAGACGTCTTCGTCCTATTGGACGACACGTGGGGAACGGAAGGCGATTTCGTCGGGGAGGACCGCCTCGGACCCGAACACCATGAAGTAAGGAGAGACGCCAGTGTTGCGACTTGGCTGTGTGCGGAGTCCCCAGATTACGGCCGGGAGCTCTTTGAGCCAGCGGCCGGGACATTGTTCGTCTTCGTCATCCTTGTAGAGGTGTTTACGTAAGGCGTCGAGTATCATGCCGTTTGCTCGCTCGACCTGTCCGTTGGCCCGTGGGTGGGCCACGGAAACGTACTTCACTTTGATACATTTGCTGTCGCAGAAGTCGAAGAAGTCGCTTCCGGTGAATGTGGAGCCGAGGTCGGTGATGATGGAGTTTGGGACGCCAAATCGATGGATGACGTCGTTTAGCATATCGGCTGCCTTTTGGCGGTAGCCTTGACTAACGGCATGTACTCGATCCATTTGGAGAATTTATCGATGAGTACGTAAACGTATCGGAATCCACCGGAGCCTTCTTGAAAGGGCCGATCATATCGAGCCCCCAAGAAGAGAAGGGCCATGAGGCCGTGATTGTCGAAGTTGGTGAGCTGGAATGTGGGTTTGCTTGGCAAAGAATTGGCAGTTGACGCAGTGACGGACCAACTGCTCGGCGTCGGCGACGGCCGTTGGCCAGTAAAAACCCGCGCGATAAGCCTTGCCGACCAGCATTCTGGAGGCGGCGTGGTTGCCGCACTCGCCGGAGTGTATCTTGTCGAGGAGTTTTATGCCGTCGTCCTGCGTTATGCATTTTTGCAAGATTTCCTGCTTGGCATTTTTCTGCATGAGCTCGCCGTCCATGAGAATGTAATGCTTGCTGCGTCGTACTATGCGTTCGCGCAAGATGGGATCGTCAGGCACGTCTTCGTTGGTGATGTATCGGATGAAGTCCACACGCCAATCGGACTGGTCGGGCGTGGTCGGCGTGACGTCGGGCGACTGCTCTTGCGATGCCGACGCGTGCTCGGCCGTGGCATCTTCGTTATCGTCGATATTCATCAAAGCGACGTGGTCGGCTGTCACGTTGCATGTCGATTGAGGGCGTGGAGGGTTGAGGTCCGGCTTTGCCAGGAAAGGAATTTGTGCCTCTGAGGGCACCGACACAGATGGTTCGAGCAGGTCGTGAACGAACACACCGTGCGGGATGGCGGCTCTGGTGGAGCCGAGCTTTGACAATTTGTCAGCGGCGTCATTGTTGTCGCATATGACATGATGGAACTCAAGGCCATAGAATTTGTCCTCGAGCTGTCGAATTGCGGCGACATAGGCCTCCATTCGCTCGCTGTCGGTGTTCCACACCTTATTCACTTGGTTGACGACAAGGAGGGAATCACCGTATACCATTAGGCGCTTGATACTGAGCTCGACGGCGAGGTGCAATCCATGAAGCACGGCTTCGTACTCAGCGGCGTTGTTCGATGCCGGGAAGTGGATGCGAAGGACGTAGCTGAGCTCGTCTCCCGAGGGGGCGGTAAAATGCACTCCAGCGCCTGCGCCATCGATTTTGAGCAAACCATCAAAGTACATTTCCCAATACTTGTGATTGGACTCGTACCAAGGGGTGGTAAGGTCCGACCACTCAGCCAAAAAGTCGGCAAGGGCTTGTGACTTGATGGTGTTGCGGTTCTTGAATTTGATAGTGTACGCCATAAGCTCGAGCGCCCACTTGACGATTCGACCACTGGCGTCCTTGTTGTACAAGATGTCGCCTAGCGGGAAGCTAGTGACCACCGTGATCTGCCGAGATTGGAAATAATGTAGAAGTTTTCGCTTGGTAATCAAAATTGCGTATAGCAATTTTTCGATGTGGTGGTAGCGGTGTTTGGAATCGTTGAGCACTTCGCTAACGTAATAAACCGGGCGCTGGACCGGGTAAACGTGACCAGCTTCCGCTCGCTCGACCACCAGTACCGTGCTGACTACTCGGTCGGTGGCCGCGATGTAGAGGAGCATTTCTTCACCATCATTGGGCGCCGTAAGCACCGGAGGATTGGTTAGGTAAGCTTTTAGTTCCATGAAGGCGGTGTCTTCCTCGCCGACCACTCGAATTTTTCTTTTGCTTTTAGCAATCGAAAGAAAGGCAGTCCTTTTTGCCCTAGTCGTGATATGAAACGACTTAGGGCCGCCATGCACCCTGTTAGCTTTTGGATGTCTTTGACGCATTGAGGGGGCTGCATGTTGAGGACGGCTTGTATTTTTTCGGGGTTAGGGCGTATGCAGTCTTGGCTCACGACGTTGCCAAGCAGTATGCCAGAGGGTACCCCGAAGATGCATTTGGTGGGGTTTAGTTTCCACTGGTATACATTTAGGGCGTCGAACGTTCGCTGGAGGTCGTCAACTAGGGAGTCGGACTGTGCGGTTTTTACCACCACATCGTCCACGTACGCCTCGACCAGTCGATCTCTGATCTCATCTTTCAGGCAACTCTGGATTGCTCTTTGGTACGTGGCGCCAGCGTTTTTGAGGCCGAAAGACATTGTTTTGTAGCAGTAGGCACCAAAGGGGGTGATGAAGGAGGTTTTCTCCTGGTCGGCGATAGCTAGGGAAATTTGGTGGTAGCCGGAGTAGCAGTCCAAGAAAGAAAGAAGCTCGCAGCCCGCAGTGGAGTCGACGACTTGGTCGATGCGAGGTAACGTGAAGGGGTCCTTAGGGCAGCATCTGTTGAGAGCGGTGTAATCAACGCACATTCTCCATTCATTATTCTTCTTGCGTACAAGGACCGGATTGGCAAGCCAATCAGGATGATACACTTCTTTTATAAAGCCTGTGGCTAATAGCTTTGCTACTTCTATCCTAATCACCTCCCTCTTGTCGTTCGCGAACCGTCGGAGCTTTTGCTTCACCGGCTTAGCGGTTTTGGAGACATTCAGGAAGTGCTCGGCCCGTTCCCTGGGAACACCCGGCATGTCTGCTGGTTTCCATGCAAACATGCTGATGTGATCCCGAAGGAACTGGACGAGCGCGCTTTCCTATTTGCTGGAGAGGTTGGCCCCGATCAGGGCGGTTCTTGTCTTGTCTCCTGGGATGAGCTCGATCTCTTTGTACTCTCGGTTCTTCTTGGAGGAACGTTTGGCCTCCTTAAGAGGTATCTCGAGGTCGGCCGGAGGGATGGTCTTGGCCTCCACCACCATATCAGCCATGCGGGCTCGGAGGTCGGCGAGGTCGGCGGCGGCGAAGGAAGCTGACTCGCAGTGGCACGCCATGAGGACGTTGCTGCGAAGGGAAAGGATGCCCTTCTCTGTGGGCATCTTGAGCACCATGTAGCTGTAATGCGGGACCGCCATAAACTTGGCGATGCCAGGTCGGCCAAGGATTGCGTGGTAGACACCTTCGAAGTCAGCGACGATAAAGTTAAGGTACTGGGAGCGAAAATGCTGCTTTGTACCAAACTGGACTCGGAGGGTGACTTGGCCAAGGGGCATGGAAGGCTTTCCCGGCATCACCCCCGAATGGTGAGTCGTAGGGTTCCGGTCTTGTCTTCGGGCCGAGCTCTTTGTAGGTCTCAAAAACAAGTATATTTAAAGCGCTGCCGCCGTCGACCAACACCTTCTCAAAGCGGAGGTGCTTGATGACGGGGTCCAGAACAAGGGGGAAGCGACCGGAGTCCTCCCCTCGTGCCCACATGTCTGCTCGGCTGAAAGAGATTGGCTGTTCCGACCAGGAGGGTGCCTTGACGTCGGCGACACGTTCCTGGTCGGCGCTGCTGAAGGCGATTATCGACCGTCGGAGCAGCTTTTTGTCCCTTTGGGATTCCGTGGCGACCTTGCCGCCAAAGATGACAGCGACGTTCCTTTCGGGTTCTTCGAACTCGCGGCGACCGTCATCATCTGAAGTGTTGTCGTCTCGTTCCTTCTTGACCTCCTTGTCGGCGTTGCGCTGGTCCTTCCGATTCTTGTTGCCACCCCGCGGTCGCCGCGTGTCAGCCTTCTTGAAAATGTTTGCAAAGCCCCAACATTGACCCATTGTGTGGCCTTTGTTTGGGTGCCTTGGGCAATCTTGGCTGAGGACCCTGTCGTAGCCATCGTCGTATGGCTTATCTTGGTTGTTGATGCTGTGGACGCGGTTTCCGCGGTAGCGCTGGCCATCGTCGCGTCGGTTTCATTTGCGTCCGTGCCTGTCGTCCTCGCGGCTGCGGCTACGTTGCTCGCGGCGGCGGGAATCGCGCCGGTCGTCCTTATGGCTGCGGTTGCGCCGCTCGAAGTGCCGAGAATCGCGTCTGTCATCGCGGTTTCCGCGGTCCCGCGCGCGGTGATCGCGATCGCGGTCGTCGTCATCATCACGGCGGGGTGGTCGGCGTGATGAACCGGCCTCTTTGCTGGATCGCAAGGCGTCGTCGACACGTGTCCATTCGCCGGCGATCTTCAGGGCTTCGCCCATTGTCTTCGGCTGAGTTCGGAGGAGCTCGATCTTGCACTTCTCGTTGCGGGGTTGGGTGAGCCCTTTGATGAAGAGCTCGACGGCTTCTTGCTGTGTGATGTCCGTTACCGTCGTCCACATGTCATTGAAGCGGCGTATGTACTCGCGTAGAGGTTCGTTGGGGTAGTCGTGGATCTGGGCCAAGGCGTACTTGGAGCCAGGCTGATGACACGTAGCCTTGAAGTGCTCGGATAGCATCTGGCGAAGCTGAGGCCAGCTATGAATCGAGCCCTCGCGTTGGCACATGAGCCAGTTGGTTGGAGAAGGGCCCAGGACTACTGGTAAGTAGTTTGCCATCACACTTTCGTCGCCTCCTGCTGCTCGGATTGCAGTCTCATACAGGAAGAGCCACTGGTCGGGGTTCTTGCGACCATCGTAAGGCTGCACCTCGCCGGCCTTGAAGTTCCGTGGCCAACGCACCTCCCTGAGCCGGTCGGAATATGGCTTGGGGCCGGGGATCTCGAAACGGCCCCCATCGTGGCGCCGATCATGGTCGTCATAGCGATCCCTGTATCGATGCTGGTTGGCGTCATCATCGCGGAAAGCTCGACGGCCACGCCGCTCTCGGTGTCGTCGTGGTGAGTCGTCGCGGCGGCGCCTATCCGGCGATCGTCGGCGGTGGTCGCGGTTTATGGATCGTATGTCATGGCTGGATGAGTCGGAACTGGAGTTGCTGGAGCAATTTGAAGAGTGCACCGGTATGTTGCTTGAGTCTTGGTTTGCGGATCTGTCCCCTAACTCTGGGTGGCGGCTGTGTGGGGCGGATGCTGCCGGAACTTCTGGAGGTACCTCGGCCCGGCGCATGAGATTTACCTGCCCTTCAGCTGCCATCAGGTGGTCGATGATTTCTTGGACCGCTGGGGTGTGAGGCATTGCCTCCAACTTACTCTTCGCCACCGTGATATTGGCTGTCGGAGTTTTGTGAACCCGACGCTGTCCGACCAGATCAAATTCGTCAGCCAAGTTGCGGTTGATATGACGAGCCTGATCGGCCCGTCATTGTTCTTCGTCTCGTTCGCGATCGCGCCGAACAGCACGATGCGCATTGCGTGCGATGCGGTCGCGGCGTTGATCAGGGGTTTCGTTGTCGATGGAGGGCTCGTCATTGCTGACCATGAATACGGTGTTGCCAAAGCCTGGCGGGCGCTCTAGGTTATCCTCTTCTCTGCTTGGCTCGGCAACCGACTGGTGAATCTCCTTATCTCGAGTGTCGTTATTAGCGATCTTATCAACATCCATCGCCATTGGCGATACTTGCGTCGTCATGGAACTCGGCGCCTCGGTGGGAGCGGGAGGCGCGTAGCCGATTGCGTCTAGGAGTTGACCTGGAGATCCTGCCTCAAGGGCTGCCTTTACGGCGGAGGGGAGCGATGGGGTGCTGGATTCCTCCATGTCCGTTGGCTGTGCTGCGGCGTCAGGCATCTCACCTGAGGTGATCATATTGACAAATTGGGGCGAGGTCGGTGGGTGACTGGTCCGACCAGCACGCTGAGGGACCAATGGAGGGAAGAGCTCTTCGTAGGACGCGGCGGCGTTCTTGAGCCCAAACATAAAAGGGCTACCTGATTTCTCTGATCTGTCGTCCAGCGTAGGGTCCGGCGGGCGGTTGAGCGTTGGCCTCGGGCGATCTGATCTGAATAGATTTGGATCTGACCGGGAACCCTGAGTGTTACAGCGCCTTCGCCGCTGTACGGGAATAAACCTGTCATCGACCCGGAGGTCGGTAAGCTGCTTAAGCGCGGATTCCGCGAGGGCGAGAGTTTCCGCCAATCCTTCTCCATGGCGATCAATCATCTTGATCAGATCTGAGTTATCGATCCGGCGTCTCTGATAGCGCGGGATCGATGGTCGTACCATCGGCCTTAGCAGCCTTTCTGTGAGGTCGGAGCCTCGGCCTTGCGGTGGAGCTGCGCCCTGAGCGTCGAGTGCCTTGGATTATATCCAAACAACTAAAAATCTGGCAGATCCCTTTACAAAGGGGCTATCACGGAATGTGATAGAAAATGCATCGAGGGAGTTGGGTATGAGACCCGTGCAAAGTTACCATAGTGGTAACCCAGCTTATGTGATCGGAGATCCCGTGAAGTAGTGTCTGGGAAAAACAAGCTGTGGGGAACTTGAGGAGAGTTTAAACTTTTACTACCCTCTCCGAGAAGATGTAAAACTCTCATAACTGCTAGGCAGGTTGGTAATTGCCTTAATGTGTTCTGTGAGTCTTAAGTGGCAGAGGTACTGTCCGGCAGAGTATCCTTGAAAGAACACACCTATATGAGCTTGACTGTTGGTCGCAGTCCGTGAGGTATGGGTATCCTCTAATAAGCTCATGAAAGACCATGGAGTACGACTCATATGCTCCACCCAAGGGGCAACCTACAGGCAACATAGTACTGGTTTGATCTCCAGTGAAACTTGTCCGCAGAAAACTTGCAATTCAAGGCATAGTCCATTGTTCAAGTTGTGGATAAGCATAGCTTGAGGCTCTAGGTGGATGTTCAACTTAACAGTCTCCACCGAAAGACTAGTATATCAAACAGTTCTAGGAACAGGCAAATCTCTAGTTGGGCCTTTAAGATCTGGTGGGGGATTTTTGGAGTTCATAAAGATCTCAAAGGCCCAAAGCATGTGAGAAAGTCAATTTGGATTCTACTAATCTCATGAAGAGAAAGTCTCATTGGATTTGACTAATCTCATGAGTATGGAATCAATGTGGATTTGCTAATCACATGAGCCATGAAAGATGTAGATAACTCATGATGTTAGTAGAAACATCTACATGCTTGATAAGGAGAAATTAAAATTGATCTTGATAATGAGTTGTAAATACATGAATCTTAGCTAATGTCTAGATGAGTATGAGTTGTCTAGATAAGTATGAGTTGCACTCTAGATCCTTCTCATATGACGATTCGTAAGTCTATAAATAGACCTGTATGGGTCATTGGGATGAAATAAGTAATGCCATACAATCAATAGTGAGAACACAAGTGTTTGCCGGTTCTCTAGTTCTGAGTTGCCACAAGTAGTTTGCCCCATCCCTGCGACGACGTGCATCGTTGGTAGGGAGAGCAGGTCTCCGAAATCCTCGTCCTTGAGATCCTGCACGGGAGAGGGCGAATAAGGTTTTTGGGAAGCGTTTAACGCGACTGCTCATTTGGCTTCTTCATCGACTTCGGCAAGGACTTCGACAACATCTTCATTGAGTTCTTAAGAAACGGTGATCGTGAAGACGTCTTCGTCAACTGTTGGCTTCTCCGAGAGAGATCAGTAAGTTTGTTCTTACTATTTGAACATGTGGTTCATAGTCATCATTTATGTAGTTATTGTCATGATATATTCTGGAATTAAGTTAAATCAAAAAGTGCCTAAACTTCCAACACCAAGATGACTTCGTACTGCGGTGACTCGGCCGGATCAAATGTGATGTAGGCACCAGCGTAGCGCTGGCGTTGTGCGTAGTCCGCCTCGTCCTCCCACCAGCGGGGAAGCACCGCCCACCGGCGCGTCGCCGGGTTGCACACGCAGAGCTTGCTGAGCTGATCATATGTCTCGCCGCAGAAGAGGAGGCCGTTGCAGGGGTCAAAAACCGAGACCGACCTATCGTCGTCGGTGGGCATGAAGCTGAGCGTGCCGTCTACCCTGGGGATTGTCGACGGCGAGCAGGGAGGGCGAAGTGGTGGGGATGGTCGTGGCCTTGGTAGTTGATGAAGACTCCTCGCACGGTGCGCGGTAGGCGGTGAGGGAGCAGAAGGGCGCGGGCGTCGACGACGTCGCGCCATGCCTTGCAGACGCACCGGACCACGGCCCGGTTCCGCAGCGACAGGCCACGGAAGACGCCGGCGAGGGCGTCGTCCGGCAGCGCCGCGACTTGCGTTGCCATCTGCACCTAGACTAGATGGGATCGATAGGGCATAGGGATCGGATCGATAGGTTTCGTGCGTGAGAGGGACGACGGCGCTGCTTTCTCATCAGACGGGCAGCGGCGCGCGTTTATATATGGCATGGTAATCGAGCCGACGAAGGTGCAGGTGCTAATTGGAGCCGGGCCTGATCGGAGCGAAAACTGTTGGGCCAGCTGTGGCCCGGTCAGGTTGGAGTATTTTCTGTAACACAGGGCCTGCTTTCATCTCTACGGATTGAACACGATTCCGACGTAACACAATAGTTCAACGCCAGAGGTAAGAAGAACGAAAACATAGAGAAAAAGCAAATGTTTGCTACCAGAACAAAATGTGCTTGTGTGAGGGCGTTATTGTGTGTTCTATATGCTTATGACCACGTGGGTAGTTGGGAGCGTGCCTAGCTAGAGGTTTACATTTTCTTCTCTTTTTTATTTTTTATTTTTTTGACAGTTAGATGTTGAGAACTTTCGACTCTCATTGTCGCAGCCTCGGTAATGCATGGATGGGAAAGTGCAACTTCCACGTGTCATGCCAGTGAATACTGGATTTCACAGTCAGTTTTATTTTCCTACTATTCTAAATCTAAAATAAACCATACAAGGCAAGACTACACTTACGTACAGTTTGGAGATTCTTATCGATGCAGCAAACATTTGAAATGAAAAATACTGCTCACTACTGGAAAGCTGAAATTCCCGACGGTGCCATTACCGTCAGGGAAATACAAAACCGTCGGGTAACGTGCAAATTAATTTCCCTGACGGTGCACCGTCGGGAATAACCGTCGAGAGCTGGCTCGTCGGGGTAAGTGCTATTTCCCTGACGGGCCACCGCGAGAAATGTAAATTTTATTCTTTGACGGTTAAAACCCGTCGGGAAATAGGTAACCCGTCGTGGTAAACGGTTTAACCGTGACGGCTGCAACCGTCGAAAAATTGAGTTACCGACAAGGAAATGGTTTTTCTTGACGGTGCAACACCGACAGGCTATAGGAGACTTTACCCTGACGGTCAAAAACTTTTACCTTGACGGTTGATTTACCGTCAAAAAAATATGTTTTTCCCTGTCGGTGGACATTAACCTGTCGTTTTAAGACCGTCAGGGTAATCCTTTTCCTTGACAGTGTTCAACCGCCAGGAAAAATCCACCGACAGAGAAAATGCAATGATGGTATTTCACATATAATTTAAAACTGATATATTTAATATAATATACACAAAATAATGGAGACATGTACCAAGATGAATACAATACACCATCATATATATATTAGTCTAGCATAAATCCATTACATACATAGATGTCTTTTTTGCATCAACATTGAGATGTCCAAATATTTAGCACCTACCCAAAATAACTTCTCTAAACATTTGGCATCAACTCCTTCCACCACCACTACTGGCTAAAGGTTAGTACTAGTTCAACAACCACACAACTAGTACTGACCCAAGTGTATGCAGAGGCAAACACTCCAAAAGAGTACACTCTAGATGTTAGTACTAACTCAACATCCACACCACTAAGAACTAGCTGAAGGTTACTATCAACCTAAGTGTATGCAGAGGCAAACACATCAAAAGAACATGCTACAGAGCCATTCAGTCTTCACTGAGACCAGCACCTGCACCAGCACGTGTGGCTTCATTATGATCATTCATGGTCTGCAATGCAACTCTACTTCCACCAAGGATTTCCTCATTTGCTCGAACATCATCATTAGTCGATTCGGAACCCACATGAGATGATCCAGTCCCTGGCTGCATGTGAATAAGTTCAAGAATATTAGTCAACCAGGATGCATGTGTTCCAATAAGAATATGGCATGTCGATGTACAAAATATATATGTTATATATATTTGAATTAGCTGACTCTTGTATGGATGTAGACATGTTTATAGCTTACTAATTATGAATCAGTTCTGCATATAACATACTAATTCTTCCAAGTTCTTCAAAACCAAAACAGTGAATGAAATTGGAATCTCAGTGTAACATGATTATGTGATTTTGTGCAACTAAAGTCCATAGCTACAAAAGAATCAACATGAGGCTACTTCCTCATTGGTGCACTGGGTACTGCCATGGTGAATACCATAAAGCTCTAGTTAGGCTAACTGAAACATAGGACCCAAATGCCTAAATTGTATGGCATACAATGGACAGTAAAATTGCCTTCAGTTTATTATTTTCCACCAATGGTTTATAGCTAATAGAATATTTTTATGTACTCACATTTGGTTGTGTTGCTGATAGAATGCATAGCGCTTCCTCTGGAACTTCCTCGACCACACGCCGATAAAGGTGCTGCATACAAACACGTACCACTTATTAATGTGAACAAATGCTTTTTTTGACAACTAATGTGAACAAATGTTTTTCAAAACAACAAATCTTAGATGAATATTTGCACATACCACCATCATGCCTATTGCCACTTTGCCTAAATGGTCCTTCTCCTGTTGTAGCCTTGTGTTTTCACGTCGAAGATGTGCAACTTCACGCGCTGTGCTTTGGTTAGAAGCTGAATTCGATGGACGGCTATTGTTTTCCTTTGCGGCTGCCCTGATATCAGCTGCCCTAACAGCTCCATTTCCAATGGCAAATCGTCCATGGGGCGTGCCACGTGTGAGGTCATACAAGACCTTGCCATTCAATTCTTGCTCATACACTTGCTGGCTTTCCTCTTCCATATCCCCTTCGCCTTCGCCTTCCATGTGCCCATGCTCTCCATCTACTTCATCTGGATGTGCAACCATCCTAGCAGCTGAAATATAGTCGTCCTAGAAACAATTTTCATACAAAAAGTAGTCACTTGCACCATAAAGAAGAATCTGAAAAGTAAATGGTTTCCATATAGCAAAGTAGAGTGTGCTTACAATCAGCTTTTGTGCTTTCTGACTACGAACTGGACCACTGCTACCAGTGCTGTCCACAGTTTTGAAACCAGAATGTTGCACAACAAATGTGTTCATAAATGTTGCCTTTGCTGGACCAAATTTCTTTGCCTATAAGATAGAATATGTTTTCAATATAAACATCAATAAAGAAGACTAAAATAGATGACTACTAAGAAGACACTCATTAGCAAAAGGGTATCATACCAGAACTTGTCGTGTCTCCGTAAATGGCCTAGAACCTCCACGGTTTTGAGCAATATCTTGTGATTTGAAGCGGCTTTCCTGTGCTTTCTCTCGTCTTAACTTGAACTCATCAGTGCACCAATAAGCACACAGCCTAGGCCACACCTCATCAGAACACCACTTCAGCCTACCATTTAAGTATTGTTCATACTGCAGCTGTATCGGGCGAGCATGTGCATCATTAATTGTTTCTTTTGTAATGGGATCCCTGTAGTACTCCTTCACACAATCCACACGGGCTTGATACATCATGTCCCCAACTCTTTTGCTCAGATATTTTTGAAGAACACGATTAGCCTCTTCTTGGAGATCCGTATTGACTTCAAACAAGCGCTGCATGTGTACAAGACAAGCTAGATCAGCAAAAGCAATCTATGCAAGTTATAGTCCTAACTTGAAAAAGAATGTGTTATTTACCCAAAATTTAGAAAACACACGATCTGCACTTGACACTCCCGTTTGATTCGCAGGATCCAGAAAAAAATAATCTGCCCATTCCTGTGCTGCACGCTTCCTAATGAGTGCCCCATTCTCATCTCTGTCCTCAATCAACACAGAAGGGTATTCTCTCTTAAGAATGACTCCAACTTGAGATGTGTATTTGTACGGGGGATGCTTGTTCTTATAGTCAACATAGCTAAACTGCCTGCAGTCACACATACTTGTTTTATTGAGGTGTTCAGATATTTATAATAATAATGAATCATCAATTAGTAATGTACTCACTCGTCACCACTTGGTTCAAGAAGCACCTTGGTACCAAGCTTAGGTAGTGCTAATTCTGTCACGCGCCCTGGCCTCCTTCCTCTTTTTTTAGGTGGCTCTTCTTGGGCAGGAGCAGCACTTATGGCCCTTTGGGTGGCATCACTAGCAGAGGCTGTAGCAGCACCATGAGATGCACTGCCATGGGAGTCACGATTTCTAGTACCACGATTGGCTCGAACATGACGAATGGCACGAGTCATCTGCACAAAAAGTAGAGTTAATTAGCCTAGGAATTAAATAGTCAGGACAAAAGTAGAGGGGATAACCAGCAAATAAATTTACTAGGACTAGCAATGAATAACCAGCAAGTAAAAAACTCAAATAAATTTAGAAGGTGAACAACAAGCTAAAATTTAATAGTCCACACAAGTAATAATAGTAGATTGAATAGTTCTGCAGTAGTTCTGCAGACAACCAACTGCATTACATCACATTAATTTTACTAGGACTATATATTGGAACAAGGTTTTCCAAATTGCAGTTTATGACTAGCTCATCATAAACCTTAGTGTTCTTACGAAATGCATTTTCTTCTTCTCTAAATTCATGACCAATAGGCAGGAACTTCCAGTGGCAATCAAACCAGCAAGCTTTATGACCATTACGTAGTGTAAAACCTTTGCACTCAAGTCCATATGGGCATGACAATCTACCATGTGTGCTCCATCCAGCAAAGTCACCATATGCCATGAAGTCATGTACGACCAAAGGTAGGCCGCCCTTAATGTAAATTCTTTCTTTACCGAAGCATCACAAGACTTAACCCCTACCCATAGGTCCTAAAGTTCATCAACTAAGGGCTGCATTAGATTGTTCAACTTTTTACCAGGGTGCTTAGGACCAGGAATAACAAGGGAGAGGAAAATATACTCATGTCTTAAGAGTGTGCCAGGAGGCAAGTTTAGTGGGGTCACAAAGACTGGCCAACATGAATAAGGAGCAGCATTTTGATCAAATGGTGTGAAACCATCGGTTACTACAGCTAGTCGCACATTTCTTCTATCTTCTTTAAACTCAGGGTAGTCTTCATCAAATTTCTGCCAAGCTTCTCCATCACAAGGGTGCACCATTTTACCATTCGTTGAGGGACTAGGTGCATACATTAGTTTGGCTGTATCAGCATGTAGAAACAACCTTTGCAGCCTATCCTTGATGGGAAGATAACGCAAAACTTTGCGTGGAATTTTCTTCACACCATTCTCATACCGATTTTCTTTACAAAAATCACATTTCTCTTTATTCACGTTATCTTTGTAGAAAAGCATGCAATTGTTGTAGCAAACATCAATTTTCACATATGGCATGCCAAGACCCTCTAATAGTTTCTTTGATTGGTAGAAGTCACTAGGTAGATTAGAATCCGGAGGAAGAAGTTCATGGACAATATCTAAGATGTCATCATATTCTGCAACAGACATGTTGTATCGTGACTTTGCAGCAAGCAATCGAGCAACCCCAGACATGCATGAGTGACTAGTTTTCTCATGCACCAACTCATCTGCACTAGCTACCATCCTATAGAAAGCTTTAGCATATGGTGTTGGATCATCTACTGCAGGTGGATGGGGCCCAGCTAGATCAACTAGCATTTCATCCATATGGTCGGTCTCATCAAAACCCTCTCTATTTGCCGCATTGTCAAATTCAGCATGACTAACAGTCTCCTCTCCATGTTCTGTCCATGTTTCATAGCCTTCCTTAAAACCATTGTAGCACAAGTGCATTTCTACAGTTTGTCTTGGGTATCTAAAATAGTTCCGGCACTTGGCACAAGGACACTTAATGGTACCATTTTTAGCTACACCCGGAAATGTAAATGCATGATTCAAGAATTCAGTGCTTTCCTTATTCCATTCGTTAGAAAAATTACCACGCTGCCAACCACTATACATCCATGAACGGTTTGACATGTTAATAAGCTCTGTATTGAAAGATTATTATATTAGATGCCTATGTAGTATTCTTTTATATAACAAAACAAACACATAATAAAATGTACACTGCATGAAAACCAAGCATACACTGTTTTAGATCCGAAGCAATGGCGGCGTCCAATCCGTATCGGGGCGGCGCTTGGAAAGGAGGAGCCACAGAGGAGCCATGGCGCGTATGCAGACGTCGGCGTGGGGAGGCTGGGGGCGGCGGCCTTGGGGGAAGATGGGGATGGCGGCGTGGGGGAGGATGGGAGCGGCGACCTTGGGGAAGATGTGGGCGGCGGCGTGGGGGAGGATGGGAGCGGCGGCTTGGGAGCGCTCGGACTGCAGGAGTCGTCCGTCGGAGTCTCCTCGAGGGCGGCGGCTGGGACTAGGACCGTGCGGTGGGATGTGTGGATAGACGATAGGGTTTGCCTTTCTGTTCTCTTTTTTTTTTATTTATTTTTTCCCTCTTCTACAGCATGCGGCAGCTGAAGGGCTTCCTAAAAATAAACTAAAGCCCGAATAGGCCAGCGGGAACTTTTTGGCGGGCTTTTAGCCCGCCTCTCAATCTTTGGAGGGATGGTGGAAATTTTTGGCCGGTTTTCGCGCCTTTGTATAATTCCCTGTCGGTAATTTCAATAACCGTCAAGGTATATATTAACACCGACAGGGCAATTAATTACCTTGACGGTTTGGTACACCGACAGGTTAATATGATTTACCCTGACGGTTATATATTTTCCCTGGGTGTTTTATCAAAACCGTCAAGTTAATTGCAATTACCCTGACGGTTTTCCCAATAACCATAAAAAAAATTTGGCACCGTCAAGGTATTGCGAGTTTCCAGTAGTGGCTAGAAGACAGTAAGCAAAATGAACTTTTGATATGTACTGATAGGCATAAAATATATGGTGCATAGTTTTACAGTCAAGATAATTGACCCAATAAAAAGAAAGTAAAGCATCAGCAAACTGTTAACTATAATTGCTCGTTTGTTGAATTGCCTTCCTTGTACTAAAACTATATTAATGTTTAGATAAGCTCTGACCACCAGTTTGATCTCCATGAAGCAGGTCTCCAATCATGCACGGAGTGTAAAGGAATGACTTATGTATTTGCTCCCCAAAGCTATAATAGCAATATTTTGGGCACGAGCTGCCTAGATGTTGAATTTTGGTACTATTCAAATGGTAGGCAACAACCTGAAACCATCGAACCATAAAGACAACTTCCTTATTGGGATGGAATCCAATAATGTCAAGATGTTGGTCAAAGTATTGTTGGCTTTCAGTGTTAATTTCAGTGTTACTAGTAAAAGTATCATCATTGTCAGAGTCCCACTCATAGCCTTCCGATAGAGATTCAATATCGTGGTCAGTGTCATGGCTTTCAAAATTATCTTCTTCTGATAGAGATTCAATGTCATGGTCCACATCCTGGCTTCCAATATTTTCTTCTTCTGATTGGGATTCAACATCATGGTCAGTATCCTGATTTACAGCATTTTCTTCTTCTGATAGAGATTCATCCTCATCGTCAGTATCTTGGCTTCCAATATTTTCTTCTTCTGATAGAGATTCACCATCATCCTTAGTATCTTTGATTTCAATATTGTTTTCTGTAGTCCAAGAGCCATTGTGTTGCCTACCACCTGAATCATAAGCGGTTGATGCTAAATGTACAGCATAGTGCCCAACAAAAATCTCATACTTCAGAGCCCACTCCATATGACCACAAGATTTATTGAGGATCCATATCTTCAATTGATTATCATGGACTATTCCAAAACATATAGTATTCTGCAATTTCCCCAAATATGGTTTTCTGTACTCATTAACATTCGTTGGTGCTTCAATTATTTGATACGTACTTTTTGACATTGAGAGCCTACATAGAAAGGTAAAATTGCTATGTTACTATGCTATGTATATTTGCTTGATGTATAGTTATTATGTCCATGCACGACTAAGCAGTAGCTACATAATTAATATATTTAATTATAGGAATGCATGTGATGAACATATATGTATTTTGGTAAAATAGTATATATTGCCTCTAAATTTATGACTATGATGGAAACTTATGAAAGAGAAGAAAAAGGACATGAGCATGGTCTAATTCACATATATATAGATGAAAAGGAAAATTGGTTTCTATTTTTGGAATTCAGAAACTAGAATGGTACATCGGGTCAAATAGTTAATTATAGGAGTAGAAAATAACTTCTGTATTATTATTATTGACCCGTCTAATAATTGTCAAGATATACCAAGCTTCCTATATATTGTACCAACAACAAATTAAATAGTACGCAAATAATAAAGAAAAAACAAAAAACCACTTACACTCTAGATATATTACTATAATTTTTAAATATATTTGCAAAAATTGTACTTTCTGCCAGCATTTATTTAGATACATAGAAAAACTCATGTAAACAACATATAATTTGGAATGGAAGCAAAAGAAAACATTAATATTTCAAAACCAAACACAATAACAGTACATTATATTGTCGGTACTTATTAAACTATCTTATTTGTAGTCATGTCTAAAGGGGAAAAATCGATGCATACCTTGTGACAAAAGAACCACGACGACAATGCATATAGAGTGATCCATGATGGTAGACGGCGTATCGCCAGTGCTTGTAAGGGAACTCTAGATCTGATTGGTTCTTCTCGACCGACCCTGCTCGCATTCCTTCCCGCACAAAAATCTTGTCTTCCCATTGACCAATGCTTGATGAAAACACGCGCAGCATCCATGGCGCCGGCGGCCATTCCATGTAGCGACGTGGGTTGTTGATATGGTTCTGCTTCTCAAACTCCCATTGGGTGACTGTCGTGCCATCGTCTGGTAATGAGAAGAACCAGTCCAAGCAAAAGGAAGCGTCTTTCTCTTTCTCCCGTAGTAACGCACGCCGCCGCACCTCCTCCTCCACTGTCCAGCGGTGGTCCTCGGGCGACGAAGGCGCGTCCGGCATGTATGGAACCAAGATAACCTGGTAGTATGGTGACTCGGCGGGATCAAACACGATGTATGCACTAGCGTAATTGTGGCCATCTGTGCCCCGGGGAAGCACCGTCCACCGACGTGTCGCCGGGTTGCATACATAGAGCTCCCTGCGACACTTAGTTTCGCAGAGGAGGAGGCCGTTGCAGTTGTAACAACCCGGAAAATTCCAACAACCAAAATTCCCAACTACAAAATTTTTTTTCTAAACAAACCAATGTCTGGTGCTTGTCATGTAGTAAACCCTGCCTAGTCGCACATTTAGCACCCATAATAGTTGCTAAGCCCCGCGTTATATTATCATCACATGTGTCTTTATATCTTCTGAAGCCACATGTGAATAGGATCCAAGTAAACCTATGCCCTGACTAGTGGCATCTATAGCCATGATATGCCTTAGTAGTAGATCCTGGATCATGATCCTAAGCCCCCCATGGAATCCTACTAGGATCAATGAGACCAAGGAGTTACATGCACACATATGCTATACACGGAACCTTTCACATTTCATCTATTTTTGTACCACACCCCTAGGGTACAAACACTAGTGGAACCCATGCTAGGACCTTATCTTAATTATGCATCATACCATTATGTTGTATATGAGACATTTATGTTTAAATCACGCTAGCACTATTAATGTGATATGCAACATGTTTGATTTGGATCTTATTGGATTTTCTCTTGTATTGGTTAACAAATCAACAACATATTTATTTATAAATAAATAAATAAGTATACATAGTAGTATGGGGAATAATACCCCAACATGCCCTATGACCATATATGACCACCATGGATTACTACACAAATAATACAAGGCTTTACACATATATAACTACTCACCCATAGGGCCATAACATAAAAACAGAAATAGAAAAGAGAGAAGAAAAAGGAAAACAATGGACAAAGCCAATCTGGCCCAAGACCTTGAGCCCGGCCCGCTGACCTCTCCCTCCCTCCTCTCTTTCCTTCCGGCCGAGCGGCCCATAACTCAAGTCGGCCTGCTCCTCTTTCCTTTCTTGTTTCCAGACGAATCGGCCGAGCGGCCCATCTTTCCATCCGGCCCATCAACCGGCCCGCTCCATCAACCGAACGGGAGCAGCACATGTGCTCTTGCTCCCTCTTCCTGTGACACCGACGCCCGGGCCCCATTTGTCATAAGCTTTACCTGCTCCCTCCCCTGCTTTTTGACCGGGAGGCCAGGGCCGCGTACGCGCCACGCTGCCGCCTCGGCCGCCCGATCCGGGCTCGCTGTGCATCGACGCCCGCCAACCGCGCCACCTGGACGACCAGCACCCGACAGCTCCTGCCACAACATGCCCACGGCGTGAGCTTTACCTCCTCGCGCGCCAATTGCCGCGGCAGAGCACGTGATGTGCCGTGCGCTCAATTTCCCCCTCTTTTTTGGCCGCGAAGGCAAATTGCCACGCCTCGCTGACGAGTGGAGCCCACGGGATCCTGAAAGCGACCCGCCAAGCCCTCTGGAGCCGCCTGATCTCGCCGAAGCCATGACCACCGTATACGGCTGCTCAAGCCCCCGCCGCCGCCTATATATGCAGTGCCCAGCGCCTCTAGGGTTCCCACCCATCCGCCGCCGCTTGCGGCCATCACCATCCACCGCCAATTTGGAGAAGAAGGGGGAGGAGTAAAGGAGAAGAAGGAGGCGGGGGCGGAGAAGAAGAAGTTGCCGCCGCCGGACTTCAAAAAGAAACCATCGCCGGAGCTACGCGCCGCCGGGGAGAGCTCGCTGGAGAGAAGGAGGAGGATCGGCCGGACTTGAACCGCGAGCACTGCTTCGACTACCTCACCTACGTGCGTCACTCCGCCACGCCAAAGTCCCTACTCGCCTACACGACACGGTGAGCTTCACACCATCGCCGCCCTTCCTTTTCCCCTGCCCTGCTGAACATGGCCATGGCGCCCTAGCGCGCGAAGGCCGAGCCGCTTCCGGCTCTCGGACACGACGCATTTGCATGCACAGACCGTCCTAGCCACCTGGTTCCACGGCGCTGGAGGAGCGCCGGCCATGATGTCCACCATGAACCCGCCATGGCCATGCCAGCCATGGCGAGGTGCAGTTCCACGTTGCCGGAACCCATGGACGCTAAAAACCGCAGATCTGACCCCGCCTCGTCGCCGTGAGTGCCGTGCGCACCTTAGTTGAGGAAGATGAGCCCCGGACACACCCCATGCCATAACCTTGCCATCCGGCTTCGCGCTCTGTGCCGCCACCGTGCGCTGCCGTGTCGCGCTCGCCCCATCTCGCTCCGGCCGTCTCGCTTCGCATGCATGCGCCGTTGAGCTTCGCCTTGGTCCACCGCATCGAGCCACCTAGAAGACGAGACCGGAAGGACCCTTCTTGATGACCTCACCTTGCGCCGCCACCTCGCCGGTGTCCGCCGTGGGCTTGTCTTCCGCGCGGACGCCGCCGAGGGTTATGGTCGTCGCCGACGTACCCGTGAAGTTGTTCTCGACTCGAATCGACTCCGAGATGGGCCAAATAGCGCATACGCGCGGGCTATGCCCTGTTCGCCTTGCGCCACCGCCGCCGTGCTGCCGCCGCCGCGACCCGCGGCGTAGGGAACTCCCCCGGACTGCCGTGATGCCTCTCTGAGATCGCCGTGGGGTCGCGGAGCTGATGCGCTCGCTAGAACCGACCATGCACCACCGTGGCACCTTGGAGCTACACCATGCCACCGTCGGCCGCCGTGCCTCTTGCGCCGCCACGGTGCATACGCCGGCCGCTGTGGACCGTTAGGACTTGCTGTGAAGCTACCAATAGATCCGCCTTGGACTCGCGATGCCGGCGCGCTCGCTACCTGTGGCCAAGGACGACCGACGAGGCCACGTGCCTGACCTTGCCATCGCCAGCCATGGTGTCGCACGCGCTAGAGCGAGGATTGGGGAAGAAAGGGGAAGCAGAAGGAGACGAGATGAGGATGAACGCGGTTCACCTGAGAAGTGAGACTTACAGCGGACCCCATCGACCCCTACCTACCGTGCACCACACCCATGGACCTAGTGCCCTGCTGACATAAATCCATGAACCCGGAGTGCATGAACCATGCGGAGGAGACGAGGTTGGACTTGGTTCACCATAGACCGTGTTGCGGTCTATGGACCATGTACTAACAGTCCACCATGAGCCAGCACCTGGAATCAGACCGTGGACCAGAGCCCACTTGCGGCCCAATAGACGACGTAGACACACCGCACCCCGACACATGGCGGCCCGGCCCGGCCTATACCGGCCCTGACCCGGCCCTACCAGGCCCGCTTCGGGCCCATAGTGTTGACCCGGTCAATGATGACGTCACCGCTGACGTCACCATGGTCCCACGGCCACGTCGCCAGACATGCGGGCGCCACGTGGCACAAGATAGCGCTTGACACGTGTCGGCCCGGAATATTCTGCCTCTTTTCATTTTCAGAATATATATTAGACTTCGAGAAATCATAACTTATTCGTACGAGCTCCAAAATTAATGATCTTTATATCAAAATTCATCTAAAATCGAGCTCGATGTCATGAGCCTATGTTTGAGTGCATTTGGATCTTTTTGTTATTCATTTGGTTCTTTGTGGATTCTACAGAAGTTGCTAACGCGACTATTATGTCTCGATTACAGAGTCGACTTAGGAGAAGGAGGAGCCTCGCTGATCGACTACATCTGACGGAGGAGGACTTGTACGACTACGGTTGGATTTGTACCACTACTACCTCGACATCGCAGGTGTCATGGCAGCACCTTCTTTTTAGAGAATCCTATTAGACATTGCATAATTAATAGAATTGCTAGCGCTTTATATTTATTCCTTTGCTAGTATATTGATGCATGCTATTGCCTGAGCCATTTATATCCCTTGATTGAAAACCCTTCACCATGTTACCCAGCTTTGCGCTCGCATTTATATTATTATTGCCACCTTTCTGCTTGCTTGCACTTTATATCACTATACTCAATAACTTCACTTCGCATTGGATCTGTGATGTGATGCGGGTGGTGAACCCCTGGGAATGGTTTTGGCTTGGGATGCCAGCCTTGGTGGACTTGGTGAGGATCTGGTGGTTCTGTGAGCATGACTTGGGTGCGTGTAGGGTGAGGGTTGAGTCGACTGAGCCGGGATATACGACGAGCTTATGGAGCGAGTCTTGCCCAGGGATGGACTGGACATTCCTGTGCAGATACCTATGGCGGGTATACTTGTGGTTGGGGAAACCCCTGAGTGTGGGCTTGTCGTGGGCCGCTCAGGGAGAAGGTGCTGTGGTGGCACGTGGTGCCAGGATGGCACCCGAACGGTAACCCTGTTGGAGACATCCCGGTTTGGTCATCTCTAAGGACTTACTAGTACTCAGTTTCTTCAGGACTCCTTTACAGACCACACGTTCCTTATAATGGGGAGACGGCTGGACTACTTGATAGCATGGTGCCACTACTACTAGGCGATATATGTAGGGAGGTACGGGCATTGGTGGACTCACACCCTCCCGAGACGATCATGGCCCCCTATTCGGGATCGGGAACGTGACTTCACAGTTTCAGTTACTCCAGAGGTACTTGGGGTATTCCAGGACTGAGAGGTAGGGTGGCATCGTTCTATTATAGCAAGCAGCCGGAATTGGCCTAGGCAATGTACATGTTGATGATGGCAATCTGGTGGTGTGTGAAACCTCTCGAGTGTTCTTGGTTGATCGATCGATACATATGCCGACTTGTCGGCTATGGACTGTCCCGTGTTCTCCGCTTCACTAGATAGCAGAGGAGTGTTCTACCTTCCCCGAGCTTTCCGGTCATGAGCCTAGATGGGGGCTGCGGGCCGCTGAGACAGACCGAGAGGGAGTTGGTCTGCCGACATGAGTGTGAGATGTGGTGATGGAGGTGAGATGATGGATTTGGGATGGAGGTGATGATGGATGGATGGATGTGTGGGAATGGGAATGTGTTAAACTTGACTATATTATTATTATTACTACTATTTGCTGCTACTCTGCATGCGCTAGGATGCAAACCACGGCCAAACTATAG
Organism: Themeda triandra; assembly: GCA_018135685.1. Taxonomy (NCBI): domain Eukaryota; kingdom Viridiplantae; phylum Streptophyta; class Magnoliopsida; order Poales; family Poaceae; genus Themeda; species Themeda triandra. The sequence goes on along the minus strand of JAENPR010000280.1, from coordinate 235,126 downwards.
GATCGCCGATCCCTTTATTTTCTCTTTTCCACTAAAGCTCATTCGGTGCTTGACCATGGCCTACACACATCCGGCGGTGTGCAGATTTTCCCGCTTCTCGGTGATATCAAAAGGATTAGGAGGTCTCGTGCCTACGCTCAAGTTGGAGTTTGAAGCGCTTCCGCATTACTTCCGCCATCTCAAGCTTCTGGATGTTAGACTTACTTGTATCCGCCTTGTGGCATTGTAAATATTATTGTAAACCCCTCTATCTGTACTCCTTAGATTTATAGTTCGATGTATGGAATTGATTATCCACTGATGTATATCATTCTGTGAGATTTCCCTTCGTGGAAAATTGAGGATGTTTCAGTTGGTATCAGCTCCTGGCTTGACCCTAGGATGGGACCCTCAGGATTGGACGATAGAATAGGTTGAACCAGTCCTTCTTTCGGTTATATTACCGACCTTGCACTATATTGTGCATGGCTTACCTCTCTTATTGGACTTGCTGACCATGTTCTTGGGCCACTATATGAATGACGATCTTAAAGAGCATGTCCTTCTACCTCGAGTACCCCGATGGATACACCCAAGATCAACAAGAAGTGCTTCAAGATTCAGGAGACTCTGAAGACAAATAACAATAGACGTGCTAGAAATGGGTAGTGCCTAGAGGAGATGAAGTCTGCTACATGGTAACTGTTGACGATCGTTAAGTATTAATTTTATACCGTCAACGCAGTAAGAGAAAGGACTAATATGAGTTCACTTGTTAGATATAGGGGTTACACTGACAGAATTCCACGAGTTTTGGTGATTGTCTATTTCTACAGGGGGTTATCAGAAAGAGAACCAAAGGAGGCCCACATGTCATGATTACATAGAGATAAAGACCGAACGGGTAAAAAAATTGTATAATCTAGAAGACTCCAGAAGGCGACCCCTGAAGGCCGGGCCCCACCGGGGGTGGGCGGTCGGCCGACCCGGGGGGAGTCGGCCGACTCCCCATCTCCACCAATCGGGTGGAGTCTCGTGGATCCCGCCTCCACCGCCTTTGAGGATGAATAATTATCGTCCATTTAGGTCGGTTTGATCCGAGGGCCGTGGTTCATCCTAGGGGGCTATATATTCGAGCCCCCGGCCCCCGGGTGAAACCCTAATTCATTCAAGAGTTCATTCTCTCATCGAATTCGAGAAGCCGAGCCACCATCTCAATTAGAGCTCCATAGTTTAGTAGCATAGCCACATAGGAATAGATCTAGAGGGAATCAAGCCTAGCTTGGAGTCCGGATCTGTCGGAGTTCTTGGTAATTCCCCTCTACATTCTTGTAATATTCATCATTGTTCGTGATACTATGAGTAGTACTTTATTCTATTCTATTATATCGACTTGACTTTGCTCTATTTGATTATGTTCTCAATTATATTGTTCTTAGTTTACTTTGATTATATGTTTAGCATAGTTGGACTAGAATTATGTTTATGCATAGGATCGTATAGCGCTTGCTCATTAGATCGATGGGTAAGTGGTAAATATTGTGTAGGCGTGGTGCCTAGGCCGTATTTATCTGTGATTGCACCCTATTGGCCGGTCGTGTGGTAGATCACGGAAGTGACAAGTGCACGTTGAGTCCTTTGTATTCCATCCCCGTTGGTAGGTCTTAGTAGAACAACCTATTACATTGAAGTCATTGCTATGTCTCTTGTCTTCTCTGGTAATATCACTATGCATAGATGTAACCTTTTCCCGCCATGATTGCTAGATGTTCTTGCACTAATCATTGTATGCTTTGACTTTGTAGTTAGAATAACATAGGATTATACCCTAGATCGTCCTAGTCCATGCTAGTGTTATAAGCTTAGAATGCTAAGTTGAGATGGCTTATTACTATTATTTTATGTGGCTAATTGCTCTCATTTATCTTATGTCATTTATCATTCATTCCTATATTTTATGTGACACTTACCCCGTATGAGATGATCGATACGACAAGGTTAAGCTCTCCATTATAGCATGTGCATTGCTCATCACTCATTATCCAAAGTGCATTCCCTTCCCAAAGGTAAAAATACAAATAACGATACCTGGATTAGTCCTGGTTAAAATGCTACATCGCATTATCTCGTGCGCTTGTGGATCCCATATTTATTTCTAGTAGCAGTTGCATTATTTAGTACCAAAGATTTTTGGCGCCATGTTGGGGATGACAACCTAACACTTAGTGGCGTTAGAAATGTCAACAAGCATTTTTGGCGCGCCGTTGCCGAGGAAGGTTGAAAGCCAATGGATAATGAGAAGCATTGCACTACATAATGAGATTGAGCACTCACCATTCTCTACTCATACACCTTACCCTTGTCTTTCGTCTATTTTATATCTTATGCGGGGTAATGTATGAAAAAGACAATTCTTCCGACAATTATATTGACGATCCGTAGCTTTATTCAGGAAAGCCGAAGCGGGTTGAAGAAGACCAATCAATCATCATCATCATCAACTCAACTTGGAAGTTTGTCGGAAGCGTAAAGTCAACCTTTCGTGCGAGACTTGACACCAGCGTTTGAAGCCATGGCGAACAAGTCACTCCGCGAGTTCTCGGCTCCAACTACGGATAACATTCGTGCTTGGACCAGCTGCGGACATCGAAGGAGCTTTTGAGCTCAAGCCCGCGCGATCAACATGGTGCAAGCAAGCCGGTTACGTGGAAGGCCCATGAAGATGCTAGTGCTCATCTCCAACACTTTCTCGGAGATATGTAGCACATTCACTATCAAGGATGTCCCCGAGATGCTATACTACTTCGTCTCTTCCCATTCTCACTCTTGGGGAGAGCGAAGCGAAAGGTTCTACGCCAATAAGGAAAAGAATACTACGTGGGCACTATGTTCCACCAATTTCTTGGCGAAATTCTTTCCCATGGGCAAGACAAATGCTCTTCGTGGGAAGATATCAAGCTTTCGGCAACACCATGATGAGACTGTCCCGAAGCTTGGGAGCGCTTTCAAGATTACATCCTCGAGTGTCCTCATCATGGCATAGAGAATTGGCTGCTTTATGCGAGACATTTTACCGTGGGCTCAAAGAACAACGACACGTGAGATGATGGATGCTGCTGCTGGAGGTGCATTCTTATCACTCACTATTCCTCAGGCCACAACTCTTGTGGAGAAGATGGCATCCAACCAAGGTTGGAGTGAAGAAAGAACGCAGACCCGCAAGAGAGGTGGAGGAATGCACCAGTGAAGGAGGTAGACATGCTTTGTCCGCCAAAATGGATTTGCTAATGAAGAGGCTCGATGAGAGAGTCCCGGAGAAGAAAGAAGTCATGCATATACATGATGCTCGCATGACATGTGAAGAGTGTGGAGAGACTGGGCACACAGTGCTAACCGCCCGTAGCTGAAGGAGGACGTGAACTACCTCAACAACAACAACAATAATAATTACTATCGTCCTCGCCAGAATCAAGGTTGGAATCAACAGCGGAGGCCTAACTACTCGTGCAATTATTCGTGCAATTATCAAGGTAACAATTCCTCCTACAATAATTACAACCAACGCCTTTGAGAGAGTTAGTGCTGAATCAAGGCAAGATGATGGACAATCTGTCCAAGAAGCCGACATCAAATGACAAGGTCCTAGAGACGCTCGGAACAGGATGGATGGCTTTTCCAATGCCATCAAGAGTCGGCTTCGCTTCAATAAGATACTTGAGTCGCGGTACAACGCTTGTTAACCTTGCTCCCTCCACCGGTCAAGGTAAACCGGCGGGACAACCCGAAGAGCTAGAAACGCAAATCTTGTTGATATATTCAATGTAGAAGATAGCCGTAGTGATCCGTCGAAGGGGTCATGGATTGACTCAACTCTGCCAATCAAGAAGGGCGATCCAGGGAGACCAGTCATTCCGATCTCCATTGGAAGTACCAATTTCAATGAGGCAATCTGTGACTTCGGCTCAAGCATCAACATTATGCCGAGAGTGATACATGAGAAGCCATTCAGATGCCCCTTAACATACACAACTATGTGCTTACAGCTTGTAGATCAGTCACTCCATGTTCCTTTGGGAGTACTTGAAGACATATGTGTACGAGTAGGCAACTCGTATGTTCCAGCAGACTTTGTGGTAGTGGATACAGGCAGTAATGAAAGGTCCCCTATCATTCTGGGATGACCATTCATGAACACTGCTGGAGCCATCATGTATGCCAACACTGCCAAGATCATCTTCAACATCAAGAGCAAGAGAGAAACCTTCTTCTTCAAGAATAGAGTCTTTGCAGCTTCCAAAGACACCCTCATCGCAAATGAAGTGAGAAGAAGAAGAATCCAGGCTAAGAAGAGCAAGAACAAAGATAAGAAGACTAAGAAGACGGAGACGGTAAGGATGGTCACCGCAGTCCATAAGGAGCATGACCACTTACTCGAGTCCCCACGTCGATCAAGAAGGATGACCCAGTGTCCCAACCATTCAATGCTCCATCAACAAGCTCTTTCAATAAAGCCGTCTCGTGACACCGGATCAGCGTCAACATCATGGCCAAGGTAACTTATGAGTATCTATATGGCACTATGCCTTTGGAGCCTACCTATGCACAAATGCAGATGGCGATCGTACATTCCGCTTCGTCGAAGGAGAAGTAAAGGATGTCCTCATCCAGATAGATGACCACTATGTCCCTACAGACTTCCTAGTCATTGACATGGGAGATGACTATGATCCTCCAATCATCCTAGGAAGACCATTCCTGAACACCACCAGAGCTATCATCTATATTGGGACAGGAGAGATCTATTTCCACTATCCCACTGAGAAGGTACGCCGCTACTTCAACAACAATTATATAATCACTGAGGAGCCCAAGAAGAACAGAGCCAGGAGAAGGCAGCGTACCCATCGCCAGAACAAGAAGAACATCACTACAGATGGATGGGCTGACTATGAGGGAGAAGTGTCTAGATATAAAGATCGATACCTAGAAGAGAAGAACATTATAGAAGAACCCGAAGAGGTGCTACCAGAAGAAAACCAAGTGCCCCAAGAAGCTTCCTCCTCAAGGTCATCTTCTCCAACAAAGAAGGTGTGGAAAGTAAAAGTAAAATCGAATCAATTCCTACACAAGAGGCGACATCATCCGAGGCGCCACCAATACGCCCTTTGAAAAATGAGCGAACATGACAAGTCCCTGTTCGGAGGACTTAAAACCACCGAACGCCGCGCCAAGAGGTAACTTGGTATTTATCGGCATTACTTTTTCAGCCTTATATTTTTTACCTTAGCATATTTATTTCCCCACTTGCATCTTAGTTGCATCTTTACTCTTTTATCTCTCGCATTTGAAAAGAAAATAAAGATGTTGTGCATTTGCATCCGAAAATCATTAAGCCCCATGTGGATAGGCATTCACCGTGGTGGCACAAAAATAATTTCTCAAAGATATTTATTTCCCCGTCGCATTCCTTAAATAATAAAAAAGATAAAAATATTTCCTGTGATCCCGTTAGAACAAGTCTAAGTCAAGAAAGTTCTAGACAACCAAGGCCTAGAGGTTTTATCACTAACGCTTAATTAGTTTCACAAGCCTTGTTGTCTATTTGAGCTTCACAAACATCAAGGATCAAGAAGGAGCTAACAGCGAAAGGACATCCAGTCCCCGTCGAGTGCCGCCCGCGACAATTGAACGCTGTCTCCAACAAAGCAACTATCTACAACACTCCTGGAGGACTAGAACGTCTTCGCACTGTCGGCAACATCGTCAGCGACTGTGTCAACATCCAGCTTGGGGGAGAGCATCCCCCGTGTACCAAGCTAAGTGTTTCCAACTTATCTATGTATGCCTTATTAGAGTATGCTTTGTTAAAACAACTAAAAAAAAAGATGCATAACCATAGAAACCCAGAAAGATTTCCTTATTTATCTTTACTACTTTTGGAGAGCTCTTGCAATCTGTCTTTAAAAGTGATCCCTAGAATAAACTCTACATGGAGATGATGAATAGTTGCTCTGCCGTAATTCCTTTCAAATACCTAGTTTTCAACCTTGCACTCTCCCGAGTTTTGGACATAACTTGTTTAGATTTGAGATTTGCTCGAACCTGAAATTTGTGGGTAGCAAACACTTGATCTAAGTCTAGGTGGTTGACGGGTATGATATGGGAAGGTTTTGAGCTGCTTGTCCATCTTGTTCCTAGAGACACTAGAGTTCGGAGAATTTATCTTTTAAAATATTAAATTCCTACATGATGAGTTCCTTTATGATGAGAGTTTAAAATTCCTACCACACCATATATTCATGCTTACTAGATTAGGAAAACCCATCTGTTTATATAGATCATATTGTAGGTTTGAGTGTAGACTTTATAGGCATTGAGTGTGGTTATGCTATGGACCCATAAGGAACCAGTCATGCAGTTAAAGTCAATACTATGTGCTCTCCATCCATTGATCTATGCTACTTCTGTCCTCAGAAGCATGCACACATTTTATAAATACTACATTTCATTCTGTGCTACTTCTGTTCCTCGAAGTACCACCCACATATAGATCCATATCCACCACATATCGTGCTATCGCTACCCTGGAGATACGCACTTATGCTGCTCCTATCCTAGGAGTACGCATTCTCCACTTACTGTGCTGTCTCTACCCTGGAGATACGCACCTATGCTATTCCTACCCTGGGAGTACGCATCCATCCATCCATCCATCCATTCATCCACATATACATCCGCCATTCATTTCATTTCATCCAGAAAAGGTTCTACTCCTATTCTGGGAGTGAACATCTAGAAATAATCATCCCCGTTTCATTGCCTACATAAAAGCTCCAGTTATCATCATTTTAAGTTATACACTCCCTGTGCTAAAGTTTCGTTTTCAGAGGATTGGTTATTCAATTAAAAAAAAAGAAAAAAGAAAAAAAAAAAAAAAAGAGAGAAAAGAAAGAAAGAGTAGCCAAGTCCTTCCATTCAAGAAGTTTCAAGATTTCCAAATAAAGGGAGTCAGTCATCCCCAAAGGAGCAAGTGTAGAAGTAGATGTTCACCGGTTGAGTACCCCTCATAATCATTTCCTTACCATCATACTATCATCATCCTATTATCATCTTCTCATTCATTCCACTTTCTCATTCACATGCACATATGACTTTATTATTATTTTTTTTAGTTCCTAATGGATCCATGTCTTAACTGTGCAATATATGCAAGTGAGTTCGAGTGTCTCCCCACCTATGAGCTCCACATAAGCCTATTAGAAAGTAGGGTGAGAGAGAGAAGGCACTTTCCACTATGCCTTAGTTCCACAAATACCACATATTCTCGAGAGAAGAGAGAAGGCATACACTACTCATGCCTTAGAGAGGATCCGTAAAAACCACAAATGAGAGACTTGAAAGGTTCATACAAGGAACTCGAGTTTTATTTCAAAACCTTGCAAAAACTCCGGGATAATAGTTGATCAAAGAGCGAGAAACATGGCGCTTGACTTGACCGTTCTATCTTTCAACTACTCAAGACCCAAGTGACGGTTACAAGCCCCATGCTTTGAAAGGTAATATGAGTGAGTTTTGAGTCGAATAGTTCACTCTAATCTGGAGGAGAGTTCTTGTTTGAACGCATGTGTACTTGTGAGGAGTGAAAGCATTGTAGCAACTCCCGATCCATCACGAGTCTATCTTTGCTCGGGGACGAGCAAAAGGTAAGCTTGGGGAGTTTGTTGACGATCGTTAAGTATTAATTTTATACCGTCAACGCAGCAAGAGAAAGGACTAATATGAGTTCACTTGTTAGATATAGGGGTTACACCGACGTAATTCCACGAGTTTTGGTGATTGTCTATTTCTCAGGGGGTTATCGAAAGAGAACCAAAGGAGGCCCACATGTCATGATTACATAGAGATAAAGACCGAACGGGTAAAATTGTATAATCTAGAACACTCCGAAAAGCGACCCCCGAAGGCCGGGCCCCACTGGCAGGGTGGGCAAAATCGGCCGACCCGTGGGAGTCGGCCGACTCCCCATCTCCACCAATCGAGGTGGAGTCTCGTGGATCCCGCCTCCACCGCCTTTGAGGATGAATAATTATCGTCCATTTAGGTCGGTTTGATCCGAGGGCTGTGGTTCATCCTTGGGGGCTATATATTCGAGCCCCCGGCCCCCGGGTGAAACCCTAATTCATTCAAGAGTTCATTCTCTCATCGGAATTCGAGAAGCCGAGCCACCATCTCAATTAGAGCTCCATAGTTTAGTAGCATAGCTACATAGGAATAGATCTAGAGGGAATCAAGCCTAGCTTGGAGTCCGGATCTGTCGGAGTTCTTGGTAATTCCCCTCTACATTCTTGTAATATTCATCATTGTTCATGATACTATGAGTAGTACTTTATTCTATTCTATTATATCAGACGACTTTGCTCTATTTGATTATGTTCTCAATTATATTGTTCTTAGTTTACTTTGATTATATGTTTAGCATAGTTGGACTAGAATTATGTTTATGCATAGGATCGTATAGCGCTTGCTCATTAGATCGATGGGTAAGTGGTAAATATTGTGTAGGCGTGGTGCCTAGGCCGTATTTATCTGCGATTGCACCCTATTGGCCGGGTCGTGTGGTAGATCGCGGAAGTGACAGTTCCATTGAGTCCTTTGTATTCCATCCCCCGTTGGTAGGTCTTAGTATACTATTACATTGAAGTCATTGCTATGTCTCTTGTCTTCTCTGGTAATATCACTATGCATAGATGTAACCTTTTTCCGCCATGATTGCTAGATGTTCTTGCACTAATCATTGTATGCTTTGACTTTGTAGTTAGAATAACATAGGATTATACCCTAGATTGTCCTAGTCCATGCTAGTGTTATTAGCTTAGAGTGCTAAGTTGAGATGGCTTATTACTATTATTTTATGTGGCTAATTGCTCTCATTTATCTTATGTCATTTATCATTCATTCCTATATTTTATGTGACACTTACCCCGTATGAGATGATCGATACGACAAGGTTAAGCTCTCCATTATAGCATGTGCATTGCTCATCACTCATTATCCAAAGTGCATTCCCTTCTCGGTGGTAAAAATATAAATAACGATACCTGGATTACTCCTGGTTAAAATGCTACATCGGTATTATCTCGTGCGCTTGCGGATCCCATATTTATTTCTAGTAGCAGTTGCATTATTTAGTACCAGCATTTTTGGCGCCATGTTGGGGATGACAACCTAACACTGAGTGGCGTTAGAAATGTCAACAGTAACTCTACAGATTCTCCCAAGTGAAGAGGTGCCACAACGAAGGTCTAAACCATTCGTGTGTCGGAAACCACTATCTTTACTGTTGTGCAGCTTATCGCACCTACAACTCTTATATCTGTGATGCAAGATGCGTACGAACTCCTCAAGCATGGCCTCCTAATGTCTATTACCCGTGCACTCGATGCCTCCAATAGTGCCATAGGGTAATGGGATGAAGCCGAACATACCTAGATCCAAGTGTCTGATAGGAAAATTTGAAGAAAGCCCTTTTACTCCATTAGTTTCACCCTATAGACGGGAATCATCATGATAAGGGGGTAGGTAGAAGATAACAAAGATGAGCCCTGTATAGATACAAGTCGCGCTATGGGTAGAGTAGAATATCTACCACCATGAACTATCTACGCGTAGCACGTTTTCTCGTGAATCTTTTGGTGTAGCTACCAAAGATATCGCCTTGTAATAAACCCTATGTAATGAGTGCTTGGTTCTTATCGCATTTTTATGGTTCTTCATGCTTCTTTGTATGAGTGTAGGATAGATTTAAATGTTTTAAATTGTTTAAATCATCTAATTATTACACAAAGTTGACAATAAATCATGGCATATACACAGTACATCTGACCTTTTTACGACACCTGCAACAGGATGAACACCCATCACTCTGGTCGTCTGAGCAGCCGCTCACCCTCTACAAGACCTGCCATGGGCCACGGATGTGGTGGTCCCATATCACCCTCTAATCACAGCTTTGAGGAAGAACCTTATGGTCACACTCAGCTATTCACTAGAACCCTTGCTAATGGAAGTCTCACACCATCCTCACAATCTCTAGCTAAGCTGTTGTCCCAACAAACTCAACTCCTAGAGACCCTATCTGAGGAACTGCAACAGTGTCGCAAAGGAGGCACTTACCACACCCTCAAAGAAGTGATTAGCAAGGCAAAGGAATTAGAACAAGACCTAGGCTATGAAGAAAGCTACAAATACAAGAAGCTGAGAATCAATGAGCCATCTCCCAGTTGAACACATCTGAGGAAGTGCAAGAGAGTTACTCAACCAGTCACACCAACTCCAAACCCAGGAGAGAGCATCAACACCCTCAAGTACCCTCACCCTGAGGAAGACAGATCCCTGCAGAACCACCAAGCCCAGAGCTATGACATACGGAATGCCACTGCACCTACTCCCCGCAGTACAACCCTTGAGTGCTATGGATGTGGCAAATCGGCCATAAAGTCGCCAAATGCCCGAGGAAGGAAACCACTCCACCTAGTCGAATCGTGGTGTGAAGCGGTCTCGCTACAAGTTCGAGTGTGAGGCAAGTAAGATGCTTTGGATGTCTCAAAGAAGGCCACAAGATTGTTGATTGCCACGAGGAGAAGACGAGATCCAGATCAAGCCAGATCAAGGTTCAGCCAAGAAGATTCAAAGTGCTACTCGAGCTGCCCACTTTCAGCTTACCCACAAGATTGTTGATCGTCCTGAAGAGAAGATTGACTGAGCCGAAGCCTCTACCCAGCAAGATTAGAGTACGATGAACCACAATGCTCGTAGAGCTGCTCGCTGGCGTCTCGCTCGATCAACTACTTAGAATGTACTTAACGTGGAGTACGGCATAAATCATATCTATTATCTAGATTTTGGCAGAGATTATTTCATGTCTCTTGTTTAAGATGTTTAGCATCAAGTTTGTATGAGAATTTGGTTTAATAATGTCAGAACTCCTAAAGTCGTTTGGAATATTATCTCGAATCATCAGAGTAGCGCAGCGAAGCGTGGTGGACCCATAACCCACTAGACCCTGGATCGAAATCAGGAGCCTAAAAGTAGAACATGATCTAGTCTAAACTAATCTGTGATCCTTCCATACATCAACCACACTCTACCAGTGCAAATACCGAAGTATTGTCGAAGTGTTCCTTTGGAATTCCTAAGATCCACCTGGAGTAATTTCAACAAGCTACATGGAACAAGTAGTCAGATGACGATCAGACTTCACTTTACCACTCACGTAGTACTACATACCTTAAATCTCGGGGACGAGATTCTGATAAGGGGGTAGGACTGTAACAACCCGGAAAATTCCAACAACCAAAATTCCCAACTACAAAATTTTTTTCTAAACAAACCCATGTCTGGTGCTTGTCATGTAGTAAACCCTGCCTAGTCGCACATTTAGCACCCATAATAGTTGCTAAGCCCCGCGTTATATTATCATCACATGTGTCTTTATATCTTCTGAAGCCACATGTGAATAGGATCCAAGTAAACCTATGCCCTGACTAGTGGCATCTATAGCCATGATATGCCTTAGTAGTAGATCCTGGATCATGATCCTAAGCCCCCATGGAATCCTACTAGGATCAATGAGACCAAGGAGTTACATGCACACATATGCTATACACGGAACCCACCAACTAGTGTCTTAGACTAGTTTCACATTTCATCTATTTTTGTACCACACCCCTAGGGTACAAACACTAGTGGAACCCATGCTAGGACCTTATCTTAATTATGCATCATACCATTATGTTGTATATGAGACATTTATGTTTAAATCACGCTAGCACTATTAATGTGATATGCAACATGTTTGATTTGGATCTTATTGGATTTTCTCTTGTATTGGTTAACAAATCAACAACATATTTATTTATAAATAAATAAATAAGTATACATAGTAGTATGGGGAATAATACCCCAACATGCCCTATGACCATATATGACCACCATGGATTACTACACAAATAATACAAGGCTTTACACATATATAACTACTCACCCATAGGGCCATAACATAAAAACAGAAATAGAAAAGAGAGAAGAAAAAGGAAAACAATGGACAAAGCCAATCTGGCCCAAGACCTTGAGCCCGGCCCGCTGACCTCTCCCTCCCTCCTCTCTTTCCTTCCGGCCGAGCGGCCCATAACTCAAGTCGGCCTGCTCCTCTTTCCTTTCTTGTTTCCAGACGAATCGGCCGAGCTGCCCATCTTTCCATCCGGCCCATCAACCGGCCCACTCCATCAACCGAACGGGAGCAGCACATGTGCTCTTGCTCCCTCTTCCTGTGACACCGATGCCCGGGCCCCATTTGTCATAAGCCTTACCTGCTCCCTCCCCTGCTTTTTGACCGGGAGGCCAGGGCCGCGTACGCGCCACGCTGCCGCCTCGGCCGCCCGATCCGGGCTCGCTGTGCATCGACGCCCACCAACCGCGCCACCTGGACGACCAGCACCCGACAGCTCCTGCCACAACACGCCCACGGCGTGAGCTTTACCTCCTCGCACGCCAATTGCCGCGGCAGAGCACGTGATGTGCCGCGCGCTCAATTTCCCCCTCTTTCTTGGCCGCGAAGGCAAATTGCCACGCCTCGCTGACGAGTGGAGCCCACGGGATCCCGAAAGCGACCCGCCAAGCCCTCTGGAGCCGCCTGATCTCGCCGAAGCCATGACCACCGTACACGGCTGCTCAAGCCCCCACCGACCCCTACCTACCGTGCACCACACCCATGGACCTTGTGCCCTGCTGACATAAATCCATGAACCCGGAGTGCATGAACCGTGCGGAGGAGAGACGAGGTTGGACTTGGTTCACCATAGACCGTGTTGCGGTCTATGGACCATGTACTAACAGTCCACCATGAGCCAGCACCTAGAATCAGACCGTGGACCACAGCCCACTCGCGGCCCAATAGACGACGTGGACACACCGCACCCCGACACGTGGCGGGCCCGGCCCGGCCCATACCGGCCCTGACCCGACCCTACCAGGCCCGCTTCGGGCCCATAGTGTTGACCCGGTCAATGATGATGTCACCGCTGACGTCACCATGGTCCCACAGCCACGTCAGCAGACATGCAGACGCCACGTGGCCCAGTAGCAGCTTGACACGTGTCGGCCCAGGAATATTCTGCCTCTTTTCATTTTCAGAATATATATTAGACTTCGAGAAATCATAACTTATTCGTACGAGCTCCAAATTGATGATCTTTATATCAAAATTCATCTAAAATCGAGCTCGATGTCATGAGCCTATGTTTGAGTGCATTTGGACCTTTTTGTTATTCATTTGGTTCTTTGTGGCTTCTACAGGAGTCGCTAACGCGACTATTATGTCTCGATTACAGAGTCGACTTAGGAGAAGGAGGAGCCCCGCTGATCGACTACATCTGACGGAGGAGGACTTGTACGACTACGGTTGGATTTGTACCACTACTACCTCGACATCGCAGGTGTCATGGCAGCACCTTCTTTTTAGAGAATCCTATTAGACATTGCATAATTAATAGAACTGCTAGCGCTTTATATTTATTCCTTTGCTAGTATATTGATGCATGCTATTGCCCGAGCCATTTATATCCCTTGATTGAAAACCCTTCACCATGTTACCCGACTTTGCGCTCGCATTTATATTATTATTGCCACCTTTCGCTTGCTTGCACTTTATATCACTATACTCAATAACTTCACTTCGCATTGGATCTCGTGATGTGATGCGGGTGGTGAACCCCAGGGAATGGTTTTGGCTTGGGATGCCGGCCTTGGTGGACTTGGTGAGGATCTCGGTGGTTACGTGAGCATGACTTGGGTGCGTGGAGGGTGAGGGTTGAGTCGACTGAGCCGGGATATACGACGAGCTTATGGAGCGAGTCTTGCCCTGGGATGGACTGGACATTCCTGTGCGAATACCTGTGGCGGGTATACTTGTGGTTGGAGAAACCCCTGAGTGTGGGCTTGTCGTGGGCCACTCAGGGAGAAGGTGCTGTGGTGGCACGTGGTGCCAGGATGGCACCCGAACGGTAACCCTGTTGGAGACATCCCGGTTTGGTCATCCCTAAGGGCTTACTAGTACTCAGTTTCTTCAGGACTCCTTTACAGACCACACGTTCCTTATAATGGGGAGACGGCTGGACTACTTGATAGCATGGTGCCACTACTACTAGGCGAGATGTGTAGGGAGGTACGGGCATTGGTGGACTCACACCCTCCCGAGACGATCATGGCCCCCTATTCGGGATCGGGAACGTGACTTCACAGTTTCAGTTACTCTAGAGGTACTTGGGGTATTCCAGGACTGAGAGGTAGGGTGGCATCGTTCTATTATAGCAAGCAGCCGGAATTGGCCTAGGCAATGTACATGTCGATGATGGCAATCTTGTGGTGTGTGAAACCTCTGCAGAGTGCTCTTGGTTGATCGATCGATACATATGCTGAATTGTCGGCTATGGACACATCTCCGTGTTCTCGCTTCACTAGATAGCAGAGGAGTGTTCTACCTTCCCGAGCTTTCCGGTCGTGAGCCTAGATGGGGGCTGCGGGCGGCCGAGACGAGAGAGGGAGTTGGTGCCCGACATGAGTGTGAGATGTGTTGATGGAGGTGAGATGATGGATTTGGGATGGAGGTGATGATGGATGGATGGATGTGTGGGAATGGGAATGTGTTAAACTTGACTATATTATTATTATTACTACTATTTGCTGCTACTCTGCATGCGCTAGGATGCAAACCATAGCCAAACTATAGGATCGCCAGATCCCTTTATTTTCACTTTTCCACTAAAGCTCATTCGGTGCTGACCATGGCCTGCACACATCTGGCGGTGTGCAGATTTTGCTGCTTCTCAGTGATATCAAAAGGATTAGGAGGTCTCGTGCCTACGCTCAAGTTGGAGTTTGAAGCTGCTTCCGCGTTACTTCCGCCTTCTCAAGCTGTTCTGGATGTTAGACTTACTTGTATCCGCCTTGTGGCATTGTAAATATTATTGTAAACCCCTCTATCTGTACTCAAATTTATAGTTCGATGTATGGAATTGATTATCCACTGATGTATATCATTCTGTGAGATTTCCCTTCGTGGAAAATTGAGGATGTTTCAGCAGTGGTCCAGGACCGAGAGCAACGACCTGTGGCTGTTGGGCAAGAAGCTGAGCGTGCCATCTACTCTGGGGATCGTCGACGGCGAGCAAGGACGGGAGAAGTGGTGAGAGTGGCTGTGGTCTTTGTAGTCGATGAAGATTCCTCGTACCGTGCGCGGCAAGAGGTGTAGACGCGGGACGAGAAGCGCGTTGGCGTCGACGACGTCGCGCCACGCCTTGCACACGCACCGGACCACGGCCAGGCTCCGCAGCGGAAGGCCACGGAGGACGTCGGCGAGGGCATCGTCCGGCAGTGCCTCGACTTGCGTTGCCATGATCTTCTCCTAGCCCTACCTACTCCTAGATGGATCCGTGCGGTGATGACGGCATGGCTCGCTGCTAGGTTTACCCAGACGGGCGCCGCCGCTGTTTATATAACTTCATTCATGTATCCGCATCAGGGACGGAAACTGATTGGCCGGCCAACCGTGGGCCGATAGAAAACGTTGGACTATTTTCTTAACAATTAACACAAGGCCTGCTTTCATCTCTTGAGTCGATACGGATTGAACGAGTGTGGTAGTAGGCTATTTTGTTCTTTAAGCAAAAATGTCAACGAAGGGCATTGACTTTTCATCTGTTGCTGTGACGTCATCGAGGTGGACGGAAAAATATATGCTATTTCTATGCACGATGATGAGTTTGAGAGAACAATATCATTTGGCTCAGAGATTTGGTCTGCTAGGAGAATCCGGTGGAAGTCGGATCATGGCAGGATTAAACTACTACATTTTCGGAGGTGGGCATCACAAATGTCTTAGTCTAAAGGTCACGGTAAATAGATCTTTATCGAGGCAGTTGAAATGCTCACCTCGATAATAGAATTAAAAAAAGAAACCCATCGACAAGCCCAGCTAGCTCATCCACGAGCCGCCGCTCGCCGGATGCGACCTTCCAACACAGGAGCTGACAAAGGGGTGGAGGAGTGCTGCCGCCTGCCTCGTCCATGCCCTGGTTCGGTCTCCCTGTCACCCGATCTGGCCTCCCTGTCGCTGGATTCGGGCTCCTCACCCAAGCCACGGGATACAGGATCTAGGAGGGGCCTGAGAGAGAGACAGGGAGGGAGGGAGCGAGGGAGGGAGGGGCACCACCACTGGGGGAGGGGGCCATACGCTGGGGAGTGAGATGTGACCGCGTGTGCCACATCGGAGGAGGAGGAGGAGGATGCGGCCGCACGTGCCATGCTGGCGATGGAGGAGGAGGAGGAGGAGGAGGCCACACTGCTCCAGAGGGAGTGGAGGCGCAGCCCCCATTGCCCGCGCTGCTCCCCGGTCGAGAGGTAGATGGAGGGAGCGAGGGGGCTCGGGAGGGAGGAGAGGAAACAGGTGAGGAGGGTCGCTCGCTACTAGAATGGGAAATACTATTTTTTTTAGGGGAACTAGAATGGGAAACACTAACTTGCGTTTTTTATGATTGGTCGCACCTACTGGCCTCATTTGGGCCTCTTGGGCTGTGGTCTTTTTCGGAGGCGGGCCATTTAGGAAGTAAGCCTCCGAAAATGGAGGTATTTTTGGAAGACCCGCCTCAGTTAATAAATTTTAACTGCCTCCATAAATAGATTTTGATAGGAGGTTTTGGTTGTGACCGTCTCAGTTAACAAAAATGACCGCCTTAGTTAAACCCAGACATTAACAAATTAAAGGCGGTTCAAATGCCTGCAAGCCTGTGATACTCGTTGCCAAACGCCTTAGTTGAGTTTTATTGTATTAGTGTCATTTGCATGAAAAAAAATATTGAGCCCTGTTTGGTAGCGATTCTAAAACCACTCCACGTGCAGCTTCCCACTCCACCTGACTAATTATAACGTGGTTGAAGGCCTCCGCTCCTCGCAGCTCTTCTCGTGATTCACGCTCTCTACAGGCAGAAGAGTATGCAGAAGCTTAAAAAAGTGTCTTTTTCCTAACTCTTTCATCCAGCTGCATGGGGCCTTCGGAAAATGACCCGGCTCTGTGTGAGTGCAAGGCGGACAACGGTCGAGGGGTAGGCACGAAAGCTCGGAGGTGGAGCATGGGCGGCATCAAGATAGATGAAGGCGGGGGGCTCAGGGTGGGCTGCAGGCTATAGGCACCGGCACCGGCCGGCATCAAGAGTTCAAGATGAATGATGGCGGGGCTTAGGGGTGGATGATGCGTGGGGCTCTGTGCCATGGTGCAGGCATGGAGCTCGATCATGGGGAAGGTGCTAGCGGCGGCTTCGGGGCAGGCTGCAAGAGGGGCAGGATGTGGCATTGGGCTGAGCGATTGACTAGATAAGGATTGAGGAGAGATAAGGGGAAGAACCAAATACAGAAATAGAATAATAGGAGAAAATATAAGAAAAAGGAAAGGAAATGAGTATTATTGCCATTTCCTTCTTTTCATCTGCTACGAGAAGCTTTTTTGGAATATATAGGGGCCTGTCCCAATTAGATGTCCTGAAATTTCTATGGAAATCTCAAAGGCCGATTCATGTATGCAAAGAATGGGAGTGGGAATTCTTTAGTCACCCATTCCCATGTGTGCAAGGCCCATTCGTCGGCAGGGCAGAGATGGGAGTCCGGAACGGTTTAGATCATGATCGTGACACGAGATCGTGCCAGACAGGTCCATATAAATGGCCTATTGGCCAACGCCAAAACATGTCTAATCGAGATATGGTTTTTGTCTCGTCTCTACTGCGCCTTGGGAAGAGCTCTTCACGCAAATGCTCCCTATCTCCATGCGACATGGCGTCTTCCATATAAGTTAGGTGGCGCTTTGTGCCAATGTCAACTGCTCCCAGACCTTCGATTCCTCCAAGTTACGTTGCTACGTAGAAGCAGTCTTTCACAAATGCAGTTAATAAGCTTAGGATTAATGTAACTCTCCACCCGTCAATTATGGATTAGCTGACTGTTTCATTACCTCTTGGCTAATCTCTTGTAACCTTTTTGTCATATGTGGCCTTATTCTAAAAATTTCCTAACACTACCGGAATCCGGCTCTTTGCCGAGTGTTTTCTTTTTTTGCACTCGGCAAAGACTATCTTTACCGAGTGTTTTTTTGCACTCGGCGAAGAGAATTTTGAAAGCACATTTCGAAGCAGTAAATTAATTTAAATGAAAAGTTTTCAACCACAAAGTTGTTTAACTCATCAAGATGTACAATATTTATTTTGGTCATTTCTTCATATGACAAAGTGAAAGTAAATTTGTTCACAAATATTACATGTCTGTCTCGTAGTTTATGAAACTACAAGAGAGATATATAAGATTTGTGAACAAAGTTAGAACCATGTTGGATGAACAAATGACCAAATAACCAAAATAAACTTTATAGATCTTGAAAAGTTATACAATGTTGTAATTGAAAATATTTTCATTTGAGTTCATCTTGTCATGCAAAACTATGTTTACATTTCAAAAATTTAAAATTTAAATTTTTCAAACTACCTCGGATGGAAAAACAACTAAAATAAACTTTGTAGATCTTGAGAAGTTATGAAACTTGGTAGTTAGAAACTTTTTTGTTTGATTACATCTTGTCATGCAAAACTATATTTGAATTTCAAAATTTTAAAATTCGAATTTTTAAACTACCTCGGATGGAAAAACACCCAAAATAAACTTTGTAGATCTTAAAAAGTTATGAAATTTGTAGTTGGCAACTTTTTTGAATTCATCTTGTTATGCAAAACTGCGTTTGAATTGGTCAAATTTGATATTAAATTTTGTAAACGATCTCGATGGAGAAACTATACGAAAAGTGTAGATCTTAAAAAGTTATAAAATTTTATAGTTGACAAGTTTTTTATTTGAATTTGTTTAGGGCCTCAAACAAGCAATTTACACTCGTCCGGTATAATATGTGGGAATCGAAATGATATAGACACATGTGAGTGTATAGTGCAGTGGTTAGGGGAGGTACCGCGTGAGGGAGAGGTCATGAGTTCTTGTGGGCGCTGGCCGGTGGGGGCCTCCCCCGAAAAATATTATTTTTGGTTTTTTTTTTTATTTTGAACTTTGCTTGAGTGTTAGGCACTCGGCAAAGGCTATGCCGAGTGACCGATAAAAAAGCACTCGGCAAAGACCCTTTGCCAACAGAAGTTTTGCCGAGTGTCCTTTGCCGAGTGCAGCACTCGGTAAAGCCTTTGCCGAGTGTAGTATTAGGTTTTGCCGAGTGCCTTAGGCATTCGCCAAAGAACCTGAGTCCGGTAGCGTAGGTAGCATTGATCAACAGTTCTGTCAACAAAAAAAAAAAAGAATGATTACATGCATCATCTGTTTTACTCCATAATCTATCCCGAAATTCCTTGCATATCTTGTATTGAAAACAAATGTACTACCAAGATACAGTTTATGGATTACTAAATTATTAGGTCTCTGGATGCACTTATATGCACCTCAATCCATGTGTGTCGTAGTGGATTGGGGTTGCTCCAACACACATGAATTCTGATATAGCAAGCATTTGAAATAAGAAACAATGCTATTGAACATGAATAGCCAAATAATCAAAATAATTTGATTCAATTAAATACGATTAGGCATATAATTTGGTGTGTATATATAGGATTTGTAGTGAACATAGTTTTAATTTTAACCCAATAAAGAAGTAAAGTATCAGCACACATCTGACTTGTACTAACGCTACTATTAATCTTCATATGAGCTCTGACCACCGGTTTGCTCTCCATGAAGCATATCTCCAAGCATACATGGAGTGTAAAGGAATGACTCATATATACCATTCCACCGGTCACGGTTGTAACACTTCGGATGAGAGTTGCCCAAATATTGAATCTTGGTGCTATTCAAATGTTAGGCAACAACTCGAAACCATTGAACCATAAAGACAACTTCCTTATAAGGATGAAATCCAATAATGTCAAGATACTGGTCATAGTCAAAGTCTTCTTGGCTTTTAACATCAATAGTAAAAGTCTCATCATTGTCAGAGTCCCACTCATGGCTCTCTTTTGATAGAGATTCAACATCATGGTCAGTATCTTGGATATCAATATTTTCTTCTACAATCCATGATCCATCAAGTTCTCTGCCTCTGTAATAAGAGTTTTCTAAATATTCAGCATAGTGACCAACCACAGCTTTATACTTCAGAATCCACTCCATGTGATCACATGATTCATTGAGAATCCAAATCTTTAGTTGATGATCTTGAACTACCAAAGCGTCACCATTATGCAATTTCCCCAAATATGATTTTATGTTCTTAACTTTGGCTGGTGCTTCAATTATTTGATACTTACTCTTCGCTAATGAAAGCCTGTAGAAAAGTAAAATTACAATGTTAGGATGCTATGCATATTTGTTTGATGTATATATAGCAAGTCCATATACAACTTAGCACTTAGCAGTAGACAAATAATTAGAATATCTATTTAGTTATAATAACACAGATGAACAAATATATTTTGGTAAATCATATATTTGCATCTAAATGTATGACAACTATGAAAACCTATGGAAGATGAAAAAAGGGCATATCTAATCAAAAAGGAAAAAAATGTATGCTTTTTAATTTTAAAAAGATATAACAAAACATGGAATGATGCATCAATTACTTCACTATAGAAAATATATCTTCTAAATTTATCATTTATCATTCATTTAATTTTGTCTAGATATACCAAACTTACTAATGTGCCAACAATAAACTAAGTAATATGCAAATCAATAAATAAAAAGGAAAAGACAAATAAATACCACCTTGCAATAAAAGAACCACGACAATGGCCCTGTTTGGATCCCTCTAGCTCGGCTAGAGCTAGAGTTAGTTTCTAACTCTAGCTCTAGCTCTAAACTAACTCTAGCCCTTGAGGTGTTTGGATGTAGGGGCTAGATTAGCAATAAATGTGCTTTTCCAATCATTTGTCTCATTTAAACCATGTTTCTCTTCGGATTTGGTGTGACAAGCATTTGTGTGGCCTTCTCCCGCTCACATGACATAAAAATATTAGTTTTACAAATCAAGCATAAGAATCACAATAAATTTAAATTTGTCCATACAAATAAGATGTCTCACACAAACTTACAAGACCAACCGGCTACGAGGCCCACGAGTTGTCGTCGAAGCCGTCTCCGTCCATGGCCGCCTTAGCTCCTGCACACAACACAAAAAAAAAAAATGGTAGTCGTTCTTAAGAAAGCTGACAGCCGGTTTGTTACAGTTGCACTACTATATAATGAAAGGTAAAAATCAGAGAATTAATTACCCAGCTGTGACAGCTAGCATTAGCAAACAATTAGATTTGGTACGGCAGCATGTCACCAAACACGGTACTAGTAGCAAGCAACGTGTGCAGTAGCTGATCACGATAGTACTTTTCTTGAGAGACTAATCAGAGAAAAATGAAAAGGACAAGCAAGCAAGCAAGCAAGCACACATGCTAAGGAAAAGGGAAAAGTTTGGTACGGCAGCGTGCCACCAAAGCGGCTGGATCAGGTGCGGCCGCAAGAGAGAGAAAAATAACTTTTGTGCATGGTCCCCACCAAACTAGCCCAAATAATCACCTCTTTGGTGAGATAGTTTTTTGGGTAGGCTAATTGTAAAAAACTAGCTCTATCCCTCCTGTTTGGCAACTTTTGGGCTAGTTTGGTGCAAACTAGCCCGAACTAGCTCTAGCCCATGCGATCAAAACAGGGCATAAAGCGATCCATGATGGTAGACAGCGTATCTCCTGAAGGCGCCACAGTGTGGCACCTCCACTGAAGGCGCCATAGTGTGGCGCCTTGCATGGAGGCGCCACAGAGCTCTTCCACGTCGGACGACCCGATCCGGTCCCGACCCGGGCCCCCAGTGGCGCCTCCATGCAAGCGCCACGGTATTGAATAATGGCGCCTCGTGTAGGGGCGCCACCAAAAGGGTTAGTTTTAAAAAAAATAAAATTTGCGGTCATTTTGGTAAATATTATTAAAAAAGGGTCAAAATTGAAAAAAAATTCTCTGATGATGTGCATGCATGCAGGTGAGGACCACCTAGGTGTTAGATTTAATTGTTAGGCACATGAAAATTACTGCTACTATAGGGATTGACCCTATATGCGATCACAAATTGTGTCTGTTAATGTTATAACATGAAGCACTTCTAAAATACAGGTGAAACATTTGCAACGTACGTTTACAACATGTGTGTATAGCAACTGCAACATATACAACATCTAGATAAAATATCTACAACATATGTTAGAAACGGATGAAATATTCTAAAATCGACATTTGCAACATATATGTATAGCCACTGAAAAATATGCAATATTTTACAACATATGTCTGAAATAGGTAAAATAAAACATTTTAAAACAACGTTTGCAACATATGCGTTTGGTCACTGAAACATACGTAACATCTTAACATACGTCTGAAAATGTGAAATATTTAAATATGTACACTTATAACGTACATGTATAGCTATTGCAACATACACAATATCCAAATAAAATTATGTAACATTCAGCACTCCATGTAATCAAGTGGCAGAAAAAATTGGATAAGCATTGGTTTCCATGGTCAACCATTTCTTCTCTCTCCTCAATTTGTAGCATGCAACCACCGCATGCAAAATCACCGAATCGTACATGTTCTGTCCTCTCGCGTGGGACCAAGTGAGTGGTACGGTGGGTGGGGAGAGAAAGAGATACTAAGTGAGTGGTACGGTGGGTGGGGAGAGAAAGAGATACTGTAGATGCATGGGCGGAAGGAGTCATGCGGAGACAGAACATGTGTTCCCGTGTGAGTGGAGGGCGCATGTGGGGAGCCATGGACGTGGGCCATCCGAAGACTTTTATTAAGACGCTGCGCTAAGTTTAGTCCGTCCTATTAGTAGGACATATTAACAGGAGTATTACCGATTTTCAAAGCACAAGGCCTGCTTTCATGTCTCGACTTGAGTACGGATTGAACGAGTTCTGTATTCTTCTCTAAATCACAAAGTAAAAAAAAAACAGAGTAAATTAACTCCCCTCAAAAAAATAACAGAGTAAATGAACTTTTCATCTATATTGTTGTGCTGCCGGTGCGAGCTGATCATAGATCTATTGGTTAGGTCCCTTAAGGTATAACCTGTCCATTCGGGTTCAAGTCTTTCGACTTAGTACGGGTGCTCATGTTTTCCTGCGTTTATTATAGGATGTAACAGCGCTATGCTTTCATTGATAGGCGACATCTCCGTCGATAGTAAGACGCTTATGATGATTTTATAAATCCCGAGATCTGCTGGCTCAGATGGGTGTCTATTCTATTCATGAGAATGGCTCTCATTTGTAAGCAATTCTAAAACTGCTCACGCACAACTTCACCACTCCTACCAAATGGGGTGAGGGCCTCCCCTCCTTGTAGGCTCTGCCCATATTGTACGCTCTCTCTATAGCCACGAGAGTCCATGGGAGCTAAAAAAGCGGCTTTCCACAACTCCATCCTCTAGGTGCATGGGGCATGAGAGCTATAAATGTGGCTTTTCATAACTCCATCATCTAGAAGCGTGCGGCCTCTGAAATGCCTGGCTCCGTGTGAGCACAACGCGAACAATGGTCAAGGGGTGGGCGCCGGAGCTCGGAGGCGGGTGTGAGCTGCATCAAAACCACTCCATCTTCAGATGAGCTCTGACCACCGGTTTGCTCTCCATGAAGCATATCTCCAGTCATGCTCATGCATGGAGTGTAAAGGAATGACTCATGTATACCATCCCACATGTCACAATCGTAACACTTTGGACGCGAGTTGCCCAGATATTGAATCTTGGAGCTATTCAAATGGTAGGCAACAACTTGAAACAGATGAGCCATAAAGACAATATCCTTGTAAGGATGGAATCCAATAATGTAAAGATGCTGGTCATAGTCAAAGTCTTCTTGGCTTTTAGCGCTAATAGTAAAAGCATCATCATTGTCAGAGTCCCACTCATGATCACTCTCTTTTGTTAGAGATTCAGCATCGTGGTCAGTATCTTGGATATCAATATTTTCTTCTACAATCCAAGATCCATCGAGTCCTTCTACAATCCAAGATCCAACCATAGCTTCATACTTCAAAATCCACTCCATGTGATCACATGATTCATTGAGAATTCAAATCCTTAACTGATGATCTTGAACTATTCCAAAGCATACACCATTATGCAGTTTCCCCAAATATGGGTGTTTGTTCTTAACGTTGGCTGGTGCTTCAATTATTTGATACTTGCTCTTCCATAATGAAAGCCTGTAGAAAAGTAAAATTACAATGTTACGATGTTATGCATCTTTGTTTGATGTATAGATAGCAAGTCCATATATACAAATAAGGAGTAGACAAATAAAAAGAATATATATTTAACTATAAGGCGCATGAACATATATATATATATATTTGGTATAATTGCATCCAAATGTATGACAAGGATGAAAACATATGGAAGATGAAAAAAGGGCATATATAATAGATAGACACGAGAAATTTTTTATGTTTTTTTATTTAGGAATTCAAAAAAGATATAACAAAACATGGAATGGTGCATCAATTACTTAATTATATAAAATATATCTTCTAAACTTATATTTATTTATTCATTTAATTTTGTCAAGATATACCAAACTTTCTATCGTGCCAATAATTCAATAAAGTAATAAGTAATATGCAAATAAACAAAAATGAAACGAAAAAAACCACCTTGCGACAAAAGAACCACGACAGTGCACATAGAGCGATCCATGATGGTAGACAGCGTATCGCCTGCGTGGACCATAATAAAAGATGGTCGGTTTCTCTGAATCCATCCGCATTTTCTCAACCGTCCCTGCCGGCATCCCTTCCCGGACAAAATCCCTCTCCTCCCACTGACGAGTCCTCGATGAGTACACGCACAGCGTCCATGACACTGGTGGCCATTCCATCAAGCGACATGGGTCCTCCATGTCATGTTGCTGGTCCTCTTCATCCACAGAGGGCAGTTGCTGAAACTCCCATTGACCAACTACCGTGTCATCTTCTGGCAATGAATAGAACCAGTCCAGGCAGAAAGGTGCGTCTCTCTCTTTCTCCCATCGCAGTGCACGCCGCTCCTGCTCTGCTCTCTGGCGGTCCTCCAGCGTTGGTGCCTCTGGCACGGCAGGAATCAAGACAACCTGGTAGTGTGGCGACTCAGCCGAATCGAACGCGATGTAAGCACAAGCGTAACTGTGGCGCTTGCCATCCGCGCCCCGGGGAAGCACCACCGTCGTCCACTGACGCGTCACCGGGTTGCACACGTAGAGCTCGCCACGATGGTACAGACTGTCGCAGAGGAGGAGGCCGTTGCAGTGGTCCAGGACAGACCTGCGGTTGTGGTCGTCGTCGTCGTCGTCGGGCAAGAAGCTGAGCGTGCCATCAATTTTCGGGATCGTCGACGACGAGCAGGGGCGGGCGAAGAGGTGAGGGCGGCTGTGGTATACGTAGTTTATGAAGACTCCTCGCACGGTGCGCTGTAGGAGGTGTAGATGCGGGAGCAGAAGGGCGCGGGCGTCGACGACGCCGCGCCACGCCTTGCAGACGCACCGGACCACGGCCAGGCTCCGCAGCGGAAGGCCACGGAAGACGTCGGCGAGGGCGTCGTCCGGGAGCGCCGCGACTTGCGTTGCCATCTGCGCTCCTCCTAGATGGGATTTTGGGATAGGGTTCGTGCGTGCGAGGCGACGACGGCGAGGCTCGATCACCAGACGGGCAGGGGCTGCGACGTGCGTTTATATGGGGGTAACCGATCGGACCAAGGTCCACGTGCTATACCGGATCGGAACGAAAACTGATGGGCCAGCTGTGGGCCGATCGTCGAAAGGCCTGCTTTCATCTCTCGATAGGCAATTTGCAGGAAACTTTTCAATTGCGACTCACCAACCGAATCAGCCGAATGCTGAAAACTTTTTAATTGTAAAAGGCTTGTTTGTCAGTGGTTACGAAATTGTCAGTAGCACCGAGATCATTGGTTCGATGCATGTTTGATCGAATAGTTTGTTTCGACAATAATGTATCAATTTCAATCTTTTAAGGAAAAATTATGAAATTGGAAGTTGATTTGGAATATTTCAATCGTTTTCAGCCCAAAGAGTTGCTGAGTGGCTGTATGACACTCTCGGCAATAATAAAGAAAAAAATATTTGAAGACCCGGTGATTGGCGTTGGACTCGTAGACGTGCGCTGTTCAACCCCTTCTCCAGCAACCACCCTATGTTTTCGCGCCAAACTGCCCCTCCTATGTTAGGCTAACCAACCAGAACAACGACGTACGGACGTCCATGCGCACCACCAGCGCATCACCGCCGGCGCTAGCGATATATATTATATAAGAAGAAGCCGCCGCCGAGTGTTTGAGCTGGAGTCCATCGCGAGATCGGCCTTTTGTGACACAGAGACCGGCCGTCAATGTCGAGGTTGCAGAGGTCGTCGGTGTCGTTCCGCCGCCAGGGCTCGTCGGGGCGCATCTGGGATGACCCGCTGCGGGGCCTGGACCTCAAGGCGCTGTCGACGACGCCGACGCCCAGGGCGGCGCCGCTGCATCATACCGACGCCGCCAGCGTCGTCCTCTCGGGGGACCCCTCGCCACGCGTCGTGTCCCGCTCGCTCATGCGCCACGGTGGCTGCAGCGGGGGCGTGGGCGGCGGCGCGTCGTCGGCAGGAGTCATAGTGGAGAGCCCAGAGGTGGTTGCCGCCGCGTCATCCCCGGGACCGGCCAGCGTCGTCGTCAGGGGAGATGATGGAGAGCACCGGGAGAGGCCCGCGAGGCGGCGGCGGCGGATCTCGGCCGCGTTCTGCGCCTGCATGGGGCATCCCCTGGCATCGCACGCGCAGCAGTAGGGGTGCGTACGTACTGCGTGCGGTCCGGCTGTGTGGGATGGCTGCCGCGCGCCGGCGACACGCCAGCGCATGCACGCGTGCGGGTGGCCTGGTGCTGCTCACTACAACATGTCTCTTAATTAAAGGCATTTTGTTAAAGGCATGCACGCCCCAAAAGACCTTTTACATCCAAGCTAATTGCGGCGTTTTAGAAAACGCTTTAAAAGGTCTTTGAAGGCGTTTTGATCACTTTTGGAGGCATTTTTAAACGCCTTGTATGATGAGTCATGTTGTTTTGGCCCTTTGGGGTTGCCCCCCCCCGAAGGACCCAAACAGGAGGTAAAAGAAATGTAGAACTACGAAACGAAACGAACAACACGAACCTTATATTCCTTGTGCTCCAGCTAAAACGCACGGAGTCCAGAAGTCCTTTACAACGTCCCACGAGGGGTCTACTTATAGGAAGTCGTGTTGCGTTTTGTACAAGAATGCCCCCGGCAACCCTAATTTCAACGTACGGGAGAAGCCGACACGGGCGAGACAAGTAAATGGCCCGAGGGCCCACATTTGTCGGTTAACCACCGACCAGGACGCATCCGGGCTCTCCTTTCTGCCCCGCCGCCAAATGCGTCCAGTCTCAAGCCGGATGCGCGCCTTCTCGCGCTATCGGGATTTCCTCCCGGCGACCGTCGACGCCGGATGCGCGCCTTCCCGTGCTATCGGAGCTTCCGCCTGGCGCTGACGCCGGATGCGCGCCTTCTCGCGCTTTCGGGGTTTCCGCCCGGCGCTGACGCCGGATGCGCGCCTTCTCGCGCTTTCGGGGTTTCCGCCTGGAGCTGACGCCGGATGCGCGCCTTCTCGCGCTATCGGATCATCCGCCTGGAGCTGACGCCGGATGCGCAACTTCTCGCGCTATCGGGGCATCCGCCTGGCGCAGACGCCGGATGCGCGCCTTCCCGCGCTATCGTGGCATCCGCCTGGCGCTGACGCCGGATGCGCGTCTTCCTGCGCTATCGCCCGTACCTGCGCACATCAAACACATGAGGCGTATACGATTAGGGGGGACGGGGTGGCCAATTCCACTCCTGCCCCCAACAGTAGCCCTCCGGTCTTGCCCGGAATGGGCGGCCCCTTCCGGGCAAGGCCGTCAAAACGCCGGATGTGCTTGTGCCGAAAGTGCGTCGCCGCCGAATATGGCAGTGCCGAATGTGCTAGCGCCGCCCCTAGGATGAGGAGACCTTTTTGCCTCGATTCGCGTGAAGCGACGCGTCGGCTCCCCCACGGCCGCCCTCTGCCTATAAAAGGCAAAGGCGCGGGAGGGGGCGAACACTTTGCCCCTGCGCTCTTCGCCACTGACGCATTCGAGGAACTCTTTCGGTCTCCGCATCCGGAACCTTCTTCCATATTCGGTAAGGTGTAAATGTGCAGTTTCGTTTCTTTTTCTTTGGTTAGGCTTCCGGGTTTAGGTTTGGGAGTTTTAGGGATGGTGGGCGGGTCACTTTTGGCTCTATTGAACGCATTCTCGTTTTTCTTCATAGCTCGGAAGCCTTGGAACCCTATCCGGAGCGACCGCCTATGTCCGAAAGCTCCTCGTCGGGGACTCGGGCTGGAGCGGCCCAAGACACCGCATCCGGGCTTTCTTCTTTTTGCGCGGAACTTGCGGCCCAACTTGCCCAATCCGGGGACGAAACTATGTCGCATGACTCGGGGGCCGGCTTGGGAGAACCCGAACTTGTGGAACCTATTCGCGCCATAGCACCTGCGATAGCGGCGCCCGTGGTCGATTTAGCTACTGGAGAAACTGGCAGCGGTCAGGGGAGCGCTGGAATGGCATATGAGGAAGACGCCGAATCTGCCGAGTATGATGGGGCCGAAGGGAGCGCAGCGGCCAGTGCCCCGGATGAGGGCGAAGGAGTCGAATCTGGCCCGTCCCGGAGAAGCCGTCGGGTCAGGATTGAAGGGCACACCGGTATTATTGGCCGATCCAAGATTGATACGGAGCGGCTGGACTCGTACCAGCGTAACGGGCTTCTCAGCGCATTCGAGCGCGAAAGGAGCCGAGCTCCGGGGGATGAAGTGATCCCGAATCCGAAACCCTACGAGGCGGTCGTGTTCCGCGACTTCTTCATAGCCGGATTAAGATTTCCATTGGTCCCGTTCTTCGGCGAGGTTCTGCGAAAATTCCGTCTGCAGATCCACCATCTCACCCCGAATGCGGTCGCTCGGCTCAGCATATATGCCATGGCCATGAAGATGATGGGCCACGAACCGAGTGTTGCCCATTTCGTGAAGTACCACTGCACCCATTTCCACTCGAAAGTGGGGAAGGTCGATGGACGGCCCAATATTCGCGCCGAATATGGGTCTTACAACTTCGTGCCGGCTCCGGGCGGGGAGGAGCGGAACCGTGCAGTGCCCACCTTTAAAGAAAAATGGGAGGACTTGGACCAAATCGGTTCTACATTCGCGTTGCCTCGGACGAAGAGGTGGAAGCTGCTCGGAGGGTCGGGCGCCGCCGGCGAACCCCCTTGGTGTCTTTGATGACCGTGATGATTGGAGAGAAATATCCACCTCACGACGATTTCGGTCCAGCTGATCACGCCGCCGCGGAAGCGTATGCATTGACCGCCAGCCGGCAGATCAGCCGAGACCTGGCAGAAGAGATGATTGCTATAGACGAGTGGCCCTTATGTGATTTGGTGAAGTTCGAGCCTATTCGGGACATAAATGGCTATCGCGGTCCCGACTTCCTTCGGAGCGTCTGCTCATTTTGATTCGATCTTTGCGTACTTGGCCGCGGCTGGAGAAGAAGGCTACCCGACAGTGCGGGCCATACGGGGAAAGGGAGCACAAGAAAAAGATGGTCCACTTTGGCAACTCCCCTAGAAAAACCGTGCTTTGGATTGCATGGGTATCCCCTATTCGGAGAGACCTCCACCGGCCCCTAAGGCGTCCAAAGCCAAGGCCGGTGACAGCGCTGACGAGCCGGAGGCCAGTGCGCCGAGCGGCTCTGTTTCGGGCGCCCCCAGACCAGCGCCTATTCGGCGCGCTCCTCCTTCCGCGCCGACTCGAGCAACTACAACGGCTACAGCCGAGAAAAGAAAGCGCGCGCAGCAAAACCGAGAGCGCCCAGAACCAGAGGCCCGCGACGTTCAGGTATGCCGTGAAATGGCTGGACGATTGTGGACTAAGCCGCTAAAACGCAGCGCTAAGTTCTCATTGGATTTCCTGGGGGTCCCGGAACCGCTGCATGCCAAAATGGTAGAGCGAGAGATGCCTTGCGCATTAGGGCATAGGTGTTGAATTTACTTCTTGGTTCAGACTGGCGTGACAATTTCTGCCTCTTCTTTTGCAGGGCGATATCGGCGGTTCCAGCTCAATGGCCGGAACGCGCAAGAAGATTGCGGACCCATGCCGCCTGCCTCCGAAAGCGCAGCCAACACTGAGCTCTCTAGGCGTCAGTTTGAAGAGGCCGGCCGACACTTCCGGCGGTGTTTTTGAAATGAAAAGACACAGGGCCGCTGGTGCACCTGCGGCCGCAATAGCGCCTGCTCCCAGGCCGGCGCCTTCGACGGCCGAAACAGCTCGAACCCATTCGGACCAGAACCCTAATCTGGTCAGGAAGACTGGTAAGTCACGATTTCACCGCGAACTGAGTTGCATGACCCCCGAAACCGCTGCGTGTGCTCTGTTCGGCCATGGCAGGCTCTCCTTAGAGCGAGCCCCAGACGAGTGCGAACACATGCGCGTGTATTCGGGGTGTTCATCACCCGAAGAGACGAGCCCAGACCGTGAAAGGACTTACCAACTTGCTCGTGCTCTAGGGGCAGCTTCGGACGCCCGCAATCGCGGGGTGGACTGCGCCGCACAGCGGCCCGCTTCCGGCGCGCGGGTGTCGCATTCGCGGATCAATGCGGCACCTCCTTTTCCACCACCACTACCGAGAGGGATCTAACCCAGGTGGATCGGCTGGAGCTGCTTTCGGCCATCAACTTCCACGCGATTTCCGTAAGTCAACTACCTTACATATTCGGCCTGATTTCCCTTTCGGGCTGCTGAAATCTCAAAGGCTGTCTTTTTTGCAGCAATCTGTCATAAGCGCTGCGCTTGCCAAGCAAGACTGCGCCGCGGTCGCTTTCGTTGAGTCTAAGCTCACCGAAAGCGAGGCCGAGGTGCGCAGGCTGAGGGACGAATTGGTTCAAGTTCGTGCCGAACTTGATCGGGAGAAAGCGGCGCGTGAGAGTGCCGAAAATGATGCCCGCACCGCCCGGACCGAGCGCAACACGCAGAATGAGCTACAGAAGTCCGCCCGCCGCCAACAGCTCAATGAACTCAGTCAGGTCGCCGCCATATTCGCGCGCCTGGTTTTCGGAGTTGGCGACGAAGTGGAGGAACCCGTCATTGGGGAGAATACGTCCGTATTCGACTTCACCCGATTCCTCAAAACCGGGCTTACTGCTTTGGAGGGCCAGATGGAGCTTGGGCGCCGATGGGCGGCCCTCGAGACCCTTCGCGCCATGTGCAAGGCACTGAAAGACGCTGGCTGTCCACATGCGGGAACGCTACCGGCTCCAGACGACATTGACCGCTTCTGGGTTCCGGATGGGGACGCACACGAGGCCGCGGTGAAGTTTTTCAGCAGCTTCTGGAGCTCCGGAGGCCGCAACCTGAGTTTGCTGCGCGCGGCGCTGAGTGTGGCGGAGGTGAGTGCGTGAAAAACTGCCGAATGTGTTTGCTTTTTGCCGTTTCCGGTTAGGCATCCGGTGATTGATTTGACCTCTTTCGTGCTTCTTTGCTTTAGGGGGACGAGGAGGAGGAGGCCGTTATCCGTGACCGGGTTATGGCCTATATCAGAGCCAGGGACGAGCGCGAGGCGGCCGCAGCCGCTACCACTCCATCGTCCATTGTGATCCGATCCCCGGAGATGACTCCTGCGCCCGAAAGCGCTGCGCAGGGCAATCCGGCGACCGCCGTCAACTCCTCCGCGGCCACGTCCACCGAAGCAGGCGCTCCCCCGCTTCAGTCAGCTAGTAACGAGAGAGCGGCCGATGCCTGAACTATGTTTTGTTTTTCAAGAGCTTTGACATAGTTGGCCCTGCGTGGCCGTGTATGCGGCCCTGCGTGGCCAGGGTTCTGGGAACCCTTGAACAGTTTAAGTACCTTTGGTGGCTTAATGCCATATGCGACCGTTCTTTAGGTATTCGGTAGCTTTTGTACCTATTCGCGTTGTCTTTTGTGCCGAGGCGATATTGTCTTACCTTTCGAAAACGCATCCGACCAAAGAGGTTTTAGTGCTCTTTTGGGGTTCACTTATCTTCAGGACGCCGTCCCCGAATTAGAGCGGCGGGGTGCGTGTTCGGGGGAAATTTTGCTAAGCCCTCCAGGGATGCATGGGGACTTAGCGCATTCGAGCATTTTTGAGTGTCTTAGAGCGCCGCCCCCCCCTGAATGTGAGCGGTGGAGGGCGCATTCGGGAAAATTTTTCGCTAAGCCCTCCAGCGTTTCGTGGAGTCTTAGAGCGCCGCCCCCCCTCCCGAATGTGAGCGGTGGAGGGTGCATCCGGGAAAATTTTTCGCTAAGCCCTCCAGCGTTGCCTGGAGTCTTAGAGCGCCGCCCCCACCGAATGTGAGCGGTGGAGGGTGCATCCGGGAAAATTTTTCGCTAAGCCCTCCAGGCGTTGCGTGGAGTCTTAGAGCGCCGCCCCCCCCTCCGAATGCGAGCGGTGGAGGGTGCATCCGGGAAAATTTTTCGCTAAGCCCTCCGGCGTTGCGTGGAGTCTTGGAGCGCCGCCCCCGAATGTGAGCGGTGGAGGGCGCATCCGGGAAAATTTTTCGCTAAGCTCTCCAGCATTTGTTTTCACATAGGTTTTGACGTGGTTGTTACAAAGTGCATATGCGCTCTGCACAGCCGCTGAATGGAACTCTGTATGGCCCTATTGGCTGGAACTGGATGAGTCCTATCTCAAAGTGGTGAGACTCAGTTTCTAACACCCGAATAGGCGCGCCTGTGCCCTTTCTCGTCTATAGACAGGTAGAGCAATAGACCACATCCGTTGACCAAATCCCAGGGCAAATGTTTGCCCCTAACTTGCTGTGGAATGAGATCCCGAATACGGACTAGTCGCCGTGCAGGAGCTGGAGTTTGTAGCCATTCTCGCGAATAGGGAGGCGCGCGATTCTGCGCATCTCTGCTATTGCGCGCTTGCTGCTTTTGCTTAGGCAGTCAATTCGACCCTGGCTGCGCCTAACTTCTCCGAGCTCGCAACCGAAACGGGAGGACTAGTACCGACTCCCCTCCGACTCCTCCCGAGTTGAACCCGGCCGTGCCTATTTGCTCGCGCTCGCAAGAATCGAAACGGGAAGACGAGTGCAAGCTCCTTTCCCGACTCCTCTCATTTCTACTAACCCTGGCTCTGGAACGAGGTGAGTTTGTTTTGGCGGGCATGGTTTTGAGTTATAGGGGATGTTAAGTATATGTAATACCGCTTGTGTCATGGTGCCGTGAGGCACCTTTTTATGCCATAACGCCGTCGTACACTTGTTAGGTGAGTTATAAATTTGCCCCGTCTTAGAGGCTGAATTACCAGATTATATAATCTGGTTCAAACTCATGGTTTTTGACATGTCTGCAAAGATTTTAGTTTTACCACCCACATGCTCTGCTTATTTCTTGCTGGAATGAGAGGTTTTGGGATTTGTGGCGTCGTCAGACCAAATGCCGCATTCTCTACCCAGCCCTCACTGACCGCATTGGGTGGACACTTTCGGCCCTTTTGCCTGCTGTGTATGACGTATTCGGGTGGAGCACGCTCGATAATGGTGCAGTACAGCGCTCCTTTCGAGAGTCCGAGGGACCCTAGTTGCGCGCATTCTCGAGGCATTGCTCGAAATAGAGGGTGTATTGCTCTTGATTGTGATATTAATCACCGCAAGCGCCTTCAGTGTAATTACACCGCCAGAATATGATGAATAAGAAGCTTGGCGTTATCATTGCCTTCGGGTCTTTATCCCCGAGGCTATTTTGACTGAGGCGTTGTTTGCACTCATTTGGCTTGTTGCCAATTTCGCGATACTTCGCGGTTTTTTGCCGAGTTAGCCTGCAGCGTTTTGTTTCGCGCATTTGGGTTGTTTGACGCATTCGTGATGCTTCAGCATTTTTGCGACATTGCTAGCCGTTTTTGGCTTTTGGTTGCTTGCAACCCGACAAAAACTTCTTCGAATAGGGTCGGCGACATATATGTCACCGACTTTTTCGGATCGGAGAAATCGTTACGCATCCACACTTTAGGGGAAACGTGAATTGAAAAGCATAAAACGGGGTACATAGGGACGCCTCATTAAAAAACCTCACACCTCGAAAAGGCTTCCCCCGTGAGGAAAAAGAGCGCGCCCCGAATTGTGTTTCGAGAATTAAGAAAAGAAAATTACAACCCCTGTGGGGCAATTTCATGGGTAAAAACGGCGTAGGTTGTCGGCGTTCCGTGTGTGGCTGGACTCGTGCCGTCCTCCTTCACCGGCGTGTAGACTCCTTCTTTTACCATTCTCGCGACGATGTACGGCCCGTACCACGGCGATTGCAATTTGCCTTGCTTGTCGGGTTGCCGAATGAGGACCATATCTCCTGGGTTGATGACCTGCCTCAGCACTTTTTGTCTCTCCAAGTCTTTGTTTCGATGGTATCGTCGAGGTTCTCCGACGCTTGTAGCCTTAGCGAGTCAACTGCTTCAAGCTGAGAGTATCGTTGTTCTGGCGTAGTAGCCATGATTTCGGTTCGGAAAGATCCGAGCCGCACCTCTTCCGGGGTAATGGCTTCCTCCCCGAATAGGAGTCTAAAAGGCGTGAAACCAGTTGCACGCGACTTGGATATATTGTGCCCCCAAACCGTAGCTGTTAACTCCTGAGCCCATCTACCTTTCTTTTCGGTGTTTTCAAGGGTCTTTGATATGGTAGTGAATATGTCACCGTTAACCCGTTCAACTGCGCCATTCGATTCTCGGGTGATTTATGAAGCAAACGTCGGTTTGATCCCAGTCTTCACGAAAAGTTCCGAACTTGGTGCGATCAAACGCTTCCCGTTGTCCACCGTTATGTAGGATGGAACCCCGAATCTGCGAGATGATTCTCGCCACACGAAGCCGACTAAGGTGCCGGATGATATTGTCGCCAACGCTTTAGCTTCAACCCATTTGGTGAAGTATTCCGGTGCCACTGCAGTGAATTTCGATTCCCGAGCGCCGGCGGAGCGGTCCGACTATGTCGATGCCCCATCTCTCGTAGCGGCCAAGTTGGACATATCGGGGAGGTTAGATTTGCCGGGGCCCTCGGTGTTTTGCGAACTTCCGGCAGCCCTAGCACGATTTCACCGGTCGCTTGGCGTCCTCGACGGGTTGGCCAATAAAAGCCTTGTCTCATTGCTCTGTGAGCGATTTCATGCGGACCTCGTGGGCCCCGCAAGTTCCCGAATGTATATCGTGCAAAAGCCGGACCCCCTCGTTCCGGCCGATGCACTTCGCAGTGGTGCTACCACTCCCTCCTTGTACAGATTCTCTCCGATTATGGAGTATTGCTTGGTTCTGACTCCATCCTTTGTTGTTGCTTCCGTCTCCCGGCTCATAAGTTCCGAGATGAATGCCCATATCGGTGCTCTCCAGTCGTCACTCGCGATAGCGTGAATTACTGCCGGTCGTTCCTCCTCCGTCTGTACTGCTGCGGCTGTCAAGACTTGGTAGAAAACATCGGCGGGCAGGGGGTGTTTTGGGCTGCAGCTTTTGCCAGCGCGTCTGCCTCTGTGTTGTCCGCCCTTGGAATGTATTGCAAGGTGAAACCAAGGAAATATTTCTCCATTCGCCGAACGGCTTCCGGATACCTCGGCCGGCCGGTTCCTTTGCTTGTGTATTCCTTTCGGATGTGCCCCACAATTACTTGCGAATCGGACTTGATGACGCATCTGCGGATTCCTAGCGCTCGGAGTTTCCCGAGACCCGGCGGGCGCACTCGTATTCGGGCCGTGTTGTTGGTGGTGCGATATCAGAGCCTTGCTTTGCGTATCGCAGCTTTTGGGCCGGAGGAGGTGTCAATACCGCGGATATGCCCTCCAGGCCCACCGAGCACCATGCCCCATCCGCGTGCACAGTCCATTCTGGTTCCTCGAAGCTGAGGGTGGTGTTGTCCCCACATGGGGTCCAATCCGCGATAAAGTCCGCTATGACCTGCGACTTGATGGCCGATCTGTGCTCGAAGTCAATGACATATTCGTTCAGCTCAGACGCCCACTTGCCTATCCGGCCTACCGCCTCTGTGTTTCTGAACAGGGCTTCTAGGGGCTGAGCAGACAAAACCCGAATGTGATGAGCCTGAAAATAGTGCTTGAGCTTCCGCGAGGCCATGACCACCGCATATGCGATTTTCTCCAGGCTACGAATAGTTTGCCTTCGCCGATGTCAACGCTTCGATACGAAATAGATTGGGAACCGTAACTTCCCCTTGTTCTCTTTTTCTTCCACCAGAACCGCGCTCACCGCGGCGTGGGACGCTTCTATGTATAGTAACAGGGTCGCATCTGGCGATGGGCTTGATAATGTTGTGGCCTTTGACAGGTAAGCTTTTAGGTCATCGAATGCTTGCTGCTGAGCCGGGCCCCATCCGAAACCTTCTGAATTTTTTAGGATGCGAAAAAACGGAAGACCCCGTTCCGCGCTTCTGGATATGAACCTCCCCAGAGCGGCGATCCTGCCAGTGAGCTTCTGCACATGCTTTTTGGTCTCGGGCGGTCTCATGTTCACAATAGCGGCAATCTTGTCTGGGTTAGCTTCTATGCCTCTGGCGGATACCAGACATCCCAACATCTTGCCCTTGCTCACCCCGAATATGCATTTTTTCGGGTTTAGCTTCAGTCCGCTTGCTCGAAGGTTCACAAAAGTTTCCTTTAGATCCTCGATGTGTGTGCTTTTCTTATCGCTTTTCACCACTATATCATCCACGTAAGCGACCAGGTTTTTCCCCTTTTCTGCTCCCTAAAGACCTCGTCTGTCATTCGGGAGAAGGTAGGGCCAGCGTTGCGCAGTCCCTCAGGCATGCGCTTGTAGCAAAAGGTTCCCCCGGGAGTGATGAAACTCGTTTTCTCCTGATCCTCTTCTTTCAGCCGTATCTGATGGTACCCTGAGAAACAATCCAGTAAACTTAACTGCTCGCAACCGGACGCGATATCGACTAGCTTGTCGATCTGCGGTAGTGGGTATGGGTCTTTCGGGCAGTGTTTGTTTAGATCTGTGAAATCCACGCACATGCGCCATTTGCCACTTTTCTTCTTGACCATTACCACATTGGCTAGCCATTCCGGATACTTTGACCGGCTCGATCACATCTCGCGTCCAAGAGCCTTTGCACTTCAAGGGCCGCCGCGTCGCTCTTTCGGATGACATCTTCCTCAACTTTTGCTTCCGTGGCTTTGCTTGCTTTGCCGACGTTGAGGCCGTGGCTTTGTGCCAATTCCCCGTCAACCCCCTTGAGGTCTTTAGTGGTCCACGCGAATACGTCCTTATTCTCGCCCGAGAAATGCTAGTAGCTCCGAAGCGTCCCCGTTCCGAAAGACTTGCCCCGATATGCACGCACCGATCCGGCGGTTTGCCGATAAAGGCACTCTTCTCGTGCCCTCGTCTCCGCTCTCTCTCCGCTCTTTCCGCTCCGGGGCTTCATTAATATCCTCTTTCCTTGCGGCTTTTTACCTCGTGCACCATGTCAGAACCCGGTATTGGTTTGCCATCTATCTTTCTCGTGCGATTTGATCGCCATGCACCGTGATTACCCCGAAAGGGGAAGGCGCTTCATGCATAGGTAGCTCTCTTGATTATGATGTCAAACTTGTTTATGATTCCTCTTCCGAAGATTGCCGTATATGGGTATTCCATTTGTACCACATCGAACGATATCTCTTCCGCCCGCACTTTCTCTCCTTCGCTAAACGCTACAGTGAGTGTCTTCTTCCCAAGTGCATCTATTTTCTTTCCACCAAAGCCGAATAGGGCATTGCCCGCCTGATCGAGCGAACGCCTGTCAAGTTTCATGCTATCATACGCTTTGGTGAACAGGATGTCCGCCGAACTCCCGTTGTCAATAAGAATGTTGTGTAAAGTGTACCCGCCTACGAAAGCGGTTGCCACGAAAGTGTCATAGTGCGGGTAATCCCGGATCTGATTATCCTCTTCAGTGAAGGTGATGGGCTCAGAGCTTCCACGCGGCCCGAGTCGCCGGAGCGGCTGATGATACAGCCATTACGCGCCTCTGATATTCTCTTCGCGTTCTCTTGCTGTCGTGCTCTATATTGGAACCTCCAATGATGGCGTATATGTGCCCGTTGGATGGCATCACATTCGCTGGTGCTACGGTGTGTACGATCTCGCAACTCCTTGGAAGTTTCCCGCCTTTGGCTGGCTCTGCCGTCTCTTGTCTATTCTCGGTAGGCGCGAGGAAGACATAGCCGATACGGCATCGGATGCGCGATCATCGGCGCCGGTATTGTTGGTACTTGCATGCTTGGCGACCCTCCCCAATGTGCATGAACATTTGGGGCGAGGTACGGATTCCCTGGCTGCCCAGACTGGAAAGCGGCCATTTGATGGGGGAAAGCGTAGGGTTGTGACGGTGCCGTGTGGAATACGTGCTTTGCGGTTTCAGTTTTCCCTATGGCGTCATCTCTTTCCTTTTGCTCTTTGGCCTGCTGCGTGTATTTGCGCTCGGTGAAATGGCCTTTGTTTTCGCCGCATACGCAACAATACGGTGTTTTTGGGGCGCCACCATTGCGCCCTCGTCCGCGTCCGCCTTTGTTTCCCCGTCCTCCCCGATCTCCCGCGACCTCCGCCTCGGTTTTCCCGAGACCGGGCCGTCATGCCGCTCGGGGTGCCCGGGTTGGGCGACTCTTCCCGGAGGTTGTTGACATAGCCTTGATTGGGCCCCCACCTCTGCGGTCCCGCTGGTTCCGTTTCGGGGTGTTTTGCTTGAGGCTATTCCCGGAGACCTTGCGCTTCGCAAGTCTTCTTCGATATGGCGAACTTTCGCATTTCATCAAACAACTATTTCACGCTTTGGGTACCTCCCTCGTTAACACTTCTGCGTACGGCCCGATCTTGAGGCCTCTGATGGCCGATGCGATGACCGTTTCGTCGGACACATTCGGAACTTGTGCCCTCGTCTGAATGATACGCTCCAGGTACTTGGCCATTGGCTCATCGTCCGGTTGATGCAAGGTGAGCAAGTCCATAATGGTTTTCTTGTCGGCCTGAAGGCCCTGAAATGTTGCCAACAGCTCCTCTTTCGCCTGTCTCCATGACCGGATGGACAAGGGCCGCAACGACATGAACCAGTCGTGCGCCACATCTTGCATGGCCAAGATCAAAGTTTTGGCTAACAAGGCTTCGTTGCCACCTGCCGAATATATTGCAGCCTCATAGCTTGATATGAACCTTCTTGGATTAGATTTGCCATTGAAATGCGGGATCTTAGGCTTGTAACCGGGTGGCCATGGGTATTTCTGTAGTTCTGGGGACAACGGGGATGCCATGTCAATCGAGTCCGGTACCCCCTTGCCCGAGGCTGATCCCAAGTACCTGACTTCACTTTCGGTTTCGGCCCTTGCGCCGAGTGCCTGAATCTCCCGCCGTAACCTTTACGCCTCCCCGGGTCGCTTGGTCGACCGCCACTTGAGTTGCTGATATTCTGTTCCTTGCTTCGATATCTCCATGTAGCTGATCCCGATACGTTTTTAGTTCTTCAATTCTTGAAGTGTGCTCATCCAGCATCTTTAGGAGCTTGGAATTCTGTAGCATCAACTCGTCCATCACATTCGGGGCTTCAGGCTCCGGCTCGACCTCAGCGTCATCTGCAGCCACTTCAGCGGCGACAGCCCCCTCTGCTGGCTGATCTTGCATTCCGGCGACTGACCCGATCACGTTGTCCTCGATGGCCGGATCCGCTTGCTGAGGAGCCGGAATCGGCGGAGGAACCGCTGAGCCCGACGCAGTGAGCTCAGTGCATGGCGGATCCGAGCCGTTTGCAGTTGAAGGAGCAGTTTCTTCAATGGATGGCATTGGCTTCCTGATAGCTGAACCTCTAGCTTTTCCCTTTGGTGGCATGACAAGTCCGTGCGCCAACCACGGTGGGCGCCAATGTTGTTTTGGCCCTTTGGGGTTGCCCCCCCCCGAAGGACCCAAACAGGAGGTAAAAGAAAAGTAGAACTACGAAACAAAACGAACAACACGAACCTTATATTCCTTGTGCTCCGGCTAAAACGCACGGAGTCCAGAAGTCCTTTACAACGTCCCACGAGGGGTCTACTTATAGGAAGTCGTGTTGCGTTTTGTACAAGAATGCCCCTGGCAACCCTAATTTCAACGTACAGGAGAAGCCGACACAGGGCAGACAAGTAAATGGCCCGAGGGCCCACATTTGTCGGTTAACCACCGACCAGGACGCATCCGGGCTCTCCTTTCTGCCCCGCCGCCAAATGCGTCCAGTCTCAAGCCGGATGCGCGCCTTCTCGCGCTATCGGGATTTCCTCCCGGCAACCGTCGACGCCGGATGCGCACCTTCCCGTGCTATCGGAGCTTCCGCCTGGCGCTGACGCCGGATGCGCGCCTTCTCGCGCTTTCGGGGTTTCCGCCCGGCGCTGACGCCGGATGCGCGCCTTCTCGCTCTTTCGGGGTTTCCGCCTGGAGCTGACGCCGGATGCGCGCCTTCTCGCGCTATCGGATCATCCGCCTGGAGCTGACGCCGGTTGCGCAACTTCTCGCGCTATCGGGGCATCCGCCTGGCACAGACGCCGGATGCGCGCCTTCCGGCGCTATCGTGGCATCCGCCTAGCGCTGACGCCGGATGCGCGTCTTCCTGCGCTATCGCCCGTACCTGCGCACATCAAACACATGAGGCGTATACGATTAGGGGGGACGGGGTGGCCAATTCCACTCCTGCCCCCCAACAAGTCATGTTGTAGTGGCTTAGGGTTCTCGATCACAGCGCAATGCAAGCGCGCGGCATCTGTGCATGTGTGACAGTGTGAGACTTGTATATATGTCTTGTAATATTTTTCCTCTTTTGTGTGGTCGAGGTCATAGAATTGTCAACTGCGTTGCACGCCCGGCCCGGGCTTCAGTTTTGTGTAGGCTGGTGGGCTAAAGAAATTAAAACTTGTATGCCCAATAGAGTGGAAGAGAACTAGAGAAGGGTGTGTTCCCTTATGCTAATGTGGTCTTCCCTTTCCAGCTGACCAGCTCTATCATCAATCATCATCTTCCCTGTCCATATGAAGCCTTTTCTATATATTGGTAAATCTGTATGGCACTCGAGTGTTTCTCAAGATGCCCGCACTCGATGCTTTTTTTCGGGCACCAGATCCGTCACCAACGCTGCATATCTAGCCCCTTCCTATTCATCTTCTACAAGTCTGGCGAGTACAAAAAGGGCCGGTCGGGGGAGGTAGGCCAGCCCAGCCGGCCAGACGGTGAGGACAGCGGCTGTGGGGGCAGGGGCGGCGGATGCGGCCGGGCCATGGCGCGGCAGGGGCGCCATGGACGGGGCTCTAGACAAAAGCTGGAGATCGGAGAGGGGAAGAAGAAGGCCACTGCAGTCATGCTGGCCGCGAAGCTCCGGCAAAACCCTAGCACGGCTGTGGTGGGGCATCGGGCGGTAGCGATTCGAGAAGGAAGATGAGCAGTGAAGCAAAGAAATCGAGTCTGGGAACACTCTGTAGGGAGTATATAGACTCTTTTCTATTTTTGATGAGAAGACAGAAGATAGACCCTCTCAAATATGCCCCATTTCTTCTTCTGGTGGTGGAGCTCGCCGCCACAAAGAAGGTGTGGGCCGGCCTCAGCTCACTTATATGGTAGTATAGCTTCCTACCAATTTTAGTCTAAGTTGCTCGGGCTGGAGTTGCACCACCTCGCATGGTAACACCTAACCTGTTAAAACCCATGTACAGTACATTGTTGTATGTTACGCACTACAGGGTTCTGCTTCTTTGCCGAGTGCAGGAAGCACTCGGCAAAGACTTGTTTGCCGTCGGCAAAGGCCTTGCCGACGGCCGTTGTCGGCAAAGCGCCGTCGGCAAAGGCTTTGTCGGCAAAGAATTCTTTGCCGACTGCCATGTGGCAGGCAGTCGGCAAAGCCTTTGTCGAGTGCCACGTCAGCAGTCGGCAAAGGTAACGTCCACCGTGATCTGACGGTTCTTTGCCGAGTGCTGATGTGGCACTCAGGCAGTCGGCAAAGATTTTAGTTTTTCTTTTTGAAATTTTCTAAAACACCTCTTTACCGAGTGCCCACATGGCAGGCACTCGGCAAAGCTATGGTCACTTTGCCGAGTGCCGCCATGGCACTCAGCAAAGTTGGTCTTTGCTGGAAAAAAGCCCAGCTTTGCCGAGTGTGGGCACTCGGCAAAGCTGGAATTTTTTTTTCGCATTGCTTGCATACAATATCGCACATATTCACATACATCACATATATTCAACACAAAGCCATACAATATCACGTATATATCACATTATCCATATTATTCGACACAAATCCATCGACAAGTTCATCCAACACATCCATCCATCACAAGTTCATCCATACAAATCCAACGCATCCATCACAAGTCCAACATAACCATCACAAGTCCAAAAGCGAAACGACAAGTACCTATTGCGACCCTTGGTCCCCATGGACCTGTGAAGAGCTCCCACCTTACTGCCACGCAGGCCACCCTTGCGGCGGAGGGGCCTGGAATGTCCACCCGAGCGGTGGAAGAGTGCCGCCTATCCAGATGGAGTGCCCCTACTGCGTAGCCGGAGGTGGAGGAATGGCACCTGGCCACGTGAGCTGTGGAGTCGAGCCAACCGGCCACCCTTGCTATGGAGAAGGGCCACCTGGAGGAGTC
Source organism: Themeda triandra (assembly GCA_018135685.1). Classification (NCBI taxonomy): domain Eukaryota; kingdom Viridiplantae; phylum Streptophyta; class Magnoliopsida; order Poales; family Poaceae; genus Themeda; species Themeda triandra. The sequence goes on along the minus strand of JAENPR010000280.1, from coordinate 192,307 downwards.
GTGTTCGAACTCGCCGACTGTGCCTGCACAAAGGAGAAGCGATCTCATTAGTACCTGCTGGATGGCCGCACAAGCAAAAACAATAAACGACCATATATACTCATCGGAGTCCCTGTAGGACTAGGAGGAAGCGGAGTGAGCAGCGAGGGAGGCAATGGAGGCAGGGTGTAACCCGGGATCTGAAGGGTCTGAAAGTAGCCCGCCATGTCTTGCATCTGACGCGTCGAGTGCTACAGCACAGCCTCGAGCTGCCACCGGTGGGCCTCCGCCTGGGCCTGCTACTGGGCTGTTGGCGGTCCTTAACGACAATTTTATACGGCCAATAATAATCCAAAAGGGGGAACTACATACTTCTACGCACATATACTTATTGACCGAATTCCACTTGTACTTGGTAGAATTGCCACTTGCACGAATTATAGCCAATTATAAGAGGAATTATAAAGAAAATACACCATCCGACAAGGCGTAAAAGAGAGTCAAGGAGAGAAGCCCACCTACCTGACAATTCTGGGCCAAAACCACCGACATGGGAGTGGCCTAGGCCAAACACCAAATCATGGACGAGTTCGTTTTGGACTGCACGAACACGTCCGGGTAGAACGGACGCCCCAGACGCATCCGGACTCCGATTTGGGTGATCCACATGGCCATAGAAAGCTATCGACGAGGCCCACGTTCCTGCAAAAGATGGGGCCCAGCTGAGGTTCCCTGGGGGCACGCGCGCCTTAGGAGCGGGCGCGCTAGCACGGGCACCGATCGGGCCTAACTTCGTCCTGGTGGCCTATGTCGACAGCCCAAGGCCAAAGGCGGTGGGGTTTTGTGCCAGGGAGCAGCGCACGACGGGTTTCTTTAGTCCCAAATGGTCTAGCTAGAGTTGGTTCCCACCTCTAGCAACCTATAAATAAAGGGGGAGGCTCCCTCTCTAAACACGCCACAACAAGAGCCTCTCTCTCTCTCCCTCCACTTGTATCTTTCTTTAGTAGTTTTAGTTATGTAGTTGAAGCAAGGCAAGCCTCATTGGAGGGCTTGAACCTCTAGGAGGATCTTGGTATGAATAATATCAAGGTCTCTCTTATATGTTCTTGTTCTTATATGTCTTGCTCTTAGATGTTCTTGTTCTTAGTTTTATTAGTATAGTTATGTTCTAGAATTAGAGCATAGTTCTTATGATATGATCTTGGCATACGAACTAGAATATAGTTTACGTGTTTTGATCTTATCATATAGAACCTAATGTTTAACCATTAGTGCATGCATGTTTAGACCTAGAGCTAGGTTGTGATATTGAGATCTATCTTAACTTAGTCTTGGTCAATGTTGGCTTGCGGGTTCGTCGTCTGTCCCCGTGGCGGATGCTCTAGTAGAGGGCCCTGATGAAGACGGATAACCTGTACGACGCTAGAGTAGTAGTCGCTAGCATAGACGTGGTGTCTAGACTAGAGGCTAACTTCGTTTGCCTCGCACTCCACAGTTGAGGGGTAGGCGGCAGGTGGTGACAGCCCTGTCCGTCCCTTGTAATCCCCCACGTCCGGGTGCGGCGTAGAGCTATAGGCCGGGATCACTTGGCAGACCAGGTGTGATCCGGTGCCCGAAGTAAGTTAACAGTGGCCAGGCTATTTTAACTTAGAATCTCACTAACAAGCATTTGTTTGTGTGATCGTCCGTTGTCCTAACATACTTGTTTAGGAATGCCTGGTCCAGTTTAGGTTTCTTAGTCTTTCTTTCATATTTATCCTTGAGTTGGCTCGAGTGTGTGTGTCAAGTTATCCTTATACCTAATCTATTTCACCCCTGTTATGAGTATTGGTCTACTATGCAATCTTGTTATCTTGTCCATGTCCAAATTAGACTCTTTTACACCATGCCTTCCTTTGGAAAATATAAATAACGATACCCTGAATACTTCCGGGTGAAATGCTACAACAGTATTTCCGTGCGCTTGCGGACTTATTCTGTAAACGTTGCAGAATACCATCTAGTGTTTCTTGGCGTTGTTGCTAGGATATACCAGTTCTAGTGATGACGTTAAGAAATGCCAACAAGCATTTCTGTCGCCGTTGCCGGGGATGGACTTAAAACCTCTATCCTTGGTGATTGCATTAAGAAATGTCAACAAGCATTTCTGGCGCTGTTGCCGGGGAAGGCGTTGGTTAAAAGAATTTATTAGGACATGTTCATGATAGCTTGCTTGTGTTGTAGCCATTGCTCATAATAGAAAAAATATTTATTTTATAAAAAACTATATATATTAAAACTATTTTAAAAATATTATTGTTTAAAAAATATATATAAAAAATATTTATTTGAAAATCAAAATATTTTGATAGTTATGAGTTATCCTTTTTATAAAACCAAAACATAAATATTTTCGTTCGAAAAAAATAATTTTATTAAAAACTTGGTTTGTTTTCAAACTTTTGCATGAAGCATGTTTTGGTTTGGAGTATGATTGGTGTATGGTCATACCTTCATAGGTTTCTCAATTTAAGCATGGAGCTTAGATTGAATTGCCTACCTTGATTGAATTGCCCTCGCATCTCCAGGCGGCACCTCCTTTTGGCCCTCCACGTGGCGTACGACGCATCCGAGGTCTAGGTGTCCACAATTTCCACCCAGCAGTCTTTGTACTTGGAGCACCACTCCAGACACATCTGCATGACATCATGTATTTGACATGTCAGGAGACGAATTGAAGCTACTTATTTTTCATGGAAGGAATCATAATGAATGTTGCCTACTTACCTAGAGGTACTAGTCCCTAGTAAGGTCGTTCTCCCTCTGGAGCATCATCTGCCTGGCTTCTGCCTTCCTCACCACCTGGCCAAGCACGTCGGCATGGTAGGTGATGATGCACTAGATATGAGCCTCGTGGTACAGGTCCTTGAGTCGGTCTTTGCAGACCTGATCCTGCACTCGCGCCGCCCGGGCCTCCTGCACTCCCTCCTGTAATGTGAAGAAGCCCTGCATACAGACATCATGTATCATTTCAAGAACATCTAATTAATGCATAGTATTGAGCAATGCCGTGCAATGAAGACTCACCCAGAACTCTTGCTTGATCCTCCCCACAAGGGTGCCGTGCTTGGTGTCTGGGACGCTGGCGAAGTGGGGCCACTTCCAGGGCGGCCCTATCACCTCGGCGTGGGTGACCCTACCAGGGTTGTTCTTCCGTATCAGGAGGCCCTGGATGCCAGTGATATGGCGACTGCCCCTCCGCTCACAATCGTCCAGTTACTACACAAGTCATTAAGAAGAATTGTAAGTCTGAAGTTCAAATTTCAACATGTCATACGAAAAAGTAGTGAAAACATGTATGTTACTTACTTCTGATCGCTGGGTACAATCACCGGGCGGCGGGAAGGCACGAGCGGACCTGTAGGGAGGGACGAGGGCCTGCGCTGGTAGACCTTGCTCGAACCTGTGGAGGGCGTCTCCCTGGTGTCTCCTCGTCCCTTTGCTCCGAGTCCGATGAGGAAGAGGAAGTGCCGATCGTCGTCGCTGTCGTCGCCGTCGTCGCCACCTGCTGGGGCGTCAGGTCGAGCTCCAGCCTCCTCGTTGACTGGGGACGTCTGCGAGGTCTCCTCTCCTTCCCCGCCGATGGCTTGGGCGACGGCTCCCTCCTCGTCGACGGGTTCGCCGACGGCTGCTTCTCGTCGACGGGGGTCTCCTTGTCCCTCAGGTAGCGGGAGTTGACCCCCTTTCGTCGCTCCCGCCTTCCCCCGACATTTTGTTGAGTGCCTACAATGACAAAGATTAAACCAATTAGCACAAATAAACGAGAAGTACTTGTAAAAATATGCAAAGTAATAATAATAACAATATTGTATTACATGAATTAGAAATAGTCGTTGTCACTATCGTCATCATTATCAATATTGTCATCATCACTGTCGATATTGTCGAGCTCTCTTAAGTCCTTATCATCTCCTCTATCCTCAGCATCTCCATTGTCCTTATCATCTACGTCGTCCTCATCATCTCCATCGTGCTCCATCCTCCGTCGCTCAAGCATTCTTAAGTCCTTGGTATCCTGCACCTTATCACCCTCGTCCTTATCGATGTCGTTATCTACTTCCATGCCCATCAATGAAAGAATGTCTATCTCCAAGCGCCCTTGTAGGCCTCAGGTTGATAGAACTCTCCGCTATCGGCATTTGGGTCAAAGTTGTAATCATCATCGTTTGGGACAGACGCTTTACCGTGCGGCGATACCAAGTGCACAAGGTACGAACCTGTGAGCTTGGAGTCCTTTTGGCACACCCATGGGAGATAACAAACTTGCGTGGCCTGTTGAGCCACAGTATAGACATCATCTCCTTCATAGACAGAATCCTGTCGAATTTTGACTTGCCCAATCGTAAGGTTTCTTCTCGTGACATTAGGATTGAAGCAATGGCATTTGAATACCATTGGATTAAGAGCTTTGGGACCCTCAAAGCTGAGCTCGTATATTTCTTTGACTATGCCATCATAGTCATGCCCATCGTTGCTGGGCGTACGAACTCTGGTGCACGTGGTTTTCCGATTGGGCCGACTCTCCTCGTGGCTTCTCGTGCGAAAGCGATAGCAATTCACATCATAAACGGTGAATGACTTGACCCTACGGGGGAAGTAATTGGCAACCTGTTTCAAGTCATCACTCATTTCAGCATCTGTGCGGGCCTGCAAGGTAAGGCCAGGTAGATCGTTACATTACTCGCTCCTAAGAGCAAAGTGTAATCTCAAAGTTGGAACGAGGTAAGTTGGATGGTACCCTCGTATAGAACCAGGAAATAAAATCAGGCACATTATCTTTGAAAAGTTGGTCTTCTTCTTGAGAGGAAGGATCCCTATGCCCTCTCCAGTATTCATTAATAAATTCCCTAAAAAAAAGAGACAAGGGGGTCGGATCGATAGGTGGAGGATAGTGATGGTGTAAGTAACAAGCTCATTGAGAACTTACATTTGATATGGAGTCACTTCTTCAAGGTTCAACAATACGTAGAGCATGATAGTGCGCCACTCATGATCTCGTAAGTTCTTCAGGTAGCTGCGCTTCCTCTTTCGAGTTACCCTTCGAAAAGGCTGAGGTTCGATGAACTCTCGTCGGTGTTGTAACAAGGGGGTGGATTGTGCATGCTGGGAAGGGTCTCAATATAGTACCTCGTTGTGAAGTTCGACACCTCCTCCAGAATGAATGCCTCTACCATGGACGCCTCAATTTTGGCTTTATTTCTACACTTTTTTCAAAGAATCTTTAGACACCTCAATTTGATAGCACCAACGGGCCTCCTCGGGCCCTCCCAGACGTGCCTCGTGCGGTAGGTGTAAAATCAGATGCTGCATCAGCAGGAAGAAGCCGGGTGGAAAGATCATCTCCAACTTAAGAGCAACTCCGGTGCAGCAAGCTCCAGGTCAGCAATCACATCCTGAGATAACTCCTTGGCACAAAGCTGGCGGAAGAAATAGCTCAACTCTGCCAGGACACGCCACACTGGCTCGGGGAGGTTTCCCCGGGTCATCGCAGGAAGGAGCCGCTGAATCCATATGTGGAAGTCATGACTCTTCATCCCTAAGACTTTCATAGTCCTCAAGTTCACTTCCCTACTCAGATTCACTGCACACCCATCAGGGAACATTAACGTCTTGATCCACTGCAGTACTTCCTTCCTATCGCCCCTTTTCAGGATGTAATTGGCCGGGCCCCTTTTCCATTTCTTGCCGGGAGTAGGGGTCTTCATCACTAGCTTTGGTCTATCGCACATCGTTTCCACGTCTAGCCTAGCCTTAACATTGTCCTTTGACTTTTCCTTTATGTCCTTGAGTGTTCCCCAGAGTGCCTCGGTGACATTCTTTTCTATGTGCATTACATCGATGTTGTGTGGAAGAAGGAGGTGCTTGAAGTAGGAGAGCCTAGTCAAGCCGGATATATGAGTCCAGATGTGTTCTGTACTGTATCCAATAAAACCACCCTTGGCTTTATCAACTTTGAGAGCCTCTATCTCGACAAGGACCATGGAATCGCTCATAATCTGAGGAATGGGGTCGGTGACTTCAACACCTTTCGTGAAGTGCTGGATGTCTCGTCCGAATTCATAGTTCTCAGGCAGGAATTGATGATGTTTGTCAAACGAAGAATACTTGCCACCCTTGTTGAGCTAGGTGAACATCACGGCTGCCTTGCATGTTGGGCAAGGGAACTTCCCGTGAACACACCACGCGCTGAATTGGCCATACGCTAGGTAGTCATGCATTGAATACTGGTACCACACATTCATTGTGAAGTTTCTCTTTCTAGCTCGGTTGTACATCAGTACCCCCTCACCCCAAGCATGTTGCAATTCATCCCACACTGGCTGCATGAACACACCTATATTGTTGCTCGGGTGTCCAGGTATTATCAGTGTCAAGAACACGTTCTTGGGTTCAAACATGATGCTGGGGGGAAGATTGAGGGGGATCACGAACACGGGCCAACAAGTGTATGGGGCCGCCATGTATCCAAACGGGTTGAACCCATTTGTTGCCAGTGCTACATGTACATTCCAAGCCTCCAAAGCCTTGCCGGGATTCATGTCATCGAAGTGCTTCCATGCGTCACCATCTAATGGGTGTACCATCTTGCCAGGACTGTATCTTTTGCCATTCTTGTGCCATGTCATTTGTTTCATGGACTCCTCTATCATGTACATCCGTTGGATCCTCGGTTTGAAAGGAAGGCACCATTGGACCTTCTCAGGGATCTTAGACTATTTCTTCTTGCCATCACTAGCTTCTACCTCCACAAACCTAGAGGCTTTGCACTTTGGACAGTGCGTTGCTTTCTTGTGGTCTCCCCTGAATAGGGCGCACCCATTTGGACAAGCATGGATCGGCTCATACAGCATCTTAAGTGCACGAAGTAGTTTCTGTGACTCGTACATGTTCTTCGGCAGGATGTGACCCTCCGGAAGTAGTGTGCCAACTACTGTCAACACGGTATCGAAGCCGTCTCAACTCAGGCTCAATTGTGACTTCATCCCTATTAGGCGTGAAATGGCATCCAGTTGCAAAACCATTGTCTTCTAATGAAGGGGCTTTGTTGCTGAAGCCAGCATGTCCATGAACGCCTTTGCGGTTTCCTCTTGATCCTCCTCCTCCTCCTCCGGTCCTCCAATGAACCGTGCATCATGATACTCTGCCATCAAGTCTGCCATCTCGGCATCTCCATCATACTCCTCGAGGCATGGTCTCACCACCTCCTCTCTAATACAATCGTCTTAACCATGGTAGATCCAGTGGGTATAGTTTGCAATGAATCCGTTCTTGACAAGATGTTCCCTCACATCCTTCTTTCATTTTTTTTCAAGTTCCCACATTTGCTGTAGGGACACGGCATCCAACAAGACCCTTTAGCAGCCTCCCCAAATGCATGATCAAGGAAAGCGTTGGTCCCCGTAACCCATTCAGGGCTCTTACTTGCGTAGCCCGTGTACATCCACTCATGGTTATCCACCCTCTATCATACACATATGTAAGCGACGAGCAATAACACCAGCAATTGCGACGACATGGTGTCCCTACTCTCTAATAGGTGAGGATAGGTCCTAATCCCACCCACAGATGCATAGATGAGGTTAGTTTCCATGCTCTGCTCTGGTTCAAGATAGAATTTTGGCAGCACCTTCCCGCTGTTCTCCCAATACATGTCCCATAAGGGAGATTGTGTATCCGGAGAACAATGGAGAGGTGATGTCGAAACTCTGTCTCGAACCGAAGCGGAGCATGGAAAGTAACCGATCCGTGCATCCTTAGGCTGTCCAAAAAAACATGAACAATCCGAAATAGATACGGTCATAGGTATGCAGAGATCCGCATACCTCCGACCGTATCTCTCTCAGACAGGAGATGCCCAACTAGGCTACACCGATCTACGTACGACAACGGTAAGGAAGAGAACTTAATTATACCTAGGGTGGCGGTGGAGAAATGCTAGCGGGGCAGTAGCTATGGGTCACTTCCGACAGGTCCTGCTCTGCAAAGGAAGATACACGAGACTATAAGTTTAAAAATTCGACAGCACCTCCCCTGCACGGGGAGGTTTCCAAAACCTACAAGAAACAATGGCATGATGGCCGACAATCACAACGGCGTAAAGGCCAATTAGCACAGCGGCACGAAGGCTGACATCACAACGGCACGAAGGCCAACAAGTACAATGGCACGAAGGCCGACAAGTAGAGAAGGGGTTGATATACCTTGCTCTCGTGGCTGGTTCAATGACGGTGGGGGCATCGGCGGGACAAACACATGAAGAAGACAGTCGAGGCACCTCCTCCTCCCCCTCTCCCCTTCTTCTCCTCTCCTCCTTCTTCCTCTCCTCCTCCTTCTTCTCCGTCTTCTTCCTTTTTCTTCTCCTTCTTCCTCCTCCTCTTCTTCTTCTTCTTCCTTCTTCTTTCCTTTCTTCTTCTTCCTTTCTTCCTCCTCCTCCTCCTGCCGGTGGCACGGGCGGCCAGCGGCGTGGGGGAGCGGCTGCTGGCGGCGCGAGGCTGTGGGGGCCGACGGCGCGGGCCCGAGGGCGCGGCGGCTGGCGTCTGTTGACGGTGGATATGCCCTAAAAATCCACATCAAAACACCGTCAACAGTCTTGGAAATAGAGGAAGAATAACATAATAATGACATATTTTTATCAATAAATGGTTCCACTTGTACTCTTAATATGTGAATGCAGGAACAAGCAAAACAGGAGAAAATGAGCCTCTGGACCCACCAAAAGGGGCGTCGGCCGATGCCTCCCTGGGGGGATCTAGGGCCCAGTGACATGGCATGTTCCATGTGAAGCTCCACCAAGTCATTCTCCACCCTCAGATCACATTTGTGCTTCCTCTCTAGGGTGAGAGATGAGGCTCACATGGATTCATGGGCCCACATGGAAAGCAACCCAAGATGAAACATGTGACATGACACGTGGGGACAGCAGTGGAAGCAAGCAGGTGGGCCATCCCTGTCATAGGGGGATCGGTCGATCCCCCTATGGTGGGTTTCCACCTGCCACTTGCTGCCACCGACCCCAACAACACTCTTATGGACCAGGGAAGGCCCCACCTGTCAGTTAGGGGGTCGGCCGACGCCCTTGGTGCATCAAACCAAGGTAGGTTGCCTCCCAACTGACTCCAGGGAGCTACCACATGGACACCATCTCAAGCATCGATCAAAGTCAGTTCCAAAGGCGGTTTATCCAAGGGTGGAGGAGTAGGGGCACACGGATCGCTGACGTGGCGATGGAGTAGCCCCCACTCAACCTCCCCTATAAATACATGGCTGCATCCACACTCTCAAGGCATGAATTCAAGGCTACAAGCATAGTCCACTTAGTAGTTATAGTAGTCTAGTGTGGGAGTTAGAGTCGAGTCGAGCGAAGCTCGGGTTCTTCGGAGTCGTCTTCTAGAGAGTCTGGTATACCTCTTGTACCTTTCTCTTTGTAAGACTTTCTTTAATATAGTATTCTTCTTTTACTTGCCTGAGTCTTTACTTAGTGCAATATTATTCCTGCAATAGTGTTGTAGTGTTCTAGTTAGTCTTATAGTAGTTACATTCTAGATTGTGATCCTGTGACAACTCCTTGGTTGTTATCAACATCTTTAGCGAGGTGCTCTAGTTGGGTCGTATACTCAGCTAAAGTAGTGAGAGTTAGTGTAAACGTGGTGCTTAGACTAAACTCACTGTTGGAGTCCGCTGGTTCGGACGGACAATAGGAGCGCACTGGCAGGGAGTGACAGGCCCGGCTCGGCATTAGGATTCTCCTCATGTACGAACTAGTTCTTAAAAGGCAGGACGTACATAAGTTTGTATTCACTTGAGTAGGTCTTTTGTCGCCTACTCTCTCGCTTACTCCCAACAACCAAGTAGTAAGGTAGCAATCCTAGTTTGTTTCCACTATCTGAGTAGCCTACAACATGGAAGTAGAAGTAGAACCATAGGAGTCCTTTACTCACTCGTTGTCCTCCCACCTAGCTACACTACATTAGTTATCTTTTAATTATCCTTGAATCATCACCTTCCTTCTACCCTTTTTCGTTATCTCCCCCTCTACACTAGTTGACACTAGATTGAGATAGGGATCTCATTCCTATTAGTATTTCTAGCTACAGCTTTCCCTTGGGATAAATATAAATACGACACCTTGGAATACTTCCGGGTGAAGTGCTACAGCGGTACATTTCGTGCGCTTGCATAATTATCCAATAGACTCTGAAGTACCACTCAGGCATTTCTAGCGCCGTTGCTAATATTTAGTAATAGTGCTAAGAAATACCAACAAGCATTTCTGGCGTCGTTGCCGGGGAAAGCATAGCCTAGAAATTTTAATTGGATCAAATCCGGAAAAACTATCCTCAATTGAGTATTAATTAGTTGTAGGGGGTTTACCCCTTGCCCTTATTTCTCTTTATTGTGAAGCAAGGCAGAGAGTGAGTGAGTTCCAATTCAAGACGATCAGACCATATCTGGATTCACTTAAAGAAGGAGGCTCAGCACCAACACTTAAACAGTCAATGGTCACCTCAATCTCTGACTTCTCGTCTCCCTCAGTCGTTCACATTACCAGAGGACCCAGAGTGGAGGCAGGTGAAGTTGACTTTCAGATTAAGCCATCATTAATCTCTATGGTGCAAGCCAGTACATTCTGTGGGAAGCCACACGAGGATGCAAATGCACATCTCCAGCACTTTCTGGAGGTGTGTGGCACCATTGCCATCAAGGGAGTCACAGCAGACACCATCCGTCTTTGTCTGTTCCCATTCTCTCTTCTTGGGAAAGCTAAGCAACGGTTTTACGCTCAGCCCTTCGACGTCAATACTTGGGAAAAATGTGCCAGCGAATTTCTCAAGAAATTCTTCCCAATGGGCAAGACATCTGCTCTGAGGGTCAAGATTTCAAGCTTCCAACAACAGGCAAATAAGACTATCCCCGAAGCATGGGAACGTCTCTAGGAGTACATTCGAGAGTGTCCACATCATGGAATTAAGAAATGGCTCCTGATTCAAGGTTTCTATCATGGGCTGTCTCCAGCAGCCTGTAGTCTCCTTGATGCCGCTACAAGAGGAGCGTTCACTTCCCTTAATGTCACACAAGCCAAGAATCTTATTGAGAACATCGTGACAAATCAAGGATGGAGTGAAAAACGTTCTCAGCCCAAGAAGAGAGGCATGAACACCATTGCAGAGGTAAATGCCATCTGTCAAAAGATGGAACTCTTGATGAAGAAATTGGATGAACGAGCCAAGTTCAAGAAAGATCGAGAGGCCATCCAACACTATGCCTCAGCACATGCAATTGAAACAAATCAATGATGTGAGGTGCAACACGCAAGCCATGAAGTCGCCTACGCCATCGACAATCTGCAACCTCAGAAAGGAGGAATGACTTCACGCTTCAAAAGCCAAGGTAACACTAGTAAATCTAATTGGCCTTCACTTAAAGATCTTGTCATGAATCAAGCTAAAATTAATGAAGACATGAATAAAAGATTGCTTGCCAATGACAAGACTCTTGAATCGTTAACTGTTAGGATGGATTCCCTTGTTTCTTCTATTAAGGAGCAACAGAACTTTAATAAAACATTAGAATCTCAAATAGCTCAAGTTGCTGCCTCTGTTCCATCTTCTGTAAATTCTTGCGATACTTTAAATGCAGTGGCCACGAGAGGGGGTAAGACCACTCGTGATCCACCATATCCTAACACGACAAGGAAGACTGTAAGAAAGGACAAGGAAGATGAGGAAGAAAAAGTAGTAGAAGAAGAGGAACCACCATCCAAGGAAGAAAACACAAAGTTCTATGGAAGCTCCACATGAATTCTATGACTCCAACATATCGCTACGCTTTCCAAAGATGTGAAAACAAACAATCGACGAGCAGTTCAGAAAATTCGTTGAGGTAATTCATCAATTATATGTCAATATTCCATTACTTGATGCAATGCAGGTTCCAACCTATGCCAAGTACTTGAGAGACATCCTCAACAACAAGCGCCCGTTGCCCACAACAGAGGTAATTAAACTAACCGAAGAATGCAACATGGTGATCCTGAACTAACTGCCAGAAAAGAAGGGCCCAGAGGTAATTAAACTAACCGAAGAATGCAGCGTAGTGATCCTAAACTAACTGCCGGAAAAGAAGGACCCCGGGTGTCCCACCATCGATCGCTCCATCGGGACACAAACACTTCGAGCATGCCCGTGTGACTTGGGAGCAAGCGTTAGTGTCATGCCTAAGGTAGTTTTTGATAAACTAACCCATGCCATTGTCCCCTACATCAATATATTTGTAGTTGGCGGATCAGTCAATTCACCATCTAGCGGGGGTAGCTGAGAACATCCCCGTTAAGATACATGATTTCTTCATCCCCGTGGACTTCATGGTACTCGATATGGAAGTAGATAAGAAGACACCACTTATCCTCGGAAGACCATTTCTCAGCACCGCCAATGCACATATTGATGTTGGAGCCAGAGAAATTGAATTCACCATCAATGGAACCTAGGAGAAATTCAACTTCAAACCCAAAGTCGCACAGTGCTCGCTAATCATGGCGGTGGATGTGGCAACTATTACTCTCATAACTAGACTAAAGAAAAAGACCAATCCAAGGCCGCGAGCAAAGAGCAAGAAATTATGGAAGAGGAAGGTGTCACCGCCGGCGACACCTCCAACGAAAGTTTCTTCACCAGCTCAAAACCCTGTTACAGGGACCTGAGGGAATGACTCTTCCATCAAGGTAAGTACGCTAACACTTAAGTTACTTTTACTTTATTCATTTACTTTCTTTATTTCCTTTTAGCATTTATCTCCAACTCTTTTTTTCTCGTTGACTTTAATTAAGTTTAAAATTAAGAATAAATAAATATTTAACCTTGTTGAGCAAAATCGACACCGGAGGTGCTCATGGTGGGGTCGGCCAACCCCTCCATGGTGCCTCCCTCCTGCCATCTTTTGTCCATTGAAGTTATTGCCATGCCTAAAGTATGATTCATCCACGACAAAGCTGCCAACACTTCAGGGATAGCATGTCACCTTTCATAGCTTAATTGAATCACCTACATATACCTAGCATGGCAACTTTCCAAAATCTCCAATCACTCTCTGTGCACACACCTGCTCAAGTGTCAAGTTGTTTTGTGGAGAACCTCATGAGGGATGATAGGGGGGTCGGCCGACCCCATGGTTGGACCCACCTCCTCTCATCTGCTTGCATGAGTGATTCTGCTGAGTGCTGCAAGAAATAAGACATATATTTGTCCACTTGCACTTTAGTATTAGAATCCCTTCTCTCTTACCTCTTGCTTTAATAAATCATGATGAGAGAAGTGCACACACAAAATAACCATGAGAGAAACCAGGAAGTAGAGGAAAAATTCTTCATGACAAAAATCCATCTCCTCTCCTTAATCCTACTCATGCAACTCTTGATCAAATCATTTTTGGCCAATTATGGAAGAGAATGTGCTTAAGCAAATCCCACTTAGTGAAGGCATCTCCTGTGAGCAATCCATGAGCAAAATTCCACCTACCCTAGTCATGTCTTGCTTCCTGCTTTTGTTTCTTTCCTCCCTCCATTAATCACTCCAAGGCATTGATTCCTTGAGAAAGCATCCAAAAGAAGGGAAAGTGGGCAACCAGACATGGGGGCAATCAATTGACTCACTTGATCATTTCATGGAATTTAGGGGCAGAAGAGGGTCGGCCGATGCCCACTTGGTGCACCCATCACGTGCCCTCTCTCTCCCATATTATTTTTCCACCCAGGAACCCCTTTTCATCATCCAGACACTTCACAAAAATTTTGACATCCTCATCCACTCTCTCTCTCAAAGTGCTACACTAAAGGAGCGAAGAAGAGGTGAACACCAGTAAGAAGGTTCATCAATTTCCCACTAACCTCTCTTTTCCAAGTGGTGTTCGTCATTCTTCATTAGTAGGCATGAAGAACCCACTCAAGGGTGCAACAAGCAAGGTGCGTGCAGCGTTCAGTAGGAGCTCGTCAAGGCGTTCGCACCGCTCCGGAGGTGAACAATCCATGCATGACATGGAGGAGCATGTGTACGGAGACGACGTGCAACAACATCGACAAGAACTGAATGAAGAAGCTCAGCCCCCTGAGAATGCAAGACCCGGAAACCGGCCTATGGTTGAATCCTTGAGAGATGGCCATGCTCAACAAAAACCGCGACCGCAACTTTGAACACACCAAGGTACTTGATCCTGGACTCCTCCATAGCACAGGTACGGATGAGGAGTTCTTTGATGTCTTTGGTGCAATAGGATGGGGTGAATTTTGGGACTTTTTTGAATATCCGGGTAGCAAGCTTCTTACACTAGAATTCATGAGCACCGTAAGAACAACTAAAAATACCATTTATTTTCGCTTGTGTGGTCATGAATTTAATTTTGATTGGGATCAGTTTGCACAATATCTCGGTTTTATAAATTGCAACACAAATGTTGAGCATGCCACTAAAAATTGTGATAAGAGAGAATTTTGGTATGAGATCACTAGAGAAAACTTTGTTGGGAAAGCACAACCACATACTAGTCACATTTGCCATCCCACACTATGGTTCATGCACAAGTAGATGGGTACTACTTTGTTCCCTAGAGATGACATAAGAATAATTAGGAAAACTGATACTAGGATACTATATGCCATGGTTCATAAAATTCGTATAGCACCCGTGAAAGCCATGGTACAACATTGGATATCGGCACCATCAAGAATAGGCTCATTTGATTTCACTTCTATAATTACGAAGTTTTGTAACCACTGCAACATACTTAATGGTTTCACTGAGTACATACCCACTGCTAGGACTATTTTGAACAAGGATTATTTCATCCAAGCACAGATTATTGCCGGTGGCCCTAACAACACGATTGAATTTAAGTTTTGTAACTCACAATCAAGGCTCACCTTGCCATGCCCAGAATTAAAATTGTATGGGGGCCACCCATTAATTCCTAATATTCCTGGAGTTGGAGAGCGTAGGAGAAAGGCAAAGGCTACACAGCGTCATGCCTCCGATGATGACAGTGATTATGGGGCACATCAAGTGCAATGCACACCTCCCAGTCTGGACGCAGGTCTGGGGCACACAGTGCCCGGTTTTCTTTTTCTTCTTCACAGGAGGCAAGAACCCACAGCGAGCGTCATGACATGGAGTTGCTCAACGCCCAATTTGGTGCACTGCGCACTAGCCACGGAGCTATCCACAACAGCACAGTGCAAACCCAACAGCAGCTCCAAGAATTCTGGGAAACTAGTGGTAGAAACTGGGCCAACCTTTATGCACATCATAACATACCAGTGCCACCATATATTCCCCAGTATCCACCACAGCTGCCACAGCCATATCCACCTCCGCACTACCCTCCGCAATATCCTCCACAGTATCCACCTCACTATCCACCATACCCATATCCACCTCAGTGAGGCGCCAGGCAAAAGGAAAAGCTTGGGGGAGATCCTCTCCCCCACTAACGTAAGTATTCTATCCTAGTGCTTTGCATTTTATTTACTTTATCGCATATATATATTAAAAAATGAAAATTACAAAAATACCAAAAATATTTTCCATGTTTATTTTTATCACGTATGTCATGCATGTTTATCTTTCTCTTGGAAATGATGAATAGTTGCTCTGTTGATGTTTCTCTATTACCTAGTATACAACTTGATATTTTCTTAAGTATGGATCACTTGGCTCACGTAAAACCACCATAAAATTGAATACTTCTGTGGGTTGCAAATGCTAGAACTAAGTCTAAAGTTGTTGTGAGACATGAGATAGTGAAACAAGAGCTGCTATAATATTATTATGAGCATGTATGATTACCGGAGTTTTATCTTTAAAAATGAGTAAAACCTTAATTGTTCCTCAATGGTGATGAAATTCCTACCACAGCCACATATATATATATATATATACACACACACACACACACACTACAAGATTGATAGCCTTCTACATAAGCTACTTATTTGGTGCTGAGTCTTGTTAAGTCTTGTTGAATCCATGTTAAGAGGTTTGTCATACTCCTAAGATCAAGATCACACGCACGCCACATATAGTTTGCTGCTTCTACACTGGAAGTACGCACAAACATGCCTTCCATGTGCCATCAAAATAAATTGCTCCATGTTCCAAACTTTCAGTATCTCTCTCTATTATAAATTGTTAGATGAGACACCAAAGGCTAAGCAAAATAAATATATATATATAAGGCAACATAGAAAGTCCTTAGTCAAAAAAAGGGGCTAGTGTTGGCGGTCCTTAACTCCGATTTATAACCGCCAATTTAAGACATAAAAGGGAGAATTAATTATTTTTATGCACATATACATTTATTATTGACCTAGTTCCACTTGTACTTGGAAGTTGTGACACTTTGCAGGAAATACACCAAGTACAAGAATTATCAGAAGAAAATACGCCATCCGAGAAAGCGCATTTTCCAATAAATATCAAGAAATCCACCTCGGAGGCAAACTGGGCCAAATACCCAGCACAGGCGGGGCCCAAGACCAGAGGGAGGCCCGCTGGCCGAAGGCGGTTGGGGGGCAGCGCCACCCAGGCGTGGGCGCGCCTGGGGCGCGTGCGCCCGCCCTGCCTCCACACGGGCCTGCCAAGGCGGTGCTCCCTCTTTCCATCTAGGGAAGGACGGTTTGCGCGGTATTTTGACAATCCTACCCCCGAACTGCCTTCCACCACCTATAAAAGAGGGAGAGGAGCCCCCCAACAACACACACCATTTCGAGCTCTCTCTCTCCCTCACACTTGTTCTCTAGTTTAGTCACTTAGGCCTTTGGAGCTAGGCAAAGCTACCTTGGAGGGCTTGTCTCCAAGGAAGAGGAAGCTACATCTTTGGTATAAATCTATGGAGCTCTCTTCCTTATCCAAGTTCCCTTCTTATTTATATAGTCTTGCATATGAACTAGAGTATATTATAGAACATGATATATTCAATGATCATGAACTAGATCATAGTTCATGTGAGGATTGTTCATCATGTTCAACATTGTTCTTCATCGTTCATGTGTTCTACTTGTTTGGATTAGATTGTAGAAAAGGAATAGCGGTTCGATGTTCCTTCAGGTTTGCCTATGTTCTAGCTCGTCCATCCGTAGGGTGGGAGTCCTGGGGGACATAGGTAGTTTCTTAGTATGCGGACATGGTGTCTGGATGCGAGGGAGCCTTTGGATATGACGGCATGCCACGGTTGAGGTGGTAGGCGGCAGGTGGTGACAGCCCTGTCCGTCCCTTGTAATCCCCCACGTCCGCATGTTGTGTAGGAGTTCGTAAATGCCTCCATCGACTGGCAGACCAGTTGCCGAGGTGTAATACCCGGTTTTAAGGACAAAACCAGATATACACTATATGTGAGTCTCTGAAGACAAATCTCACAGATAGCTACAAGTAAGGGTAGTATCAGTAAACAATGCTTAATAAATAACGTACATAGTATTAGAGAGATATACCCTTAGGTAGCAATCAACAGAAAGACACTCCGATCTTCAGATTAGACTCCACTCCACTGGATCCAACTGACTGGTTGATCACAAGCCTAAACTTCTCCTGAGGTGGTAGGAATAGCAAGAGTGAGTCCATATCGAACTCCACAAGTATAGCAGGGGGTTCATGAGGCTCAAAAGGTTGACACGGTTAAACTGCAGATAGCTTTTAGTGTATGTTATATTTTAGCATTTAGCATCAAGGTAGTGTTCCCATAACCACATAATCAGGTAAACATGATTAAAGAATAACAATTAACATCAATATTTACCTTAAGCAATAACAAACAGTGGTCATCTATTCTACAATGTCTCAGGGCCGCCCTAACCGTGGGCACGGACGATAAATCGATTTAACTCTGCAGAGGTGTACCCTTTACCTGTGAGTCATGATTCCCATTTGCTCGGGTTTATAACTGTTGGCGGTCCTTAACTCACATTTTATACCACCAATAATTATATAAAATCCATGCATAACTTAGTGAATAGGGCTTTATGCTTACAATTTCCACAAGTTTTGGTGTTTCACTTGTTTTGCAGTCAACACCGGAATACACCTAAAATGGGCAAATAAACACAAGAAAACTATGATATGAGAAGGTGGCCCACTTACCAGATAATTTGGATCTCAAACATAGTCTAAAATGCCAAGCATGGACCCAAGAGGTGGAAACCCAAAACTCGGTCCAACTCCATCTTGGGCTGCAGGAGCGGGGTTGAGTATTTTGGCCATAAATCCCTCATCCGGAGTCCGTTTTCAGTGATCCACCCGGCCACGTGAAGCTGACGACGAGGCCCACGCACCTGCAAAAGATGGGCCCCAGCCGAGCCAACCTGGGTGCACGCACGCCCCGGGCGAGGGCGCGCCTGCGCGGGCGCTGATCGGGCCCAAATTCGTCCAAGTGGCCCATGCCGATGGCCCAAGGCGAAAGGCGGTGGTGCTTCTGTGAATGGAAGGTGGGAAACCGCCCTTTGAGGTCAGTTTTGAACCTTCCAAGTGGGGAGGACACTTTTCCAAAGAGCCCCCTCCTCTCCACCTATAAAAGGAGGTCTCCTCCTCCTCATTCAACACCATTCCAAGGAAGAGAAGAGCCACCACACCTAGAATAAGAGCTACACTCCATGGGCTTAGGCCCTAGCTAGCTAGTAGAGCTTGGTAGTGGAGAGATGTGAGGGAAGAGCGGGGAAGAGCCGGACTTGTCAGTCTCTCCCCCAACTTTGTACCTCAACGAACACCAGTGCTTCGCTCGTCGGGTTTTTCCCGCTACGTGAGTGTTCGTGTTTTCTTTGGTAATAAGTCTTTCGGTATTTATTCTTCACTTATACTTGTTTGCGGATTCGTCGACCGTCCTCGTGGCGGTTGCTCTAGTAGAGGACTCCCGATAGAGATGGATGTTCCTGCGCGACGCTAGAGTAGTAGTTAATAGCATAGACGTGGTGTCTAGGCTGGCGGCTACCTTTGTTTGCCTCGTAGTCCACGGTTGAGGTGGTAGGCGGCAGGTGGTGACAGCCCTGTCCGCCCCATGTAATCCCCCACGTCCGGCTACGATGTAGAGTGACAGGCCGGCATCACTTGGCAGACCAGTTGCGATCCGGTGCCCGAAGTAAGCAAGTGTAGGTGTTGTTTATCTACTCTTAGACCCAAAAGCCATGAAATCCTTCTCTCCCTCCTTCCAACTCTACCCTTGGGTTGTCCTTGGACGCACTAGCTAGGAGAAATACCTCCGTTCCCTGTGGAAAATACGATACCCGGCGGTACTTTCCGTACGCTTGCGGATTCTTTCTGCACACGTTAAGAAATACCAACAAGCTTTCTGGCGCCGTTGCCGGGGATAGACTTCATGTCTGTTTCTAGTAATTGCGCTAAGAAATGCCAACAAGCTTTCTGGCGCCGTTGCCGGGGAACGGTTGCTATTTTCTTCGAACCTAGTTCGTCCTCGTATCTATTTTGAAAAGAAAAAATTGGTTTAAAATTCATTTTTTTTACAAAACAAAATATTCCTCTCACCTTTTCCATAATGAAGCCTGTACCAATTCAAAATCCTTCTGCTTCAATGGGGGAGTTCTCTGAGCCAAAACCTTTTTCACAAACACAAGCATCGTCTAGCTATGAACTCCACCCTAGTTTAAAAGCTTTGGTTCGGGCACAACCCATCTCAGGGCTTGATCATGAAGACCCTTTTAGCCATCTGCAAGATTTCGAGGAAATGTGTTCATGCCTAAGCATTCCTGGCATGACACAAGAAACTCTTAAGTGGAAATTGCTTCCCTTCTCCCTTATGGGAGAGGCAAAACAATGGTACACTAATGCCGTAGAAAGTGCGAATGGAGACTGGGATGATCTTAAGGGCAAGTTTTATCTTGCATTCTTCCCCATGTCTCGTATCGCCACTCTACCAAGGGCAATCCTTGACTTCGAGCAGAACAAAAAGGAATCCATAGGTGCAGCCTGGGCTCGGTTCACAATGTTACTACATGCTGGCCCAGTCTTGTCTTTGCCCGAAAGCGTGCAACTGCATCTCTTTTGTTTGGGTCTAGACATAGATGCCGCCCTATGCCTTGACACAGCCGCCGAAGGGACGTTTTCACATAAAACTACGACGGAACAGAGGAAAATCCTTGATCACTTCCTAGAGAAGCATGCTTCTCCCATCATAAAGGTTAAACCTCTCCCAAAGAAGGGCATGTCAAGTTTTGAGAAGCCCCCATCAGCTGAATCCTTACCCTTGCCATCCTTAGATTCGACTGTTGAGCCCTCACCCGAACCACGAACTTTGAAGGAAGGAATGTTTTATCCTTCAGAGTTCGCTATCAAATTTACGGTAGAACCTCGAATGTTTCTGGGCACGAAAGTACCATATTTCATTCTAAGGAAGCCTTTCCTTACAAAGAATAGTCAAAAGAATGGTTGATGGAAGTGAAACGTTCTTCTGAAGCAATTCAGATTCTTTCACCATCCACAACCATACCTTGTTCGTTAAAAGGGACTTCCATGAAAGCCCTACACAACCTCACAGTTGGGACTAATATCATGTCACAATTTCTTGCGGAAACCCTGTTGGGGAAGTTTCCACTAGTCCAAACTGATAGACTCTTTAGAAGTCCATCTGGGCTCATCTTTGAGTGTTGTGGGATCACTAGGGACGTGCCAATCGCAATTCATGAAGACGAGGTTTACATAGACTTTTACGTCTACGCCATCCTCGAGTTTGATATTCTCATTGGCCATCCTCTTGAAAGTCTTATTCAAGAAGAACCATCTAATGGGGGCCATGATGAAATGTTAGGAAATATTGCTCCCACCACTCACATAGGAACTCCAAAGGTGGAGCATCTCCCTAAACATAACCTGTTCGAGGAGGCAAAGTTTATTTTCCCGTTCATTTCATATCCTTGTGAAACCGAACATTCATCATCTCCCACACTCGAACACAAGATATGTCCCTCTGGCCATCATAACGTTGTTCTCAATAGTGATCAAAGATCAACGTTTGTCCCTCATGATATATCTTTTGAGAACGGAAACTCACAGGCCATGGACAGACCTAGAGCACCAAATTTGGAGACCAAGAAGGATTCCTCATTTGAGCATGAAACCTTCTCGTTTAAAACTCCTCAAGATTCATGCTCTCCAATATTTGTCGCTCTTGGCACCACGTACCCCTATGAGAATCACAACCACCTCCTAGCTCTTGCGGTCAAACTTTTTAATAGGATGGTTGTCAATGCTTATGTTTACCATAAGCATTGCAAATCTCATAGTAGCACGATGGTGCTAACCTAGTAGCTTAATCTCGTATGACCAAGGAATGATGGTGAAACTGGGAACTACACCACCATCGATCGCTACAAGGAAAAGTTCCCACGGTCAAGCTTAAGACCATAACTCAAGCACCGCCGGGAGATACCCCGAATTATCGTAAAAAAATTATTATTATTTTTATTATCTTCATCATCATAATTAATTTCATTATTATCAAAAAAAACTTTTCTTTTCAATAAAAAGCAAGGGCATGTTGTCAAGTTCGTATGCACCTTCGGGTATTCTTGTTGCTAACCGTTACGGGCACGGGTCATATGACGCTTGAGAACATGGAAGCTACATCAACTATAAATTTTGGTGCTTTGGGTGATGGGACACACTCCAAGAAAGAAAAGGGAACCCGACCCAACACACTTGGCTTTTACATAAAAGTCCAAGTGGGGGGAGGACGGCAAGAATCCCGAGTTCCACTCATACCAAGAGGCGAGTCAAAAAGAAAAAAAGAGAGAGAGAGAGAAAGTTGATGCTAGCCTCGCCTTGCTACAAAACAAAGAAAAAAAGAGGAACACATGAAGGTCCCTGAACTTTGAAAAAAAAAAGAGGGACACATGAAGGTCCCTAGACTTAAAAAGAAAAAAAAGATGGGGACACATGAAGGTCCCAAGGCTTAGAAAAAAAAGAAGAAGAAAAGAAAAAAAAGATGGTGACACATGAAGGTCCCTAGACTTTAAAAAAAATGAAAAATAAAAGGGAAGGAGAAAAAGATTCAGAAAAAGAGAAGGGAGACACAAAAAAAAAAGAAGAAGATGAAGAGCATCCCTCTTCTAGACCTTTGCAATTACTAAGGCCCATGGCCCGTGCACACTAGTTGTGCATATGACCTAGGCTTGGTAATTACTTGAGTGGAGCTCATGAGAACAAGCCACCATTGCAGCCCACATGAAATTTCCATCCACATGCTGCCGGTAAGGAAGAACACTCAGGTAAAGCAAAGGTAATAAAAGTTCACCAACTCTCTTGCTCATTTTTTGTCTCTATAGCTTGATCATACAAATTCATGCTTCCCTTGCTTTTGTCTTATGCTCTGGTTTGGATGAACTAGTTAACAGTACATCCATAGGTCTTTTTAAATTAAGCGTGGTGCTTAGGTTAAAATGACCTTCTTTAACCAATTTTAGACATGGTGTTTAACTTTGGTTAATGAGCTTGAGTTATTAGCATAAACAAATGAAGTAATTTATTGTGGAGATAAACCAAGGCTTGTTTTTCATTGCAATCCCTATATTAGCCTTGCTTGAGTTTTAAGAAAAAGTTGGTGAACAAGTTTTTAATCACAATAAAAGTCTGGCTCCCCGGGTATCCCAACCAGCAGAGCCCTTTTTGCTTGTTTTTCTTTTTCTTTTTGTTTCTTTGAAAATAAAAACAGGTACAAGAACAAGTGTGGGGGAGATCTCTCAAGCATAACTAACTCTCACATTCGAGATCTCCCCAAACACAATGCACAACATCAAGCAACTCATCATGCAGAAGGACAAAGCAAACGACTTTCTTCAACTCCTTCACCTTCAACGGTGGTTTGTGCAACTCTACCCTCGCATCTCCTAGAGTTTTGAAATTTAAATTGTTTAAATTAAAAAGACAAAGCTTTTGACACAACATTTCCATGCTATCCTTTGATAAAAAGTTTGCATACTCTTTATTCCTCGCCAATATTCCTATAACTTGTGAACAACTATCAATAGGGACCCCTTGTTATCTAAGTAATTGGAGTATGTGATATAGCTGGATGATTTGAACCTTGCTCTTTTTATGAAAGAACTTGGGATTTATTTTACAAAGAAAAACTCAATAGCATGCTCCTCAATGATAAAGAATTTCCTACCAAAGCCATATGACATGATTCATGTTTACAAAACCTTTTTGTCATTTGCTACTTGTCTGGTCATTGAGCTTAGTCAAATTGTTTGTGACCGATGTGAGACTATAGTCATGCACCCACGATTGAGATTCACTTGCACCCACCAAATAAACTGCCGGCTCTCACCCTGAGAGCTGCGCACAAACATGCACCCCATCCACCAAAAATGCCAACTCTTACACTAAGAGTTGCGCACTAGTCCACCAAATAAAAAATGCCGACTCTCACCCCGAGGGTTGCGCATTCCTTAGCTACCAAAAATCTACTCCATGCATTCCATCATGATACCTCTCTTCATTCCAAATTCTTCATAGAGAGCTATGGGCTATCCTTATTCAAAAAAAAAGCCAAGGGGCATAAGTTAGACTAGGGTCCAAGAAATGAGACAACGGGAATCAAAGATCTCCGTTCAAAAAAAAGGGGTGAAAAAAAGAGAAGAAAAAAAGAAAAAGAAAAAAAAAGAGAAGAAGAAGAAGAAAAAAAAAAAAAAGAGAATAGATTTTTAACATACCTCTCATAGCCTATGCTCTCCCAAAAGTTCCATCCCTCAATAAAGAGAGAGTCATGATGCATGGAGTATCCAAAAATACTACAAAGATTAGGAACCACCAAATATTCCGTACACTTGCACATCTCATCAAGGTGTATGACTTGTGTCTTCATATGGTTCGGTTTTTGACTTCGCAATATATGTGATACAAGTATGCCTACCTTTTATACGTACCCAAAACTCCACTCTCAGCTTGAGTGATAGGTTGTGAAAGGGAGGCACCTTCAAAAAAAATGCCTTGGTGAGGAACCAGACACATATTTGAGCCACTTGAGAGTATCATCTGGGGAGCAACGCTATCTTTTCTCTTTACAAAACCATTCGAAAAACCCAGGTTTCTGATATGACTGATGCAAGGGGATTTGAATCCATGTTATTCCATTATTCAATTACCAAGATACCTTGGTAGACACTCCAAAGTTCACAAGTGCAGGTGAAGCTTGGAATATCTTGTATGCAGATTATACATCAAGGAGATGACACATCTTAGTCTTAAAACATTACTCGAGGCCGAGCAAAGGCTAAGTGTGGGGGATCTTGCTGGCGGTCCTTAACTCACATTTTATACCACCAATAATTATATAAAATCCACGCATAACTTAGTGAATAGGGCTTTATGCTTACAATTTCCACAAGTTTTGGTGTTTCACTTGTTTTGCAGGTCAACACTGGAATACACCTAAAATGGGCCAATAAACACAAGAAAACTATGATATGAGAAGGTGGCCCACTTACCAGATAATTTGGATCTCAAACATAGTCTAAAATGCCAAGCATGGCCCAAGAGGTGGAAACCCAAAACTCGGTCCAACTCCATCTTGGGCTGCAGGAGCGGGGTTGAGTATTTTGGCCATAAATCCCTCATCCGGAGTCCGTTTTCAGTGATCCACCCGGCCATGTGAAGCTGACGACGAGGCCCATGCACCTGCAAAAGATGGGCCCCAGCCGAGCCAACCTGGGTGCGCGCGCACCCCGGGCGCGGGCGCGCCTACGCGGGCGCCGATCGGGCCCAAATTCGTCCAGGTGGCCCATGCTGATGGCCCAAGGCGAAAGGCGGTGGTGCTTCTATGAATGGAAGGTGGGAAACCGCCCTTTGAGGTCAGTTTTGAACCTTCCAAGTGGGGAGGACACTTTTCCAAAGAGCCCCCTCCTCTCCACCTATAAAAGGAGGTCTCCTCCTCCTCATTCAACACCATTCCAAGGAAGAGAAGAGCCACCACACCTAGAATAAGAGCTACACTCCATGGGCTTAGGCCCTAGCTAGCTAGTAGAGCTTGGTAGTGGAGAGATGTGAGGGAAGAGCGGGGAAGAGCCGGACTTGTCGGTCTCTCCCCCAACTTTGTACCTCAACGAACACCAGTGCTTCGCTCGTCGGGTTTTCCCGCTACGTGAGTGTTCGTGTTTTCTTTGGTAATAAGTCTTTCGGTATTTATTCTTCACTTATACTTGTTTGCGGGTTCGTCGACCATCCTCGTGGCGGTTGCTCTAGTAGAGGACTCCCGATAGAGACGGATGTTCCTGCGCGACGCTAGAGTCGTAGCTAATAGCGTAGACGTGGTGTCTTGGCCGGTGGCTACCTTCGTTTGCCTCGTAGTCCACGGTTGAGGCGGTAGGCGGCAGGTGGTGACAGCCCTGTCCGTCCCATGTAATCCCCCACATCCGGCTACGACGTAGAGCGACAGGCCGGCATCACTTGGCAGACCAGGTGCGATCCGGTGCCCGAAGTAAGCAAGTGTAGGTGTAGTTTATCTACTCTTAGACCCAAAAGCCATAGAATCCTTCTCTCCCTCCTACCAACTCTACCCTTGGGTTGTCCTTGGACGCACTAGCTAGGAGAAATACCTCCGTTCCCTGTGGAAAATACGATACCCTGAATACTTCCGGGTGAAGTCTACAACGGTACTTTCCGTACGCTTGCGGATTCTTTCTGCACACGTTAAGAAATACCAACAAGCTTTCTGGCGCCGTTGCCGGGGATAGACTTCATGTCTGTTTCTAGTAATTGCGCTAAGAAATGCCAACAATAACTCCCATGACACTTCCAAGGTGAATGAGCAGGGTCTCATTATAAAGCCACCCATAGGTTCGTCTAACAAGCTAGGGCCGCAGGGTCATCGGATGTAGGGAAACCCTCCTCCCGCAGTGGCACATTCCTACCCGGCTATACACATAATGGAGGAGCAGCCCTATACCCAACTCGCATCCTCTAACTCGCTAGAAAAGATCCTATGAACAACTAGAGCCGAGCCATATAGCCCTCACGGTGGCACATGAAATCCCGTATGATCACGTACGAGATAAGTCCTTAAGGAGAGGGAACATCAAGTGAATGGAAACAACAATCACCTTAACCCTCTTGATTCCAAGTTGCTAAAAAGTCATCTTTTAGAATTGTTGCATAATCCGTTAATCAAGTTACAAGATCTTGTTGTATAGCACTAGCATCACTACCCACATGCAATAGCTCGAGTTTAACAAGGTAACAGGTAAACAAGACTAGGTAATCCTATACAGGGGAACAAAGGACACATGCATATGAATTTTAGTGTGATAGTGAATAGGACACAAGGATGGTCCTACTATACTTGCCTTTTACTCTGATCCTTCGTCTAGTCCCAATCTTCATATAATTGCTTCTCAATCTCCTTCCTGACCTCCAACTTTCAGATCACCAATGCAAAACTCACCGACTGGACACGATCATAGAGCACCACACAAAGCATCTATGCAATCATTACACGAAGCAAACAATAGGACTAAATTAAAACAGTACACCAATCAAAATAAAATGGAATGGAAATTTCATAAAACTAATCTACTCATTGCTATGATCACATAGACGTCAAGTTCACCGAAAACGGAGCTACGACGGTGAAGATATGAGTTTTCAAAGATTTCTATGTAGACTAATAATGCATTAAATAAGAGGTCAAAATCTAAAAGCTATAAACTGAACTAAACAGTAGCACTACTGCGTAGCTTATGAAATTATAAATCCAACGCAATTTGAACGGGTCAGAACGGATTTAAAACGTAGAAGATATGAGATTTATAAGATGGATGGCAAAACTGTAAATAGTCCATCTCGTACCATGGCTTCTGTACGGACATAGGCAGCACAATTGTTTACGTGGGAAGGAAAAGCCTCGGCCTTAGCTGGAACTTGATGAGCCGGCCAACGGTGCCAGACCGTACGGCACAAGCGAGGTGCTCGGCACACGAAGGATGGCAACAGCGGCACACGTTTGCGATCGGCGTAGAAGATGAATGGTGCCGAGAGCTGCCAGCTAGGGATAGATCATGGTGATGACGATGATATAAGGGAGGAGAAAATTGATCTACCACATAGGGATTCCAATATAGGGACTCCCCTCATGATAATTTTGATGAACTTTGGCCAAAGGTTGGTACATATATATAGGGCATAGAACTCTCCACATTTACATCAAGTAGCAATATGGTACTAATTGATGTTGTACCATCCACCTTTATTAATAGGCCTAATTAATTATTAAAGCCCATTAGTAAATAAAGACATGGGCCTTTGGGCATTGGAAATATTGAGAGATTTTATTATTTTCGGAATTAATTAATTTCATAAATAAAATAATTCTAGAAAGGTCTAGAATCGATTTTAAACCATGAAAAATATTCCGAAGGCTCCAAAAATTCAGAGAAAATTCTCGAGATATTTTGGAATATGAGCAACTCAAATAAAGTATTTGGAGCTCATATGAAGATATTTTGAAATATCTAAAAATTAGAATATGCTCATAGATAAATAGAAATAGGTTTCATAGGAAGCTGAAAATTCTCAAGAAATTTATAGAGATTGATTGACGGATGAAGGATTGAATGGAGTGATTTGGATTATAAAGAAAAGATACAAGAGAAACTTCCTAAAGAAAACTTGAGCTAAGAAACAAGGAAATTAGTTGTAGAAAAGATAGAAGCGTGCCGTAGAATGAAGACGATTGATTTATTAAAAAGATTTTGAAAGCATTTTTCACTTTTCGTCAAAACCACACATCACGAAATATAAATGCACCAGCATGTATGCTCAATCATGTTTCTAACTCCTATAATAAATTTTAATTTAATAAAAATATTATATTTTCTATATTTCATGAGCACAAAAATGCATAAATAAATCATTTTTAACTCTATTTTTAAAAGTGCAAAATTTAGGGTGTTACACGAGGTCTCCCCATATTCCCGATCTAGAGTCGACCCTTGACTTGTATAACATGTGATAATAGCTGTTCTAGCATGACTATATGGGACCTGCCTGCTCCACGTAGATCATTCTTTTATTCTTTATTTTACCTTTATCCTTGAGATTGCTCCGAGTGTGTGTCCACTATCCAAATTACCGTATGCTTATCCCTGTATAGCACATTGGTCATTTTCTCCACATGTCAATGTCAAATTCATATCTATGCTAGATGCTTAACCCCCCATGCCTTCCTTTGGGAAAATATAAATAACGATACGCTGAATACTTTCGGGTGAAATGCTGCAACGATAGATACGCGCGCTTGCGGATATTATTCTAAAAGGTTATGATCTATCAGTTGGTAACTCTTGCGTGATTGCTAGAAACAACATTTCTAGTGATTATGTAAGAAATGCCAACAAGTATTTCTGGCGCCGTTGCCGGGGATAGGTTCTTACTCTATTCTTGGTGATTGCGCTAAGAAATACCAACAAGCATTTCTGGCGCCGTTGCCAGGGAAGGCATGGAAATAAGAATCTAGCATCATGGATATGTATATGACACACAGAAATGACAATGTCTATACAGGCTAACTCTTATGTTTTCTCCTATTGTGGATGAAAATAGGATAGTGCATGACTGGTTTCTCTCTGCCGGAAAACTTCATCTCTGATCCGGAGGCACTCCTAAGAAGGAATAGGACTCGCTCTTCTTCCTCTTCTGTCACTCCTCTGACAGCTGAACCGGTTGCCACCGCACCAACCGCACAAAACTCAATGGCTGAGAAGTTGCTCCGTGAGTTCTCTGTCCCCAATGTTGCCAACGTGCCCACCGGGCCCGTTATCGATGTTGGAGACAAGAACTTTGAGCTGAGGACTGGGCTCATCACCATGGTGCAGGCAAGTCCATTCTGTGGACTGCCTAGTGAGGATGCCAACGCCCATCTACAGCACTTCCTTGAGCTGTGCGACACCATTGTCATAAAGGATGTCGCACTGGACGCTATCAGGCTCCGACTCTTCCCTTTCTCCCTCATGGGAAAGGTGAAGATTTGGTTTTACAAGGACAAGACTGCTGTTGACACATGGAGCAAGTGCTCCACCACGTTCCTCACTAAGTTCTTCCCTATGGGCAAAACCAATGCCCTGAGGGGAAGAATTGCCAACTTCCAGCAGACATCAATGGAACCCATCCCGAAGGCATGGGAGAGGCTGCAGGAGTACATCCAAGCATGCCCTCATCATGGGATGGAGAATTGGCTGGTGCTCCAGAACTTCTACAATGGGTTAACACCCATGTTGAAGGGGTACCTTGACGCCGCTGCTGGTGGCGCTTTTCTATCGTTGACCGTTGAGAGTGCCACGGCACTCATCAACAAAATGGTGGAAAACCAAGCTTGGGGGAGGACCGCGCTCCCCCTAAAGCACAAAAAGGCATGCATACCGTGAAGGAGACGGATATGCTTGCCGCAAAAATAGACCTACTCCTGAAAAAGATTGACGGGGTGCCACGACTGACGCATCTAGCACCGTCAACGCCAGGGACGCTCGCATGACGTGCGAGGTCTGTGGAGAAGCTGGACATTTGGGGAATGATTGCCCCGAAACCCGTGAAGAGGCCACCTACCTCAACAACGGGTTTCGCCAGCAACAAGGAGGAGGTAATGATTGGAACAATCAATCACGTCCTCTATTCCAAGGTAATTCGAATTTTCACTCCAATTACAATTTGAATCGGCCTTCATTAAAAGATTTGGTTCTAGGCCGGCGAAAATTAATGAAAATCTAACAAAAAAGATTATGCATAATGATAAAATCTTAGAAAATTTGAATAATAAGATAGAGGGTTTATCTTTTGTTGTTAAAAACCAGTTAAGTTTTAATAAAATGATAGAAACTCAAATAGCTCAAATAGCGGCTACTCTTCCTAAAGCAGATGGTAAAGAAATAGATAATATTGAAAAAGTTAAAGCGGTGACCACGAGGGGTGGTAAGTCCACTCATGATCCACCCCATCCTAACCATGCAGCAGGGAGACAAAGGGCACAACAGCAGGAAGAACCCTCCGTCACAGAACCTCAAGAGGTCGTACAAGAAGGGCCAACGGTAGAATACCCTGACACAACATATTTACCGTTCCCCTCAAGAACAAGAAAATAAACTGTGGATGCACAATTCAACCACTTTGTTGAGATGGTGGAGTAAGCGTCCCTCTTCTGGACGTCTTACATATCCCTTCTTATGCAAGGTATATCAAGGACATTATCAACAACAAGCGCCCTCTGCCATCCACGGAGGTGGTCAAACTGACAAAAGAATGCAGTGCTGTGATACTCAATCTCCTGCCTAAAAAGAAGAAAGACCCTGGGTGCCCCACTATCACCTGCTCAATTGGGAGCCAGTAGTTTGACCATGCCCTGTGTGACCTGGGAGCCAGCGTGAGCGTCATGCCAAAGACAGTCTTTGAGAAGCTGAATTATACACAGCTTGCACCCACGACCATGACGCTTCAGCTGGCTGACTCCACCATCCGCTACCCCGCGGGGATTGCGGAAGATATCCTGGTGAAGATCCGAGGGTATTTTGTGCCAGTTGACTTTGTAGTGCTCGATATGGAGCTCACAAAGGAAACACCTCTCATCCTAGGGAGGCCATTCCTGAGCACTGCAGGAGCTTAAATAGACGTTGGGGCAGGAGTAATCCACCTCAACATAAATGGCAACGAGGAGAAGTTTGAGTTCCGGCCCCATAGGCAAGAGGAGTGCAACATGATCCATATCAAATACGGACCCAACACTCAAGGTATACGGGAAGTCGAGATCCAACCCCAGGCCTTCATGAAAAACATCCAGCCTAGGAAAGAAAATAAGGAGAAGCCTACTCAATAGAAGAAGGCAACTCCTAAAAAGGAGCAGAAGGCTACCAAAAAGAAGAACAAGGCAGCTCCAAAACAAAAGGACAAAAAGGAAGGAGCCTCCACACCACCAAAGAAGGTGGAGCAAAAAGAACAAGAAAAACCACCCACTAATGCACTACCAAAGACCAACAAGATGGTGTGGAGGCCGAAGCAGGTACAACAGCCCACTTCCTCCAGGACTGATGTACCATCGACAAGCAAGAACTGATACGGGAGGAAAAGTCTTGCTCGAAGACTATAAAGACGAGTCCTGACCGTCCGGTAAACCGCTTCAGCATAGCTTGGGGGAGGACCCCCACTAGAGGTAAGTGCATTTGCATATTTATTTCCTACAATTTATTTTCTTTTTAGCATATTTAAAATCTAGCAATTTTAAATCTTAGTTAACATGCATCTAAAAAAATTTAATTTTTCCACTCTATATATATATATGCTGTAAAATTTTTAATTCTACCCTTGTTGAGATGATGAATAGTTGCTCTGTCTTATGTTTCCTTTGCTCGATTTAAAATGGAGCTTTCTCTAAGATTTGAGTTTATCATCTTTAAATTGTCTTACTCTAAAAACTTGATCTAGTGGGTTGCATACACTTGCTCTAGTCTAAGTGATTGCTTGACATGATATAGTGACATAGACCACAGCAATGACTTTGTCCTAAAGTGAAAACTTGACATCCGGAGTTTTATTTCGAAAATTCAAAAATAATATTTCCTTAATGATCGTGAAATACCTACCAAGGCCAAATATGACATGCTCTACCACATATTTCAAGCCATTTTGTCATATGCTACTTGCTGATTGTTGAGACTTGTCAAAGTGTTTGCAACCTAACATAGATTTGGGTCATGCACATATGGTTGAGATATCACTTGCACCCACCAAATAAAGCCGGCTCTTACACTGAGAGCTGTGCACAACATGCACCCTTTCCGTCCACCCTGAAGCTTTGCTCCTACACTAGGAGAAAGGCACAAAAAAATAATTGTTAGGAAAATACTCCATGCTTCACATTGTATATGATCTTTCTTCATTACATCTTTATAGAGAGACATGGCTAAGAAAATGTTGTTGTGAAAGAAAAGGAAAAAATATATTTGTGGAGAGAGTAGAATAAGGGACACATCTTCAAGTCCCAAGCATCATTTGTAGGAAAGGAAGACAAAATAAAAAGAAGAGAAAGATGTTGGTAGCCATGTCTCTAGAATAAATTCTAATTTTTTCCAAAAGAAAGATCATACCTTCAAAAGGAGTATAGTTTAGAAGTAGGACATATTCATCCACTCCACACACTTGCACATCTCAACCCAGTGTATGACACTAATCTTAACTTGGTTCAGGCTTGGACTTGGCAACATACAATCGGTAAGCAAGCTTTCCTTCATAAGCCTACCCAAAAACTCCACTCAAAAACACTAGAGGTACGATATGAAGGCAATCACAAAGCCTTTGGTGAGGTGATCATACACTTTGAGCGATTGAGAGGGTCATTTGAGGAACTTGGCTTTACTTTTCAAAAAAAAAATTGCAAAACCTCCGGATAGATAGTTGATCTTCGGATGAATGAAAAGCACCGGTCTTTGAAACTGTTCTATCTTGCAATCGCCCAAGACCTGAAAAAGTAAAAGCGCTTTATTCAAGACAATAATAGGGTGGATGTAATTGCCGATTTATTCAAATTACAGTAGAAAACTCTCTTTTAAATTTGGTACAGTTGAAATGTAATCGGCTTTGTAGCAACTCCCCGATCAACAACCTAACAACCCAACCTTGCTTGGGACGAGCAAGGGGTAAGCTTGGGAATGTTGTTGGCGGTCCTTAACTCCGATTTATAATCGCCAATTTAAGACATAAATGGGAGAATTAATTATTTTTATGCACATATACATTTATTATTGACCTAGTTCCACTTGTACTTGGAAGTTGTGACACTGTGCAGGAAATACACCAAGTACAAGAATTATCAGAAGAAAATACGCCATCCGAGAAAGCGCATTTGCCAATAAATATCAAGAAGTCCACCTTGGAGGCAAACTGGGCCAAATACCCAGCACAGGCGGGGCCCAAGACCAGAGGGAGGCCCGCTGGCCGAAGGCGGTTGGGGGGCGGCGCCACCCAGGCGCGGGCGCACCTAGGGCGCGCGCGCCCGCCCTGCCTCCGCGCGGGCTCGGCCAAGGCGGTGCTCCCTCTTTCCATCCAGGGAAGGACGGTTTGCGGGGTATTTTGACAATCCTACCCCCGAACCGCCTTATACCACCTATAAAAGAGGGAGAGGAGCCCCCCAACAACACAAGCCATTTCGAGCTCTCTCTCCCTCACACTTGTTCTCTAGTTTAGTCAATTAGGCCTTTGGAGCTAGGCAAAGCTACCTTGGAGGGCATGTCTCCAAGGA
Source organism: Themeda triandra (assembly GCA_018135685.1). NCBI lineage: Eukaryota > Viridiplantae > Streptophyta > Magnoliopsida > Poales > Poaceae > Themeda > Themeda triandra. The sequence goes on along the minus strand of JAENPR010000280.1, from coordinate 159,028 downwards.
AGAGGGAGCTACATCTTTGGTATAAATCTATGGAGCTCTCTTCCTTATCCAAGTTCCCTTCTTATTTATATAGTTTTGCATATGAACTAGAGTATATTATAGAACATGATATATTCAATGATCATGAACTAGACTATAGTTCATGTGAGGATTGTTCATCATGTTCAACATTGTTCTTCATCGTTCATGTGTTCTACTTGTTTAGATTAGATTGTAGAAAAGGAATAGTGGTTCGATGTTCCTTCGGGTTTGCCTATGTTCTAGCTCGTCCATCCGTAGGGTGGGAGTCCTGGGGGGACATAGGTAGTTCCTTAGTAGGCGGACGTGGTGTCCGGATGTGAGGGCGCCTTCGGATATAACGTGATGCCATGGTTGAGGTGGTAGGCGACAGGTGGTGACAGCCCCGTCCGTCCCTTGTAATCCCCCACGTCCGCATGTTGTGTAGGAGTTCGTAAATGCCTCTGTTGACTGGCAGACCAGTTGCCGAGGTCTCCCCATATTCCTGATCTAGAGTCGACCCTTGACTTGTATAACATGTGATAATAACTGTTCTAGCATGACTATATAGGACCTGCCTGTTCCACGTAGATCATTCTTTTATTCTTTATTTTACCTTTATCCTTGAGATTGCTCCGAGTGTGTGTCCACTATCCAAATTACCGTATGCTTACCCCTGTATAGCACATTGGTCATTTTCTCCACATGTCAATGTCATATTCATATCCATGCTAGATGCTTAACCCCCCATGCCTTCCTTTGGGAGAATATAAATAACGATACCCTGAATACTTCCGGGTGAAATGCTACAACGATAGATCCGTGCGCCTGCGGATATTATTCTAAAAGGTTATGATCTATCACATGTTAACTCTTGTGTGATTGCTAGAAACAACTTTTCTAGTGATTATGTAAGAAATGCCAACAAGTATTTCTAGCGCCGTTGCTGGGGATAGGTTCTTACTCTATTCTTGGTGATTGCGCTAAGAAATACCAACAGCTAGCCATGTCTCAATAGAAATAAAGACAGATCTTATCAAATAAAGGAGCAATCTAGTCCACCATAATACCATACACTTGCACATCTTGATCTGGGGGTATGTCACTTCTCTTCTTGGGTCCAAGCCTTAACTCGAAAATATGTACAAAGTAAGTATGCTATTCCTTATCATCCCTACCTTGAGCTCCACATAAACCTTTTTAGAAGTAGGATGAACTAGAAGAAGGCAATCTTGCTTGATGCCTTGGTGAGGAATCATACATCATTTGAGCGACATGAGAGTACCATATGAGGAACATTAAGTTTTCTTTTGAAAAATATTACAAAACCTCTGGTATGAAACTTGCAAAGGATGAGAAAAGTAGTGCTCAAGTTTAGCTATTCTGTCTCTCAACCGCCCAAGACAAAGGAAAAGCCATAAGCCCCACGAAGGACTAAGGTAAAATGGGTGAGTTTTTCATAGCTAAATTTTCCATGCTTAAGTGAAATATTTTGCTGCAAACATGGTACTCTTAAAATATGAGAATTGTAGCAACTCCTGATCCACCGAGACTAGGTTTAATTATTTGCTCGGGACAAGCAAAGGTTAAGCTTGGGGGATCTTGTTGATGGTGGATATGCCCTAAAAATCCACATCAAAACACCGTCAATAGTCTTGGAAATAAAGGAAGAATAACATGATAATGACATATTTTTATCAATAAATGGTTCCACTTGTACTCTTAGTATGTGAATGCAGGAACAAGCAAAACAAGAGAAAATGAGCCTCTGGACCCACCAAAAGGGGCATCGGTCGATGCCTCCCTGGAGGGATCCAGGGCCCAGTGACGTGGCATGGTCCATGTGAAGCTCCACCAAGTCATTCTCCACCCTCAGATCACATTTGTGCTTCCTCTCAAGGGTGAGAGATGAGGCTCACATGGATTCATGGGCCCACATGGAAGAACCGAAGCAACCCAAGATGAAACATGTGACATGACACGTGAGGACAGTAGTGGAAGCAAGTAGGGGGGCCATCCCTGTCATAGGTGGATCAGTCGATCCCCCTATGGTGGGTTTCCACCTGCCACTTGCTGCCACCGACTTCAACAACACTCCTATGGACCAGGAAAGGCCCCACCTGGCAGTTAGGGGGTCGGCCGACGCCCTTGGTGCATCAAACCAAGGTCGGTTGCCTCCCAATCGACTCCAGGGAGCTGCCACGTGGACACCATCTCAAGCATCGATCAAAGTCGATTCCAAAGGCGGTTTATCCAAGGGTGGAGGAGTAGGAGGGCACACAGATCACTGACATGGTGATGGAGTAGCCCCCACTCAACCTCCCCTATAAATACATGGCTGTATCCACACTCTCAAGGCATGAATTCAAGGCTACAAGCATAGTCCACTTAGTAGTTATAGTAGTCTAGTGTGGGAGTTAGAGTCGAGTCGAGCCAAGCTCGGGGTCTCCGGAGTTGTCTTCTGGAGAGTCTGGTATTCCACTTGTACCTTTCTATTTGTAAGACTTTCTTTAATATAGTATTCTTCTTTTACTTGCCTGAGTCTTTACTTAGTGCGATATTATTCCTGTAACAGTGTTGTAGTGTTCTAGTTAGTCTTATAGTAGTTACATTCTAGATTGTGATCCTGTGACAACTCCTTGGTTGTTATCAATGTCATTAGCGAGGTGCTCTAGTTGGGTCATATACTCAGCTAGAGTAGTGAGAGTTAGTGTAAGCGCGGTGCTTAGACTAAACTCACTGTTGGAGGCCACTGGTTCAGACGGACAGTAGGAGCACACTGGCAGGGAGTGACAGGCCCGGCTCGGCATTAGGATTCTCCTCACATACGAACTAGTTCTTAAAAGGTAGGGCATACATAAGTTTGTATTCGCTTGAGTAGGTGTTCTATCGCCTACTCGCTCGCTTACTTCCAGTAGCCAAGTAGTAAGGTAGCAATCCTAGTTTGTTTCAACTATCTGAGTAGCCTAGAACACGAAAGTAGAAGTAGAACCATAGGAGTCCTTTACTCACTCGTTGTCTCCCACCTAGCTACACTACATTCGTTATCTTTTAATTATCCTTGAATCATCACCTTCCTTCTACCCTTTTTCGTTATCTCCCCCTCTACACTAGTTGACACTAGATTGAGATAGGGATCTCATTCCTGTTAGTATTTCTAGCTATAGCTTTCCCTTGGGATAAATATAAATACGATCACTACTAGAATACCCCCCTATAGCTACGCTTTTTTTAGACACTAGATACGCTTTTGGTCATCTCTATAGGGTTGTAGGCACGCTTTACAAAAGCGTGTTAGAAGCGTCTTCGCATGGACCGTGTCTGGCTCCGTAGAGACGATTTCCATAAGTGTATCTATAAAATGAATAGACGTTTCATAGATACGCCAGATGCATGTTTAAACACATTGATACACTTTTATAGATGCGTATATAACACGTGTCTATTAGTGTAATTACGTCTTATAGAAACATTTCATAACATGTGAAAACCTGTAGAGACAATATTGTAGATACATTCACAATTCGTATCTACTACTATAGTCACGTTTTGTAGTGACGCGTTATTACGCATTAAGCAATATAGAGACGAAGTAGTATGTGACGTGAAAGATGACGTGGCTGGTGACGTGGAATGGTGACATGGCAGCTGACGTGGAGAGATGATGTGGCAACTGACATGGAGAGGTGACGTGGCTTATGACACGTTTTATAGTAATGCCTAAAGACGTATCAACAAAAGTAGAAACAATAGTGTTGCCATGTTTTTATTGCGTGTCTACATAAATCAATACGTTGTATAGTAACATCATAGTGCGTATTAATAGTTTTAGAAATGATTTGGTACATATAACTATATTTTGTGTCTAATAGTATAGACACGTTATATGGTAACGCTTTAAAACGCCCCAAGAAAAAATGTGTTTTAATTATATATATATAATATATAATAGGGAGTGAATCATCAATCATATTACTTTCGGCCTTCACAAAGCATAAAGAATCTGAGTAACTCCATAACTAGCGTGTCCATTACTCAATTGACAATTGTGTTCACAAAGAAGTATAGACAAAGTGGCAACGTCATACAAATATTACTCAAATAGTTTTTGTAGCAACTAAAACCTATCTTGTTCACTCTAAAATTTGTACTTTGCTTCCCATCTAGCTTTGTCCACGCGCTACAGGAACCGACTTGTTGCGGGTACGAGATGAGCTTCTAGCTTTCTTCATCTACATTGGAACATATGTTGGATGAATAACTCAATTTGGAGATAATGGACACATGTACTACTTGAAATGAAAAAAAAAAATCAAACTTACATGTGTAGTTGGCCAAGCAATAACATAACCAATAGCATCAACTAGTGTACGGATCTTTTCAAATGGTCTAGGTACCTCCTCGTCTCCTTTATTGCCACGTTCAATATTTTCAAGGCCTTCAACATGAACGCCACAATATTCTGATCCAAGCTTTATTCCTGCAATCTCTCTCTCACTATCAGTAGTCACTAACTTCCCTTTTGCCACAACTCTGCCTTTGTTTATCGGTGACAAAAGATAGACATCCTCTTGTCTCTACAAATTGTAGAAGATGAACATGATCTTTGAAATGGTAACTAACATGGTTTGAAGATAATAAGGCAAATAAAGCACACATACTGATTCTGGTATGCACATGCTGGAGGCTTTAACCCTTCGAGTTCTCTATAATAGATATGATTTAAAACATCAAAACATAGCATCGCCTAATAATCAATTTTAGCAATTATATTTCAAATGAAATAATGTTATGATATCAGCGTGGACATACCATGTTGTGCAATATAGAATCACAGGACAAATTTGTGACTACATTACCATTAGGTTGTGTCTCAGGTTGTGTCTCCTGCAAGCATAGTTTAGCTGAGTTAATAGGGAAAAAGAAAATTATGATTGGTGGGTACAAAAATATGGCGTCTCCCGCAGGCATAGTTTCACTTGAGTTTCTGTAGGCTAAAATGACTCTTTACCAGCTACAAGAAAGAGGAGTAATTACTACTGCTGCTCAGAAAAAGACTAGGCTAAAATGACACTTACAGCTGCGAAGAGCAATTACTACTATTGCTTAGAGAAACAGTACAGGAAAGTGAAAAGCACTAAAATCAACAGATATTTTTCTTTTCAATCTAAAAATCAATAGATACAAAGTACTATGATAGAGGTATAAGAACAACTAGCACTAGTAGATTTATCTCACATGGATATCCTTTATACGTCTACTAGTAACAGAATACAAGATACGGAAAGCTATGTAAGTGACCCAAAATAACTAAAGCTTAATGTTGTTGATATCAAAATAACTATGTTTCTAGATTCTTGACGTGTGCATCAATATTCCAGTAGGACTTTCTAACATACCTTTGAAGTTGTTTGCTCACGTGGTGTAGATGTATGGACTTCAGTTTGTCCAGGAATTCTATGTACAGGCTGTTGCTGCTCGAGTTGAACCATGTTCTACAAGCCATTAACAATAACTTAAATACTATTATAGTTAGCTAATGATATTTAAAATTAAAGTAGGTATACCTGCACTTCATTTGCTGGAGAGTTCACATTAGCATCTGAGTCTTCATGGATGCCATCAGTATGTTTGGAAACATAATTCTGAGAGATGCCATCGTCGAGTTGTCATCATCGGTATACTCATGGTCGAACTATCAGCTGCCTGAAAAATATGAACCAACACAAGGTTGAAAAAGTAAGCTCTTATTTTAGAGATAGATAGATAAAGAGGAGGGCATGGTTCAATGTAAGCTTACGTCTTTTTGTAAAGCTGCTTCCATTTCCTTTACAAAATCATCTTTGAGATGCCTTTTTGCAATAAACCTAAGCAAGTACTTCATGAAATCACTCATGCATTCCATCTTATTTTCCATTGCATTTACTTTCTCTTGGTACATTCTTTCTTCCTCAGTTTGAGTGACAAAAGGTAAACCTTGAGAAACTTGTACTTGACTCCAGTACTTATCCTCATAGTACCCTCGTGCTTTGGAATCCTTGGCAACAGTATCATTGAACACTTCATTGTAATCTTTAGATGAAAGACGATTGCCATTGTTGTTCTCTCTCCTTTTTTTTAATTCTCCATAATATGCAGCCTATTCAAATGAGTATATAGGAGGTTACAGAATTCTAAACTGATATACAGATCATGCGTAATTCATTTGTTCTAGAAAACATACATACCATCATTGTCTCCACTTTTTCTGTAGTGAATATGCCACTCTTTTTTTATGAGCTGCCTCCCATAGTTCTATCCTATGGATCTTTCTTTTATTTTTAGATTCCTGCAGAACAAAGTTAATTGGTGTCATTTCAAATCTAGAATAGAAGATAGTGGAATTTAACAAATATCAGTAGATGAATATTTATCACCATCTCCTTTAAGAGTCTAGCATGGCTTTTTCTCCCGGTTAATTGTCTCGTGTAGTCTTCTGTTCTTTTGCACAACGAGAGTTTGTGGCACATAATTTCTACAAAGACAGGCGGATTCTTCTTTCACCTCAGCCTTTTTGGCCGACTTACTGTTCTTAGTGCTTTTCCTTCGGTGGTATGGGCGACGAGATTTCTGGGGTGCCTGTTCCTGCATGTTAACTTTAAAACCATTGAAAGGCACTCTCACCCTCCGTCCATTGAACTGCATGTGGATCTGAGCAGCCCCCATGTACATGGTGGCGCCCACCGTGTTTAGGAATGGTCGTCCCAGGATGAGTGGAGCATCGGTGTTGGACCCCATGTCCAGAACCAGGAAGTTGACTGGGACGTACTCATCCTTGATTCTGATTAGGATGTCCCGTGCCAGTCCCTCGAGGAACCGGATGGTTTGATCTACCATCTGCAAATGCACATATGTGGGGTGCAAAGGACCCCCTAACAGATTATCGTAAGTTACCTTGGAGATGATGTTGACACCGGATCCAAGGTCGCAGAAGGCGTTGTCGAAGATCTGTGGTCCAATCTGGCAGGTGATGGTCGGTAGGCCAGGGTCCTTCTTCTTTGGGATGAATGGTGAGTCCACCGTGTTGACCCAAATGGAACAAGATTGAGGCTTACCAAACCTCGTATTTGTTAGCCCGACACCATCGCGGGGTCCTCGGGCTTCCCGTGAATCTTACCTTGCTCAGTTGATGGAACAGCTGCAGCTAATTGAGCTAACTGGGTTTCTAGCATTTTATTAAAGCTCAATTGGTTTTTTATGGCAGAATTAAAGCTATCCATCTTTTCGGTAAGTTTTTCTAAGATCTTATCATTAGTCATTATTTTCTTATTAAGAGCATCATTGATTTTAATTTGGCCGAACACAAGATCTTTAAGGGAAGGTTGGTTACCAAAAGAATTGCCATAATTATTGTTATTGTAACCCATACCTTGGCCTTGGTAGAAGGGGCGTGAACTCCATTGTTGTTGCTGGGGCTGGTTCCCGTTGTTGAAGTTGTTGTTGTTGTTGTTGTTGTTGTTGATGTAGTTCACCTCCTCCTGTGTCTCGGGGCAATTGTTGCTCGAGTGATCTTCTCCTCCGCATACTTCGCACCATGGATTAGTGTCCACAGCATGGACAGTGGCAGGGGTCTGGATGGCCTCAACTTCCTTTTTGGAGGAAGACTCCTCTATCTTCTTCATCAGGAGGTCCATCTTAGCGGAGAGCATGTCCACCTCATTTAGGGCGTGGACACCTCTCTTCTTGGGCTGGAGGCGCTCCTCATTCCCACCTTGGTTGATAACCATCTTTTCAATGAGCTCCTTGGCATACTTGACATTGTGTTGCAAGAATGCCCCTCCAGCGGAAGCATCAAGGTGACTACGGGCTATGCCGGTTAGCCTGTGATAGAAACCTTGAATTATGAGCCATTCGTCTATCCCATGATGAGGATAGGCCTGAATGTACTCATTGAGACGTTCCCATGCTTCGGGAATCATCTCGTCAGACTTTTGTTGGAAGCTTGAGATCTTCCCTCGCAGGGCACTGGCCTTGCCTGCTGGGAAGAACTTCTTGAGGAAGGCATTGGCACACCTGTCCCATGTTGTCACTTTGCTCTTGTGGTTGTAAAACCACTGCTTCGCCTTTCCCAATAGCGAGAATGGGAAAAGACGAAGGCGGATGGTGTCCGCCGTGACGTTCTTGACGGTGAAAGTGTTGCACACCTCCAGAAAGTGTTGGAGGTGAGCATTGGCATCCTCATGTGGCTTCCCACAGAATGGATTGGCTTGCACCATGTTGATCAGTGCAGGCTTGAGCTCAAAGGTCGCATCGCCCAAGTTCAAGTTTGGACCCTAGCGACAAAGTCAGCTAATGGGGATGAGAACTCAGCGATGGTCTTCTGAGCCATGACTGTCTCAACAATTGGTGCGGAACTTCCTTCCACAAACGGTTCAGGGTCCAAAATGAACCTTTGAGGAGGAACTTGATGGCGTCTAGTTCTCCTCAACAATTGCTCAGGATCTTCGACGAAGTTTGATGGTAATTGAAAACCGCTCATGCGCTGTCTTAGTTAACGAAAAACGAAAACAAGACCAGTGAAGGGTAAGCCCCTAACACTAATGGGTACTTAGATTAAGAGTAGACCACGGATTCCAATTTATTAGGGATTCCTAGTACGACGCTTTCCCCGGCAACGGCGCCAGAAATGCTTGTTGGCAAATCTTAACGCACACCGACTAGAGTAAAGATAAATTGTCAATAGTGGCGCCTAATATATAACACCCTGGTTTCCAAAAGAGAACCAAAGGCCATCATATGTGTGCCCAGGAAGTCCACACATATAACAGAGAATGGAAATATCAGTAACAATGTACTATAAATAATGATAATATAATTAATAACACTTACAAACATCAGCTAACGCGGAACGGATTGCGGAACTCCACTTCAGGCTCCATCTTCACAGGGACAGTTGACTGGGGGCTCCATACGCCAAGCAACTCAGACATCTCAATGCCTTTGTTCTTCTAAGTACACCTTGCTAGCAAACTATAGCAACTGAGTCCATGTCGAACTCAACAAGTACAGGCGGAAAGTAACATGATATGCATAGCTTGAACAAGGTAAAGCTCAGAAGTATAACTGCGGTAGCACTTTTAGTAGGAGATGTATTTTAATTAGCAACCTACTACTAATCAACTTGGTATAAAAGCCCAACCCTTAATTATGGTTCAAGTAGAATTAAGAGTTGATTAACATCATCATTATATTATATAGATCATAACATGATCACCAAATCAGCGAGATCGCTATCTCAGAGAACAACGGATGGCAATCCTGATAAAACCCAGGTAGCAACCTCCATAAACTTCTCCATCATCAAAGATCCATGAGGTCCATTTGCTAATCCGAGAGGCGCCGGGCCGCTCATACCGAGAGCTCGGACGATATATCGGTTTGATCAAACTCTGCGCGAGAGGTGTACACTTTCCCTCCAGTCGTGATTCCCATTTGCCGGGGTCATGACTCCCCAAAACACTACCAAGGTGAATGGGCGGGGTCTCACTACGAGGCTGTTCACGGGTCATAGGTAGTGGTAGCCCGATCAGCAATGTCCCAAGCACATGAGAGATGTCCCCGCACACGCCGCTCCGCTGTGGATCTCCCCAGAACCCTCATGCTTCGAACTTGGGATCACCCTTCTCACCATAGCCATGGCACCCGTCGGCAGGTTACCAACCTACCTATGATGACTCCCGATAATTTGCCAAGCCAGAGCCATATAGCCTGGAGTCGTACGAAATGTCCCAGTTGAACCATCTAGGAACCGGTCCTTAAGGAGAGCAGACACGGATGCCCCCGTCGCTACGGGTCTCCACACTAGCATCCGCATCTCTCTTGCTTCACCAACCAATGATGCATCCCGCATCAGACATCTCCACCATGGCCGTAGCCATTACCATCAGCTTTACTTAAGAAGCAACATTTTAATAATACATCATTAATGAGTAGGTAAGAGAAGCACTAGCAGACTTATATCCTATCTATAAACCCCCATGGGTGATAATATGGATAGTAGTGGCTAGTATGTCGTTAGGTTTGATGTATTAAACACATGCATGCAATTAGTATGAAAGTTCATAGGTTCAATATGATCAAAGGTTGCCTGCACTTGCCTTAAATCCAAAGATTAGCTGCTCTATAATCTTTAGCTTCTATCTTCTGGTCTCCAACCTCAGCTACACTTGTTGGTCCTTAGCTCCGGGTCTTCAGCAATTGTTGATTGCCCGTCGTCTACTCGCAACAAACAAGCACACAAAAAGACAACACTGAGAACAAGCATTACACAAAAGAAACGCTAAAGAAAGAACATACTAAACAATAGAGCTCGAAGCTACGATCTTGAGAGCGCAATAATGACTAACCAAAGAGCTATCGTTAAGAGGGTACAACTAATTAGGTTGACCAAGGCTAAGCGTGTTTTGAAAAGAGCGCAAAAGGACCACTAATCAAACTTAGTTCTAAGCTGCATTTTGAAAAGCATTAAATGAGGCTATCGTCACTGCTAACATGTAGCTTACGTCGAGACGATTCCAACGAGTCCAAGATCACCTAAAACGGAGCTATAACGGAGAAGTTATGGCTAAAACAAGGTTAGGGGCTAATCTGCAGAAAACAGGACTTAAATCTAATTACTTTTGAACTGCGCTGGACTGAATCGCAATTAGTGAAACTAAAGGGGCATTTCTGTAAAACTGCCAGGGCTGACCGGTTGGTTGACCAGTTGACCTGGTCAGCGCTGACGGGGCGCTGACGTGGGGGACACGTGGCGCCTGCGTGGCCGCCACGTCGACCGCTGACTGGGCCGGGGGATGACCCTGTTGACCTGCTGGTCAACAGCGGATCTGGGCCGTCCAGCTCAGATCCGACGGCTGGTGGCCGTCCGGCGGGGCGGGGTCACCGGAGCGGCTCTGCGCACGACGGCGGCTCGCCGGAGTACGCCGAAGTGGCGCTCCGGTGCACGGCAGGGGACGCGGAGGCCACGGGGATGACGAGCTCGGCCTCACGAGCTCGTCCATGGGCACCACGGCGGCAGGGGTGCCATGGTCGACGAGCGGAGCTCGGCGGGAAGCGGCTACGCGGCACAGCGGGACAGCGCGAGCAGGCGGGCACGTAGAGCATGCGTGGGCGAGCGCGGTGCGCACCCTGGGTGCGACGGCGGGCAACTGGAGACGGCGAGACGCGGCGAGGCGGAGGCGAACGGCGGCGGCGCGTCGGCGAGGTCGTGCGGGTGCGCGAGGCCCATAGGGAGGACGGGGAGGGTACCGGCAACTCCCTCACCTCGGTGCGGACCACGTCATGGTGGTCACGACGGTGGAAACACCACGGCGGCGGAGATCGGCGGTGGCGGCTCCGAGCTTTGGAGGCGGCGGCTATGGCGACGCCCTAGGGTTAGGGCTCCGGGTGGCGGACGCGGGCGCTAGAGGCGACTAGGGTTCCAAAGGCGAGGCGGCGCGCAGAGGCCCATCCATTTATAGGCGGCGACCAACCTCGCGCTGCGCGCTCGCGGAGGATCGGGTGACGGCGCGGCGCTCCGTGCGATTCGGGCGCGGGGAGGCGGCTGACGGGTGGGGCCGCTATGCGGGGTCCGTGTGGCAGCGGCTGGGCGCGGGGCGGAGCGGGCCGCGGCGTTGCTGCGCAAGCTGGGTCGGCCCAAGGCGAGGCGGGCCGCGCGGAGGGAGGTGGAGGCCAGGTGGGCCGCTGAGCAGGCTGGGCCGCTTGCTGGCTTCGTGCTGCTGCTGGTGGCTGGCCTGGCCGCAAGCTGGGCTAGGCCGCAAGCTGCTGGTGGGCCGCAGGTGAGAGGGAGGCGGCTGGGCCTTCACAGGCCAGAAGCAGGTGACAGGCCAAAACGGGAAAGAGGGGGAGGAAGAAAAGAAAATGCCTTTTTTTTGTAAAAGGATTTTCAAGCCATTTTGAACCCAAATCTTAGGAAGCCTTTTTGGGGACTTTGGTAAATATTTCTGGGGAATATAAATCCATTTTCCAAAGGCTTTTCTAACTCAAGCTTGGAACTCATTTTTGAAATAGAGATTTTTGAAGGCTTTCTATATTCAACAAAGAGAAGGTCGACGTCGTGACTTGCTCGGGTTTTAGAAATTATTTTTCACACACAATCACATCAAAGCAAGACACACCACACAAGCACACTTTGGTTAACTTTATAAAAGTTTTATAAAACCACATTTTCTCATTTTATATTGGAAATAAATGAATTAAATCTTCATTAATTTTAGGAAAATTAATAAATCCTTTATTTTATTTAGTGTTTTTGAATAACAGTCAAAGCACAAATTTTGGGATGTTATATAATAGCAGTGCTTACTAGCAAGCCTGAACTATCACCAGAGAGAGGGTGTCACAAGTCCTCCTCAGGCAACGGCTCTAGGAATGCTAAGCAAAGCTAAACTCTAGCGGTGATGCAAGATGTACCAAGTGGTAACTCTGCAAGCGCACAGGTACTGCTGTAGCACTTCAACCGAGGTGAGTATCCGCAGTGTCGTGATTTATAGTTCGCTCACAGGAAAGCGGACTAAGATTCTCTAAGAAATGTGGGGATGGATATCCGTGGTGTGTCTACTCAATCTAAGTTTACCAGTGTTATCAGGGGGGTAAGAATAATGGATAAGAGTGATAAATAAATAAAAGATAACTGGTAGTGAGCTAGCTAGGTGGGAGGACAACGAGTGAGTATGGACTCCTATGTATCTAACTCTACTTCTGTGTTCTAATCCTAACAATGTAACTAACTCAACTAGACTAGTATCTAGACAATCTTGTGTGGTAGGGAAGTCGACTGCAATAGGAGGCGAAACTCCTATTCAAGCGGACCTTTGGCTTATGGACACCCTACAGACCAAACCCGATGCAAATAGAACCTAATGAGAAGTGCAGGCCTGTCACGCTCACCGCCGCCCGCTATTATACGTCAGAACGGATGGTTGCATCCACTAATAAGCGCTAGTCTAAGCACCTCGCTTACACAAGTCTTATGACTCCAACTATCACATAAATAGCCAAAGCCCCTGATGGTAGTGAAACACACACAAGGTGTTGTAAACACTAATCTAACTAAGACAACTACACTAGTAAGACTAAGGCACAACACTACTATACTAGTATAGTAGGGCACTAAGTAAATACTCAAAGTAAGTACTTAAAGTAAAGACTTAGTAAAGTAAAGAAAGACTATATATTAATAAAGAATGTAATACAAGAGAAAAGGTACAAGAGCTATACCGGACTCTCCAGAAGACGACTCCGGAGACTCGAGCTTTGCTCGACTCGACTCTAACTCCCACTCTAGACTAGACTACACTACACTTGATCTCCCAAGAGAACTTGAGCTTGTAATACAATTGGGAATACTTGGGGATGTTCTAAAGTGAAGGCTTAGGGGGTATTTATAGTGAGAGGTGGAGTAGGGGCTACTCCGTCACCACGTCATCGATCCGTCTGCTCCTCCCTTCTCCACCTTTGGATCCAACGACCTCCCAACCGCCTTAGATGGATGGCAGTGGGAATTCCACACATGGGAAATGTGTGGGATGTCGGTTGGAGCAAACCGACCTTGGGAGGGGCCACACCCAGGTCGGCCGACCAGGAGTTGGCTGACCTGTGGGTCCTACTCCCCTTCTAGAAGGTCCTAAGGTCGGTGGGAGGCCAGGCCAGGTGGCAGGCCCCCATAGGCAGGTCGGCCGACCTGGCCTAGGGTGCCTGACCCACCTCTGGCTCCCTGGTGGTGTCCCCACTTGTCATGTGAAGTGTTGTCCGAAGTTGAGTCCAGTTACTTCTTTACTTGCTTCCATGTGGACCCATGGATCCATCTGCTAAGTGTTTGGATCGTTGAAAGGTAGCACACTTGGATCCAAGGGTTGGGAAGGACTCCCTGGAGCATGACAACGATCATGCTTGGAGGGCAGCCCCTGGTGGGCCCAAGTCCAGGTCGGTCAACCTGGGGTTTGGGTCCCACAGGGCTTATTTCCATCTTCCCTACATTTCACAAGCTAAGAGTACAAGTGGAACTTTATTAGTGACAAATATGTTCATGTGATGCTTATCTTCCTTCCATCGAGGACTATTGACGGGTTTTTGAGTGTATAGAACTGGGTCTTATCTCCTGTCAAAACAGATCCCTTTATTTTCTTTTTTCCACTAAAGCTCATTCGGTGTTGACCATGGCCCGCACACATCTGGCGGTGTGCAGATTTTCCTGCTTCTCAGTGATGTCAAATGGATTAGATGGTCTCGTGGCTGCACTCAAGTTGGAGTTCGAAGCTGCTTCTGTGTTATTTCCGCCTTCTCAAGCTTTTTTGGATGTTAGGGATACTTTGAATCTGCCTTGTGGCATTGTAATAAGTAATGTAAACCCTTCTATTTATACTTTGTAGTTTTAGATTTCGATGTATGGAATTGATTATCGACTGTTGTATATCATTCTATGGATTTTCCCCTTCGTGGAAAGTTGAGGATGTTTCATCCTCTGGCCACCGACTTTGGTGTGCGGGCTCCTGGCTGGGCCTAGATCGTCGTGGCATGGTGGATTTGGCCCATGTCCACTCTGAATTGGCATTTCCTTCATTGGATTGGTTCTACGCTTTCTAGGAAGGCGCCTTTTCGTGTATAATTCTCTGTACTCGGTGTATATTCCTGCACAGTGTACAAACTCCTATGACAAGTGGAACTGGGTCAATAGTAAATGTTATATGTGTATAAAGATATATAATTCCCCCTTTTTGATATCAAGTTGGCGGTAAAAATATGTCGATAAGGACCACCAACACGTGGATTAGCCTAATTAAGTAGTTTATTTTTGTGAATGGGGTTGTGGTCCAATGGTAGAACTATCTAGTGGGATGCTACCCTCCAGGGTTCAAATCTGGGTGCTCACAATTTTTCGTAGATTCTCTAGGATTTAATGGCGCTATGTATTAAGTGGTAGACAATGTCCCCATCAACAGTGAGACGCCTGCTATGACCGTCCCCGTCGACAAGAAGGTGCCCGTGGTGACTTCATGAACTTCAAGATCTGCCGACTCAGTCCTTTGAAGCTTGCATACGTGTATTCATAGGTTGAGTGTACGTGCGTGTTGTGGCCGTCTACGTTGTACTGTGTAATCTCAAAACAAAAGTAGTTTATTTCTCCTGAAATTATGGTTTCCTTTCTAACAAATTTTGCCAAATCTAGCTAAGCATAGGCATTAGATTTTAGTACCGATTTTATTTTTTGAGGGCAATTTGGGGATCAATCGATCCCCACTTACTTTTGATTCCACAGGTGCTCGACAAGTGGAGCGGTAGAAGGGCGTAAGCACCAATCCTCATACAAATATTTCTGAGAGATACAAAAGGTGAGCAAGAGAGATTACAACAACACTAGCAACAACACTAAAACAAACTCCAAGGTAAGCATAGACACAGGCCGAAAGATGCGAACCGAACATCAGCTTGCGCCCCCACCGAGCAGCATACTCGCCATTTTCACCATGGCCATTGTGCCCTCCACCACCCCTCGTAGCTACGCCGCTCCACTGCCATCCTCCCTCTGAGGGCCGACAAGTGGAATGGGGACTAAGAGTAGTGTCAAACATGCAAACCTAGGATCATCGGATATGATGACCTCCCTTATGAACTAATAATGGCATCCTCTAGCACATCTGGGCCCATGTACCACCATCCAACGCCGTCTGAGAGGAGGAATACTTGGAGGGAAATGGCTGCAGAGGTGGAAACTCCACCCGGCATTCGATTCTTTGACACCACCAAGGAGAGCGCCGATGGAGCAGCGACGCCAGAGGAGGACACTCGCCAGACGCTCAGGCACGACCGACAGCCAGGCCAGCCTCGCCCACGAGGGATCAACAACAACATGGGGGGAATAGAGAGAGACATAAGGCTGTGGTAGGATAACGCCGCGGCCACTGGCTCTTGATAACTAGAGCTAGGTTTTCACCCGAAGGAGAGGGTCAAAACTATGGTCATAGGGTGAGGGACTACATCATCGATGCCTCCAAGATGGTAAACAGGGCCAATGGTGTCACCGTCGATCACACCGATGAGGTCGTGTATGGCTTTCACTAAGTCTCCCCAGTCTCGTGGCCTATAGCTCATCGACTCAGATACCAGGAGTGAACCCAAGGCACAATGATGCGCCGGCAAGCAGCCCCGCTGTCGGCAAGCACATGACCAAATGGTGCACAAGCATCGCTGATGGGACCCTATGGAGAAAACTCAAAGAACGCAGGCATGCTGCCCCACCGCGGGCATTCCCGAGGCCGAACTACGCACCCCATCCCGCTTCGCAACAGGCCCTCACCTAGAAATTGTCTGAGCAAAAAGAGTCGACGCTGTAGAGCCGCACTAGTAGCAACCGCCGCTGGTCCCACGGATCCTCTGCATCGGCACCATATGGAGGGTCCGCCCTCGATGTCCACCAGGCCCAGCCACGAGTCGAAGCGGAGGCACTGTGCTGGCGCGCCTTGGCTTGCTAGGGACCCACTGCGTCATGTTGAAGGAGAGGGGGAACCATCCTCCTAGGACCCGACGATGATACCACCGTGCGCCGGGCACCGGGGAAGAAGCCCAGGCACCCCACCAGCTGCGTCGCCTGTTGGGCGCCCGAACTTCATATCCAGGCACCAGCTACCAGACCCAGGTTCAGCGCGGCTATCTGCCTGACCGTGCAGGCCTCTAGTGCCATCTCCTCTTGAGCGCAACCGCCAAGCCACGGACGCCCGCGTGAGGTTAGTTCGCCTTGCCACACGCTAAGTTTGGGTCCGGGAGGGCCAGATCCATGCCCTAGGGCCCCGGATTCGGCGCCCTCAAGGTCACAGGTGACCGCCCTTGTGTTGGCATTTCTTAGCGTGATTACCAAAAATAGACATAAAGCCCATCCCCGGCAACGGCGCCAGAAATGCTTGTTGGCATTTCTTAGCGTGATTACCAAAAACAGACATAAAGCCCATCCCCGGTAACGGCGCCAGAAATGCACGCTGGCATTTCTCGACACAATCACTAGAAACAAGTTCTAGTAACTATGTGAGGGTTGCCAACAGATTGATCACATCCTATTAGAATAATATCCGCAAGCGCACGGATCTATCGTTGCAGCATTTCACCCGGAAGTATTTCAGGGTATCGTAATTTATATTTTCCCAAAGGAAGGCATGGGGTGTTAAGTATCTAGCATGGGTATGAATATAATGTCTAGCATGAGGAGAAACCGACAAATGTGCTATACAGGGGTAAGCATACGGTAGTTTGGATAGTGGACACACACTCAGAGCAATCTCAAAGGAATAAAGGTAAAATAAAGAATAAAGAATAATCTACGCGGAGCGAGCGGGTCCTATATAGTCAATGCTAGAACAGCTAATTCCACATGTTATACAAGTCAAGACTCGACTATAGACTAGGAATATGGGGAGACCGCGGCAACTGGTCTGCCAGTCGATGGCGGCATTTACGAACTCCTACTCAACATGCTGTTGACACCTCTAACACCACTCACACTAAGTTGTCATCCCTAGCATGGCGCCAGAAGTGTTGGTATAGAAACTGCTCCTCTAGTCAAGAAAAATATGGGATCCGCAAGCGAACAGATAATACACCATCGTAGCATTTTACCAGGAAGTATTCCAGGTATCGTTATTTATATTTAGCTCAAAGGAAAGAACTACGGACTTAAACAATGAGATGAACTTGCTAAACATGATTACTTATGAGTGATTGATTACACGAGTCACATACTTTGGCGAGAGGGTAAACCATGATAAATAAGGGAATATAAAGTAATAAGATCATGGTATAAATCACACGAGAGATTAGATATAGACTACTCACATAAGGTAGGTTGACGTCGATTAGTGCAAGAAACATAAATCCTATGTAGGTTCTAATCTACTAAGTCATTCATCTACTCCAACTCTACACTATCATATACGGACACAAAAGACTCTTCATCTATGTATAAGGATCATTGCTATAACAAGCCAAGACATAGCGGGACTTACTACGCAACTTTGGTTCTGCTAGACCTACCAACGGGGATGGAATACAAAGGACTCAACGGAACCGTCACTTCCACGATCTACCACACGACCCGGCCAATAGGTTGCATTTGCGGGTAAACGGCATCTAAGCACCATGCTTACATGAAATCTACCACCTAACCCCCGGAAGAGAGCTAAGCGCTTTGCAAACATATACATAAACTTATTACCAATCATAACCATATCAAATGTAGAACTAGAATAAACTAGGAACATAATAAATAGAAACATAATGATATTTAGAATAAAGTCACAAGAATAGATACAAGATAATACCAAATTCGATGATGGAGATCCGGAATTCCGAGCACAGCGCCCGATTCTTCCTCTATCTAGTCTAAACCTATGTAGAACTTGAAGATCTAGAGTAGCTATTCTAATTCTCCGGTGGAGATCTCTCTCTAAACCCCGGCTTGCTGATGGCTATCTCTCGAATAATGAATTCTTGAATGAATTAGGTCGAGCCGGGGGCCGAGGCTCGAATATATAGCCCCCTAGGATGCACCACGGCCATCGGATCAAACCGACCTGAACGGACGATAATTATTGCTCCTCAAGGTCGGTGGAGGCGAGATCCGCGAGCCTCCACCTGATTGGTGGAGGTGGCCGGTCGGCCGACCCACCCCAGGAGTCGGCCGACCCACCACTCTGCCAGGTGGGTCCCCGCTTCCAGGGTTTGCCTTCTGGAGTCTTCTAGAATGTACAATTTTACCCGTTCGGTCTTTCTCTCTATGTAATCATGACATGTGGGCCTCCTTGGATGTTTTCCTGATAATCCCCTACGAAAACACATATTCGCCAAAACTTGTGGAATCTATCAGTTTAAACCCTAAGTCTATGGTGGTGAACAAATTATACCCCTCTTTCTCTCTCTGGTTGACATATAAAATTGATCATTAACAACCGTCAACAAACTCCCCCAAGCTTACCCTTTGCTCGTCCCTGAGCAAATAGCTACAGAAGATGGATCAAGAGTTCTTTGCAAATGCTTTCACGCTTAACAAACACACATGCTCTAAACAAGAATTCATCCCTGACTAGAGTGAACTAACATAACTCCCAAACTTACTCATGTTTCTTTCAACCATGGGGCTTTTACCTGCACTTGGGTCTTGAGTAGTTGAAAGACAGAATAATTAAGTCAAGCACTTGTTGTCTCATGCTCTGTTGTTCCACCTCGTGCAGTTTTTACAAGCTTTTCAATAAAAACTCGAGTTCCTTAATACAACCCTTTCAAGTCTCTCAATATGTGGTATTTTTGGATCCTCTCTAAGGCATTGAAAGGAGATATGCCTTTTCTCTTACTCTCAGAATATATAGTATTTGTGGTTCAAGGCATTTATAGATGAGGCTTCACTCTCTCTCTCTCACCCTACTCTAATAAAGGTTTATATGGGGCTCATAGGTGTGGAGAACTAATGCATTGTCATGATCGAACCATGGATCCGAAGGAACTCAACATACAACCAATCGGTGTGTGCATGTGTGGTTTTATATGTGGATGATATATATATAAAATAGAGAGAAATATTTGTGGGAGGAGAAGGGGTGCACAAAGGAATTACCAATGCTCCTTTATTTGGATGAAACTTGGAACTACTTCAACACTTGAATCTTCTTGGAACTTGAACTTGGAAACTTGACAAAGACTGGGCTCATAAATTTTTCTTTTTCTCTTCTTTTTTTTTCTTTTTTTTTTCAATTCTTGCAGCCCAAAAAGGACTGAAATACTTCTTAAATGGAACACTTCTCAATCTTGACAACTTCACATCGGGGATAACAAATGATACTTGGAGCATTGATTTTGGATAAGTGGCTAGCGAAATGAACGGGGAAATATTTTTGGGTGTTCACTCTCGGTGTAAGAGTAGAACAATTTCAATGGATGATAATAGGCTTTATGTGGTGCGTACTTCCGGGGTAGAAGTAGCGGGGGTGCATGTGAATGTGTGAAACCAGGATTTAGCCGTATGATGAGTTCATAAGGATGCAACACAAAATGACAAGACGAGCCCTATCAAATGAGGAGGCTTCCTATTCTAATGATCAAGTTTGGCTGTGGTAGGAATTTTAACTCTGTCATATAAGGAACTCATCATGAAACATTTATAATTTTCACAAATAAATTTCCAGAATTTAGTGGCACTTTGGAACACAATGAACAGCGGCTCACACTATTATCATATCATGTCCGTCAACTATCTAGACTTAGTTTAAGCATATGCTCCCACAGATTTCAGGTGTAGAGTAAATCCAGTTGTTAAACAGTGTATCCAAATCTTGGGAGAACTCAAATTTAAAGCTAGGTACTTGCAAAGAATTAGAGCGAGCAACTATTCATCATTTCCATCACGCAATCCTCAAGTCTACATATTTTTATTTATAGCAAATTGAATTGAAAACAAACTTGCACACTCTTTTTATTTGGTTTTCATCTTAAGGCAAACTTAAAATGTAAACAAACACACTTAAAGAAAGCAAACTAAACAAACTTCTTGAAACAGCAACAAATTTTTATTGGGTTTTAGTCTTTCTGATTTTTTTAGATGCATAAAACAAACCAAAGAAAAACAAACAAACTGAAAACAAACAAAAGGAAAGAAATACTTATCTTGATAATGGGGTCCTCCCCAAGCTAGCCTTGCGGCGGTGGTGGTGGATAGTGGATGTGCAACGGGTCCACCAAGCCATGCGGCATGGAAGCGGCTTCTTCCCGGCTCTCTTGAATGGTGCCCGGTGTCCGGGTGGTGTTCGGTTCCACCGGAACCGGTCATTCCACCTCGATCATGGCGATTCGAGTGGCGTGGTATTGTCTTGGAAGGCTACTTGTTCATCATAGTGCCGCTTTGGGTGAAAATGAAACCGGTAGCATCGGAGTGGCGACGTGGCTCAAAGTCATGGTGGGGTTCTTCTTCTTCATCGGTGGTACCAAAGGGGTCATAAGAGTATCTTGGCGGCTGTGAGGGTCCTGGCTCGGATGGTCCTGGCTCTGATGTTCCTGGGGTGTTGTATGGTGGGTAGTAACCATAGAATGGTTGATGTGGTTGGCTTTGTGGTGGGTACACCCATGAGTTTAGTGAGTGGTGCTGAGGTACATTCCACTCATTGAAACTGGCATGTGCTGGTTCTTCTCGGGCGGTTTCGGCACCACGCCAAACTGGTTCACGATTTCCTGTCACCCTCTCCGAGCGAACTCTTCGAGGTGCTCTCTCATTCACCGGTTCTGTTACGCAACTCAACATGATAGTTTTGCACATGATACAAAGCCGGTTCCGGGTTAGGTAACCGGATCGCAGCGTCACCATATTTTGCATAATAAACATCATTCACTTTTTTTAGTAAGTGACCTTGGCCAAAAGTATAGAGGTCATAAAATTCTCTATGATGTTCAATGTACTCAAAAGTAGCTCCCTCTAATAACTTCAAGCTTGTGGCAATGCGAGTGATAAGCGAGCAAATGGCCACACTTCCTACCTTGTAACCGGGGACACTCATCCAATGGTTCACTAGGAGATGGACAGGAGACACTTTCTGTTTCTTGACAGCCGCGTATAGCAACTGCAAGTCGGCTACTCTGATCTTGCTTTCATCAAATCATGGGAAAAAGGTGGCTCCTATCCAACGGTGCAAAAATCTAAGCGTAGGATGCTCTATGGCTGCGGTGCGGTGCGCTAAGTGGTACGGTGCTCTAGAAATGCTGCTCCAAAACCTATGTGCATCAAAATCACCTAGTGCTGCATTTAAATCTATGAGGGCATCTTGAGGGAAACCTAGGAGGTCACTAAGGTTTCTCCATGAGACAGAGTATTCCAGAGCAAACATTCTAAAATAAACTCCATTGTCCGTGTATCGAAGGGTGCTAAGGAATTCTATGGTCAAAAGCCTAATTCCCTTCTCAGTGAGGTTTGCAAAGGAAGTCCAACCAACTAGTGAAAAAATTGTGTCGAATTCTTGAGCCATACCTGTTGCTAGCAGAAGTGTCGGATCGATGACTGGCGTGTGGATGAAACGCTTGTTCTTGAGCTTCTTGTATACATCCTTCTCCTGGGCGGTTCTCAGGGCGAGATTGGATGTTCTCATGAGGATTCTCTGAGATGCTGGTGGTGGTGCAGGTGCTTCTGGTGCTTCTGGTGCTTCTGGTGGTGGGTCGACACTCATGTCGGAACCAGCCACCGAGCTCTGGTGAGAGGCACTTCTTGTCCTGATGTTCCGGACAGCTCCAACAAGTCCCTTCATGGCACTCTTCATTCTGCAAGTTGCTCAAAAGAAACAAAAACAAACACTAGTG
This sequence comes from Themeda triandra, assembly GCA_018135685.1. Classification (NCBI taxonomy): domain Eukaryota; kingdom Viridiplantae; phylum Streptophyta; class Magnoliopsida; order Poales; family Poaceae; genus Themeda; species Themeda triandra. The sequence continues at coordinate 136,675 of JAENPR010000280.1, read as the reverse complement.
GAGAGAAGGATTACACAAGGTTAGTGGTTAGCCGTCCGGTCGGCGTCCGAGGTTAGTCGTTCTTCATGATAAAAAGCTCTAAACTTCGGTCTTGATTTTGACAGAACCTCCCCTTGATTTTAGATTTTCTTTATCCTATTTGGACAGCATCTCCACTAATTTTTTTGTGATCATCTACTCAGCACTATCCCTTCCCTTCACTTGCTACTAAATTCTTGCTCACTCTCTCACTTCTTCTTTCTTCCTACTCTTCTCCTTTTCTCTCTAACTCTCTCCAGAAAACATGAAGTCGAGAGCAGAAGGTTTGGCTAAAATTCTGGAGTGTGGGTGGTGCAAGGAAGCCATGGGAGGAGGCTTATTTATAGAGGATGAAGGGGGAGTCGGCCGACCCAATGGTGGGGTCGGCCGCCCCACCAGGTTGGCCAATGTGGCTGCCACTTCACATGCTATTGCGTGATCTTTTGTCAATCCAGAAATTTTGGTCGGTTGAGTGGTTTTGGTGGTGGAAAAGAGAGGATAGTGGAGGTGAGTGGAAGTGGATGAAATTATGTGATTTGATGTATGTGAGGTGTAGTCTATGACATGTGGGACCCATGGTAAGGGACCCACCAAGCACTAAATGCCATGATAAAAATTATAAACAATGCAGAAATTTAAATGAAGGTAAACTAATTTAAATGCATGAAATGATAGATTTTTGTGCCACCACGATAAAATATTTTTGACGGGTTGTTACACATCGTAAAATTATTTATATGGGGCGTAGAATTTTATAATGCAATGCTGGAAATAAATATGCCTAAGAAAACTATAAGAGATGCAATTTTAAACGCGGATAAATACCGAGTTACCTTCCGGCGAGGATTCGGATTTTTAAAGTCCTCCGAATTGGACCTTCCAAAATATTTATTCCATCGATGATCCCGAGAGATGCATCATCTCGTCTCTCGGTGGTTGTACTGTCTGATCTTCTTCTACCATCTTCGCGGATTTGTTGAGCTCTTGTTTCGATTTGAATGCGAATTGCTCTTCTTGCCCATTTATAGTGAACTTGATTTCTCCTTTCCCGACATCAATGTGTGCATTGGCGGTGCATAAGAAGGGTCTTCCAAGGATGAGTGATACCTTTGAGTCTGGATGCATATCCAATACTACAAAGTCTACTGGCACGAAGAATTCTCTTATCTTGACTGGAATGTTTTCAGCAATGCCCAACGGATAACGGACCGATTGGTCGGCTAGTTGTCGACACATTGATGTTGGCTCAAGTGCAGTGTGGTTGAGCTTGTAGTAGACTGCTGCGGGCATCACACTGACACTTGCTCCAAGATCACAGAGTGTGTTATTGAAATGTTGATCTCCAATTGTGCAGTCGATAGTAGGACATCCTGGATCTTTCTTCTTTTCCGGTAGTTGATTGAGGATGGCCGCACTACATTCTTCGGTTAGCTTGATCACTTCATTGGATGGCAGTGGTCTCTTCTTGTTAAGAATATCTTTTATGTACTTGGCATAAGTGGGGACCTGTATGGCATCCAGCAGAGGTATATTGACATATAACTTTTGAATTACCTCTACGAACTTACCAAACTGCTCATCTGTCTGTTGTGGTCCTCTCTTCCTCCTAGGGAACGGTAGGTAGTTTGTATCTCGAAATTGTTGTCTTGCTTCCCGATCTTGTACCGCTTCAATGTACGATTCTTGTGGTAATACTTCTAGCTCGGGTTGGAAGTCTTCTTCTTCGCCACTTTGGTGGTAGCATGGTTGGCCTTTTTGCTCCTTTTGGATAGGGAGGATCTCTAGTAGAACTCCCTCTTCTTGTAGTAATAGATCTCACCGCTTTCGGGGTTAGTGGCAATAGGCAAAGCAGTGGCCAATTTTGCTAACCTTTCTTCTATTTTCTTATTGAACTCTAATTGGTCATTAATGGCAGAGGAGAAACTATCCATTTTAATACTTAAGTTTTCCAAGATTTTGTCATTAGCAGCAAGCCTATCCTCCATAGATGAGTTGATCTTGGACTGTTGTAGGACCAACTCTCTTAAAGTAGGTTGTTTTGCATAATTACTCGACCGAGTACCTTGATTAATGGATGGTTGCACCCAATGTGGAACCTTTCTCATGATGGGACTTGAATTCTGCTTATATGTTGCTTCAATTGCTCTTTGATCTTCCTTGTACTTGGCCCTCTGGTCAAGCCAATGGAGTAAGGTATCCATCTTTGTTGATAATGCATTCACTTCTTCTATTGCTTCTTCACTCTGGTTACAATCTTGAATGTTGTCTTGGGACCAGCTTTGATTATCTGCTATCTTCTCCATGAGTCTTTTAGCTCTCCCAAGAGTGAGTGAAAAGAATGATCCTTCAGCAGTTGCATCTAGGTGCTCACGTGTCTTCGGAGTTAATCCGTGATAGAAACCTTGCATGAGTAACCATTCCTCCATTCCATGATGGGGACAATCTTGAATGTATCCTTGCAAACGCTCCCATGCTTCTGACATGGTCTCCGTCTTCTGTTGTTGGAAGTTGGTAATCTTTCCTCTTAAGGCATTGGTTTTGCCTATTGGGAAGAATTTTGCTAGAAAGGCCTTGGAACACTTCGCCCATGTATTGATATCTTCTTTATTGGCACAGAACCACTGCTTCGCTCTTCCCACTAGTGAGAATGGAAAGAGGCGAAGAAGTATGAGGTCTTCTTTAACTCCATCTATGGCGATGGTGTTTCCAATCTCCATGAAGTCCTGTAGATGTGTACTTGCATCTTCATGTACCTTTCCACCGAATTGGATAGCTTGCACCATGTTGATGAGACTTGGCTTGAGCTCAAACTCCATATTATTGTGTATTCTTTGGACCGACCAAAGGCGGATGTTCTCTATTGTTGGAGCGAGAGAACTCCGGAAGGTCTTCTCGGCCATCTTGATTGGTGACGAGCTTCCTTCTTGATTGAACTGACTCGATGATCGAGAGTTTTGAATGAATCGATTCAATCCTGCTAATACCCTTTATAAAATATAGACAAAGAAAAACAACGGGGTGAACTCGCAAAGTAGAGGTGACTAGTCACAATCACTCATTTTCTAAGTATCTCGCTTAAGCAATTTTTCTCCGAAAGTTTATTCCGAGTCCCCGGCAACGGCGCCAAAAATGCTTGTTGACACCTCTAACACCACTCACGCTAAGTTGTCATCCCTAGCATGGCGCCAGAAGTGTTGGTATAGAAACTGCTCCTCTAGTCAAGAAACATATGGGATCCGCAAGCGAACAGATAATACACCATCGTAGCATTTTACCAAGAAGTATTCCAGGTATCGTTATTTATATTTAGCTCAAAAGAAAGAACTACGGACTTAAACAATGAGATGAACTTGCTAAACACGATTACTTATGAGTGATTGATTACACGTCCACGTACTTTGCGAGAGGGGTAAACCATGATAAATAAGGGAATATAAAGTAATAAGCTCGGGGTATAAATCACACGAGAGATTAGATATAGACTACTCACATAAGGTAGGTTGACGTCTGATTAGTGCAAGAAACATAAATCCTATGTAGGTTCTAATCTACTAAGTCATTCATCTACTCCAACTCTACACTATCATATACAGCACAAAAGACTCTTCATCTATGTATAAGGATCATTGCTATAACAAGCCAAGACATAGCAGGACTTACTACGCAACTTTGGTTCTGCTAGACCTACCAACGGGGGATGGAATACAAAGGACTCAACGGAACTGTCACTTCCGCGATCTACCACACGACCCGGCCAATAGGGTGCATTTGCAGGTAAACGGCATCTAAGCACCATGCTTACATGAAATCTACCACCTAACCCCCCCGGGAAGAGAGCTAAGCGCTTTGCAAACATATACATAAACTTATTACCAATCATAACCATATCAAATGTAGAACTAGAATAAACTAGGAACATAATAAATAGAAACATAATGATATTTAGAATAAAGTCACAAGAATAGATACAAGATAATAACAAATTCGATGATGAAGATCCGGAATTCCGAGCACAGCGCCCGATTCTTCCTCAATCTAGTCTAAACCTATGTAGAACTTGAAGATCTAGAGTAGCTATTCTAATTCTCTGGTGGAGATCTCTCTCTAAACCCTGGCTTGCTGATGGCTACCTCTGAATAATGAATTCTTGAATGAATTAGGTCTGAGCCAGGGGCCATGGGCTCTGAATATATAGCCCCCTAGGATGCACCACAGCCATCGGATCAAACCGACCTAAACGGACGATAATTATTGCTCCTCAAGGTCGGTGGAGGCGAGATCCGCGAGCCTCCACCGATTGGTGGAGGTGGCCGATCGGCCGACCCACCCGGGAGTCGGCCGACCCACCAATCTGCCCGTGGGTCCCCGCTTCCGGGGTTTGCCTTCGGAGTCTTCTAGAATGTACAATTTTACCCGTTCGGTCTTTCTCTCTATGTAATCATGACATGTGGGCCTCCTTGGATGTTTTCCCGATAATCCCTCGCGAAAACACATATTCACCAAAACTTGTGGAATCACGTCGGTTTAAACCCTAAGTCTATGGTGGTGAACAAATTATACCCCTCTTTCTCTCTCTGGTTGACATATAAAATTGATCATTAACAACCGTCAACACATGCGAACGTGGGGGATTACAAGGGACGGACGGGGCTGTCATCACCTGCCGCCTACCACCTCAACCGTGGCATGCCGACATATCCGAAGGTTCCCTCACATCTGGACACCACGTCCGCATACTAAGGAGCTACCTACATCCCCCCAGGACTCCCACCCTAAGGATGGACGAGCTAGGACATAGGCAAACCCGAAGGCACATCGAACCGCTATTCCTCTTCTACAATCTAATCTAAACAAGTAAAATATATGAACGATGAAGAACAATGTAGAACACGATGAACAACTCTCACAAGAACTATGGCCTAGTTCTTGATCATAGAATATATCGTGTACTAGACTATACTCTAGTTCATATGCAAGACTATATAAATGCAATGAGAACTTGACTAAGGAAGAATGCTCCATAGATTTATACCAAAGATGTAGCTTTTCCTCCTGGAGACAAGCTCTCCAAGTAGCTTTGCCTAGCTCCAATGGCCTAACACTACTCTTCAAATGGTGTAGAGAGAGCTCCAAATGGTGTGTGTTGATGGGGGTGCCTCTACTCCTCTTTTATAATAGGTGGAAGGCGGTTCGGGGGCATCCAGGTAAAAACACCAGCGAAACCATCATGCCACAGATGGAAGGGTCAAAACCGCCTTTGGCCGGGCCCACACGCCAGCCAGGGGGGCGCGCGCGCGTCCCAGGCGCGCCCGCGCCTGGGTGGAGCCGCCCCCTGACCGACTTTGGTGTGTGGGCATGGGCTGCTACCTGGGTCGCGCCTGTACTGGTGCTTTTGTCCCATTTGGCCTCTAGGTAGCCCACTTGCTCTCTAGCTTGTTTTACGCCTTCTCGAGAAGCGCCTTTTTATTCTAAAAATTCCTGCACTTGGTGTATTTTCTGCAAAACAATATCTTCTCCAAGTACAAGTGGAACTAGGTCAATAGTAAAGATATATGTGCGATAAAATATTTATTTCTCCCAAAATGATCTATAATTGGTGGGTAAAAAATGGAGTTAAGGACCGCCAACAAGATCCCCCAAGCTTACCCCTTGCTCGTCCCGAGCAAGGCTTTGTTCATTGGGTTGTTGATCGGGAGAGTTGCTTTGCAATGCCGATTATATCTCGTGTACAAGATAAAAGAGAGCGTTCTACTGCAATTTGAATAAATCGGCAATTATATCTACTCTATGATTCCCGAATAGAGTGGGGCTTCTAATTTTCTCAAGTCTTGGGCGATTGCAAAATAGAACAGTTTCAAAGACCGGTGCTTTTCATTCGTCCCAAGATCAACTTTCAAATCAGGAGGTTTTGTAAGATTTTGTAAAATAGACCAAGTTCCTCAAATGACCCACTCAATCGCTCAAAGTGTATGGTAACCTCACCGAAGGCTTTGATGTTTGCCCCTTTGTATCCTACCTCTAGTATTCTTGAGTGGAGTTCTGGGTAGGCATACAAGGAATGGCTTACTTACCGCTCGTGTGAAGCTGAGTCAAAGTCCGAACCATGTTAAGGTTAAAGCCATACACTAGGTTGAGATGTGCAAGTGTGTGGGAAGAATGATTCCTAATTTTTGTGGTATTTTTGGGTCTCCATGCATCATGACAAACTCTCTTTTATTGGTGAATGAAGAGATGAAGGAAATATGGGCTATCAAAGAGCAAAAACTTTTCTCTCATTTTTTTTGAACGGGGATCTAAGACTTTCCCGTTTTTCTACAAGAGTGGTAAGTCCTACAACTATCTCTTTTTTTTTCTTTCTTTTCTCCCCTCTTTTTTTTCGACTAAGAACATAGCCCATAACTTATTGCTTGGAAAAGGATGGAGTGGAGAGAGATGTCATGATAGAATGCATGGAGAATTTAGGTAAACTAAAGGAGAGGGGTGCGCGATCCTCAGGGTAAGGGTCGTCACTTTTATTTGGTGGAATGGTGCGCAATTCTCGGTGTAAGAATTGGCATGTAGGCATGAGGGGTGCATGTTGTGCGCGACTCTCAGTGTGAAAGTCGGCAATTATTTGGTGGGTGCAAGTGAATCTCAACCATATGTGTAAGACCCTAATCTAGGTTAGGTTCAAACCGTGACAAGGCCCAACGATTGGTAAGAAGCATATGACACAAAGGTTTTGTAAACTTTTTGCTAAGCATGTCGTATTTGGCCTTGGTAGGTATTTCACGATCGTTGAGGAACTATTGTTTTTGAAATTTTTGAAACAAAATTCCGGACGTCAGGTTTTCTCAAAGAGACAAAGTCATTGCTGTGGTCTATGTCACTATATCATATCGCACAATAACCTAGACTAGAGCAATTGTATGCAACCCATTAAATCAAGTTTCTAGAGCATGATAATGTAAAGCCGATAAACCCAAATTTTAGAGAAAACTCCATTTTAAACAAGTACAAGAGAGACATAAAATAGAGCAACTAATCATATCAACAAGGGTAGAACTAAACATTTCATGGCACATATATAGAGTGGAATAAAAATTATTATTATTTTTTTTGAATTTTCAATGCAAGATAAGAAACTTGAATTTAAACATGCTAAAAAGAAAATAAATTTTGCAGGAAATTAAATATGCAATGCAGGTACCTCGTGTGGGGTCCTCCCCAAGCCGTCCCGAAGCTCATGGCCCGGGGTTGTATCCACAGGACCTCCGAGGGCCCTCTGCTGCTCCTGCTGCACGCGGAGGCTCTCTGCGAGAGCGTCGAATCACTGCCCGTGCTGCTGCTGCCACTGGGTCATCGAATGCATGAAGTTGCCCAGGGTGTTCCTGATGTCATCCGTCTGGATCTGCAGCTGTCCAATGCGTGCGTGGACCGTGGCCAGTGTCGGCTCCTGCTCCTGTGGTGGTGAGTCGACAGTGTACTGCCTCTGTCGATCCCACTCGTCGGTCCCTGCCTCGGACCATGCCCTCTCAGCGGTCTGTGCCGGCTGAGGGTACTGTTCCCACCCCGAGTAGCCTGAGTAGCCCTGGTAGGCCTCCCATCCTACATAGCCATACTGCTGGGGAGGCTGTACAGGAGCGTCAGGCTATGCATGGGCCTCAGCCTCTCCTCTGGTGGCTCTCGGTTCGAGCTCTTCCTTGCGTGTTTCTTCTGCAGTCTTCAAATCAAAGGTGAGCTCATCACAGTTATATAAATAAAGATTCGGGTTAGGTAACCGAATCTTATTTATATAATCGGGGAAGAAAAAGCAGATATGATTCCTTCCATCAGCCTTCAGGGTATGTCCATGGTTTAGGACACGCAGGTCACAAATCGGGCGCTCAAAAGGAATAAACTCAACATCGTGCCCATCTAGTGCTCCAACGGCATTGGCAATGCGAGTAACAAGAGAGGTGCAATCGATAGCATAAGACTTCCTAACCATATCTAGCCAGTGAAGGCACATCTCCCTCACAGGAGCGACCTTGAACTTATGAACAATGGCATAGAGAAGCTTAAGCTCTGCCGAATGCACCAATCTAATTTTGCCAGTAGGAAACAGGGTCATTGAGATCCAACGATGCATGAGTCTAAGGGTAGGATGCTGGATCTGTGTGTTTAGGGGTTTGAAAGCTCCAACTTCAACCCTACCTGAAATCCTCTCCCAAAAAGAGTTGCGATGGCTGTGTCTAGCTTAAGTGCACACTTCCTATTGAAGCCTAGATGATGAGCAAGTTCTCTCCAGGTAAGATGATAGTTCGTGCCAAACAAACGGAAGTAGATATGCTCATCATCATAATCTAGTGTGCAAAGAAACTGGACAATCAAGAAACACAAACCTTGTTCATCGATGGGTTCGATGCTCTCCCAACCAACAGCCCTCCAAATGGTTTTGAAGTCAGTGGTCATACCTATTCTTTCGAAGAGGTTGGCGTCGTAGACCGTCGTGTGGTTGAACACATGATCCTTGAGGTGGTGGTACCTCTGCAGCTCCTGCTGACCCTCCAAGTCGAGGTGCGGGGCGTGGACCGTGTAGACTCCTTCGGGCTCGGGAGTCGCAGGTGTTGCTCCCTCCTCGGGCACTTCAGGCTCGTAGGGGGGCCCATAGTGAGAGCTTGAGCCCTCACCGTACCCGCACGAACTGTAGTCGCTCATGGCGGACTACTCAGGTGGCTAGTTCTCGGGTGCGAAAGAACTAGTGGAAGTTGATTTTCCACACCCGAGACTAGCTCTATCGCTTGCGCTCTTGCTCAAAAGTTGCTAGTGGAAGCTTGTGGTATAGGAAGTGGGGGTGGAAGAGAGTGAGAGGTGTGAGAATGGGAGGTGGTTTGGGTTCCCGGCCCCCCCTTCCTTTTATAGGCGAAGCACCAGTGGGGGAAGGAGGGGGCAACGGCTAGGAGCCGTTGGCCGCCGGCGTGGGCCCCACCTCTGCAGGACTGGCGCGAGCGCGCCTCGGGCACGCGCGCCCACGCGGGCCCCACTGCTGTTCCCCTTTGGCCGTTGGGCTCCAACGGCTAGCCCTTGGCGCTAGCCGTTGGTGCTTACGCCCGGTTTTGAAAATATATTTTTTTTTTTCAAATTAAAACTTCTTCTCTTTTTTTCAAAGAAGAAGAAGTTTTATTCTCTCTCTCTCTCTCTCTCTCTTTTTTCGAGTAGCAAGAAAATACTTACCGACCTGCTTTGTCGGTGCTCTTATTCCTCCCCCAAGCTTGCTTAGTTTAACAGGGGTGACCAAACCCTGTTGCGATCATGTTCTTTGACTCGGGCGGGACCTCGGGTTGCCCTAGGATCCTGCTTGTGTCAGCGCTTGTTGGGATCGCTGCGGCAATCTGGGCGAGCTGGGTCTCTATCATCTTGTTGAAGCTCAGCTGATTCCTGACAGCGGATGATAGACCCTCTATCTTGTTATTCATATTCTCCAAGATCTTAGAATTTTGTATCATCTTTTTGGTGAGATTTTCGTTGATCTTGGCTTGGCCGTAAACCAGGTCCTTCAATGAAGGTTGATTCGAATTAAACCGGAGGCGTAATTCGAATTACCTTGGAATGGAGGACGGGACTGGTTGTTCCAGCCATTTCCTCCTCCTTGTTGCTGGCGAAACCCATTGTTGAGGTAGGCGGCCTCTTCACGGGTCTCGGGGCAGGCATTCCCCGAGTGTCCAGCTTCACCACAGACCTCGCACGTCATGCGAGCGTCCATGGCGTTGACGGTGCCGGATGCATCATTGATGGCACCATCGTCAATCTTCTTCAGGAGTAGGTCTATTTTTGCGGCAAGCATATCCGCCTCCTTCATGGTATGCATATCTTTTTGTCCTTTAGTGGGGGCACGCTCCTCCCCCCAAGCTTGGTTTTCCACCATTTTGTTGATTAGTGCCGTGGCACTATCAACAGTCAATGATAGAAAGGCGCCGCCGGCGCGCGTCCGTGTGCCCTTTGACATGGGTGTTAACCCATTGTAGAAGTTCTGGAGCACCAGCCAACTTTCCATCCCATGGTGAGGGCATTCCTGGATGTACTCCTGGAGCCTCTCCCATGCCTCAGGGATGGGTTCCAGCGAATTCTACTGGAAGTTGGTGATTCTCCCCCGTAGGGCATTGGTTTTGCCCATGGGGAAGAATTTAGAGAGGAACGCGGTGGAGCACTTGCTCCATGTGTCAACAGCGGTCTTGTCCTTATAGAACCAGGTCTTCTCCTTTCCCACTAGGGAGAAAGGGAAGATCCTGAACCTGATTGCATCAGGTACGACATCTTTGATGACGATGGTGTCGCAGATCTCCAAGAATCGCTGAAGATGGGCGTTGGCGTCCTCACTAGGCAGTCCACGAATGAACTTGCCTCGCACCATGGTAATGAGCCCGGTCCCGAAGTTCGAAGTTCTTGTCTCCCGGGTTGACCCGGCGGGCCCGGTGGGCACGTTGGCAACATTGGGGACTGAGAACTCGCGCGGGGACTTGGCCATGGAGTGCGGTGCGGTAGGTGCGGCGATGACCCGTTCGGTTGTCGGCGGAGTGGCGAGAAGAAGAAGAAGCACGAGTCCTGTTCTTCCTTAGGAGTGCCTCCGGATTTGAAACGAAGTTTTCCGGCAGGGAGAAACCAGACATGCACTATCCTATTTTCATTCACAACAGGAGAAAATATAAAAGTTAGCCTGCATAGACAATTGTCATTTCTCATTTTATATTATATGCATACCCATGCTGCTAGATGCTTAACTTCCATGCCTTCCCCGGCAACGGCGAAAAAAATGCTTGTTGGCATTTCTTAGCGCGATTACCAAAAACAGACATAAAGCCCATCCCCGGTAACGGCGCCAGAAATGCACGCTGGCATTTCTCGACACAATCACTAGAAACAAGTTCTAGTAACTATGCGAGAGTTGCCAACAGATAGATCACATCCTATTAGAATAATATCCGCAAGCGCACGGATCTATCGTTGTAGCATTTCACCCAGAAGTATTTTAGGGTATCGTTATTTATATTTCCCAAAGGAAGGCATGGGGTGTTAAGTATCTAGCATGGGTATGAATATAATGTCTAGCATGAGGAGAAACCGACAAATGTGCTATACAGGGGTAAGCATACGGTAGTTTGGATAGTGGACACACACTCAGAGCAATCTCAAAGGAATAAAGGTAAAATAAAGAATAAAGAATAATCTACGCGGAGCAGGCAGGTCCTATATAGTCAATGCTAGAACAGCTAATTCCACATGTTATACAAGTCAAGACTCGACCATAGACTAGGAATATGGGGAGACCGCGGCAACTGGTCTACCAGTCGATGGCGGCATTTACGAACTCCTACTCAACATGCGAACGTGGGGGATTACAAGGGACGGACAGGGCTATCACCACCTGCCGCCTACCACCTCAACCATGGCATGCCGACATATCCGAAGGTTCCCTCGCATCCGGACACCACGTCCGCATACTAAGGAGATACCTACATCCCCCAGGACTCCCACCCTACGGATGGACGAGCTAGGACATAGGCAAACCCGAAGGCACATCGAACCGCTATTCCTCTTCTACAATCTAATCTAAACAAGTAAAACATATGAACGATGAAGAATAATGTAGAACACGATGAACAACTCTCACAAGAACTATGGCCTAGTTCTTGATCATAGAATATATCGTGTACTAGACTATACTCTAGTTCATATGCAAGACTATATAAATGTAGCGAGAACTTGACTAAGGAAGAACGCTCCATAGATTTATACCAAAGATGTAGCTTTTCCTCCTGGAGACAAGCTCTCCAAGTAGCTTTGCCTAGCTCTAATGGCCTAACACTAATGCTAAAAGAACAAGTGAGAGGTGTAGAGAGAGCTCCAAATGGTGTGTGTTGATGGGGGGTGCCTCTACTCCTCTTTTGTAACAGGTGGAAGGCGGTTCGGGGGCATCCAGGTAAAAACACCAGCGAAACCGTCATGCCACAGATGGAAGGGTCGAAACCGCCTTTGGCCGGGCCCACACGCCAGCCAGGGGGGCGCGCGCCCCAGGCGCGCCCGTGCCTGGGTGGAGCCACCCCCTGACCGACTTTGGCGTGTGGGCCTGGGCTGCCACCTGGGTCGCGCCTGTACTGGTGCTTTTGGCCCATTTGGCCTCTAGGTGGCCCACTTGCTCTCTAGCTTGTTTTACGCCTTCTCGAAAAGCGCCTTTTTATTCTGAAAATTCCTGCACTTGGTGTATTTTCGGCAAAACAATAACTTCTCCAAGTACAAGTGGAACTAGGTCAATAGTAAAGATATATGTGCAATAAAATATTTATTTCTCCTAAAATGATCTATAATTGGCGGGTAAAAAATGGAGTTAAGGACCGCCAACACCTTGCCAGGGTTCGGCGTCTCTTAGGTGAAGAGAAGGGGATGGTAGGGTGGAGGAGGGGGGGTGAGGTGCAGCCACGCGGCCTTTTTCGGTGCCCGGCGCGGGCCGCCACCGCTGCGTGTAGACCTGCGGCGGCAACGGCCGGGGGAGACGGCTGGTGGTGGGGCTTGAGCGACGGCGGCTGGTGTGGCCCCTGAGTCGCCTCGCTCGAGGGGGGACTAATGCTAGAACTCTTAAAAAATCAGTACAGATTTTATAACCCATACTGCACTATATTCCAAGAAGTTAGTTTAATTTTCATTTAAATCCACTCCAACACATGTAGATTGAGGTGGATATGAGTATAACCAAACAAGCAATATGTTATCCCCTAAGTGGGGGTCATGGATTTGAATCCCAGAATTCATACACGTGTATGTTTTGCATCAAACACATGTGACTTGTGACGTTTGGCTTTAGCTACTAAACTTCCACAATCGAGATGCAGAATTTTGAAAAACATTTATCCCTGATGGTTCCAACCTAGAACACTATGATGAATCTCATCTTTGCAAAAAACCATGGCAGATGAGTCGCTATGTGCCATGGCCAACGACCCTCAATGTAGTAGTGTAGGTTGTGAACTCATACCACAATTGCCAAATTGATCACCGAAGGAAGGAGAAACAAACTACATACCAAGAGGAAACCTAGTCGATCACCATCATACATCAATTATTGATATCCACAAACAAGATAATATTCAGTATGCATACAAACCATACAAACCATTAACATATGTTTGTTGAAATTATCAACATATATACCCGCAATAAAGGATCACTTAACATATATAACTCTGCGAAGAACAGCTATGGAGAAAAGCAGCAATATCATTACCTAACCAAAACCAAAGAAGAAGCATGACAAATTTGCAAATCAGAAGCATAACTATAATATCTCTTATGGTTGATGTGACATATACTTACCATCCCATAATTGCACTTTGACCTGTCAGAAATCATATCCCCTATACCATCAACCAGGATGAATTAGTTCAAGTTTGACCCAAATATAGCAGGATATGTTACCAAAAGTATAATACGAACCGACTTCTCTTCAATAGACCCGATGATTTGCAGGTCTCCTTGATTTCATTCACTTGTTTTCGTGTTAGCTTGGCATTTGGATCATTATCATCAATCTGAAACAGTAGGCGATAGTATAATCAAATACATGGCTACAAATAGCCTGTTGTAGCAAATGTAAAGGTTTTTCATAGGGTCTACCACTATGTTGTTACCAATTGTTGTCTGTTGACGTTGTAGCCCTGTTGAACACCGTTGTTTCGATTAGAAATGAAATTTTTTACCACTACTGATATTGACCAAGAAAAATTCCTTCTTTGATACAGATGACATTAACCTATACCTCATCATTGTATTCTTTACTTAATAAATGCTGTAATGACCCCTATTGAATAATTATTGAATTGTTTGACTTTTGATTGCAACCGTGAGTATGTTGATTGCTTCAATGCATGTTAAGTACTAGACCTCAAAGACGTGTCTCTATAGCCCTATTGCAACGCCCCAAAGCCTGAACAACTCAGATCCACTCATCATGTTGAGTGAACCACACACTACCAAAACACATTTATGTTTTTTCTTCATTTTGCATAAAAGGGTTAACTCGGAGATAGATTATAGACTCTAATAGCCTTATTTGTTGGTCTAATCCACCCCCAACTATTAAAGGTGGACTGAACAACCCACAATATATATATATATATATATATATATATATATATATATATATATATATATATATAAAAATGAGTATTTGTGTTCATGAAACTTACTTAGCGACACATTTTCATGAATAATTAATTAAGAACCTTTATGTTTCCTATAAAACTGTTGAATTATATAACTTTTGCTATATCTCACTATAGCTTTTTATAACTCCAAGAAGAGACTGTTGCTAAATGTTTCAGCCCCCTATTTAAAGCCTTCATCACTTTTTAGACCTGGGGTAACCTCAATTTTCATTTAACAACAGAAATATCCATCGCGCACGTACAGATACGCTAAGAAGCAGGCAGTTTACTAAGTGAATATTAGCACCTAATTACACCTAACTCAAGAGAACTAGGTCTAGCTAAGATAGGGACAATTTTGAAACACCAGAAACCAAAATAAAACCTTCATCATAGTATTATTCAATGTCCCTACAAATCCATGCGATGGCTAATGATTCTACAAATACATAAAAATTAACCATTATGTACTAATTTGAAAGCTAGAAAGCAAATTAGGTTAGTTGTTAAGAATGGAGACTACTTGATCATACCTTTGACTCAATTAACAAAGAGAAATTGTAGAAAGCAGTATACACATCAGCCATTGAATTTGTCTCATCAATTATTATCCGTGCAGCTAGCCCTGAGAATAAGATCGACAAGTACTATGAGAAATTGAAGTGTAGAAGTCATTGGTCTCACAGTGAAGTGCTCCCAGAGTATATTGTTGTTTCTTTCTAAAATATTATTCAAACAGTTTTCATACTTAGATTGACAACATGGTGATTATCAACAACTAATGAACATGTAAAGAAATATTCTAGATTTAGCATTAAGTATATGATCAACATTTGGAAGCATTATATTTGCTACAAGCAAAAATAGATTAACCAACAAAAAAAGATTTGGCCTTAGTTATTATGTATTGAACAAATTTCTAGACTTTAGCATGCCCAAAACAACGTACACATATATAGAGGGAGTAAAAATAATGGTTATAAAAATATTCCAACATGATGAATATAGGGAGAATTCATGAACTTCAAGTTCTTTATTTAGAATACGGTAGGACACTTAATTTTCTCATACAGAAATGAACATTTAGAACATATCTTTCATGAAAAAGAATAATATATTTCAAGATGAAATGTTGTTCTAGCCTTGCACGCGACTATTACAACAAAAAAACTAAAAAGAAATGGGAACAAACTGAAAGTAATGCACGCGAAGCAACATTGAATTAGAAACCCATGCTTAAAACTCAAAACCTCTCTAGTCCTATGCTCCTAGATAACATGCTTGCTACACTAAAACCTATCATTACCACCACAAAATGAGACGATCCTAACATATATAGAAAAAAGCATTTCAAATCTTGAGCTAAGGTACAAGAAACACAATGGTTAAAATGTCCTCATATCAACAATTACAACTTATTAGTAATGTTTGGAAGGCTTTCTAAATGTAGTGTAACTTCCATCTTGGCAATTGTGGTAAACGCACAAATAACTAAATTTGGCTAGCGCACACACAGACATATCAAGTTGAACTACTCTTTCAAGTCGTCTTTGTACCCAATAAATTTCTTCTGATAAAAAAAGAAAAACTAAGGTAATTTGAATATGCAAATCAAATATCACTCACCGTGCCTGATCTTAACACCACCTCGAAATATGTTTACATTATTATAGCTATGAGCGTACATTGCAATTGCCATTACCTAAAACATGAACCCATCACACATCTTGACAGAAGTGATTATATGACAGTAGTAGTAGTAGCAAAAATCTATAAAGGCTAGAGGTTGCTATAGTGTGATATGAAGTCTTGAATAGAAGACTTTTCTCTATATACAGATAATAAGCAATAACTAATTATAAGATATAACTCCTATCATGAATTTGATATGAACAAATTATTAGTTTTTCCTTAAAAAGCGTCTAGTTATTTATCTACAAATAACATCTACTAGAAATTATTACTATGAAAATAAAAAATATTTTTTGGCATACACTAACATATGTATTTTTTATGTGATAGTTACATGTGTCAACATAGTACATGGTGGTCTCCACACCATGCTCTACAAGCTAATCAAACTTTTGCCATTACAATCTATGTAAATTGTGGTGAAACTCATGAAGAAAAAATGAAGTACAAGATCTTAATACTGAAACGAGGAGCAATAATACAAGAAACTATAAACACCAATTACTCCTTTTCCATGTAACTTAAAGTAGTTCATCATTAGTTATTGCTGATACATAAATGAATTCAGCATGAATGGGATCTTTTTCGGTGGCCACACCTGAGCCCGCTCTATCATATACCAGGTGCACTGGATTGAGCACTAGAGTTCAGGTGCACGCTTGAGGGCAACACAGTGCATCACAATTGTCTAGCGTTCGCTACAGATAAAGCAGCATTGCTTCAGTTTTGAGGAGGCTGCATTTTCACAATGTGCACCAGAACTATCTCGAGTATTTATTCTAGTGACTAGTCTATGTGATGTTTGCTTATATCCCATTAATTGCTAAATTTGACATTGCCTTTGTGAAGTTATTGTGACCATGGTTGTGCATGTGAATTGGGTGTAGATGTAGTTAAGCGCAGTAAAAGAACCTCTTGGATAACATGTTCTGCATCCTCTTACAATTTCCTTGTGATGTTTTCTAGTCTTGGTCGAGATGAATTTGGGTGTCTATTTTCTTAATAGAATGCCACCTAGTTTCTCCAAGGTTGGTCTATTTTTATCACTACTACATAATACACAATCGATGCATGTCATCATTTTAAACAATTTAAAGCCAACCGGTATCGGTATCTTCATCAACATGATGACACGAGAGACTTTTATTTTCGGACGGCGACATCAAGTCGGAGATGATGTTATCGCCATGGAATAATTTTCTCCCGTCACTTCTCCGTTTTGTTGTGGTTATATCTGGCCACAATGAAGGATTAGGGTGAATAATTTTCATATCAGACTTCTTTATTCTTTGGTGGCAGAAAGAAAGAAGACACCAGAAAGAAGATGTTTCTCAATTTCGCCTATAGGAATGTTTGTTGTCGCTTGTTGGGCATTTATTCTCAAGCCATTTGCCGAGTATTTGCCTGTGTGGTCATCCATACTGTAAAGCATCTAACATGATAGGTTTTGAGTTGTGCTATTCACAGCGTGGATACTATTTTGTAATCAGTGCTTGTAATGTGTTGATATAGCTAGCTATCATATAATATAAATCTTCTTTTGTTGCAAAAAAACAATATAAAGCCAACAGTGATAGGGGTATCATTACCTATTCATAAGCAAAAATCATATGATTCCATATTTAGAAATCTAGTGTGGGGCGTGGTCACAGATTAAAGCCTTTGGTTTTGTTCATAGGAGGAATCCATACAACATTTACTCTTTAATTGTTGTTCTAAATTTGTGGCGTGTTATTCATGTCTCCTTTAATTTAACACCTACGAATAGTGTACACAATATGGCTTTCATAGGAAACTGAAATGCAAAATTTTTGTGGGTACGAGTGCAATTTGCTAGGTAATATGGTTAACCCGGAATGACATAGTTTTTGACAAGATCCTAGCACCATCATATTTGCAGGTTATTTTTAGGGGGACTTACTAAATCAGGTTTTTTTCGCCACTACAGAAGGAGAAGGATCGCCAAACCATGAAGATGGGTTGCAGGAGCATTGAGACAACCATGATGGAAGTGTTTGGAAGAAACAGTTGGAGATTCAATAATAGAATTATGTCTTAGATGTTGCTGTGGGAAATTGTACCTCCTTCCTTTTTTTGGTCAAAAATTTGTTTTTGAAATTGCATAGACCTTTATGCTTGTACATGTAGTAAGAAATGACAATATGCATTAGTCGATGCAGAAGCTAGGATATTAAGATATTCTCTTTTTCTAAAAATAAGTACTTGTTTTTTTCCTTGATCTAACTTTATTTAGTTCTACAATATGAAGCATAAATGTAGCTGTTGCTATAGTTATAGCCATGTTCTTTCCCTTCTGCTATGCCATTGCGCATAACTCTATTTAGAAATTGTGTCTGAGCATATGAAATTCTAGAAGCCACAGTATAGTCCAAACTCCAAACTGTTTGAGATCGACTAGCAAGCTAGCTAGAATGCAAAAGATACCAGGAGTTGAGCCAAAAAATGGAGAATGGTTACATCCTTTAGCGAAGACATGCACCGAAGGGAATCTTCAGCATGAGTTAAACCATTAGTGACCATCTCATTCAAGCATTGTATTGCTTTCTCTGTGTTCTCCTCGTATTTGAAATCCTAAATATTTATGTAAGAGCAATGTGTTAAAATCCAGCAGAGAAAGAAGGGAACTATAGTTAAATAGTGTATATGAATGAGGTTGGCTCTAATAAGAAGGAATCATGAAAATTAAGTGGATAAATATCAAATATATGTTACATCTTAAAGCAAAGCACCACTATATAATATAATCTATGCTTGTGGAAATATAGAAATGTACACAATAGTGCGTACCTCCAATTTGTCAATGTATTTAATCCATATTTCTCGTGGCCAAAACATTCGTGGCTTTGGTACCTCATTTATATCCTCTAGATAATCCCATATTATATTTATTTTCTATGGTTAGAAAAAAGAATTCGTCAGCCAATACAGTAACAAAACTATGCGTTAAAACTATTAGTCAGCCTAGTTCTGAATGTGAAAACGAAGCACCAACTTGATAAAGAACTACACGACTACCTGCAAAAATAAACCTGTAGAATTAGAAATTGAATTTGGAACCAGGTCTTCTAACGCAGCAGAATGAAAGAGCCTAAAAAGTCCCCAGCCAAATACTCCTGCAACATAGTGGCAGTATTCATCATAATCTTCGAGAGTTTCAACCTACAAAAAGGAGACCTCATCATATTGAATGTATCAGATAGCAGTTCTAAATCTGCAGATGAAAAACACCAAAACATGATCTCACAGATATCCAAGCCTGCACTAAGATCTAACTAAAATAAATAGATACTACAGTGGGGCACGTGCGAGCTCATAATCCAAGGGTCAAAGAAAGTGTTGTGCTATGTACTCCGTCTGTCCCGTCAAGTGCATTTTCAGTATTCAAAACTTGTCTCACAACACTGCACTTCTACTATCCTTTGTGTTTGAATTTTTTATGGAATATACAATGATTGTTAAGCTTAATTAATGCCGATATCTTCTCGAGGTTGGCACTATTTACCCATCCTTGATCTTACTTCAGGGTCAAATTAACACTGACATTAAATGGCATGGTGCAAGTTTAAACGAACTATAGTAATAATGTAATCTAGGACCGCCTAAATTTCTTACTTTTAATGAAATGTAAAATGAGTTAGTCAAATAATAATTATAATGTGCGCAAGATTATAAATTTAATTAACCTGCTGATAAAAAAAATTGTAGCAACAAATAAGATTAAAAATTATAAGTCAAAATTTGGTATCATTGCATACACTGTAACTTAAGCTAATGTTTCAACTAAATGCACATTAAAAAACATGGAGGTGCTATGAAAATGTTGAAAATATATAGTATATTTATAAGTTCATCACAAACTGAATAGAGATTATAGAGTATATATGGGTGTGTCATCTTAGAAAATGAACAAACATAGAGCGCAAACAAACATAAGTAACTTTAATTAATTAATTATATGTAATGAACACGAATTTCTAGTATTTATGTTTTCTAACAGTATTCTAAAATGTGAAGTAGCACAAGTTGATGGATTAGTATGACAGAATAACGGATAACTTCTTGGCTAAAATGCAAAAGGTATAGCATAATAACCTTATTTTATTCTTTTGAGATAGTATTGTTCATCAAACATGCCCCAATATCTCTTAATATATGTGTGCTGTTTTTCAGGATAGGCAAATATTCAAGCATATATATGGGTCAAAATTACTACTGAAGTGCTTTAAGCAATAAACTCTTTAGTATAATGACATAAAATAGAAATAAATGTTGTGCATCTAGATAGCGGTGTCCAACTTTTAGCTTGTACTGGCAATATATAGTAGAACTAGAACTGATGGATAAACTACACAGATGCCTTTTTGAAGTTAAAAAAAATCTTGATAATCTTCTGTGAATATATAACCAAACCTCCTTGCATACAAATTTTGCCATTCCTGCACCCATTCTCCTGACCGTTTCTTCTGTAGCCTTTTGGTATCTGTTAACAGAGCACAACATGCAACTTGTTATCCTGTAAACTTCTAATTACAATTAACTGCACAAGTCTCATGGAGAACAAAGCAATGATTTGGGCTACAATGAACATGTAAACTAACGCAGTATTTGGTATCAAGAAAAACAAAAATTAGCAAGAAAATCTGAAGAGATACCAAGCGTAAACCAGCTATATAACAACATTATCCTAAACTTTCTTATCTTATCCAAACCTTATAAATAATGAAAATAATGAAGGCTATATACATAAGTCTAAAGCTGAACTTGATCACATTTTTAGATTAGTATTGTTTCTGCCTCTTGAGAGTATGAGAGAATGATTGCCTTATACATCACATCATGAGATGATAGGTCAGACATCTGACAATAATCGTCAATATGGATTGTTGAAGAATAAATAAACTGTCTATTTTTTCTATCAGCTTAAATTTTAAGTTGGGTTGATCAGTGTATATATGTAATTTAATATGATACCCTGAAAGATGCAACTAAATAAATAATTCGACAAGAGAACAAAGAGTATATAAAAGATACATAATAAGATACCCTAGATCAAGCTCCAAGAAAGCTGTAGAAATGTTGTGGAATTTATCCATCAGAACTTTGTAGTCTTTTCTCCCACCTGTATGTGTTTTATATCATGCGGTAAGAGAAAAAGACTTAATAAAAGTTATATATGAAACACATGCTCCATACACAAAAATGGAAAAGGGATGCAGAAGTTAATGAAACACATGCCCCAGATGCATAACCTTACATGAGAAATGCCAATCAGGGTTGTAGATATGACGGTGGAATTCCTGAAGAATCTTTACCTTGACCTCAGTAGGGATACTAGTGTCATCTTCTGCACTCCAGTTAAAATGAAAGATAGGACATGTAACTTCGTAATAATAGACAACAAATAATTTCTCAACCACACTTGTCAACTACTTCCTCAATTTCATAAATGCAAAGTTCTGCCTTTTTCTAGATACATAACTTTACAATGTATATACGCAGTGCGTAGCACAAGTTACATGCATCGAAAAGCAAGAACAACTTACAATTCAGAATAGATGGAGTACCTTCTAAAGGCAATGTGAATGAAATTTTGAAAAAAATCATGAGTCAAAATACATCTCAAGGAAAACCATCTTACTATTACTAATTAGAGACTCCAATGGAAGCTCCACGTTAACTCTCACCAGATGCGCTAGAAAAAAAGATAAATCATAGAAATTCTCACAATAATTAGAAACATCTAGCCATCCATTCAGTAGTATGTGGCAATGATAGCC
Organism: Themeda triandra; assembly: GCA_018135685.1. Taxonomy (NCBI): domain Eukaryota; kingdom Viridiplantae; phylum Streptophyta; class Magnoliopsida; order Poales; family Poaceae; genus Themeda; species Themeda triandra. The sequence continues at coordinate 115,011 of JAENPR010000280.1, read as the reverse complement.
ATTGGATCTATTTTCTAAATAATTACCCACCATTGCCATTATCTCTATCTCTTATACAGATAAACCCCACTAGCTATTTCTCTCACCATGCAAAGTGTCCATATCAGCATCCACTCAACATCCCACTAGCACATTCTATCTCGCCATACAAATTATCCACATCATCATACACTAACACATCCAACTAACACATGCCATTATGTTTCATTCAAGCTATTCACATTAGCAAACCACATCATTTACTAACATGTATTTAGTTGTCCACGTTAAAAATGCTAAAAATCATCCACTAACATGTATTATGATATTTATTCAGTCATATTAGTAAATATAAGTAGTATAATTTCATCAGCGATTCCCGCAGCAACGCATGGGTTTTTCTCCTAGTAAATAACAATGTAAATAACCCCCTAAATCTATATATAAATTACCCACTATTGCCATTATGAAAAAATAAGCACCTAAATTTGGCATAAAACATATCCCATTATTAAAACTAGATATTGACATCTAAATAAATTACACAACGAACCAAGCTTATCCTCCCTTTGGTACCTTGGTGATCGGGGCCATCGCCACCGGCAATAAGGTGGTGCTAAAGCCGTCGGAGGTGGCGCCGGCCAAGTCATAGTTGCTCCCCAACTTGGTCCCGTGGCAAGTGGACGCCTCCTGTGTCAGTGTCGTCCAGGGCGCATCCCGGAGACCACCGCGCTCCTCAAACTCAAGTGGGACAGGATCTTCTACACAGGTCTATTATTCGTATATCGAGCTTCTTCTTAATTCCATGGCTGCAACTGATCGTCAACAAATAACAACATATAGAAACTGAAATCTACTATTGTTCTGATCTATATGCATGGGATGCTAAAAACTGCAGGAAACAACAGAGTCGGACGTATTGTCATGTCCTACACTACTAAGCATCTGACTCCCGTCATCTTGGAACTCGGCGGCAAATGCCCCGTCGTTGTCGATTCCAACATCAATCTCCACGTACGTAAACAAAGCATCCCGGCCGTTTCTTTCTCTCGTGCGCACCTCGCCACCACCACCAAGTCATGCTGCGATCACACCGAGTTATCAATCTACAAAAAGTGAATCAAGTCACACTTTTGCCCAGCTTGGCATTAAGCGTACGTGGGCTTCCATGCAGTAGTTGCATATATGCAGTCCGTTTCTTGCCTGATTTCCTATTAGAGTTGTTGCAATCAACTGATTTGTTGCTTCTGTGTTTCGTATCTCATAAATAGGTGGGTGGCATCGACCAACTGAAAAATTCATCTGGGCCTCCATTAATAAGAACCACAGAAACATGCATTGTCTTTGGATGAGAGAAGCGACCTGCATGTACATTACTTGCTGGTCAAGCTGTCGGTGACAAAGAGGTGTTTGTTTTATGGGGGTAAATTGGCTTGTGTGTGATGCTGCGTCATGACTCCATACAGGTTAGAGTTCAACGTAAAAGTCCATTCCTACACCATTTAGTCTGTAGCTACATAATTTATACCTTTACCTATCACAAAAAATAAAAGCCAGACTCATCCTAATATTCACGATTGACTAGAAATACAAAAATAGAATATTATTTATTCTTATATCCAAGAACACAGATTACAACACCCATATCTAGCTAATTGGCACTCTATTCCCTTAATAAAAAGATAGCATATGGATAATTTCAAAATGCTATTCAACTACAGTAGTAGATTAATATTGTCAAATAAAATACTACATGGGTGGAGTGTTTTTTCTAAGTTATAATACGGCCATCTTTTTCTGAGAATTACATAATACAACGTTGATGTCAACAACACATACGTACACTCACCCTTATGAACATACGTATGTAGACCCTATCCCTACGAGGATCTCTAAGAAGGACTGAGCCAACAGATCTTAAAAATTCATGAAGTCACACAGGTGCTCGCTATCAACGGGGACATCATCTACCACTGAAAGTATAGCGCCGCCAAATTATGGAATAAATCATGGAAAATACAAGCACACATGCCAAGTCGAGGACTTGAACCCAAGATGGCAGGTTCCATCACAAGGAACCCAATCAGATACGACCTATGGTCAGCCCGCTATATGGCCATCTTTTGATAGACTATGATCATCATTAACAATGATATTTATTAGATTTGATCTCCTTTTTTAAAAGTTAAACACCTCTACAATTTTAGAAATAATCTAAAATAACCTCCAAAATCATAATCAAAATTATACACCACTAGCGTTGCATAAGAATAGCCTAAAGTAGGCTCTAATATTCTTCTGAATTATACTAGCACATATAATATTATAGAAAAAATAATATAAAGTAACATATAAATTTGTATCTAAATTACCCACATGCACTATCTAATTAAAAATAATATAAAATATCCACAAATGTAAAATATCTATGTTGTTAATTATAAAAAGCTTTAATTTTATAATTATTTTAATTATTGATTCATGTTATTGGTAGTATGTCAAGAAACTAACTTAGTGTCTGCATGTTGCCATGCATATACTTGTGTACATGAAGTGTTGACCACGTTGATTATCAAGCCAAATACATAGCTAAGGTTTGTACTAAACATATGTTAAGCACCTATGAAAGTACAATCCAAAGGTGAAAAATATGAATGAAGATTTTAAAAAAGTACACAAAGCAATTGGTAACATAACTCTATGAAATGTGAATAATGGTAATATGAGTATTTTGAAAGATATGAGCATAAGGAGATGAACTAAACAAACTTCAATCACAAATGGACGTTGGAGCAATATGAATATGGATGAAAAAGTAGATAAAGTAATTGTATTAAAGCATACAAAGTATGACAAGTATGACAAAGAAAATGAAAATGTATTGGTTTTATTAGATTTAATATAAATACAACTTATGTCTAACACAAGTGGGGGTACGATGCAAAAGCGGACAATTATAATTGAGATGGAAGATACAACAATTGAGAATAAAATCCCATCACAACTAATATTTAAAAATATCTATTGTACGATATGATGGAGAAAGAGGCAAAGTTATACTCCCTAAATTTTTATAAAAATTTAAATAATACTTCTATGTATTCAAATTATTAGCCCGTGAGGTAGCACGGGTTGAGGGACTAGTACTATCAAAATTAAAAAAGAACCTGTTCCGGGGACCCATTTAACTATATGTACGTTTTTCACAAAATGAGTACGAGTAGCGATTCGTAGGAGCCATGGTGTTGAGTGAAGAAAGTAATTGTTGTACTTACCGACCGTGTCGAGTGCTCGGATCACTAGGTACAAGACGCAGACCTGCACAAGCGAGCGCACTGATCGTTAGATGAGAAGGGAAGCTAGCCCGCCCAAGGAGAGAACAGGACAGGTCAAGGGCAGGGCGACGGTGTACGGCGTTGCGGAGCTCTGCTAGGCCGAGCTGCTGGATGATGAGCGGGAAACTTCGGGAGACGCGCCGCAGGATGGCGTAAGCGAAGGACCAGTGCTCCCCGGTGGCGCCGGCCGCGGCCTGCCTGCACGCCCGCTGCTCGGCCACCATGAGCTTCGCCACCGCTGCTGCCTCCACCAGCGCCGGCGGCATACGGCATTGCGGATGCGGATCTCCGCCGGGTTGAGCTGTCGGATGATGAGCGCGAAGCTGCAGGAGACGCGCCGCTGTATGGCGTACGCCAAGGACCAGTGCTCCCCAGCATGGAGGCTGCATGGCGCCTGGACGCAGCAGCTTCGCCACCGCTGCCGCCTCCACCAGCGCCGGCGTCATATGGCGTTGCGGATGCGGAGCTACGCCAGGTTGGACTGTCGGATGATGAGCGCGAAGCTGCGGGAGACAACGCGGTAGAGGAGAGGGAGGATACGTCGGCCTCGAGGGACCCGAACTTTCGGCCTGCGGGAGACGCGCCGCGGCGTGGGGTACGCCAAGGACCAGTGCTCCCTGGTGGCGCCGGCAGTGGTCTGCCTGCGCGCCCGCTGCTCGTCGGCCGCCAGTAGGCAGTAGCTTCGCCGCCACTGCCGCCTCCACCAGCGCCACCATCGCCGCGCCTCGAACCATGTTCTCGCTGATCACGGAGCTCTTTTTTTTTATTAGCTCGAGCTAGTCATCGCCTTCAGACGGAAACTGGATGCCCTCTGCACGCAAGGCGGTCGGTTGTGTTTTATACTGCCGCGCTCAGAATAAGTTTGGAGGCGCATGGCTTCGTGTTGCGTTCTGCTGTTGTTGCGTGTCATTAGCAGTGAGGCCGTGAGGGTACCAAGACGCAACTTGCAATGTCTTTTCCCTTCCATTTTTCTTTTCAATAGATTCGATGTAACAATTTGCGGAAATAAAATAAAAAACTAGTTTTAAACCAGATAAGTAATTTAGGAATAAGCGAGTTTACAATTCAATTACAGCAACACCTGGAAAAGATTTGACAATTTAGTATTCCATTTCAGTCCCTTCCAGTTGTGCTTATACACGGTCACGAAAAGCTGGTACGGCATAGGATTGGATTAACTCTGCCAGTATCTTTCTATCAATCGTGTCATGATCGATTTTTTTCATGAAACTCTTGACGAATAGCCGCCAAAGTAGTTCAGTGAGCACATGAGGCCATATGCTGTACTGACAATTCTTTATAAAAACCGAGAAAAAATTGTATATCCTCTAATGTTAGCGCAGGATGGCTCCAGTTGGTTCTCTTTTGGCAGGGCTCCAAACTTTTTGAAAAAGGGTAAAATTAGGAAAAGGGCTAGGCGATAGGCGAGAGAGGCGATAGGCGATGCGCGTGCGCCTCACCGGCGGTGGCCCTCCCTGCGGGATTTCGAGCCCTCCGGTGCCTCAAAAGTAGGAGATCCTGCTCGGGGCCGGTCGCTGCACCGTTCCCCCAATGTATTGTCCCCTGTTCTTGTCCTGCTCGCGCGTTATCGCCGCCTGTGTGGGAGGGGAGTTTGGGGATTTCCCTGGGGTTGGTTCAGAGTTCTGACGCGCTGAGGCTATAGGTACTTCGGAGGAGGTTTTGAGGTATTCCGGGTGACTGAAGGAATGGGAAACCGGCGATTGACCCTGGCATACCCGCCATACGTGCTATCGTCCTCGTTGGCCGCCAGCCAGGGCGGAAACTGGCATTGCGGGGGCTCGGGTGAGAGGTCTGGTTCTCAGAATTCAAAGGTCGAGGTACTCGAAATGGACTTAGAAGAGTGGTTGAACGCAGAACATTCTGCGGCGATGAAGCACCCTGAGAAGAACCCCACAGTGGCATTTGGGTTGCCCAAACATTCGCTGGATGCTGATATGAGTGGAGGTGATAGAGTTAGGCACATGAGAGTTCCACCGATTGCGGCAGTGGATGATCATTCCATCGTGGTGGGAAACTTCCCAATTCAATTTTGCTGGCCGGGTGCTGAGATTGAGCGTGAGAACAAGGTGAAATCCACCGAGGAGATCATGGCGCCGATGAGGCAACCGCCATTGCCGGCGAGCTCGGCGGTGGGAAGGGGAACAGGGGACCGGGGGGGGGGGGTGGGGGAATAACAGGAGCTCAAAAAGGGCATTTGGGCCGAAAGCTTTTGGGCCGCAAAGCCCAACAATAACAGAGCTGTTTGCTCATTCCTATATTCCTCCGCGTCCCAAGCCAAAACCCTTTTCTCACCGCTGGCTGTGGGTTCCGGCCGCTAGGGTTTGGGACCCGATGGTGGAGCGCTTCCAGGCGAGAGAGGATGAAGTGCGGAAGTTTGGTGGGCAAGCAAAATTCCTCCGTAGAATCCAGCCAGCCACCACCGACGGGAGATCTTTTGTTGAAGTTACCAAATCGGAGATAGAGAAGAGAGGAGCTGTTAGGGAGGGGTACGGCTTCAATGGCGCTCGTGATGGGGGCCATGGTCATGAAGGCCTGGGGGAGCCCTAGGACTAGCGGAGAGGTTGGGGTCGCTCCAATCGGCAACAGTACAGAGAAGATGAACAAGAAGGCTTTTATGAGAGGAAGAGGAACGCAGAGGAAGATCTGAGGTTCAAGATCTAGGACAAGAAGAGGAACTACCAACAGCAGGCGTGGGATTATGGTTAGGGGCAAGCATCCGGGGGCCAGATGAAGTGCTACAATTGCAATCAGCCCGGCCATCATCACTCCAACTGCAACAATGATCCTTACAGCTACAGCTCCCATGAAACAGGTCATAAATCTTACCACTGCCCTCTGAAGAATTCTCCCCTAGTGAATTAGAGGTATGCAGCTAATGCTCAAGCCAAGGGTAGGGCTTCTATAAGTGATATGGCTATAGGTAAGAATGCTGATACAATGGCCCAGGATAGTACTGCCACTAACTAGATTAGTAGTAAGGGTATCATGCTCTGTGGTTATGGGATTCCTAACCAGTTGTTCTATTCCCTTGAGTTACTCCGAACCTAAGAGAGTGCCTAAGCAAAATGTGGAGGGCCCAATCAGGGCTTTGGTTTATATTCTCAAAGGCAGAGGGACAAGACTGAGAGTTAAGATAGACCTTTAGTACCTGATCAATTCTGAATGGGACTAGAATGTGAGAAGAATCTCAAGGAGTGAATTCCTAGTGGATATGCCTTCCAGGTCTGTGCTAAACATTCTAAAAATATCCACAAAAGGACCATGGTTACATCTGATATTGAGGCAGTAATAGTTGAAATAGACATGGATCCATACATCTTTCAAGAATTACGATCGGTGTGGGTCAAGGCAAGATGTATTCTAGAATTTGCAAGGACCGAATTGCAGTGTTGCGCTTGGCAAGGCCGGTGGGTGACCCCGAAGAGGTTTACAAACCTTCTCGAACTAGAAGTCTATCTGGGTGAGGGTGGCCTGCCTGAACCCTGTTAAGGTGGGAGGCACCTCAGAAGTGTTTATCAATAAGAAGGAAAGAAGGATTACTTTGTTCTATTCTGAGAAGATGAAAATGTTTCCCACAAGCAAACTTGATGATGATGGCCTGGATGATAATGAAGATGAGGTGACAGATGAGGAGGATCCTGACTCCCAAGAGGACAGGTGGGCTAAGATAGGAAAAACAGCTCCCAAGGGTCAGTCCACAAGTGGGGGGTCCTCAAGCCACCAGGGTAGATCCCATGGCCTGTTGGATGAGCTGATGCATGGAAATCTGAATAAGAATACTCTGGCTAGAACAAGGCTGAATGATTCAGTGATCAACTCAAGTCTAGGAGTGGAAGAGGAGGTAGTCACGAGATCTAAACACAACAAGTCACTCTCCTACACTCAAATGCGCGGTGGGGGGGGTATGAAGATGTGATGGTGCAAAAATTGTATCCCGAAGAATGCTTTGTTGAGGGGACCAATGCTGAGAAGTCCAGTAAACATTCTATTGATATTCCTACCAAATAGAGTACAAGAGTTCAGGGGAAGGACATGGATATGCAGAAGAAGGCTATGCTCAACAAGGCTAGTTCCAAAGGGGCGCTGTGGACTATATGGAAGACGAGGAACGATGTGGTGTTTAACAGGAAGGTGATGGCATCTCCTCGGCGATCGTCCACAAGACAATATCACTTGGTGAAGACATGGAGCCCGCTCCCCGAAGCCCAAGATGAAGCCGGTGGCCGAAGAGATATGATCTTGCTTACTGCTAAAGCTGCGAAGTGATTGTTCGTTTGTTAGGCATCTCAAAACTCTGGTTGCTTTCGAGGTTGCATGCCTGGACAAGGTTTTAGTTTCTTTTATGCTGAAAGGTAGAAGATGACTATCCCGGGTTCAGGTCTAGAGTTAAGTTTTGAGGTTATGTGCTTTGAATGTAAGCTGGCAATCCCAGCATGATTGTTCCGTTACGCTTTCAATATAAAGCCGGGCAAGGTGCCTTTTGTCTAACAAAAAATGTTACCGCAGGATGGGCGTACTGTACCAAAAATAAAAAGAAAACTTTCAAGCAACATCAAGCACAGAATCCTGTATCCATGAAATGTGATGTGCCAACAGGAAGTAAACTGATTGAAGAATGATACAGATAGGATCTCTGCATATGGCCATGCAACACAAGAAGGCCTCAATTCTCTAAAAACAAAATGACTCAAGATTTCTTTTCCAAGGTCAAAAAAATATGCCTCTATGCTAATACTAGGACAAAAGTTTTGAAAAAGAAAAGAAATAAAAAAATTCTTGCCGAATCACTCGCTGATCTCGAAGCTCGTCCTTTTTTTTATCAGCTCGTGCTAGTCGCTAGCCTTCAGCCCCATTTAGGCCAGTCTCAATGCAAGATTTCATCTCTCGATTTCCAAAATAGTGAAATTTAAATGTGAAACAAGTTTCTCTCTCAACGGATAGTTTCATTACACAATTTCATAAGGCTATTTATTATGTGGGTCCACTGGTATCTTTTCTCTCTATTTTCCTCTACACATGAGCGCTTCAAACGAAGTAATGGCTCTCAGTGGGGTCACCCGGTTACCGAGTGGATGAAAACTGCGCTAACTCCTTTCGTGGGGATGAAACTTTTATCTTCTCTCTCCTTATTTCATGTAAAAACTTCAAATCTGCTGACTTATCACCTCATTTAATGTGCATGACAGCCGTCATGAAATCCCATTGAGACGGGCCTTATCGATCATTCTCGCCGAATGGCTTGCTAATCACGGGGGAGCTTTTATTTCTTGTTCATCAGCTCGAGCTACGTGGCCTTCAGCCCGATGGAGCATCCATCTCGATGCCATCTGCGCGCATAGCGGTGGTGTTTTATATTGCCGCACTCAAAACAAGTTTCGAGATATGTTTAAAAACAAGAACAAGCTTCGAGACGCATGGCTCCGTGTGCATTTTTGTGTCGCTGTTGTTGTGTGTGTCATTACCACGAGGGTACCACGACACAGCTTTGGTTTTTTCCACTTTCCTTCCATTTAAAAGCTTTCTTTTTTTTACTGACGAGGATTGCTGTGTATTAGGCATAAAGCGAGTTCACAATTCATGACGTACGCGAAGGACCAGTGCTCCCGGCAGCCACCGCCGGGTAGGCATAAAGCTAGTATTCACGACGCAACTTTTGTCTTGTCGTTCCATTTTTTCTTTTAAATAGATTCGGCTTAACAAATTGTGCAAGCAAATCCAAAGTTTTTTTTAAAAAAATTGACTAGTATTGTACGCATAAGCGAGTTCACAATTCCTATAAAACAAATTTTTTACAACACCTAGAAAAGATTTGACTCAAGATTTCTTTTCCTAGGTCAAACAAATATCCCTCTATGCTAATACTAGGATAAAAGTTTTGAAAAAGAAAAGAAAAAAAAGTTCTTGCCGAATCACTCGCTGATCTCGGAGCTTTTTTTTTTATCAGCTCGTGCTAGTTGCCGAATAGCTGATCACGGAGGAGCTCTTTTTTTTTTTTTTAATCAGCTCGAGCTACGTGGCCTTCAGCCCGATCGAGCATCCATCTCGATGCCATCTGCGCGCATAGCGGTGGTGTGTATAGGCATAAAGCGAGTGCATTTTGTTTCGCTGTTGTTTAAAAACGAGTTGTTTCGCTGTTGTTGCTGATCACGGAGGAGCTTTTGCCGCACTCAAAACAAGTTTCGAGATATTGTTTAAAAACAAGAACAAGCTTCGAGACGCATGGCTCCGTGTGCATTTTGTTTCGCTGTTGTTGCGTGTGTCATTACCAACGAGGGTACCACGACGTAGCTTTGTTTTTTTTCCACTTTCCTTCCATTTAAAAGCTTTTTTTTACTTGATGATGACAATTGCTGTGTATTTCTTCTTATTAAGGCGGCACCGCTCGGGAGGCAACCGGCCGTGCCACATCGGCGCTAGAACAGTACCTGTATGTATGAACAGTATTCATACGTATGAACAGTAATCGTATGTATGAACAGCTGCCGTATGTATAAACAGTAACTATATAGATAAACCGTGCTTTTTTTTTTGCCTGCCGACGCGCGCAATGGCGCGCGCAACTTACTAGTAGGCATAAAGCGAGTTCACAATTCATGACGTACGCGAAGGACCAGCGCTCCCCAGTGGCACCCACCGCCGGGTAGGCATAAAGCTAGTATTCACGACGCAACTTTTGTCTTGTCGTTCCATTTTTTCTTTTAAGTAGATTCGGCTTAACAATTTGTGCAAGCAAATCCAAAGCGTTTCTTTTTTTAATTTGACTAGTATTGTACACATAAGCGAGTTCACAATTCATATACAACAAATTTTTTACAACACCTAGAAAAGATTTGACTCAAGATTTCTTTTCCTAGGTCAAACAAATATCCCTCTATGCTAATACTAGGATAAAAGTTTTGAAAAAGAAAAGAAAAAAGTTCTTGCCGAATCACTCGCTGATCTCGGAGCTTTTTTTTTCAGCTCGTGCTAGTTGCCGAATAGCCGATCACGGAGGAGCTCTTTTTTTTTTTAATCAGCTCGAGCTACGTGGCCTTCAGCCCGATCGAGCATCCATCTCGATGCCATCCGCGCGCATAGCGGTGGTGTGTATAGGCATAAAGCGAGTGCATTTTGTTTCGCTGTTTTTAAAAACGAGTTTGTTTCGCTTGTTGTTGCTGATCACGGAGGAGCTTTTGCCGCACTCAAAACAAGTTTCGAGATATGTTTAAAAACAAGAACAAGCTTCGAGACGCATGGCTCCGTGTGCATTTTGTTTCGCTGTTGTTGCGTGTGTCATTACCAACGAGGGTACCACGACATAGCTTTGTTTTTTTTCCACTTTCCTTCCATTTAAAAGCTTTTTTTTTAGTTGATGATGACAATTGCTGTGTATTTCTTCTTATTAAGGCGGCGCCGCTCGGGAGGCAACCGGCCGTGCCACATCGGCGGCTATGAACAGTACCTGTATGTATGAACAGTATTCATATGTATGAACAGTAATCGTATGTATGAACAGCTACCGTATGTATAAACAGTAACTATATAGATAAACAGTGCTTTTTTTTTTTACTGACGAGGATTGCTGTGTATTAGGCATAAAGCGAGTTCACAATTCATGACGTACGCGAAGGACCAGTGCTCCCCAGGCAGCCACCGCCGGGTAGGCATAAAGCTAGTATTCACGACGCAACTTTTGTCTTGTCGTTCCATTTTTTCTTTTAAATAGATTCGGCTTAACAAATTGTGCAAGCAAATCCAAAGTTTTTTTTAAAAAAATTGACTAGTATTGTACGCATAAGCGAGTTCACAATTCCTATAAAACAAATTTTTTACAACACCTAGAAAAGATTTGACTCAAGATTTCTTTTCCTAGGTCAAACAAATATCCCTCTATGCTAATACTAGGATAAAAGTTTTGAAAAAGAAAAGAAAAAAAGTTCTTGCCGAATCACTCGCGATCTCGGAGCTTTTTTTTATCAGCTCGTGCTAGTTGCCGAATAGCCGATCACGGAGGAGCTCTTTTTTTTTTTTTAATCAGCTCGAGCTACGTGGCCTTCAAATTCGATCGAGCATCCATCTCGATGCCATCTGCGCGCATAGCGGTGGTGTGTATAGGCATAAAGCGAGTGCATTTTGTTTCGCTTTGTTTAAAAACGAGTTGTTTCGCTGTTGTTGCTGATCACGGAGGAGCTTTTGCCGCACTCAAAACAAGTTTCGAGATATTGTTTAAAAACAAGAACAAGCTTCGAGACGCATGGCTCCGTGTGCATTTTGTTTCGCTGTTGTTGCGTGTGTCATTACCAACGAGGGTACCACGACGTAGCTTTGTTTTTTTTCCACTTTCCTTCCATTTAAAAGCTTTTTTTTACTTGATGATGACAATTGCTGTGTATTTCTTCTTATTAAGGCGGCACCGCTCGGAGGCAACCGCCGTGCCACATCGGCGCTAGAACAAGACCTGTATGTATGAACAGATTCATACGTATGAACAAGAATCGTATGTATGAACAGCTGCCGTATGTATAAACAAGTAACTATATAGATAAACCGTGCTTTTTTTTTTGCCTGCCGACGCGCGCAATGGCGCGCGCAACTTACTAGTAGGCATAAAGCGAGTTCACAATTCATGACGTACGCGAAGGACCAGCGCTCCCCAGTGGCACCCACCGCCGGGTAGGCATAAAGCTAGTATTCACGACGCAACTTTTGTCTTGTCGTTCCATTTTTTCTTTTAAGTAGATTCGGCTTAACAATTTGTGCAAGCAAATCCAAAGCGTTTCTTTTTTTAATTTGACTAGTATTGTACACATAAGCGAGTTCACAATTCATATACAACAAATTTTTTACAACACCTAGAAAAGATTTGACTCAAGATTTCTTTTCCTAGGTCAAACAAATATCCCTCTATGCTAATACTAGGATAAAAGTTTTGAAAAAGAAAAGAAAAAAAGTTCTTGCCGAATCACTCGATCTCGGAGCTTTTTTTTTATCGCTCGTGCTAGTTGCCGAATAGCTGATCACGGAGGAGCTCTTTTTTTTTTTAATCGCTCGAGCTACGTGGCCTTCACCCGATCGAGCATCCATCTCGATGCCATCCGCGCATAGCGGTGGTGTGTATAGGCATAAAGCGAGTGCATTTTGTTTCGCTGTTGTTTAAAAACGAGTTTGTTTCGCTGTTGTTGCTGATCACGGAGGAGCTTTTGCCGCACTCAAAACAAGTTTCGAGATATGTTTAAAAACAAGAACAAGCTTCGAGACGCATGGCTCCGTGTGCATTTTGTTTCGCTGTTGTTGCGTGTGTCATTACCAACGAGGGTACCACGACATAGCTTTGTTTTTTTTTCCACTTTCCTTCCATTTAAAAGCTTTTTTTTTAGTTGATGATGACAATTGCTGTGTATTTCTTCTTATTAAGGCGGCGCCGCTCGGAGGCAACCGGCCGTGCCACATCGGCGGCTATGAACAGTACCTGTATGTATGAACAGTATTCATATGTATGAACAGTAATCGTATGTATGAACAGCTACCGTATGTATAAACAGTAACTATATAGATAAACAGTGCTTTTTTTTTTGCCTGCCGACGCGCGCAATGGCGCGTGCAACTTACTAGTAGGCATAAAGCGAGTTCACAATTCATGACGTACGCGAAGGACCAGCGCTCCCCAGTGGCACCCACCGCCGGGTAGGCATAAAGCTAGTATTCACGACGCAACTTTTGTCTTGTCGTTCCATTTTTTTCTTTTAAGTAGATTCGGCTTAACAATTTGTGCAAGCAAATCCAAAGCGTTTCTTTTTTCAATTTGACTAGTATTGTACACATAAGCGAGTTCACAATTCATATACAACAAATTTTTTACAACACCTAGAAAAGATTTGACAATACAGTTTCTCACGTCCTTCCGGTGAGCACAAGAAAGGTGCTAGTATGCAGAAGATTTCTGTACAATACGAGAAACTGAATACAATCACAGTGAGTACATAGAACAAAGAAAACAATTTTCAAACAACTTCAACCGCAGAATTATGTACTCGTGAAAAGTAATGCGCCAACTGTGGATCGAAGCCGGTGTGCAAAAACTAGAATGCTTAGTGCGTGAGTAATCTGTTTGTACGCGTTCCTGGGGTGGCGGGCGGTGTTGCAAATTTATATCCACCCCAGTAAAAAACCTGTAAAGTTCTCCTCTACTTAATACAAAGATGCGCAAATCTTTTGCGTATTCGAGAAAAAACTGGCAAGTAAAAACTGATGACAGAATGATATAGATAGGATCTCAGGCCACATGGCCATGCAACACATGAAGGCCTCAGTTCTCTAAAATCAAAACGACTCAAGATTTCTTTTCCTAGGTTAAACAATTATCCCTCTATGCTAATACTAGCACAAAAGTTTTGAAAAAGAAAAGGAAAAAGAAAAAAACAAATGAGTGGAAGAACAGGTTGAAAGAATATATACTATTGATTATTATACAATGATCTGCCTACCAAAAATACGAACTTGCAAACTAAGAGCTGCCATGGGATTTCAACGTTGACATGGTGTTGTTTCTGGCCCTAAGGGTATCACCCCCTCAGGCCTGAAACTAGATCCACGCGAAGATGGACACACGAATGGTAAACCCGAAACATGGATCACGAACCACAAATCGCAATTACCGGAAGTAGATGATGAAATAATAGATCCCGGCTAAAACGCGCAGGTCTCTCCCCCCTCTTACAACGCCCCAACGGCCGTATTTATAGGAGCCCGTAGGCATTTACAAGACCATTATACCCTTGGAGAACCATGCCTCCGGACGCCTCCGTACCCGACCGGGGGCAAACACGTCTTCCAGGCACGGGCCCCCCACCGGTCGGCCAACTACCGACCAGCCAAGAGCCCTGTACGGGCGATGCCTCCTACCTGCAGAAAACAAATGAACACTCTGGCGGCCTTGCCAGCGCCTGCCGAATTTGGCCTCACCTGAACCGAATGTCTCTATTTGGCCCAAGTGAACCGCAATCAGGACTGGGGGCTAGCCGATCCCCCGCAAAGATACCCAAAGCTGGGCGGTCCCGACCGAAGAGCCGGGTTCGGCTGCCAGCCGACTTTCATCTAGAGGTGACCCGCGGTCCGGCGACCAACCTGGGTAGTTAGGTACCGAATCCGTGGATTCGGTTTAGTGGCCACGGCTTCGGGTCAAAATCTCCCGATGTCGGGCGTGGGGTTGCATGGCCTGTTGAGGCTAGACACTTAGCGAGGATAGGGTGGTGTTGACGGTCATTAAGTATCAATTTTATACCGTCAACGCAGCAAGAGAAAGGACTAATATGAGTTCACCTATTAGATATAGGGGTTACACGATGTAATTCCACGAGTTTTGGTGATTGTCTATTTCTCGCGAGGGGTTATCGAAAAGAGAACCAAAGGAGGCCCACATGTCATGATTACATAGAGATAAAGACCGAACGGGTTAAAAAGTATAATCTAGAAGACTCCGGAAGGCGACCCCGAAGGGGGCGCCACCTCGGCGGCCCGGCGGGCGCGGCCAAGGGGGAGTCGGCCGACTCCCCACCTCGGCCAATCACGTCGAGTCTCGCGGATCCCGCCTCCACCGCTTTTGAGGATGAATAATTATCGTCCATTTAGGTCGGTTTGATCCGAGGGCCGTGGTTCATCCTAGGGGCTATATATTCGAGAGCCCCCCCGCCCTCGGGTGAAACCCTAATTCATTCTCTCTTCATTCATCTCGAGAGGATTCGAGAAGCCGAGCCACCATCTCAATTAGAGCTCCATAGTTTAGTAGCATAGCTACATAGGAATAGATCTAGAGGGAATCAAGCCTAGCTTGGAGTCCGGATCTGTCGGAGTTCTTGGTAATTCCCCTCTACATTCTTGTAATATTCATCATTGTTCGTGATACTATGAGTAGTACTTTATTCTATTCTATTATATCGAGACTTGACTATGCTCTATTTGATTATGTTCCCAATTATATGGTTCTTAGTTTACTTTGATTATATGTTTAGCATAGTTGGACTAGAATTATGTTTATGCATAGGATCGTATAGCGCTTGCTCATTAGGCCAATGGGTGAGTGATAGATATTGTGTGGGCATGGTGCCTATACCGTATTTATCTATGATTGCACCCTATATTCCGGATCGTGAGGTAGATCGCGGGAGTGACAGTCCTGCTGAGTCCTTTGTAGCCCTTCTCCTGAGTATAGGTCTAGCAGAACAAACCTATTACATTGAAGTCATTGCTATGTCTCAGTATTCTCTGGTAATATCACTATGCATAGATGTAACCTTTTCCCGCCATCATTGCTAGATGTTCTTGCACTAATCATTGTATGCTTTGACTTTATAGTTAGAATAACATAGGATTATACCCTAGATCATCCTAGTCCATGCTAGTGTTATAAGCTTAGAGTGCTAAGTTGAGATGGCTTATTACTATTATTTTATGTGGCTAAATGCTCTCATTTATCTTATGTCATTTATCATTCATTCCTATATTTTATGTGACACTTACCCCGTATGAGATGATCGATACGATAAGGCTAAGCTCTCCATTATCGCATGTGCATTGCTCATCACTCATTATCCAAGTGCATTCCCTTCCCCGGTGGTAAAATTATAAATAACGATACCTGGATTACTCCTGGTTAAAATGCTACATCGGTATTATCTGTGCGCTTATGATCCCATATTTATTTCTAGTAGCAAATTGCATTATTTAGTACCAGCATTTTTGGCGCCATGTTGGGGATGAGAACCTAACACTGAGTGGCGTTAGAAATGTCAACAAGCATTTTTGGCGCCGTTGCCGGGGAAGGTTGAAAGCAATTGGATAATGAGCAGCATTGCACTACATAATGAGATTTAGCACTGTCACCATTCTCTACTCATACAACCTTACCCTTGTCTTTCGTCTATTTTTATATCTTATGCGGGGTAATGTATGAAAAAGACAATTCTTCCGATAATTATATTGACAATCCGAAGCTTTAATCGGGAAAGCCGGAAGCAAGTTCAAGAAGACCAATCAATCATCATCATCATCAACTCAACTTGGAAGTTTGTCGAAGCGAGAAAGTCAACCTTTCGTGCGAGACTTGACACCGCGTTTGAAGCCATGGTGAACAAGTCACTCCGCGAGTTCTCGGCTCCAACTACGGACAACATTCGTACTGACCGCCCGCGGACATCGAAGGAGCTTTTGAGCTCAAGCCTACGCTAATCAACATGGTGCAAGCAAGCCGGTTACTGTGGGAAGGCCCATGAAGATGCTAGTGCTCATCTCCAACACTTTCGGAGATTTGTAGCACATTCACTATCAAGGATGTCCCCGAGAGATGCTATACTACTTCGTCTCTTCCCATTCTCATTCTTGGGGAGAGCGAAACAGTGGTTCTACGCCAATAAGGAGAAGAATACTACGTGGGCATTATGTTCCACTAATTTCTTAGCGAAGTTCTTCCCCATGGGCAAGACAAATGCTCTTCGTGGGAAGATATCAAGCTTTCAGCAACACCATGATGAGACTGTCCCAGAAGCTTGGGAGCGCTTTCAAGATTACATCCTCGAGTGTCCTCATCATGGCATGGAGAATTGGCTGCTTATGCGGACATTTTACCATGGGCTTAGCAACAGCACACGTGAGACGATGGATGCTTTTGCGCTTTGGAGGTGCATTCTTATCACTCACTATTCCTCAAGCCACAGCTCTTGTGGAGAAGATGGCATCCAACCAAGGTTGGAGTGAAGAAAGAACTCGGACCCGCAAGAGAGGTGGAGGAATGCACCCGGTGAAGGAGGTAGACATGCTGTCGCCAAAATGGATCTACTGATGAAGAGGCTCGATGAGAGAGCCCCGAGAGAAGAAAGAAGTCATGCATATACATGATGCTCGCATGACATGTGAAGAGTGTGGAGAGACCGGCACACAGTGCTAACGCCCGTAGTGAAGGAGGACGTGAACTACCTCAATAACAACAACAATAATAATTACTATCATCCTCGCGGAATCAAGGTTGGAATCGGCCCCGGAGGCCTAACTACTCGTGGCAATTATTCGGCAACTATCTAACAGCTCCTCCTACAATAATTACAACCAAACCGCCTTTGAGAGAGTTAGTGCTTGAATCAAGGCAAGATGATGGACAATCCGTCCAAGAAGCCGGCATCAAATGACAAGGTCCTAGAGACACTCGCAACGAATGGATGGCCTTTCCAATGCCATCAAGAGTCGCTACGCCTTCAACAAGATACTAGAGTCACGGGTACAACGGCTTGTCAACCTTGCTCCCTCTGTCGGCCAAGGTAAATTGGCGGACAACCCGAAGAGCTCGAAACCGCAAATCTTGTTGATATATTCAATGTAGAAGATAGCCGGAGTGATCCATCGAAGGGGTCATGGATTGACTCAACTCGCCAATCAAGAAGGGTGATCCAGGGAGGCCGATCATTCCAATCTCCATTGGAAGTACCAACTTTAATGAAGCAATCGTGACTTCGGTGCAAACATCAACATTATGCCAAGAGTGATATATGAGAAGCTATTCGGATGCCCCTTAACATACACAACCATGTGCTTGCAGCTTGCGTGATCGGTCACTCCGTGTCCCTTTGGGAGTACTAGAAGATATATGTGTACGAGTGGGCAACTCGTATGTTCCAGAGACTTCGTGGTAGTGGATACAAGCAATAATGAAAGGTCCCCTATCATTCTCGGGACGACCATTCTTGAACACCGCCGGAGCCATCATGTATGCCAACACCGCCAAGATCATCTTCAACATCAAGGGCAAGAGAGAAACCTTCTTCTTCAAGAACAGAAAAGTGCTGCAGTTCCCAAGACACCCTCATCAACGTAATAGTGAGAAGAAGAAGAATCCAGCTAAGAAGAACAAGAATAAGAAGACCAAGAAGATCGAGACAAAGTGAGGATGGTCACCGCAGTCCACAAGGAGCATGACCACTTACTCGATCCCCACGTCGATCAAGAAGGATGACCCGTGTGTCCCAACCATTCAATGCTCTATCAACGAAGCTCTTTCAATAAAGGCCCGTGACACGGATCGGGCGTCAACATCATGGCCAAGGTAACTTACGAGTATCTATATGGCACTATGCCTTTGGAGCCTACTGTTGATACTAGATACGCACACGAAAGAATCAAAGAGAAATAATCCGCAAGCGCACGGATATCGGTGAGCACTTCACCCGGGAGATATTCCAAAGTATCATATTTATCCGCTAGGAGAAAACGTGCATCTGACTAACCCAAGTCTGTACTTAACCCCTGAGCTACAAACAAGGTAATGAGCGATATAGAGAGGATTACTACCACGCCTTCTTCCAACCTATGGCAAGCTTTGCAACTACTACTCTATGGGAGCACCTAAGAAAAGACACCACAGAGGATGCTTAACCTAGCACTTTTGGACCTACCTTACCTACCGACGGGAAGTGGATTACAAAGGTAACAAAGGGACCATCATCTCCCCCGATACTACCATGGTTCCGGCGGATAGGGAGCATCTACGAGTGAACCTAGCCCAAGCACCACGCTTACGCTACGAACGATTACTCTATTCCCAACCGGAAGCGAATAAAGTAAACTCGTAAACCAAAGAGCAATAATAACAAGAACTTACTAGTATCGAAGTTGAATTGCGAATGATCCTAGAACCAAGCCTCGGGTTAGGAGACTTGATCCCGCAGTACAATCGGAGAGGAGACACCGACATGCCGGGCTTCCTCCAACTCTACCTCCACCCTATACTCTCTCTATCTATCTTGAATGCTAGGCTCTAGGGAGGAGATCCATTCAAGGGACCCCCTCACCCGATCCTCTCGGAAATAATGAATTAGGGTTTCATGGGATGCCTCCTCCGGGGGCCGGGGGCCCGTTTATATAGCCCCCTAGGATGCACCGCAGCCCTCGGATCAAACCGACCTAAACGGACGATTATTATTCATCCTCAAAGGCGGTCGAACAAAGGATCCGCGAGGCCGACACGATTGGCTAAAGTGGGCAGTCGGCCGCCCAAGATGGGGAGTCGGTCGACTCTCCACCGAGCCCGCTCGGGCTCCCGTTTGGTCCGAGCCTTCTCAAACCTTCCAGATTACAGAATTTTCACCGGTTCCCGATTATCTCTATGTAAACCCGACATGTGGGCCTTCCTTGGGTATTTTCACCGACACCCCGCAAAACAGACATTCACCAAAACTCGTGGAATTCCATTAGTGTAAGCCCTATATCTAGATAGTAATTATATTTAGGTCCTTTTTCATGTCTAGTTGACGGTAAAAATTGGCACTTAACGACCGTCAACAACTCCCCCAAGCTTACCCTTTGCTCGTCTCTCGAGCAAAGATAAACTCGTGATGGATCGGGAGTTGCTACAATGCTTTCATGCCTCAAAAGTACACATGCATTCAAACAAGAACTCTCCTCCGGATTAGAGTGAACTATTCTGACTCAAAACTTACTCATATTACCTTTCACCATGGGGCTTGTAACCGTCACTTGGGTCTTGAGCAGTTGAAAGACAGAACGGTCAAGTCAAGCGCTATGTTTCTCGCTCTTTGATCAACTATTATTCCAGAGTTTTTGCAAGATTTTCAAATAAAACTCAGAGTTCCATGTATGAACCTTTTAGGTCTCTCATTTGTGGTATTTTTGGATCCTCTCCAAGGCATGAGTAGTGTATGCCTTCTCTCTTCTCTCGAATATGTGGTATTTGTGGAACTAAGGCATAGTGAAAAGAGCCTTCTCTCTCTCACCCTACTTTCTAATAGGCTTATGTGGAGCTCATAGGTGGGGAGACACTCAAACTCACTTGCATATATTGCACAGCTTAAACCATGGATCCAATAGGAACTAAAATAATAATATAGTCATATGTGCATGTGAAGGAGGAAATGGGATGAATGATAAGATGATGATGATAAGGAAATGATTATGAGGGGTGATCACTTGGCGAACATCTACTTCTACACTTGCTCCTTTGGGGATAACATGACTCCCTTTATTCGGAAACCTTGAAACTTCTTGAAAGGAAGGAATTGGCTACTCTTTCTTTCTTTCTCTCTTTTTATTTTCTTTTTTTCTTCTCTTTTTTTCAGAGCAACCAATCCTCTAAAAATGAAACTTTAGCAACAGGGAGTGTATAACTTGAAATGATAATGACTGGAGCTTTTAAATTCAAATGGAACGGCGATGATTATTTCTAGATGTTCACTCCCAGGATAGGAGTAGAACCTTTTCTGGATGAAGTGAAATGAGTGGCGTATGTATTTTGTGGATAGATGGATGGATGGATGCATGCGTACTCCCAGGGTAGGAGCAGCATAAGCGCGTATCTCCAGGGTAGAGACAGCACAATATGTGGGGGAATGCGTACTCCCAAGGTAGGAGCAGCATAAGTGCGTATCTCCAGGGTAGAGATAGCATGATTTGTAGTGGATATGGATCTATATGTGGGTGGTACTTCTAGGGACAGAAGTAGCACAGAATGAATGTAGTATTTATAAAATGGGTGCATGCTTCTGAGGACAGAAGTAGCATAGATCAATGGATGGAGAGCACATAGTATTGACTTTAACTGCATGACTGGTTCCTTATGGGTCCACAGCATAACCACACTCAATGCCTATAAGACTATACTCAAGCCTACAATATGATCTATATAAATAGATGGGTTTTCCTAATCTAGCAAGCATGAATGTATGGTCATGTGGTAGGAATTTTTAACTCTCATCATACAGAACTCATCATGCGAAATTTTAAGATTTTAAAAGATAAACTCTCCGAACTCTAGCATCTCTAGGAACAAGATGGACAGCAGCTCAAAACTTTCCCATATCATATCCGTCAACTACCTAGACTTAGATCAAGCATTCGCTACCCACAAGTTTCAGGTTCAGAGTAAATCTCAAATCTAAACAGTTGTGTCCAAAACTCGGGAGAGTGCAAGGTTGAAAACTAGGTACTTGAAAGAAATTATGGCAGAGCAACTATTCATCATTTCCATATAAGAGCTTATTCTGTAGGGTTCATTTTAGCAGGCAGACTTTTCACATACTCTCCTCTATTTTATTTTGCAAACTTAACAAATAGATAGATAGATAAGCTAGTGATACTTAGCTGGATACAAGGGGGTGCTCTCCCCCAAGCTGGATGTTGACGTAGTCTAATGGTGTTGCTGACTGGCAGTGAAGGCGTATTGCTCCTCCTGGAGTGTCAGGGATAATGGCTGTAGAGACAGCACTGCGATTGTTGAAGACAGCACTCCGACAAGGGACAGGACGACCTTCTGGCTGTTAGCTCTTCTTGATCCTTTAAGTTCTGTCAGGCTCAAATAGACAACAAAGCTTGTGGAATTGATTTAAGTGTTAGTGATAAACCTCTAAGCCTTGGATGTCTAGAACTTCCTTAACTCATAAAATCTTTTTAGCGAGGATCTTAATATTTTTATAATTTTATATTTATGATATGCGACACGAAAAATGCAACCAAGATAAAAACTTATTTTTATGCCACCACAGTGGATATCTTTGTGGGCTGTCGCACCACAAAATTATTCGCATGGGGCTTAGTATTTTCTGGATGAAATGCAAGACAAAATTATTTTCTTTTCTAATGCAGATATAGCAAAGCAAAAATGCAACAAGAACTGATTATGCAAAAAGTAAATATGCTAAAGGAAAAACTTATGCAATGGGAAATATGGATAACTACCAAGTTACCTCCTTGGTGAGGGTTCGGTGTTTTAAGTCCTTTGAATAGGACTTCTTGTCATGTTCACTCCTTCGGTATATCATTTGATCTCAAAGGTAGAGACCTTGAGAACTACACCTAGTGAGTTGGTAACTCTTGAGGAAGGTGTCGCCGATGTTCTTTATCATTGGAGCATCCTATGATGAAGAGTAGATGTTTCCAGTAGTCCTTTCCCTAGACCTTGTGCTCCATTTGTTACTTCTCTACAGAGAATTAGTGGACAACACATACCCGAAGGAATATAATAACAAGGGTAGATTTGTCATAGAGCTAAATTTTATGCTACTGAGAAAAGTTGGGGTGAAAATTTTAATTAGCATGGAACATTTACTCAACATTACTTCTTCTCTTAAGGATTGATTTTACTTTGTCTAAAGTTTGATTTATGACATGTATAGAAAATAATCAAACTTATAAAGGAGAAGTAATTGTGAGTGGAGGGATTGCAAACCAGCGTGCCGGAGCGACGAGGACTTGAGAAGATGAAGAGCATTGTTGGATCATCATTAGAGGAGTCGCGGCCTTCCTCCCCAAGCTTGTTGTTGCTCGTCACTTTGGAAGCCAAGTGTGTGTGTTGAATCATCCCTCAAAGTGTGTTGTAATAACTCCATGTTCTTAGACATTGTCTGTCCTCTATTCTTAAGTCTCAATCGGAGAGGGATCTCGATTCTAGAGCAAAGATCTCTCCTTGGCATTCTTCTTTTCTTTGGACTATCCAATCTAGGACGGACTAGGTTGTATGATCTTCTTTTGTCAACCATTCTTGATTTTTGCTTGAGCCTTGGTCGACTAGTTGATGTTCATTGGAGATGTAGACTCGAGTTCTTCCTTGATGGTCTTTGTCTTCTAGCAGCATGGCGAAGAGTTGCGGTTAATGATATGCCATCTGCCTTGATAATCAAGGAAGGGACTTCATTAATTGTATGCAGGCTTCGTCTCCAATGGCATAGGGACATCATCTTGCAAATGTGGTTGTTCATGGTCTTCTTGGGCTTGGTCGGTAGTCAACCCTTGATGGTGATTGGTTGACACAAGGATGCATGCTATCATGACATGCTTGTCCTTACTTTGCCGACGTGCAAGATGGTGTCTTCAAGAATAACAAGAGCGAGGTCTTTGATTGGCCAAAATGAGGTGAGTTTCTCCGGCTTCTCATTGGTGTCCTAGCTCGAGTTTTGGGCTCAACGCTATGATGTCTTCAAGGTTGCTCATAGCTTGTCGCCTTGTTCATCCACTTCCTTTGGGTAAGTGCTATTGATGTAGATCCTTCTTGTGGCACTCTTATCTCCTTTGTTCCATCACTGAAGTGGTGATTTGGCAGGTTCACCATGAACAGACGTGCCATAAATTCTTTCAATTCTTTCTTGGATGATGAATGAGTTGTGTCTTCTATGTGAAGCTGTTGGAGTTCATCATATGCCTTGATTCATCTCCAATGTGAGTTCGGATGTTTTTTCTGCAGGGGTTAGTCCAACAAAATATACCAATATGTACTACAGCAGTTTTTAGTTCAATAACCAAACTAGACTCCATGTCTAATCAGATTAAGGAAGGCTATTTAACCTAAGCACCATGCTTAATTTAAAAGCCAATAGAAGCATGTCCAAGTACTTCTAAACCAACACTTACTATGGTAGATAAAGGTAACATGAAAGCACTATATTACTCAAACAAAGTGATGGCGAGCATGATTGATGTTTAGCAAATTGAGCATGCCAAAGGTAGGGACAACCAAGATAATGTAGCAACATGGCAAGGAAATCTATTTATGGATTTATATCCCCCAAGCTTGACTTTCATAAATCAAGATTGGATGAATGTAATTCAATGTTGCATAATGATTGGTTGGACATACCTTGCATTTGTTGTTCCTTTGATCTTTTTGCTTCGAACCTAGAAAGGTTAATGACAAGAATACCCGAAGGAATATTTTCACAATTATAACTCTATGCTCATTTAAGAAGGGCAGTGCAGTGGAAAGGTGTACACTCATGTCATGGTCTAAACAGTGCTTGTTTTAGGACACTAAGCTTGTCCTTGGGAAACCTTCAAGATGTGAATTGGTGAAATGGTTCCCCCTCCAACACCAATCTATGTGTACTATCTCAAGATTCAACATAACGAGATCTGCAATGTTTATGGAAAACATATGCATCTACAACCACCTTTCAATATCTCTAGAAACAAGGATCATGAGGGGGTTGAAGATCTCGTGTGTGGTAATGTTGGAGAGGCTAAGTGAATCAAGAGATTTTTCATATGAGCAAGGTCTTGATGGGGTGTTTAAGAAGTAACTACTTTGCTCATTGAAGCCTCCGTCATCTTCCACTTCCAAGGGTGACTCGACATAAATGTCCAAAATTCTCCCTGGATCGTCTATCAAAATGATCTCATCTAAGGCCTTGTCCATCCATTCAATGGCAATAGCACATAGGTTTTTAATGCTCTCTAGCCATGGATGTTGCTCTTCGCGATCCTCTATATGGTTTTGATGACTCCTATGCATGGGATAGCTAGATGGACTTCTAGGATCATCAGGATGTTTAGGAGGAAGGGCATAGATTGAGTTATAAGGGTCAAGGATGGGTTTAAAGATAGGTTCATATTCTATGTCTGATGTGGGCATAGAAGGGGAGAACATAAGTGTGGATTCTAGATGGCTTCGCTCTCCTTCTATGGCATCACTTGACATGCCATCCTTGAATCTTTCTAAATGTCCTTCAAAGGGATTGGATGTGAGATGCTTTCTAAAAGATCTCTTCCTGAGAAGATTGACAATGTATGCACTAAAAGATCTCTTATGAAGCAGGAAGTTTATGCTCCTCTCAAACTTGCCATCAAAAAGAATTTCTAAGGATAGAATTACTTCTTTCCTTAGAGAATTTTGGAGTACTACTGGTTTGGAATGGATAGCCAAATCATGGGATTGAAATGTTTGTGAAGTGGCTATTAAAACTTCCTCTTCTAGTTTGGGGGATGATTCCTTCTCTACCTCTAGGATGTTATTATGAAGGCTAGAGCAAGGAGTGTGTCCATTAATAATAAGGACAAACCTCACTTCACTAAAGGGTAAAGAAAGGAAAACTCCTCCAATGACAATATTATCAAGACCCATATAAAAATGTTGAAGAAGATCATGGTCTTGTAAGGCTAGGTCTAAACCTAAGTTTATAGGAAAATTGGAAGATTCCCTAAGTGTAGCAAAAAGTTCATTACCTACTTGATCGGAAGATAGGACTTTGGGTTCATTACCTTCTCCATGGTTAGTAGATAGGACCTTGGGTACAA
Source organism: Themeda triandra (assembly GCA_018135685.1). NCBI lineage: Eukaryota > Viridiplantae > Streptophyta > Magnoliopsida > Poales > Poaceae > Themeda > Themeda triandra. Next base: position 89,638 of record JAENPR010000280.1, on the reverse strand, counting down.
TACCCTCTTGATTAGAAGATAGGACTCTAGCTGTAGAAAAGGGTTGGCTTTGACCTATTGCAACCACGTTTGGTGTAACTCATAGCTAGATGTGAAAATCATGGGTTCTAGAGGCTCTAAGCATGTGCTCATGGGTGCAAGATAGATAGGCATGGAATTTGGGTTATCTATAAGGATAGAAAATAAAAGGCAAAAGAAAACAAGAAAAAGATAAAATTATAATACAAGGTTAAGCATGACTTAAGGTTATCTCAAAGAGACCGTCTTTCTCCCCAAAGAATGGCGCTAGAAATGCTTGTTGATACTAGATACGCACACGAAAGAATCAAAGAGAAATAATCCACAAGCGCACGGATATCGGTGAGCACTTCACCCGGGAGATATTCCAGAGTATCGTTATTTATTTGTCCGCTAGGAGAAAACGTGCATCTGACTAACCCAAGTCTGTACTTAACCCCTGAGCTACAAACAAGGTAATGAGCGATATAGAGAGGATTACTACCACAGTCTTCTTCCAACCTATGGCAAGCTTTGCAACTACTACTCTATGGGAGCACCTAAGAAAAGACACCACAGAGGATGCTTAACCTAGCACTTTTCGACCTACCTTACCTACTGACGGGAAGTGGATTACAAAGGTAACAAAGGGACTGTCATCTCCCCCGATACTACCACGGTTCCGGCCAGATAGGGAGCATCTATGAGTGAACCTAGCCCAAGCACCACGCTTACGCTACGAACGATTACTCTATTCCCAACCGGAAGCGAATAAAGTAAACTCGTAAACCAAAGAGCAATAATAACAAGAACTTACTAGTATCAGAAGTTGAATTGCGGAATGATCCTAGAACCAAGCCTCGGGTTAGGAGACTTGATCCCGCAGTACAACCGGAGAGGAGACACCGACATGCCGGGCTTCCTCCAACTCTACCTCCACCCTATACTCTCTCTATCTATCTTGAATGCTAGGCTCTAGGGAGGAGATTCATTTAAGGGACCCCCTCACCCGATCCTCTCGGAAATAATGAATTAGGGTTTCATGGGATGCCTCCTCCGGGGCCGGGGCCCTGTTTATATAGCCCCCGAGGATGCACCGCAGCCTCGAATCAAACCGACCTAAACGGACGATTATTATTCATCCTCAAAGGCGGTGGAACAGGGATCCGCGAGGCTGACGCCGATTGGCCGAAGTGGGCGTCGGCCGCCCAAGATGGGGAGTCGTCCGACTCTCCACCGAGCCCGTTCGGGCTCCCATTTGGTCCCGAGCCTTCTCGAACCTTCCGACATGAATTTTCACCGGTTCCCGATTATCTCTATGTAAACCCGACATGTGGGCCTTCCTTGGGTATTTTCGGTGACACCTGCGAAAACGGACATTCACCAAAACTCGTGGAATTCCATTAGTGTAAGCCCTATATCTAGATGGTAATTATATTTAGGTCCTTTTCATGTCTAGTTGACGGTAAAAATTGGCACTTAACGACCGTCAACACCTACCTATGCACAGCTACAGATGGCAGATCAGACATTCCGCTTCGTCGAAGGAGAAGTGAAGGATGTCCTCATCCAGATAGATGACCATTATGTCCCTACAGACTTCCTAGTCATTGACATGGGAGATGACTATGATCCTCCAATCATCCTAGGAAGACCATTCCTGAACACCACCAGAGCTATCATCTATATTGGAACAGGAGAAATCCATTTCCACTTTCCCACTGGGAAGGTACGCCGCTACTTCAACATAATCACTTAGGAGCCCAAGAAGAACAGAGCAAGGAGAAGGCAGCGTATCCGTCGCCAGAACAAGAAGAACATCACTACAGATGGATGGGCTGACTATGAGGGAGAAGTGTCAAGATATGAAGACCGGTACCCTGAAGAAAAGAATGTTGTAAAAGAAGAAGAGGTGCTACCAGAAGAAAAACAAGTGATCCAAGAAGCTTCCTCCTCAAGGTCATCCTCTCCAACAAAGAAGGTGTGGAAGGTAAAAGCAAAGTCGAATCAATTCCTACACACGAGGCGACGTCATCGGGGCGCCGACCAATGCACCCCTTGAAAAATGAGCGAACATGACAAGTCCCTGCTCGGAGGACTTAAAACCACCGAACGCCGCGCCAAGAGGTAACTTGGTATTTATCAGCAATTACTTTTCAGCATTGCATTTTTACCTTAGCATATTCATTTTCCTACTAGCATCTTAGTTGCATCATTATGTTTTTATCTCGCATTAGAAAAGAAAATAAAGATGTTGTGCATTTGCATCCGAAAAAACTTTAAGCCCCATGTGGATAATCATTCACCGTGGTGGCACAAAAATAATTTCTCAAAGATATTTATTTTCCCCATCTCGCATTCCTTAAATAATAAAAAGATAAAAAATATTTCTTGTGATCCCGTTAGAACAAATCTAAGTTAAGAAATTTCTAAACAACCAAGGCCTAGAGGTTTTATCACTAATGCTTAATCAGTTCCACAAGCTTTGTTGTCTATTTGAGCTTCACAGAACATCAAGGATCATGAAGAGCTAACAGGCAGAAGGACATCCAGTCCCCTATCGGAGTGCTGCCCGCGACACTTGAATGCTGTCTCCAACAGCAACTATCTACAACACTCCTGGAGGACTAGAACGTCTTCGGTGCTCCGTCGGCAACATCGGCGAGACTAAGTCAACATCCAAATTTGGGGGAGAGCATCTCCGTGTACCAAGCTAAGTGTTTCTAACGTATCTATTTATACCTTGCTAAAGTATGCTTTGTTAAAATAACTAAAAAAGATGCATAACCATAGAAACCCAGAAAGATTCCTTATTTATCTTTTCTACTTTTGGAGAGCTCTTGCAATCTATTTCAAAAGTGATCCCTAGAATAAACTCTACATGGAGATGATGAATAGTTGCTCTGCCGTAATTCCTTTCAAGTACCTAGTTTTCAACCTTGCACTCTCCCGAGTTTTGGACACAACTATTTAGATTTGAGATTTACTCTGAACCTGAAAATTGTGGGTAGCAAACACTTGATCTAAGTCTAGGAGGTTGACAGGTACGATATGGGAAGGTTTTGAGCTGTTGTCCATCTTGTTCCTAGAGATACTAGAGTTCTGGAGAATTTATCTTTGAAAATATTAAATTCCTGCATGATGAGTTCCTTTATGATGAGAGTTCAAATTCCTACCACAGCCATATATTCATGCTTACTAGATTAGGAAAACCCATCTATTTATATAGATCATATTGTAGGTTTGAGTGTAGACTTTATAGGCATTGAGTGTGGTTATGCTATGGACCCATAAGGAATTAGTCATGCAGTTAAAGTCAATACTATGTGCTCTCCATCATTGATCTATGCTACTTCTGTCCTCAGAAGCATGCACCCATTTTATAAATGTTTCATTCATTTTGTGCTACTTCTGTTCCTCGAAGTACCACCCACATATAGATCCATATCCACCACATATTGTGCTGTCTCTACCCTAGAGATATGCACCTATGCTTTCTCCTACCCCGAGTACGCATCCATCCATCCATCCATCCACATATACATACGCCATTCATTTCACATCATCCAGAAAAGGTTCCACTCCTATCCCGGGAGTGAACATCTAGACATAATCATCGCCGTTCCATTTGCCTACATAAAAGCTCTAGTTATTATCATTTCAAGTTATATGAATCCCCGTTGCTAAAGTTCGTTTTCGGAGGATTGGTTGCTCTAAAAAAAAGAAAAAAAAAGAGAAGAAAAAGAAAGAAAAGAGTAGCCAAGTCCTTCCTTTCAAGAAATTCTAAGGTTTCCAAATAAAGGGAGTCATGTTATCCCTAAAAGAGCAAGTGTAGAAGTAGATGTTCACCGAGTTGAGTACCCCTCATAATCATTTCCTTACTATCATCATCTTATCATCCATTCCATTTTCTCATTCACATGCACATATGACTTTATTATTATTTTAGTTCCTATTGGATCCATGTCTTAACGGTGCAATATATGCAAGTGAGTTTGAGTGTCTCCCCACCTATAAGCTCCACATAAGCCTATTAGAAAGTAGGGTGAGAGAGAGAAGGCACTTTCCATTATGCCTTAGTCCCACAAATACCACATATTTTGAGAGAAGAGAGAAGGCATACACTATTCATGCCTTAGAGAGGATCCGAAATACCACAAATGAGAGACACCGAAAGGTTCATACAAGAAACTCGAGTTTTATTTCAAAACCTTGCAAAAACTCCGGGATAATAGTTGATCGAAGAGCGAGAAACATGGCGCTTGACTTGACCGTTCTATCTTTCAACTACTCAAGACCCAAGTGACGGTTACAAGCCCCATGGTGAAAGGTAATATGAGTGAGTTTTGAGTCGAATAGTTCACTCTAATCCGGAGGAGAGTTCTTGTTTGAACGCATGTGTACTTGTGAGGAGTGAAAGCATTGTAGCAACTCCCGATCCATCAGAGTCTATCTTTGCTCGAGAGACGAGCAAAAGGTAAGCTTGGGGGAGTTTGTTGACGGTCGTTAAGTATCAATTTTATACCGTCAACGCAGCAAGAGAAAGGACTAATATGAGTTCACCTATTAGATATAGGGGTTACACTGACGAATTCCATGAGTTTTGGTGATTGTCTATTTACGTAGAGGGTTATCGAAAGAGAACCAAAGGAGACCCACATGTCATGATTACATAGAGATAAAGACCGAATGGGTGAAAAAGTATAATCTAGAAGACCGAGGCGACCCCGAAGGCCGGGCCCCACTGACGGCTGGCCGGTCGGCCGCCCAAGGGGGAGTCGGCCGACTCCCCACCTCGGCCAATCACGTCGAGTCTCGCGGATCCCGCCTCCACCGCCTTTGAGGATGAATAATTATCGTCCATTTAGGTCGGTTTGATCCGAGGGCCGTGGTTCATCCTAGGGGGCTATATATTCGAGCCCCCGGCCCCCGGGTGAAACCCTAATTCATTCTCTCTTCATTCATCTCGAGAGGATTCGAGAGAAGCCGAGCCACCATCTCAATTAGAGCTCCATAGTTTAGTAGCATAGCTACATAGGAATAGATCTAGAGGGAATAAAGCCTAGCTTGGAGTCCGGATCTGTCGGAGTTCTTGGTAATTCCCCTCTACATTCTTGTAATATTCATCATTGTTCGTGATACTATGAGTAGTACTTTATTCTATTCTATTATATCAGACTTGACTATGCTCTATTTGATTATGTTCTCAATTATATCGTTCTTAGTTTACTTTGATTATGTGTTTAGCATAGTTGGACTAGAATTATGTTTATGCATAGGATCGTATAGCGCAGCCAATGGGTGAGTGATAGATATTGTGTGGGCATGGTGCCTATACCGTATTTATCTGCGATTGCACCCTATATTCCGGATCGTGAGGTAGATCGTGGGAGTGACAGTCCTGTTGAGTCCTTTGTAGCCCTTCTCCCGAGTATAGGTCTAGCAGAACAAACCTATTACATTGAAGTCATTGCTATGTCTCTAGTCTTCTCTGGTAATATCACTATGCATAGATGTAACCTTTTCCCACCATGATTGCTAGATGTTCTTGCACTAATCATTGTATGCTTTGACTTTATAGTTAGAATAACATAGGATTATACACTAGATCGTCCTAGTCCATGCTAGTGTTATAAGCTTAGAGTGCTAAGTCGAGATGGCTTATTACTATTATTTTATGTGGCTAAATGCTCTCATTTATCTTATGTCATTTATCATTCATTCCTATATTTTATGTGACACTTACCCCGTATGAGATGATCGATACGAGACAAGGCTAAGCTCTCCATTATCGCATGTGCATTGCTCATCACTCATTATCCAAAGTGCATTCCCTTCCTAGTGGTAAAATTATAAATAACAATACCTGGATTACTCCTGGTTAAAATGCTACATCGGTATTATCGTAAACGCTTGCATCCCATATTTATTTCTAGTAGCGAGTTGCATTATTTAGTACCAGCATTTTTGGCGCCATGTTGGGGATGAGAACCTAACACTGAGTGGCGTTAGAAATGTCAACAGGTGGCAATGACCAGCCTAGCTGCCAACTGTAGCCCTTCAACGTTTCCCGAGCGAGGATTTTCCTTTATTCCGAGGATGTTGCCTTGGTTGGCTAACCGAATGGGCCACGCCGCCCCCGAGCTGAGAGCAAGAATTTTTTGCTTCGTGAATTTTTTTTTAAGGGCAGTTAGGACAGTTTTCTCAGTTAGCATGAACTAATGCGACAGTTTGGATGGTTTCCAACCGCCGCGCGCATGTGTATAAAAGGGGATTGAACTCGACTGAGTTCATTTGGCCCTTAACTCTAAGCGATCGACCACCATTGCATTCACGCAAGGAGCTCGGAGCAGATTCGGCTCTCGGCTTCGGCATCGTCTACCTGCTCATTCGGTAAGGTAAGAATCGTCTATTGCTGTTTTCCTTTCGTTCCCCAAATTCGTGTGAGTTGAGAGGGTGGATTCGGTGTGCTTTTCTCCTTATTACTTTATTTTTATATTCTTCCTCATTTTTGTAGTTTCGGCGGAATACGGTTTCTTGAACATTGAGGTTTAGTATGTCCGAAAGCTCAACTTCTGGCATGCATCGGCTAGTGGCAGCGTACCCTTAGGGTTTAGGGTTTAGGGTTTAGGTTGATTGCCTCCTTCCACGTGTTGCTTCTTTAGAGGCACACGTGTCGTGTCCATGGTGTTTCATGCGTAATTCCCTGGCTTGTCCACGTGTCTAGTTTTTAACTGACCACGTGGGCTGCCCTGGTTAGTCTAGGGGAAGGCCATTGTTTCATCACAGAACCGAATTCATAAACGTCGCAGAGCCGAATTCATAAATGTCACAAAGCCAAATTCATAAGCGTCACATAGAACACTTACATATAGCCGTAGAAAGCTATTTGGAAACATTGCACAAAGTAATTTACATTGCATGTGCAGCAGCCACTGTCATTGTTTCACAACAAACCAACCCATGAGTCCACACATCAAACCGGCACACAGGCCCACACATCAGCCCAGACATCGTTCCGACATCAACTCCAGAGGGGATGTAGAATTACCAGAAGATATGAGGTGGAAAACCTCATCACGAAACTTCATGCTCACCTCGGCTTGATGTCTCTTGTATTCCTCCATCGCCATTGCATGCTCCTCTGCCGACCTCTTCGGTTGATCCATTTGATCGACGAGGGGAGTGGCACTTTGCTGTTCTTCAACAAACTGGTGACAAAGGGCCCTCTCCGTCGATGTCTCTCTTCTGGTGGAGCTTGTCTGGATACCAGCATTCTTCAGAAAAAGGGTGCTGCCGCTGACCTCAGATTCACTCTTGCCCTGGGAGACGCAGATGACCTTGCAAACAACATCAGCACTACTCATTTGTTCCTGCCCTTCAGGAACATGGACTACCTACTGTTGGGTATTTTAAACACACACAGAAAAATCCACAAGCGCACGGATACCGATGTAGCTTTCACCCGGGAGTATTCCAGAGTATTGATTTGCACGGGGAACATGAAGTGTACTAGAATCAAGGCCGTCCAAGGATAAAAGTAAGAAAGATATATATATTTTTGGTGGGTAGAGAGGAACCTTCTAGTGTTTTCTAAGTTGATTGGGTGATCAAAATCAGGCTTACTACACTCTACTTACTATGGAGCAACAGTACCTTTCTGACTCTCAAAAGAGAATTGGAAGAAAGTAGCCGAGGGAAGGCTACCAAAAGGCTCTATGAAACACCAACCCGAACGCGGTGGAATACAAAGGCCTGACAGAGCTGTCACCTCTGGGGCTACCACAACTAACCATGGGATTGGGCGCAAACTCAGGTAAACTATAGCCTAGACACCACGTCTACACCATCATTTACTACTCTAATTATCATGAATAACTAGAGCACTCAAATACAAGCGGAGTTCTAGTAAATAGAATAAAGTAAGAATTAAATAAAGAACTGAACTTAGAAATAATAATTGAAGAACCTAGAGATTGCTGAATGACGAACCAGATGCTGCAATTTTATAATGTTGAGGAAGATCCGACAGATCCAGCTCCTCCTCAGCTCTCTCCTCCTCTCTCCCTTTACAACTTGATGAACTAGACAAAGAACACGAAGAACTAGATGAACTAGATGAACTAGGCAACTACAACTAGATGAACTAGAAGAGATTCATCTAGAGGGACCTCTACTTCTACTTGGATAGAGAGTTGAAACCCTAGCTTTCGCTCTGTAGAAGAGATATGGTGAAAAACCCTAGGGGGCGCCCTCCTTATATAGCCCTGGGTGGAGTAGCCATGAAGTAATCACCATGTCATCGATCCGCGTCACATTTGTTCTCCACCATTGGATCAAACCGACCTAGATGGGCGATTATTATTCATCCTCAAAGGCGGTGGAGGCAGGATCCACGAGACTAGACCTGATTGGTCCAGGTCACGAGGCTCCCGCCCAAGGGGTCCGGGCGGCCGCCCGGCCACCGAGCCGGTTTAGGCTCCCGTTTGGTCCAGTGCCTTCTCGAACCTTCCAGATTATAGAAAATTGCTCGGATCCCGTTTGTCTCTATGTAAACCTACCATGTGGGCCTTCCTTGGTTATTTTCAGCTGACACCCTGCAAAAATAGACATTCACCAAAACTCATGGAATTTTGTCAGTATAACCCCTATATCTAGATGATATTTATAATTAGGTCCTTTTTCATGTTTAGTTGACGGTTAAAATTGATACTTATCTACCGTCAACAACTCCCTCAAGCTTACCTTTGCTCATCACTGAGCAAAGATAAACTCGGTGATGGATTAGGAGTTGCTACAATGCTTTCACACCTCAAAAGCACACATGTGTTCAAACAAGAACTCTCCTCCAGATTAGAGTAAACTATTCTGACTTTCAAACCTACCCATATTACCTTCCACCATGGGGCTTGTAGCCTTCACTTGGGTCTTGAGTAGTTGAAAGACAAAATGGTCAAGTCAAGCACTATGTCTCTAGCTCTTTGATCAACTTTTATTCTGGAGTTTTGCAAGATTTTCAAATAAAACTCGGAGATTCCTAGATCCTTACCAAGGCATTAAGAATGTATGCCTTCTCTCTTCTCTAAAAATATGTGGTATTTTTGGCATAAGGCTTAGTACCATTGCCTTCTCTCTCTCACCCTACAACTAATAGGCTTATGTGGAGCTCATAGGTGGGGAGATAGCGCATACATACTTGCAAACATATATTGCACAGTCGAACCATGGATCCAAAGGAATGAGTCCAGCCATATAGTCAAATCAAGATGTGCATGTGTGTAGTCCTAAATATAAGGGTTGAGTGGATATATGGTAGCACATAGCAATGATGGTGAGCAAAAATGGAGGGGTAAAAAAATGATAATGGTGAACACCTAATTCTACTTTTGCTCCTTGAAGAAATTTATACCTCTCTTAAACTTTGAAGAATTTAGGGAGAACTTGGGCTGCTCAAAAACCTCTCTATGTTGGGACATTTATCCTCTTTCTCCTTCTTCTTCTTCTTCTTCTTCTTCTTCTTCTTCTTCTTCTTCTTTTAATGAAGCACCTAGGTCTCTTCTTTGGAAATATTGATGGAGGTAGTAATAGAAGTTTTTGGAGCTTTATTGGATAACAAAAGGGGCTAGCAATGGATGAAGGGATTTCTTTTATGCTCACTCCCAGTGTAGGAGTCGAATAATTTTGGGATGTGTCTAAATAGAAAGTATGTGGATGCGTACTTCCGAGTAGAAGCAAGCATATATGGGTGGAGTGTACGTGATCTTGATTTTAACCGCATGACCAATCCCTAAGGGTAGACATAGCTTGACCATACTCAATGCTCATATGCAGCAACTATATAAATGGAAGTTTTTCTAGTCTATAAGCATGTATATATGGCTGTGGTAGGAATTTAAACTCTCATCATACAGGAACTCATCATGCAGCAGTTTAAATTTTAAAAGATAAATTCTCCAGAACTCTAGTATCACATAGAACAAGATAAACAGTAGCTCAGACCTTCTCATATCATACCTGTCAACTACCTAGACTTAGATCAGGCATTTGCTACCCATAAGTTTTAGGTTCAGAGTAAATCTTAGATCAAAATGGTGTGTCCAAAACTTGGGAGAGTTCTAGGTTGAAAACTGGCACTTAAAAGGAATTACAGCAGAGCAACTATTCATCATTTCCATAAGAGTTTATTCTAGGGATTTATTTTAGCAGGCAAAACCTTCTACACTCTCCTTTATTTAACAAACTTAAACATTACACAGAACTAAAAATATATTGCAAGCAAATTAAAACTAAGATAAATAAGAAGAGAACAAGAAACACTTAACTAGATACACGGGGGGTGCTCTCCCCCAAGCTGGATGTTGGCATAATCTCTCACTCTTGTGATTTGTATGTAGGTCTCACTCTTCTCAAACTTTCTAAATCCTGTAGAACTCAAATAGACAACAAAACACATAGAACTGATTAAGTGTTAGGCCAAAGAGTTTCAATTGTCTAGAGCCCATTGAGATTGATTGAATTTTTAGATTAGATCTTAAAATTTTAAAAATTCAATTACATCTATTTCTTCTATGTTTTTAGGTTCAAGAAAAACTTTCAAACATTGACCATTTACCTTAAATGTGTTACCTGTATCATCCTGAATTGTGATGGCACCATGGGATGCAACATCGATCACTTTGAATGGTCCTTCCCATTTGCTTCTAAGTTTTCCTTGACCGAAGAGCTTTACTCTTGAGTTGAATAATAGAACTTTGTCTCCAGGCTTGAACTCCTTGTGCTTTATTCTCTTGTCATGCCACCTTTTGGTTCTTTCTTTGTAAATCTTGGAGCTGTGATAAGCCTTTTCTCTCCACTCTTCCAGCTTAGATATTTGCATCTGACAATTCTTGCCAGCTAGATGGAGATCCATGTTCCATTTCTTGATTGCCCAGTGAGCTCTGAATTCCAATTCAACAGGCAAGTGGCATGTCTTTCCATATACTAGCTAATAAGGTGACATGCCTATGGGTGTTTTGTATGTAGTCCTATATGCCCATAGTGCATCATGAAGCTTGTACTTCCATTTCTTTCCCATTTCGTCCATGGTCTTCTGCAGGATGTTCTTGATTTGCTTATTTGATGTTTCGGCTTGACCGCTTGTTTGGGAATGGTATGAAGTTGCAACATTATGCTAAATTCCATATTCTATCAGGAATTGTTTGAAGCTCTTGTCAATGAAATGTGATCCTCCATCACTTATGACCATTCTAGGTGTGCCAAATCTTGGGAATATCATGTCATGGAACATCTTCTTGGCATGCTTGGAATCGACGGCTCGACATGGTAATGCTTCCACCCACTTGGACACATAGTCAACTATGACCAAGATGAATTCAGCATCTCCAGATCTTTGGAATGTCCCATGTAGTCAATTCCTCAAACATCAAATAGCTCTACTTGCAGGTTGTTCTGGAGTGGCATTGCGTCCCGTGCATTGATGTTTCCATGTTTCTAACATATGGCACATCTTCTAACAAATTCCTTTGTATCTTGATACATCGTGGGCCAGAAGAATCCGCTTTGCCAGATGGTTGCATGTGTACAGAATGCTCCATAATGTCCTCCATAGGGTGATGCATGACATCTCTCTATGATTTTCATCGCTTCAACCATCGGGACACATCTCCGCAATAATCCATCAGAATAGACTCGATAGAGATATGGGACATCCCACAAGTGGCATTGAGCTTCATATTTGAGCTTTCTCTTATCTCCTCCTGGTGGCACATATCCTGCAACCATATAATTCACAATATCTGCGTACCATGGGTTGGAGTGTGTTACCGCGAGGAGTGTGTTGTCCCGTAGGTAGTCGTTAATGGGCAACTCATGTGTTTCCTTATTCTAGGGCCTAGACAAGTGATCGGCTACTAAATTCTCTACCCCTTTCTTATCTTTTATTTCTATGTCAAATTCTTGGAGTAAAAGAATCCAGTGAATCAACCGCGGTTTAGCGTCTTTCTTAGTTAGCAGGTATTTAAGTGCAGCATGATCTGAATAAATGATTACCTTTGCTCCAACTAAGTAAGATCTAAACTTGTCTATTGCAAAGACAACTGCCAACAACTCTTTTTTAGTGGTGGCATAATTGAGTTGTGGCCCAGTCAAGGTTTTGCTAGCATAGGATATAGCATAGTGCTTTTTATCCTTTGTTTGGACGAGAACGACACCAACAGCAAAGTCGCTAGCATCACACATGATCTCAAAAGGCACCGTCCAATCAGGTGGTTGGATGATTGGAGCTGAAATGAGTGCTTGTTTGAGGGTTTGGAAAGATTCATAGCACTCATTGTCAAAGATGAAAGGTGCATCCTTAGCTAAAAGTCTAGTGAGGGGTCTAGCAATTTGAGAAAAGTTTTTGATAAAACGCCTATAGAACCCCGCATGGCCTAGAAAGCTTCGGATTCCTTTTACATTTGTGGGAGGTGAAGTTGTTCAATAACTTCGATCTTTGCTCTATCCACTTCTATTCCACATTCGTACACCTTGAGTCCTAGCACTATTCCTTCCTGAACCATAAAATGGCATTTTTCCCAGTTCAGGACTAAGTGCTTTTCTTCGCATCGTTGTAAGACTTTGTCTAGATTCTCCAAACAATCATCAAAGGTTGTGCCATAGACAGTAAAATCATCCATGAACACCTCCATGATTTTCTCGATCACGTTAGAGAAGATAGACATCATGCACCATTGGAAAGAAGCTGGAGCATTACATAATCCAAATGACATTCGTCGGTATGCGTAAGTTCCAAATGGGCATGTGAAAGTAGTCTTACTTTGGTCATTAGGGTGGATCGGATTTGGTGATATTCGGAATACCCATCAAGGAAACAAAAGAAAGAGTGCTTTGCAAGCCGTTCCAACATCTCATCGATGAAGAGTAACGCGAAGTGATCTTTCATTGTAGCCTTGTTAAGTTTCTGATAGTCTATGCACATTCACCACCCAATGACGATGCGTTGAGGAATAAGTTCATTCTCCTCATTCTCAAAAACAGTCATTCCTCCTTTCTTTGGCACAACTTGGACAGGGCTAACTCTCTCACTATGTGGTACGGGATAAATAATCCCGGCGTGCAAAAGCTTAAGGACCTCTTTCTTAACAACCTCTCGCATAGCATTGTTAAGCCTGCGTTAATGTTCTCTTGATGGTGAGATGTCAGGATTCGTAGGGATACGATGAGTGCAGAGAACGGGACTGATCCCCTTGAGGTCATGGAGCGAGTAGCCTATGGCCAATCTATGTCTTTCTAGGACAGTGTCGATAGGGGAACCCACGAGTCCCCTATGGATAAGGAATGCAAGACGATGGGCCCGACCAACAAACCCACCTACAGACAAAGACTAAGAAGAGAAGCAGTACTACGCGTGATTTCCATATCCTAGTTGGATTGTAATAGGAAAGAGTGTGAAACTCTTAGTTTAAGACTCGTTCATTGAATCCGACTAGAAATCAAAGAACCCGCAGCCGACCCGGAGCTATAAAGGGCGGCTGAGGGTACCCCTTGTAAATAGAATCAACACAATACTCATCAATACAATGCAATAAGGCTAACGCCGACTGGACATAAAGGCTATTACTTGCCCTCGAGTTAAGGGCCCAAACCAGTATAAAAACCATTCGTCCAGTTTGTCTCGTTGCCAAAACCACCGAGTTCCACTTCGTCGCAGCTCGAACAACTGTCCCGGGTGCCCCCGTGGCAGGCTATCGGTGATAAAACATCGACAGCTGGCGCCCTAGGTAAGGGCTCTCGACAAATTTTTTCTCGTGAGCTCGGCAGACCACACCTTCAAGATGAGTTTTTCAAAAGGACAACCTTGGTCTTCAGGTCCTGGACTGCGAGGCAGATGGTGAAGGCCAGCTTCAGAGCCATCTGATCAAGGAGCCAGAACTTGATGACATCGAAGTCGACCCAATAGAGGAATCTCAACTCGTTGAAAAACTAGCAGCACTCTCAACTTTTGATCCAACTCGGGAATCGACGATGATGGATATGAGACTGACTCGGAGAAGAAAGCGAGAGCCGTTTCCAACTCCAAGACATTGATCAAGATCCCGAACGTGCTCCCGTACGGACTCCGCAACTCAACATCTGTAGTACAAGAATTCATCAAGAAGCCGTGCGAATGCCCGTTCCGTGGGCGAAAGAGCAAGAACAACTCTGTGAGGCCAGTTACCCCGACCCACAACTATTAAGGCCAAGGAGGAAAGGCTGAGCAGATCATGAAAAATTTCACGCTAAAAGGAGCGCAAGAAGGTTTAGTTATGACCATAACAAAAGAAGACTGCATCGTGCACTGGCCGGGTTCTTTTTCAACTGGAAGAACGTAGCTCAACAAATACTGTGAAGAACTACCATATCAGGAGGGGAAAGAACTTGGATATTCATCTATGGATATCATCAGCTCAGAAGAAGAAGAAGAACCCGCATCTCGCAGAAGGAAGCACAGGAGAAGAACAATATGCATGGCAAAACTCAATGAGATATTGACACCACCTAAGATACCAGATATACACTCTTCAGACGAAGAAGAAGCTAAGATAACAGTAGATGAAAAAATAGATGAAGAAGAAAATGAAGAACAAAAACAAACCGGGTTGAATAGGAACAAATGAAGGGCCAGCAGAAGAAGTAAGGCAAAGCGAAAGAAGCAAGTATGGGACAAGTACAAGATGGAACTCATAGCCTATAACAAGAAGAAGGCGGAAATAGAAGAAGCCGAGAAAAAGAAGCAGGACAAAATTCAAGAACTAACCAGAGAACTCGAATCTTTGAAAAGTGCACAAGAAGAGAAAAAAGCGGCCCGAAAATAGCCGAGAGAGCAGGAACCCGAAAACACCAACACCCGCGATGAACAACTTGGAAATGACAACCGATAAGAAGAACCACCTCAAAAATCGATCTTTACCGGGATGGCCCCACCACGAGCAAGCAACCAAAAAAGAACCGAAAAGAACCCGCCCGCAACCAACCCAAAGAAGACAAGAACAAAGTAGGATGAATAACTGGGATGAAGGGCAGGGCGAATCTGAATACAAAGAAAATAGACTGTTGGTGGTTCTTATCGATGATTTTACACCGCCAATATTAGATTAAAAAGGGTGAATTAATTACTTTTATACACATATACTTTTATTACTAACCCAATTCCATGTGCACTAGGAAAAATACTGCATTGCGGAATATATAAAAAGTGCCAGAATTTTATAAATAAAAGGCACTTTCTAGAAAGTGCCAAACCAACCAAAGTGGAGAAGGGCCACCTCGGGACCAGACTGGGCTAGAAACATACGGCCGACCTGACATTTGTGGGGTTAAGGGTGAGAGATGAAGCTACAAGGATCCATGGACCCACCAGAAGGAACCAAGTCAAAGTTGGATAGGTGACACACACCATGACAATGGGGACAGCATCTAGAAGCAACTGGTGGGGCCCAACTCCCAAAACCCAGGTCGGCTGACCTAGCTTTGGTGGGTCCCACCTGCCAAACTTGCTCCACCGACTTACCAACCTTCTAGAAGCCAAGTGGGACCCATAGTTAGCCAAATCATAGGTTGGCCGACCGATGAAAGTGGGCCCCCCAATGGCGGTTGCCTCCCACCGACCTTCCCACACATGTCCCATGTGTGGAATTATCACAGCCCTTCATTTGTGGTGGTTACAAGGTCAGTTTGATCCAATGGCAAGGAAGATGGAGCACGTGGATTGCTGATGTAGGGCTGGAGTAGCCCCTACTCCATCTCCCCCCTATAAATACCCCCTAGAGAGCCCAGTTTAGCATGAAACATTAGGAGAAAGCCTCTCTCTAGTATCTTAGCTATGTTAGAGGGAAGAGAGTGAGGAGTTCCCAGAGGAGTCCCGGCCTGTCGGGAGTCTTCTTCTAGGAGCACCTCGGCGGATGCTTGTCTTCTAGTAAGTCTTCTTTCTAGTTGCCTTTCATTCAAGTACTTTCTAGTATTTACTTTCTGTCTTAGTTTATCTTAAGTATACAACCTTTCTACTGGCACATTGCTTTACTTTTGTGAAGTGCTTAAGGCTTTTACGCAAAGTCGAGAGTAGTAGGATTAGTGTAGACGTGGTGTCTAGACTAAGAATACCCTTGTGGACTTCTTATCGCACTCGAAGAACGCCCAGTTGCGAGCGTGACAGGCCTCTCTGGGACATTAGGAGTTCTCTTCGTTGTGTTGTAGGCAAGTTGCAAATAATAGTTGGTCTGCACTGGTAGCTGCCTTGGGAAGTATTTTGCCACACCCTTTTCACCTATCGGCCACAGTAGGAAGGTGAATTAACCCTCGCGTATACTTAGGATAGCTTAGCCCGAATCCAAGTACTAGAAGTACCTCTCTATCCTATTACCATAGACCCTTTGTTTCATCCTTGGATGACCTTGAGATTAGTTTGTTCACTTCACGTTCCCTGTGGAAATACGATACCTGGAATACTCCCGGTGAAGTACTACATTGACAGTCGTCCACTTGCGGTATATCCGTTTGCCACCTCTGGTGTCAACAAGCATTTCTGGCGCCGTTGCCGAGGAACAGTAGCTGTTCTAACTTAGAACCAGGTCATCCTAGTTATCCTTCTTTTACCTTTCTTTTATTTTTATCCTTTTCACACCATGAACCAACCACCCATCTCTCATCTCGCCGCTCCAAAGGGCGCTATTTTGGAGCCACCACCATTATTCCATCCTATTCTTTCTCTAGCTATGAGCTTCGCCCTAGCTTCATAGCTATGGTTCAGAAGCAATCTTTTGCTGGGGAAGAAGATGAAAACCCCTACGCTCACTTACGTGATTTTGAGCAATTGTGTTCATGTCTTATTGAGGGCATGACATGAAATACCTTGAAATGGAAGCTCTTCCCGTTCTCTTTGATGGGAGTGGCTAAACATTGGTATGCTCTACACGTAGAGAGTGCACATGGAGAGTGGGAAAGCCTTCAATCCACATTCCGCTTAGCTTTCTTCCCTATCTCTCGTGTTGCTCATCTTCGAAGAGAGGTCCTAAACATCCAACAAAGGAAGAAGGAGCCTCTCGGTGCGGCATGGGCCCGTTTTATGGAGCTAGTATCCTTTTGGCCCTGATCTTGCTTTAACCGAGCCAACATTGTTGCAACACTTTTATCTCGGTCTTCGCAAGTATTCCGCACAATTCCTTGACATATCTTATGGACGAGCATTCCTTCATCATACCGCTAGTGGAGGAAGGAAACTTTTAGACAAAATTCTTGAAAACTCCCACCACACTAATGTGTATGATGAACCTCCTGAAGAAGAGAAGGAATTCATCCCCAAGCAAGAAGAACTCTCGATAGCCGAATCACCAACAATCCTACCCAAAGATTCCGCTATCGATCCAGAACCATAAATACCACAAATATCGAAGGAGGAAGAAATCCATCCTCTAAATCACTCCTTCGATTTTGAGGCTAGACTCTTAGATGATCTTGCTAGTTTTGGGAATGCCCCTAATCATCCTATCCAAAAGAGACCTTCTAGGAGAACTCTTCAGAAACCTCCCAAAATAGCACCATTTTATGCCTCGAGTTCCCAACTAGCACATTGGGAGAAACCCAGGATCTTGGATGAACTTCCAAAAGGAATGCCAGCTGTGCCCATAGAAGGAGAACCGAAGTTCCTTAGAGTAAATTCTATCCTCTCCTCTTCTATGCCCACATCTGCCATATCCTTTGAACCTACCTCTAAAAATCATCCCAGATCCTGATGGTCCCAATGATGCTCTTCCTTTTAAGTCTTATGATGATCCAGTCATTGGCTCTAGGGATTCATTAAGACACCCAAGGCATGGAAATCATGAGGGTCATAACTCTAACCAAGAAAAACAACAACAGTTGGAGAATCCATCCACTGTTGTAAGTCAAGAATGGTTAGATAAGGCCAATGATACAAAGGAAGCCACTAAATTGCCCACTCTTGTAAGGAGGATATCTCCATGTTATGGGCATCCTTAGTGAAATTTGCTATGATCCTAGCCTTGGGATAAACATCATTCCTCATTTCCATGTTCAAGTCTCATCAAAGAATCGCCTACTCCAATCCCAAAAATGTCTTAGGCTCCCGAATGGTCAAGTCCTTGATTGTTTAGGTGTCCTTCAAGGCGTACCTGTGGTGATTGATGAGCTAAAGACCTCCTTAGATTTCCACATCTTTGACCTTCCTGGACTCTCCTTTCTTCTTACTTTTATTGGAAGGCCAATTGAGCAAATCTTGGAGAGTGCTTTGGGAAATGAGAAGCTTGGTCATAGAATAGGCAAGGATTATCTACCAATTTGGACTTCCCAACCTCTTAGTAAAAGGGTAGAATCCAATCCTATTCTTGATCCAAGGGGTGAGCTTAAGATGATTTCACAAACAATCATGACATATCCAAGTCTTGGGGAGGATATGGAATGTCATGAGAAAGAAAGCGCTCACCCACTCCTTGAGATGGAAGATTTCATCAATAAGCATAGGAATTATCCTCTGATCCTCCCATCAAGTCCATGCTCATTCAAGAAATCCCCCAACTCAATCCTTTTTTCTACCACTACTAAACAAGAGATCTACAACCCCTTCACTCTTCTTGTGTCCAAAATCTTCGCAGTAGAGGTTGTAGATGCTTTTGTTTATCATAAGTTTTCCAAGTCTCGTAGTAGTATGAGTTCTTGCGCATAGGTCCACAAAGGTTGGCATTAAATTAACATAATGCATCTTGTATGCCTAACCTTTTGTGGATTAGTTGGACTTGTGGTTCTGCTGGTGTGTTGCCACTAGTAGAACCCCTACACTTGATGTCGTCTTAGTTTCCATGACTCAGGGCACACCTTACACCAAGTGTGGGGGGGTCATTTGACCCCCTTGAACACATTTGGCCATTGAAGGACATCCCTAGCAAAAAGCATCAGTGTAGAAACACATCATTAAAGGTAGCAATGCACAAGGAAGGAACCAAAGTGGTTAGAGCCTCCAAGGTAGGGTCGGCCGACCCCACCATGGGAGCCTCAGCCCACCAGTCAACCTGCACTATGTAGAGCCATACTCCTTGACTAGTTTGTCACATTCTATTCCTCTTGTTTAGTGCTCTCCTCTTACTCTTGACTTCATCCATCTAAAAAAATAATAAAAAAAATAATGCTTCTTGTCTTCACCACTCATGCTCTTGTCTCTAGTAGAATGAATCTTGTGTATCCTATCATGCTTCGTTTTTCTATGTTAATATGCTTTGGTGTCCTGATTGGTCGACTGATCATACCTCCATAGTCTTCTTAAATTAAGCATGGTGCTTAGGTTAAATAGACTTTCTTAATCAAACAAGACATGGTGTTAAGTTTGATTATTGAATCAAAATATGTTTGCATGGAATTTTGGTTGCACTTTTGGACTAACCCCTGTAGCAAGAACACCAACATCTCTATGGGTAAGTCATAAGATCATTCACGGAGACAAATCAAGTCCTCATGGTCAATGATCAAGTTGCTTGGCCAAGGAAAACTTCGATGCAACTAAGAAGGTCCAATGCTGCAACTCATCATCTTCAAGGTATGTAGCCACCTTCTTAAAGTTATCCATAAGCATGCGCCTTGAAAAAAAAATTGACATGCTAGAATTCACCTTTGGTTCAAACCTTGAAAATGTACATGTCTTTCTTCTTACCAATGTGACATGCTAGGATGTTAGTTTAAGAAATCTTCTAAAAACCTACATGTCTTTCTTTTTCTACCTCATTGACATGTTACACCTTCATGCTTAAACTTAAAACTGTGAAAGGTTGAAGGGCCTAGAACACTTAGTCATTTGAGAGTTAGCCCCTAGGACCCAAAACATGGGTTGGCCGACCCCCTGTTGGTGGCCACCTATGCCCATGTTTTTGCTAACCCATCTCTTACACCTATGGAGAAGAGTGAGTGCTTGGTTCCCCCAAGAGGAGGGTCGGTAGACCCCTAGTTTAGGGATCCAGTCTGACCCCTGTTGTCCTAAAGTATTGAGAGAACACTTAGAAGCTATGCCTAGTTGCAACTCTTGTGGAAACACAGTTGTAATCTTTGATTATAGCTCTCCTAGACCTCAACTCCTCTTCTTCTTCATCCCATTTCTCCTCACCTTAAATGCAACACCTTCTAGCCTCCTTTATGTCTCACAAGTGACCTAGAGTAACTTCACCATGGCCCTCACTAGAATAAATGTCAGTAGCCATTTAGTGAGGGACCTTTCATGCACAAAAGAGAGACCTGTATGAGAAGCTAGAGGTCACCATGAAGGGCATTGTGTTTGAGGTAGAGCCCTACCATGCCAATGATGCCCACCTTTCATGGAGAACCACAAGGGCATTGGCGATGGGCTGGACAAGGGAAGGTGTTTTGTTCCCTTGTTCACCTTAAAGAGAAGTAGTTGAGGGAATAGCTAAAACTCCACTTTTCCCCCAAGGAGCATATGGTAAAAAGGCTAAATCCTTCATGCTCAATAAGCCATTGCGAGGATGACTATTTGAGAAGAGAGTCATGAGGAGGGTCCTTAGCATGATTTGCACACTTAGAACCAACAATGGGACACGAGGACCTCCTCCCTTGACCTTTTCCTTAGATAGCTCAAACCTCCTCACAAAGATGCTAGGCACAAAGATAAGCTCATTTGATCTTTGTCATTGAAACTTGTGCCTATGATTCATTAAATAAAATGAACAAACTCTTGTTCTGCTGGTGTGTTGCCACCAGCACGACACCTGCACTTGATGTTTCCCTATCTTTGCAATGCAGAACACTCAAGAGCCCAAGTGTGGGGGGGTCGGTCAACCCCCAACTATGCCCCTGAGCTTCCCCGAACATACAACGGCGTAGCACATGACCTCACGTTGGCATGACAAAAGTTAGATCAAGGAGGGGGTCGATCGACCCCCACTTTGGTGGCCAACAGGAAACCAAGTTCGCAGGAGTACCTTTCCAAAGAAGGGGATTTAGATGGCAGCAAAGGGCACACCCATGTGGGGTCAGCCGACCCCACCTGGGACCCATGGACCCACCAGCCAGCTTCACCTCATTGACAACAGCCTTCCTGACTGGTTTGCCACTCCTACTCCCCTCTGTTCTTTCATTTTTACTTCTATCTTTTATTTGCTTTCCTTAGATAAAATAAAAATAAAAAAATAATAATAAAAATAAAAATAAGAAGACTTGCATCTAAAAAATGATGAGTGATGACATGATTTATGACATTTAAAAGGTAAAAACGTCACAAAGTTAGCATCATAAAATAAGTGTCATAAAGAAAGCACCAGTGAACCTAAAATCACACGAGGATGTGACAACCTCGGTCTGGCAAAGTGACACGAGGAAGGGGGACCCAACCTTCGGGTTGGTCGACCTGACCTCTATGCCAACTTGGCGAACCGAGCACACCAAGCTGATCAGGAGACCGAGGAGAGCCAGGGCCCACTCCAGGCAGCCCCTGGCCAGGTCGGCCGACCTGGCCTGGTGGCCCTGGGCCCACCAGCCAGACTCCCCTCGACGAGCAGTGCTTCGGTGTCTGGTTTGCACATTCTCCTCTCCCTTGGTTCTTTCTGTTTCATTCATTCTATCTTATGCTTAAAAACAACTAAAAGCAACCATCCCATTGACAAAGTGATTGAACCATGAAATGTTTAAGATGATTTGTGACATGAATGTCAACCTCCTGCCTATGTTCATTGCTTTTGGGTACACACTCTTAGGAGAAATCATGTGCACCTTGGTTGTTGATAAATTGAGATAGCTCTTAGCTCATGATCACCCCCCTCTTGCTAAAGTACTTAGAAATTCTTTGTGAAAATCATCAAAACCATAGTGTCATGAACTCCTCATTAGTGAGCATGTCCTACGAAAGCCAAATATACATTGCTATGTTCAAACCTTTTGAGTGCAACTTGCTTTGCAATGAGTTTTATCAAACCAATGTGAACTTAGTGAGAGTTTTGTCATAGTCCTAAGATCAAGGTTACATTCGCACATATCATACTTGCTACTTCTACACTGGAAGTATGCAACCCATACCATCATCCATCATCCACCATATATACTTAGATGCTCCATGCTCTACATATTTAGACCCCTCTATTATGATTAGAACAAGAGACATGATGGCTATACAAAAGAAAAAAGAGACAAAAAAATAGGGGACACATGAAGGTCCGCATGACTCTGAGTTAAAAAAAAGTGGACACATGAAGGTCCACATGTCTTTTATTTATAGCCATATCTCAAATAAATAGAGAGGGAGTAGTTATCAAATAGAGGAGCATCTTAGTTCATCATCATCACCATCCACACACTTGCACAAATCTTGATCTAGGGCTATGACGCTTTTCTCCTTTGATCCTTGTTTTGACTTAGCAACACTTTGCATTGCCTCCACATACGCCTAATAGGGTAGCAAGAAAGGCAAACACACTTTATGCCTTGGTGAGGATCAGTTATACACTTAGAGTGAGTTGAGAGTGCTAATGAGGAGTAAACATGACATATGTGAATTCTCTTTAAACTATCTTGAAAACTCTAAGTACCAAGTAGAGGAAAGGGGTAGATTACTTTTCTTAAAGAGTTGTTCTTTTTATCAACTCCTAAAGGTCAAATGCTTAGACACTACCACATAACCCAAATGCATGAACTAAGACTTGAGCAAGCATTTTATGTTCACCATTGTCTTAACTTGTCATGATTATTCTCTTCACCTCTCTTTCTAACCTTTACTCGAGGACGAGTAAAGACTTAAGTGTGGGGGATCTTGTTGACGGGAGATTTACCATATTTTTACCCCATTAAAACCGTCAACAAAGTGTTCTCTCTTGAAGGAAACCACCAAACAAGTAGTGACATAGGTACAAATAACATGGTTCCACATGTACATGTCAGTATCTGGGTGCAGCACTCAGAACAAGTACTTTCCAGTGTCCGGAAGCTCCAAATAAAGATAGAACCACCAACCAAGAGAGCCAATAGACAAACCAACTTCACATTCATCAATACCATGGACTCTGAAGACAGTGTACAAAAGATGAGCACAAAGGTCAGGTCGGCCGACCTGACATTTGTGGGGTTAAGGTGCTGGCTCACTCCCATGATCCAGGGGAACACCACTAGGCTAATCTGCACCCTCAGATCATTCTTGTTCTTTCGTTCAAGGGTGAGAGATGAAGCTACAAGGATCCATGGACCCACCAGAAGGAACCAAGTCGAAGTTGGACAAGTGACACACACCATGACAGTGGGGACAACATATAGAAGCAAGTGGTGGGGCCCAACTCCCAAAACCCAGGTCGGCCGACCTGGCTTTTGTGGGTCCCACCTGCCCAACTTGCTCCACCGACTTACCAACCTTCTAGAAGCCAAGTGGGACCCACAGTCAGCCAAATCATAGGTCGGCCGACGTATGAAAGTGGGCCCCCCAATGGCGGTTGCCTCCCACCGACCTTCCCACACATGTCCCATGTGTGGAATTATCATAGCCCTTCATTTGTGGTGGTTACAAGGTCGGTTTGATCTAATGGCAAGGGAGCACGCGGATCGCAGACGTGGCGCTGGAGTAGCCCCTACTCCATCTCTCCCCTATAAATACCCCCTAGAGAGCCTAGTTTGGCATGAAACATTAGGAGAAAGCCTTTAGAGGGAAGAGAGTGAGGAGTTCCCAGAGGAGTCTTGGCCAGTCGGGAGTCTTCTTCTAGGAGCGCCTCAGCGGATGCTTGTCATCTACTAAGTCTTCTTTCTAGTTGCCTTTCATTCGAGTACTTTCTAGTATTTACTTTCTGTCTTAGTTTATCTTAAGTATACAACCTTTCTACTGGCACATTGCTTTACTTTTGCGAAGTGCTTAAGGCTTTTGCGCAAAGTCGAGAGTAGTAGGATTAGTGTCGACGTGGTGTCTAGACTAAGAATACTCTTGTGGACTTCTTGTCGCACTCGAAGAACGCCCAGTTGCGAGCGTGACAGGCCTCTCTGGGACATTAGGGTTCTCTTCGTTGTGTTGTAGGCAAGTTGCAAATAATAGTTGGTCTGCACTGGTAGCTGCCTTGGGAAGTGTTTTGCCACACCCTTTTCACCTATCGGCCATAGTAGGAAGGTGAATTAACCCTCGCGTATACTTAGGATAGCTTAGTCCGAATCCAAGTACTCGAAGTACCTCTCTATCCTATTACCATAGACCCTTTGTTTCATCCTTGGATGACCTTGAGCTTAGTTAGTTCACTTCACGTTCCCTGTGGAAATACAAGTGCTACATTGACAGCCATCCGCTTGCGGTATATCCGTTTGCCACCTCTGGTGTCAACAACAGGCAACTAGAGCTCCTATGCAAGATAGGCGATGATCTACACACAAGGAGTTGGTACAGGAAACCACTCCAACTAAGACAACTACACTACTAAGACAAGCACACAACAAGACTATAACAAGTATAGAATTGTACTAAGTAAATACTGAAAGTAAGTACTTAATAAAGTAAAGGAAGAATATAAATAAAGTAATACTAAAAAGAAAGATACAAGAGCAACACCAGACTCTCCAGAAGACGACTCCGGAGACCCGAGCTTCGCCCGACTCGACTCTAACTCCCATCCTAGACTAACTACTTCTACACTTGATCTCCCAAGGAAAGAATTGAGCTTGTAGCTACATTCGGGATACACTTGGGGATTGCTCTAAAGTGAAGGCCTAGGAGGGTATTTATAGTAGAGAGGTGGAGTAGGGGCTACTCCAAGTAGGAGGTGGAGTAGGGGCTACTCCACCGCCATGTCATCAATCCGCGTGACGCCATCTCTCCACTGTTGGATCAAACTGACCTTGGGAACCGCCTTTGAGTGGATAGTGAGGATGAAACGCCACGTGGATCACCTATTGGAGTCGGTGGGAGGCAACCGACCTCAATTGGGTGCACCAAGCGTGTCGGCCGACCCCCTCAATGATAGGTGGGCCCTGTCTGGGACCTTTCCTGGCTTCTAGAAGGTGTCCTGGTGTCAGTGGGACTAAGCAACAGGGTGGGACCCACCAAGGGGGGATCGGCCAATCCCCCTCATAGAGGGGTTGGCCCACCTGCTGCCTTCAGCTGGTGTCCCCACTTGTCATAGAATGTGCCACCCTTGTTGGTCACTTGTTGTCACGTCAGTTGCTCACTTGTGGGTCCATGGATCCATGTGCAATGATCTATCACCGTTGAGAGAAAGCACACTTTGGATCTGATTGTGGAGATGGACTCCAGAAGTGTTGCCACGGATCATGCCTCAAAGCTCAAGCTAGGGTGGCCACATAGGGGAATCGACCGATCCCCTATGTGGGCCCACTTTGGCTCTATTTCATGTCATTTTGTGTTCCCTGCAAATCACAAGCTAGGAGTACAAGTGGAACTAGTTAGTGATAAAATATGTTCATGTTATGCTTATCTTCCTCGAAACCGAGGCCAGTTGATGGTGTTTTGATGGGGTAAAAACAAGCTATAATTACCATCAACACCCATCTAGGAGGCCACCCCCCGAAGTCAGTCAGGGGAAGGCTCCACCTAGGGTCGGTCAACCCCCAGGGTCGGTCGACCCAGGGGAACCGCCTTCCGCGCCCGATTTCCTCATGGCGGTACATTCAACTCAGAGGAGGACGGTGCGGGGGTGGGTTTTCCTATTCTACCCTCCAACCGACCTGATCAAGCTATAAAAGAGGAGGAGGAGCTCTCGATTCCACACACACTCATTTGAGCATTCCCTCTCACCCTCACATATTTCTTTAGGCTAGTTGCTTAGTATTACTTTAGAGCAAGGAAGAGCTACAAGGAGGGCTTGTCTCCTAGGAAGAAGAGCTTCTTTGGTAATATATTTCATTATGAGTTCGTCCTTTTTCAAGTCCTTATTTCTTAAATATAGTGTAGCATATGAACTAGAGTATAGTTTTGATCATGATATATTCTATCAGTATGAACTAGAGTATAGTCCATATGAGAATAGTTCATCGTATTCATATGAGTTCTTCGTTGTTTGTATGTTCTACAAGACTAGAGGTAGAGATGGGAATCGAGTAGAAGTTTGTAGTACCTTCGGGTTTGCTCTTGTCCTAGCTCATCCATCCATAGGGTGGGAGTCCACGGGGGAGTCGAGTAGCCCCTTAGTATGCAGACATGGTGTTCGGATGTGAGGGAACCTACGAATATGATGGCATGCCCCGGTTGAGGGGTAGGCGGCAAGTGGTGACGGCCCTGTCCGTCCCTTGTATCTCCCATGTTCGTATGTCATGTACGTAGGAGTTCGTAAATGCCACCATCGGCTGGCAGACCAGCTGCAGAGGTCTCCACTTTACTCCGGACCTTGACTAACTTCCTAACTTGCATAACATGTAACATTAGCTGTTCATTGCACACTATTGGCGGTTCTTAACTTGATTCTAACCCTGCCAACAATAGCATGGGAAACACCAAAACACATAGAAATAGGATGTTTACACTAATAAATTCCATAGTTTTGGTGTACACCTTGGTTTTGTAGGATCATCATGAAAACATACAAGTTATGGGTCAAAAGTAAAGAAAATTAATTATAAAAATATGTTCTATATTTTGGCCCACGCAAATCAAGGAAGAAAAGGAGAAAAGAGGCTCTCGGGGTCAAGATGGGCCAAATCCACCATGGGGAAGCAGTCCAGGCCCATCCAGGAGGCCACCCCCCAAAGTCGGTCAGGGGCAGGCTCCACCTGGATGGGCCTGGACTTCTTCACGGTGGTACAATAACTCCCTAGGCGGACGGTGCGAGGGTGGGATTTCCATTTCTACCCCCGAACCAACCTGAAGCCACTATAAGAGGAGGAGAGCTTCACTCACACACACCAATTCACTATATTCATTCTCTCCCCCTCCACATATTTTATTACTTTTCTCCACAAGAGTTACATATTGAGAGGAGGAGTGGAGTCATTTTATAGCTCTAGCTAGCTCAAGTAGGGAGTGAGAGAGGCAAGTTAGCGGAGTTTCTTTGGAGATTCCTGGGAGCATCGTCTTCCAAGTGGAGTGCCAGATTTGTCGGCTCCCTCCACGCTTGTACCTCGGTGATGTCTTGCTACTTGAAGTAAGACTCATGTTTCTCTTTTGGACTTACCGCAAAGTTATCCTAGTTCATTAATTCCTTATGGGTTCGTCATTTGTCCTTGTGACGGAAGCTCTAGTAAGAGGACCCTGATAAAGACGGGTGTTCCTGGCCACCGCTAGCTCGAGTTGTAGCGACTAGCATAGACGTGGTGTCTAAGCTAGAAGTTACCTTCGTTTGCCTCGAACTCCACGGTTCAGGGGTATACGGCAGGTGGTGACAGCCTTGTCCGTCCTTTTTATCCCCCACGTTCGGGTTCAGCGTAGAGCTAATAGCCGGTATCGCTTGGCAGACCAGGCGCAGCCCGATGCCCGAAGTAAGGAGTTAGCAACTCGGCTACCTTTGTTTAAGGATCCTACCATTAGAAAACCTCACTACCCAAGTTGCCCACCTCCTATCCTCTGGGCAACTAGCTAAGAGAGAACCTACACATATCGTTCTTCGTGAAATATACGATACCCTGTTATTCACCGGGTGAAGTGCTACAACGGTATTTTCATGCGCTTGTGGATTTGGCTGCTATCGCTAAGAAACACCAAAAAGCATTTTTAGCACCGTTGCCGGGGAATGGTTGTCGTAGATATCTCTGAACCTAGTTCACCCGTGTACCTTGTTCTACCTTTGCTTCTATTTTATTTTATTTCTTTTTATAAAAATGGAGCAACCCACCATTTTCAACCAATCTGCTCCTAAGGGCGAGCTCATCCAAATACCACAATCCTCGAATCCAGTCACAGCTTCTAGTTATGAGCTCTGCCCTGGCTTGATAGCCATGGTTCGGGACCAAGCCTTTTTAGGCTTGGATTATGAAAACCCATATCATCACCTAAGGGAGTTTGAGTAGCTTTGTGCTTGCCTGACAATCGTAGGCATGTCACAAGAAAGATTGCGGTGGAAATTGTTTCCCTTTTGTCTTAACGAGAGAGTGAAACAATGGTACACCCACAACGTAGGAAAGGTAAACCGATTGGGAAGGCTTAAGAAACTTTTGTTTCACATTCTATCCTATATCTCGAATCGCTTCCCTACGACAAGAAATACTCAACTTCCAACAAAATGATAACGAGACCATAGGAGCAGCCTGGGACCGTTTCACAATTCTGACTAGATTCGGCCCAGATTTGTCTATTCCAAACCATGTGCTTTTATAGCATTTCTGGTTAGGTCTTAGCAAAGAGTTTGCCCTACAGCTCGATACGGCCGTCGGTGGATCTTTTACACATAAGACCACAGCGGAAGGAGAGGCACTTTTAGATCATATTCTAGAGAACACTCCTCCATTAGAACCCATTTGGTTTGAGCCCGAGCCGGACTTAGAGGAAGTCTCTTCGGCAGTTGCCGAACCCATTACACCTTTAGAGAGACCCTCTCCTGAACCAAAACACGAGGAAGATTCCCAAAACTCAGAACTTCCCACCTTTGAGGATGACCGTTTTGAAGAATTTGGAAACACCTCAAGGTATTCATGCAAAAGGAGACCACCAGTCCCTACTACGCCTGATGACCCAATTGACGCAATCACTCTTAACGAATCTGTTAAGGAATTAACAGCAATCATGAGTGACGAATGGGTGACGGAAAGTGAGCTATCGACTGAAGAAATTTAGATTCACGCTCCTTCCTCATCCATTCGATGCAAGGTCAACAAGGATTGGATGGACGTGTTGTATAATCCCACGGTCAGGGCAAACATCATGTCAAAATCCTTTGCAACTTCTTGCTTAGGTGACAATCCATGCTCCCCAACCGTTAAGACCCTTCGAGTAGCACCTCGAACTATTCTTGGCTTGGGATTCTACACCACATCACTCTCCATGCAGATGATGTCGACCTGGTCTTAGACTCACATCTTTGATGTCCAGGATTTTGACATCATCATTGGGCACCCCTTGGAGAAGCTTTATGCTAATCAATTAAGAACAGGGGAAGTAAACGATAAAATAGGGAGAGAGCCATTTTCTATTCAAGTCACATGAGCTAAAAACTCAGTGGCAGAACCTCTCCCTACTCAAGAATTGCCCATGGCAGTCATGTCGGTAGTACCTTTTGAGTCACCCGACTCCTCCCTAGAAAAAGATTCTGAACACTTTATCAAAGAGGAAGATGACTCAAGAGAAACCTTTGAACTTCCCAAAGAGGAAGTGCCGACACGACCTCCAATTGAGCTTAAGCCCTTACCCACTGGACTACTATTGACAGTAGTTATACCATGTTTTACCCCATCAAAACCATCAACAAGACACTCTTTCTGGAAGAAACAACCAAACAAGTAGTGACATAGGTACAAATAACTTGGTTCCACATGTACATGTCATCATTTGGTTGCAGGTACTAGAACAGGTACTTTTCAGGGTCTAGAAGCATAAAAAGGAAGAAGAAGCAACAAGCAAGAAATGATCCATCAACAAGTTGATAGCACCAACCTCAATTCCATGGCTTCAATAGATAGTGTGCAAAGGTTGACACACTGGGGCCACAGAGAGGGGGTTGGCCGACCCCTGAAATATGGGCCCAGGCTCTGCCAAGTTGGCATGATCTAGGAGAAGTACTCCCAAGCCAAACTCCACCCTTGGATCACAAGTGTGTTTCCTCTCAACGCCTCATATTCAGCTCACATGGATCCATGGGTCCACAAAGGAAGCAAACCGACCAACCAAAGGTCAAACCAAGCTCTACCACACTCTATGATAGGTGGGCCATTTTTCTAGAAGAAGTAGAGTGGCCCCACCTGCCATAGGGGGGTCGGCCGACCCCCACATGGTGGCCTAGGGGCGTCCTCCCCTCCACCTCCTTTTGCATGCCTCCATGCAAAGAAGCACATGCTGAATAAAAGAGGCACATGCTGAATTCTTCTCCACCATTGATCTTATGACGGTTTGATCCAACGGTGGAGGATGGGAGGCACACGGATTGATGACATGGCGATGGAGTAGCCTCCACTCCACCTCCCACCTATAAAGCAACACACACCACAAGAGAAACTCTCTCTACTTTCAAGATGTAGTCTTAGTGTTGGAGTGGGAATAGAGTGATGAGGAGTTCTTCCTAGAGTTGGAAGTAATCTTCGAGAGTCATCTCTGGTCTAGTAACTCTAGTCTTCTTTTTCTTTCATTGAGCATTTAGTTATTTAATAAAGTGATTTATTGGTTCCTTGCTTACTTCTTAGTATTTACTATTTAGTATTTATTTACTGCGTAGTATATATTTAGTGTGAGTGCTTTACCTTGTCGTTGGGTAGAGTAGTAATAGTGTAGACGTGGGGTTTAGGCTAGTAATTACCCTAGTTTGCATTCAGTTCAACAGATCGCAGTGGTAGCCGGCAGGTGGTGACAGCCCTGCCCGGTCTACGTATTCCACCATGTTAGTTCTGTTCTGTAGGACTTAGGGGTGGACTCGCCAGCTCTTGCGAGTTGGTTGGTCTAGGTGCCTGAAGTAGATCATTTTAGTAATAGCTATCCTGCTCAATTCATTAGAAAGCCCTATCTATATCAACCAAGTTCCTCTCTATTCACCACCTCCTATCCTCCCAATTAGCTAAGCTATCCTTTAGGAGTGGATCTTTGTGTGTGTCATCCAATCCATTCAAATATCGTTTAGCCCCACTTTAATCTAGTCGGTGTGCTAATTAGTAGATACATGACGGCTAACTATCACTATATTTAACCTTGCTTCCCTATGGATAAATACGATAGCTTGGAATACTCCTAGGTGAAAGCTACAACGGTACTTTATGCGCTTGCGAATTTATCCGCTAATGCTAAGAAATACCAACAAGCTCTCAGGCACCACTGCCGGGGAAGCAATTGGCGTAAAGATTTTGGTAGTTACCTTTATGTCTGCTAATCTAGTTTGCCTTTAGCTTTTGTGGGTTTAAAAAATCATGAGCCCAGGGTGCCTGATCATTCTTGAACAATCAACCACAACCCAGCCATCGCATAGATAGGTATATGTTTGTACACACTAACTCTATGCAGATGGAGAGAAGGTCGTCATCGTCAGGAGTAAATAAGATCATCATATGTAATGAAACGACTACATCATTCACACTTTAATCACAAATTGTGAGTGATGAATCAATCAAGGTATGAGAGAACCAACCAAAAACATTTTTTATTTATTTTAAAATTTAAGTTCACCACTGCATATTTGCATGCATATCACTCATTTAATTTCCTTTTTCGAAACCATGGCATATTTGTTTAAATGCATTCATCCATCCCATTTGCATCGCCTGCATATAAAAAAAACTTTGGTTCTCTGATTCTTCATTCAAGGCTCATACATCCATTTGAATCATCTCATGTTCATTGTTTACATGCTTCCTTCTACATTAGTACATTTTAGTTTGGGAGTGTTGGTTATTACGCAATGATCATACTTCAATTGGCTTTTAAATTAAGTGTGGTGCTTAGGTTAAATAGTCTACCTTAATCAAAGTAAACATGGTGTCTAGTTTGATTATTGAACTAAAACTACATGTGTAGACGTTGGTTGTGTATATGGACTAACCCATGCTTGAAATTGACAATTTGAGTGGTTAAGTCCTTGAGATAAATTCAATGAGAAGTCATGCTCAATTGACTTGAAACAATGAGCCCTCGCCGATAGGTAAATTGGTATGTATCCCATATTTAATTCTTGCATAAGTTTTTAGCTCTTGCATGTTTAGTTTTCAACAAAATCATTTTCCTTTCATGCATAATAAATTAGAACAACCTTATCTTATGTTAAAAATAAAAATTTGCATTGTTTCTTTGCATAAAAATTTTGCAACCACCATCCTAATAAGACCTCCCATAATATAATTTAAAAAATCAATGATGAAAATAATATGTTCCGAAGATAAATTCCCTTTGGTGTCTTTGTTCACTAAATGTTTCAAGATTGAAAAGAACAAGGAGAATGCCATGTCCAGAAATTTGATTCTTGCTCTTCAACTTGTTTTTCAAAAAAAAAACATAAGTTGTCTCTTCTTTGTGTTCTTACCGAGAAGAAATCATAATAAAAACAAATTTGTAAAAAGTGGGAACAAATGCACCTTGTAGAAGATTGTATCCTTCGGGTATGCTTGTCACTAAACCTTGCGGGTGAATACAAAAAAAACAATGAAGGATCAAAAGAACGAGGTGGAGACATCTTGAGCAAGCCATCATTCAAAAATGGAGTACACTCTAAGTGGGGTTCAACATCGACACTAGGCTTTTAATGCCAAGTGACATAAAAGTCCTAGTGTGGGGGAGGCATCACAATTCTTGTCTACCATCTTTTCAGCATCAACCATTTTGGCACGCTGGTTTGCACCCCCTTTTACCCACTCTTGCTTTTTCATCATAAGTTTGATATGTTGAAAATGCTACATTTTAAAATCAAAATTAAAATCTTGCCTTGTTCTAATAAGTTTGATGTGTTGAGAAGTTCCATATACTAAAATCAAACTTAAAAAGTGTGACAAGCCTTTGCCAACTCATGAACATGACTTTGAACAGGTTGGATGCCAACTTTATTCCTAGTGCATATACTCTTTACTTGTGGCCATTTCTATATTAGGAAAAACATGTCAACTAAGCTGTTGTGAAGTGAGATATAGTAGACTAAAGCAATCCTATCTTTCCTTGTAAGCTCTTGGAGATTTCTATTTTCATCAAACATCAAAACCAATAGCCTCACTTCTCCTCAATGGTGATAAATTCCTCCCAGAGCCAAAATACATGTTCTCTAGAAATGAAATGATAAACACACAAATAGCTGCTTGAGTGTTTTGAGCTTTGTCAAGCCTTGTTGATCTAGGTAGAGAAACTTGTCATACTTTTTGATCAAAATCATTCACTCATGCACCCATTTGCTACTTCTACATTAGAAGTATGCAACCTGCTCCATTTGAGACACATGTCTATACCCCCCTCTAGCTATCGTATACCATCAAGAGAGAGACATGGGTTGTCAAAAAAGCTCCATAGTTCAAAAAAATAAGGGCAGCCAAAGAAAAAAAAAATTGAGGGCTGCCAAAGAAAAAATGAATGAAAAAAAGAGAGAGAAAAACAGCCATGCTCATGCTCTCCAAGAAGCTAGAGGGAAGGTTCTTAAGGAGTACCACCAAATACCACATATCTTGATCATTTTGTATGACATGTTTCTCCTTGTGATCCGGTTGTTTGACTTAGCAATATATTCAATTCAAGTATGACATGCTTGTATCTCTCTTATCCTACCTAAAGCTCCACATAAGCCTATTAGAAGTAGGAAGAAAGGCAAAACACCAATGCCTTGGTGAGGATATATACACACACCATTGAGCGAATCGAGAGCGCCATATGAGGAGAAGTGTGAACTATGCTTTTATTTTCAAAAATCATAAAAACTCCAAGTATACTTCATGGGGATAGTGATAACTTAGTGTCCTGCTGTTCCACTTTTCAACCGCTCAAGCCAACATGGTAGCCACTTCAAAACCACAGGTGTGAGGAATGACTTGGAATATCTTTTATGCTAGCATCGTATCTTTGAAGTCTTATTTCATATCTTATTGCACCTGAATCTATATCTTCCTACTTTGCTCAGGACGAGCAAAGGTTTAGTGTGGGGGAGCTTGTTGACGGTAGTTATACCATGTTTTTACCACATCAAAACAATCAACAAGACACTCTTTCTAGAAGAAACAACCAAACAAGTAGTGACATAGGTATAAATAACTTGGTTCCACATGTACATGTCATCATTTGGTTGCAGGTACTAGAACAGGTACTTTTTAGGGTCCAGAAGCATAAAAAGGAAGAAGAAGCAACAAGCAAGAAATGATCAATCAACAAGTTGACAGCACCAACCTCGATTCCATGGCTTCAATAGATAGTGTGCAAAGGCTGACACATTGGGGCCACAGAGAGGGGTTGGCCAACACCTAAAATGTGGGCCTAGCTCTGCCAAGTTGGCATGATCCAGGAGAAGTACTCCCAAGCCAAACTCCACCCTTGGATCACAAGTGTGTTTCCTCTCAATGGCTCATATTCAGCTCACATGGATCTTTGGGTCCACAAAGGAAGCAAACTGACCAACTAAAGGCCAGACCAAGCTCTACCACACTCTATGATGGGTGGGCCATGCTTCTAGAAGAAGGAGGGAGGCCCCACCTACCATAGGGGGTCGGTCGACCCCCACATGGTGGCCTAGGGGCGTCCTCCCCCTCCACCTCCTTTTGCATGCCTCCATGCAAAGAAGCAATGCTGAATTAAGAGGGGCACATGCTGAATTCTTCTCCACCATTGATCTTATGATGGTTTGATCCAATGGTGGAGGATGGGAGGCACATAGATTGATGACATGGTGATGGAGTAGCCCCTACTCCACCTCCCACCTATAAATAGACCCCCTCTCCCTCATTTGTAACACACACCACAAGGGAAACTCTCTCTACTTTCAAGATGTAGTCTTAGTGTTGGAGTGGGAATAGAGTGATGAGGAGTTCTTCCTAGAGTTGGAAGTAATCTCCGGGAGTCATCTTTGGTCTAGTAACTCTAGTCTTCTTTTTCTTTAATTGAGCATTTAGTTATTTAATAAAGTGATTTATTGGTTCCTTTATTACTATTCAGTATTTATTTACTGCGTAGTATATATTTAGTGTGAGTGCTTTACCTTCTCGATGGGTAGAGTAGTAATTAATAGTGTAGACATGGGGGTCTAGGCTAGTAATTACCCTGTTTGCATTCAGTTCAACGGATCACAGTGGTAGCCGGTAGGTGGTGACAGCCCTGTCCAGTCTACGTATTCCACCACGCTAGTCCTGTTCTGTAGGACTTAGGGGTGGACTCGCCAGCTCTTGCGAGTTGGTTGGTCCCAGGTGCCCGAAGTATATCATTTTAGTAATAGCTATCCTGCTCAATTAATTAGAAAGCCCTATCTATATCGACCAAGTGCCTCTCTATTCATCACCTCCTATCCTCCCAATTAGCTATGCTATCCTTTAGGAGTGGATCTTTGTGTGTGTCATCCAATCCATTCAAATATTGTTTAGCCCCAATTTAATCTAGTCGGTGTGCTAATTAGTAGATACATGATGGCTAACTATCACTATCTTTAACCTTGCTTCCCTGTTGATAAATACAATACCTTGGAATACTCTTGGGTGAAAGCTACAACGGTACTTCGTGCACTTGCAAATTTATTTGCTTATGCTAAGAAATACCAACAACTACTCTATGCCTTTTTGAATGGCGACACGCAAACTCCTATCATTATTAGTGATAAGCTTAGCGACCAGGAGACAGTGGAACTCATCACCATCCTAGAAAAGCATAGAATGATCTTCGGGTATTCCTTGCAGGATCTTAAGGGGATAAGCCCAATACTTTGCACCCATCGCATTCCCATTGATCCATCTTTTACACCCACACACGGGAGCCTCAAGGGAGGCTTAATAATGCGATACGGGAAGTCATGAAAAACGAAGTTCTCAAACATTTTCACGCTAGGATTATTTATCTCGTACCACATAGCGACTGGGTTAGTCCCGTCCAAGTGGTTCCCAAAAAGGGAGGAATGACGGTTGTTGAAAACACTAAAAACGAACTTATCCCGCAACGAATCGTCATGGGTTGGAGAATGTGTATTGATTACCAAAAACTCAACAAGGCAACAAAGAAATATCACTTTCCGCTCCCCTTCATTGATGAAATGTTGGAGCAGTTAGTGAAACATTCTTTCTTCTGTTTCCTTGACAGGTATTCGGGGTATCATCAAATACCCATCCACCCGGATGATCAAAGCAAGACGACATTCACATGTCCATACAAAACTTACGCATACTATAGAATGTCATTCAGGTTGTGTAATGCACCCACGTCATTCCAACGATGTATGATGTCTATCTTTTCAGACATGATTGAAGAAATTATGGAAGTTTTCATGGACAATTTTTCGGT
This sequence comes from Themeda triandra, assembly GCA_018135685.1. NCBI lineage: Eukaryota > Viridiplantae > Streptophyta > Magnoliopsida > Poales > Poaceae > Themeda > Themeda triandra. Next base: position 53,610 of record JAENPR010000280.1, on the reverse strand, counting down.
CTATGGAAAAACTTTCAGTCACTGTCTTGAAAACTTAGACAAAGCCTTGCAAAGGTGCAAAGAAAAGGACCTGGTACTTAATTGGGAAAGTGCCACTTCATGGTCCGCGAAGGCATTGTCCTTGGGCACTGGTGTCTGAACGAGGAATAGAAGTAGACAAGGCTAAGATAGAGGTTATCGAGCAATTACCTCCCCCGATGAATGTAAAGGGGATCCATAGCTTCCTAGGCCATGCATCCACAGGAGATTCATAAAAGATTTTTCTCAAATCTCTAGACCCTTCACTAGCCTACTCGCTAAGTATGCACCCTTTGAGTTCACAGATGAGTGCCTAAAAGCCTTTAACACCCTTAAGAAGGCACTCATCTTGGCACCAATCATCCAACCTCCCGATTGGTCTCCACCGTTTGAGATCATGTGTGATGCTAGCGACTATGCTGTTGGTGCAGTCCTTGGCCAAACCAAAGATAAAAAGCATCACGTGATGGCTTATACTAGCAAGACGCTAATAGGGACCCAACTTAACTATGCTACCATGGAAAAAGAGCTTCTTGCGGTCGTCTTTGCTATCGATAAGTTTAGATCTTACTTAGTTGGGGCAAAAGTAATCTATTATACTGATCATGCTGCACTTAAGTACTTGCTCACTAAGAAAGATGCAAAACCTAGTTTGATTCGCTGGATTCTTTTACTCCAAGAATTTGATCTAGAGATAAAAGATAAAAAGGGAGTAGAGAATATTGTTGCGGATCATTTGTCTCGTATGCAAGTCACTAACATGCAAGAACTACCGATCAATGACTACTTACAAGACGACATGCTACTCAAGGTGACGGACTCCAACCCATGGTATGCAAATATTGTGAATTACATGGATATGTACCACCTGGGGAGGACAAAAGGAAACTGCAAGTTGAAAGCAGACGTCACCTATGGGATGACCCATATCTGTATCAGGTATGCTCAGATGGCCTATTGAGAAGGTGTGTTCCGATGGAAGAAGGATTGCAGATAATTGGCAAATGCCACTCATCACAGTACGGAGGCCATTACGGAGTATTCCACACACAAGCCAAAATCCGGCAATGCAGATTCTTCTGGCCGATGATGTACGAGGACACCAAAGAATTCATTCGGAGGTGTTGGAAGTGTCAATTTCAAGGAGGCATTATAGCACGTAATGTGATGCCCCTGCACTACAACCTTCAAATAGAAATATTTGACATGTGGGGCATTGACTACATGGGCCATTCTAGAAGTCCCATGATTATGAATACATCCTCGTCGCCGTCGACTATGTGTCAAAATGGGTGGAACCCATGCCATGCAGGGCAGCTGACTCCAAGCATGCCAGAAGAATGTTTCATGAGATAATCTTCCCTCGCTTTGGAACACCACGCATGGTGATCAGCGATGGAGGATCACACTTCATTGATAAAACATTCAGGGCATTCCTAAGGGAACTTGGAGTTAAGCACAACATCGCTACACCCTATCACCCACATATAAGTGGCCAAGCTGAGACATCCAATAAGCAGATAAAAAATATTCTACAGAAGACGATCAACGATATGGGGAAGGGGTGGAAAAATAAGCTTCCTGATGCACTCTGGGCATATAGGACCGCTTACAAAACCCCTATCGGCATGTCACCATACCAGTTAGTATATGGAAAGAGTTGCCACTTGCCGGTAGAGCTCAAACACCGAGCCTACTGGGCAATCAAGAACTAGAATATGGACCTCAAGCTAGCCGGTCGCAATCGCCAAAAGCAGATCACTGAGCTTGAGGAATGGAGAGAGAAGGCTTATCATAGTGCCAAGCTATATAAAGAAAGAACAAAAAGATGGCACGATCACTAGATCAAGCTTAAGGAATTCTGACAAGGCGATCGGGTTCTACTCTTCAACTCGAAAGTCAAGCTATTCGGTGAAGGAAAATTGCACAGCAAATGGAAGGGACCGTATACGGTTGTCGATGTATCGTCGCACGGAGCTATCACCATACAAGGAGACGTCGGCGACATCTTCAAAGTAAACGGTCAGCGACTCAAACTCTTCCTTGAGCCCTCTTTTCATTCTAATATTAACCAAGAAATTGATAGAATTGATCTAGTAATGCCTTGAAAATTCATTTTCTATAAGAATAAGTAGTAGGCTCACTAAATAATTCTATCTATTTTTCTTGATTAATAAACAATGTCCATGTCATCCATCATGCTAGCATTGCACATTTACAATTTTGCCATCACAATAATGCTACGAGTGGATTTAGTGCAATAGAAATATTATTTATAAAAACAATATTTTCAAAATCCAAATCAAATTCTTCCCTCCTAATTTCTCTCCTCAAGCCATAACACCGAGAGCGTGTCAGCAGGGAGAAAGCCCACTTCACATTTCAAAACAATTCGAATAGAACAGAACCTAGACAAAAGCTCGGGCAGGGGGAGCCCAGCCAGGGTCGACCAACCCTGTGGGTCGACCGACCCCTGGCCAGCTCCTTCTGCCCCAAACTTTCACCCCTGCTCTTTATTCTCTGCCTTGATGCCTGTACTGACGTGGATTTTCCTGTGTCAATTCGTGAGGGAGCAGAGAGACCTCACCCTTTCCTATAAGTTGCACCTCTCCCCTCTCACTCTTGTCACAAGCCAAAAACACAACCTTTCCTCTCTATTTTCTCCACAAACCAGTAAAGAAACCATGGATCACCTTGCTCTTGTTTCGACCAACTCCCCATTTGACAAAGAGAAGCCCTTACCTTTGCAAAGAAGTACCTAGAGAGGGAGAGAGGAGAGCCAAGTTCAAAGCTTCTTGCCATAGAAGCTCCGCCAATGGTGTCAGAGGCAACCAACAAGAGGACTACTCCAACAACGGAGCAGCCAAGCAAGCTCTCCAAACCTTCCTCTTCCAAAACTTCTTCCTTCAAAACCCCCAACTTCTCCTACACGGTGGAAGGGGTTGAGCTCTCAGGAGGAAGGTGGGGGAAGGTCTCATAGGGAAGACCGGTAGTCCCTACCCCGGTGTGCCTCGCTTAGTTTGCGATCCACCGATCCAAGGGCAACCCGCTGGATTCTTCGGTGAAGAGCAGCCCAAACCAAAGGGAACGACCATAGGTGGGCTGCATAAGGAGATCAAACAACTGTCTAGCTTCCTCCTTGTCCTAGGGGTAAATTAGCAGAAGCACACACCGAAGAAATCCGCCTAGGAGCAATGATCGATTCACACCACATTGAAATGGATGAGTTGATTAGTCAGTTCGTAGATTTGGTAGGGGTAAGGCACGCTCTCTAGGATTGCTTGCTGCGTTCTGACAAATAAATAGGCACACGTACCCATTTTATTTTCAGCAACATTTTATTTCATCATCATGTTTGCAAGTTCAAAGTTGCGCCTATTGTATCCCTTCAATTTTATAATTCAATAAATATTGTATAGAAATATTGTGTGTCTCTTTTGTCTCCACTTGTTTTTGTTTCTATGGCTGCACACACAAGAAAAAGACGCGAACAAAAATAAGTTTGGGGGAGGACACACAAGCCCGCCAAGTGCACAACATACGTGACAACGGTCAAACACTCGGTTTGCGCACTTCCTCACTCTCTATGAATATTTCTCTCTATAATTCATTTCTCCTGATAATAAATTGATTGACAACTAAAAATATGATGCTCCATTCTCATATTCACCAATTGATAACAATTTGCATACTTTCTATTCCTCGCTAAAATTCTGATATATCTGTGAACAATTATTTATAGGGAACCCATTTCTTATCTAAGTTATTGACGGTGTGATATAGTAGGATGATATGAAGCTTACCAATCTCTTGCAATGAACTTGGGAAATTATTTTATAAAATCTAAAACAATAGCATGCTCCTTAGTGATAAGTGAATGTCCTACCAAAAGCCATACATGACATCTACGCTTATAGAAAACCTGATGTATAGCCGCTTATTAGCATTGAGGGGTGTCAATCTCTGAGATTTATGTGAGACAAGTTTCATATCCCCAAGATCACTTTAAACACACCCACCAAATAAACATGCCAACTCTTACATTGAGAGTTGCGCATGACATACATCATTCTCCTCCATCCACCAAAAATGCCGACTCTTACACTGAGAGTTGCGCACTAGTCCACCAAATAAAAACTCCACCCTTTTATGATCATGAACTCCTCTCTCCAAGTGTTTATGTTATCTACAAGAAATAAGGGCTGTTAGAATATAGTTTTCAAAGGAAGAAAACAATCATTCCATACCAAGAAAAAGAGTATGAGACAAAAAAAAAAGAGAAAAGAAAAGAAGAAAGAAAGAAAGAAGAAAAAGTTTGGTTCATGCAATAAAAGTAGAAGCCCATATTTTCCAAATAGAGAGGAGCATGACAAGGAGTTCCACATATATTCCACACACTTGCACATCTAGGGATATGGCCTTCTCGCCACTAATCTGGGCTTGACACTGCAACATATGCGAAGTAAGTGTGCAACATTTTTCATCCATACCCAAAACCCTAGATATAAGCCCATAGTGGTATGATGATACATGAACTTTTGAGTAGGACTAGCCACTACAAAGAGTGACTTGAAAGTATCACTTGAGGAGCTACACTATCTTTCTTTGAAAAATTCTTGAAAACCCCAAGTTCCTAAAGCATGAGTAGTGTAAGTTGACTTGAGTCTAGGCTATTCCACTTTTCAATTGCTATAAGATAAAGTGGTAGACACCATGAATGTTCATAGATGCAGATGAAGCTTGGAATACTCTGTATGCAAGTTAACATCTTGGAGAATAAAACCACCTTCGCCCTTCAAACCTTACTCGAGGACGAGCAAAGGGCAAGTGTGGGGGAGCTTGTTGGCAGTTCTTAACTCGATTCTAATCCCGCCAACAATAGCATATGAAACACCAAAACACATAGAAATAGGATGTTTACACTAACAAATTTCATAGTTTTGGTGTACACCTTGGTTTTGTAGGTTCATCATGAAAACATACAAGTAAAGAAAATGAATTATAAAAATATGTTTGGCCCATGCAAATCAAGGAAGAAAAGGAGAAAAGAGGCTCTCGGGATCAAGATGGGCCAAATCCACCATGGGGAAGCAGTCCAAGCCCATCCAGGAGGCCACCCCCAAAGTTGGTCAGGGGAATGCTCCACCTGGATGGGCCTGGACTGCTTTGTGGCGGTACAATAACTCCCCAGGAGGACGGTGTGGAGGTGGGATTTCCATTTCTACCCCCGAACCGACCTGAAGCCACTATAAGAGGAGAAGGAGAGCTTCACTCACACACACACCAATTCACTATATTCATTCTCTCCCCTCCACATATTTTGTTACTTTTCTCCACAAGAGTTACATTTGAGAGGAGGAGTGGAGTCATTCTATAGCTCTAGCTAGCTCAAGTAGGGAGTGAGAGAGGCAAGTTAGCGGAGTTTCTTCGAGATTCCCGGGAGCATCGTCTTCTAAGTGGAGGAGTGCCGGATTTGTCGGCTCCCTCCACGCTTGTACCTTGGCGACGTCTTGCTACTTGAAGTAAGACTCGTGTTTCTCTTTTGGACTTACCGCAAAGTTATCCTAGTTTGTTAATTCCTTACAGGTTCATCGTTCATCCTTGTGATGGAAGCTCTAGCAGGAGGACCTTGATAAAGATGGGTGTTCCTGGCTACCGCTAGCTAGAGTTGTAGCGACTAGCATAGACATGGTGTCTAAGCTAGAAGTTACCTTCGTTTGCCTCGAACTCCACGGTTGAGAGGTAGACGACAGGTGCTGATAGCCCTATCTGTCCTTTTTATCTCGTTCGGGTTCAGCATAGAGCTAATAGCTGGTATCGCTTGGCAGACCAGGCATAGCCCGGTGCCCGAAGTAAGGAGTTAGCAACTCGGTTACCATTCTTTACGGATCCTGCTATTAGAAACCTCACTACCCAAGTTAACCACCTCCTATCCTCTAGGGCAACTAGCTAAGAGAGAACCTACACATATCATTCTTCATGAAATATACGATACCATGTTATTCACCGGGTGAAGTGCTACAATGGTATTTCCGTGCGCTTGCAGATTTGGCTGCTATCGCTAAGAAATGCCAACACACACTATATAGGATGATCCTACTCTGCTTAGGATATTCTTTCATTCTTTATTCTTTATTAGTATTTTACCTTTATCCTTGGGTTTGCTCCTGTGTGTGTCCACTATCTCAGAACTATATTGTTTTACCCCTATATAGCCAAGTTTGGTCATTTCTATGAATGAAGTCATAAACACATATCCATGCTAGAGTCAACACTACATCACATGCCTTCCTTTGGGAAAATATAAATACGATAACCCTGATAATACTTTCGGGTGAAATGCTACATCGATAGATCCGTGCGCTTGCGGATATTTATCTCTAAAGGTTAAGGTCGATCAACCCTACGTTTCCCACATGATCGCTAGAGATAGGCTTTACATCTGTTTTTAGTGGTTGTGCTAAGAAACGCCAACAAGCATTTCTAGCGCTGTTGCCAGGGAAGGCATTGATAAAATGAATCTAGCATAAGCATGGATATGTTTATGACTTCAGGAGAAATAACCATTGCTATATAGGCTAACTTGTATATTTTCTCCTATTGTGGATGAAAATAGGATAGTGTATGTCTGGTTTCTCTTTACCGGAAAACATTGTTGAAAATCCAGAGGCACTCCTAAGGAAGAACAAGTCCCGTACTTCTTCTTCTACCACTCAGCCGACAAATGAACCAGTCGTCCTCGCATCATCTGAACTTAGCGAGATGGCCCAGAAGTCACTCTGCGAGTTCTCCGTCCCCGTTGTTGCCAATGTGCCTACTGGCCCCGTTGTCAACCTTGGTGACAAGAACTTTGAACTTAGGGCCGGGCTAATCATCATGGTGCAGGCAAGTCCATTCTGTGGACTACCTAATGAGGATGCCAATGCTCATTTGCAGCACTTCCTTGAACTCTGTGACACAATCATCATCAAGGACGTCACAGCCGATGCTATCAGGCTCCTCCTATTTCCCTTCTCCCTCATGAGGAAGGCGAAGGTATGGTTCTACAAGGACAAGGAAGCTATCAGTACCTGGGCAAATGCTCCATGGCATTTCTCGCTAAATTTTTTCCCATAGGCAAAACCAATGCCCTGAGGGGAAGAATTGCCAACTTTTAAGAAACTCAGATGGAACCCATCCCAGAAGCGTGGGAGAGGCTGCAAGAGTACTTACAAGCATGCCCTCACCATGGCATGGAAGATTGGCTGGTGCTCCAGAACTTTTACAATGGGTTAACACCCATGTCAAAGGGGCACCTAGACGTCACAGCTGGCAACGCATTCCTATCACCCAATGTTAATAACGCTACAGTGTTAATTAACAAAAAGGTGAAAAATCAAGCTTGGGGAAGAAAGAGCCCCAGCTAAGCCACAAAACGGCATGCATACCGTGAAGGAGACGGATTGCGCGCCACAAAAATAGATCTGCTCCTCAAGAAGTTTGACAAGTGTGCCACAGAAGTTCCAACTGGCACCGTCAACTCCATGGACTCTCGCATGACATGCAAAGTCTGTGGGAATATTGGACATTCAGGGAACGATTGCCCTGAAACCCGTGAAGAAGCCTCTTACATCAACAACGGGTTTTGCCAACAAGGAGGAAGCAATGGCTGGAACAACCAATCACGTCCACCATTCCAAGGTAACTCGAACTTCCAATACAATTACAATTCGAGTCAACCTTCACTTAAGGATTTGGTTCTAGGCCAAGCAAAAATTAATGAAAATCTTACTAAAAGGATGTTTACTACTGATAAAGTTTTAGAAAACATAAAAGTTAAAATTGATAGTTTGTCTTCTGCTGTTAAGAACCAACAGTGCTTTAACAAAATGATAGAAACCTAGTTAGTTCAGATAGCTGCTTCCATTCCTAATATTGATTCAGGAAAGATCCCAGGGCAACCTGAGGTTTCTCTTGAATTCGTTAACATGATCTCAACAAGGCTTGGTAAACCTTGTTTGAGTTGGGGCTTGTCTATTGTGAAGAAAGGAGATCTAGGTCGCCCCACGATCACAATTGGCATCGGCCCACACACAATCGACAATGCCTATTGCGACCTTGGCGCCAGCAACAATGTCATGGCCAAGGTAACATATGATAAAGTGTTAGGAGGACCATTGTCCCCCGCATCTTTTCAACTGCAGCTGGCAGATCAATCGACTAGAAAAGTCGAAGGTGTGGCCAAAGACATCCTAATTAGGGTGAAAGATGAGTACATTGTTGGAACTCCTTATTGCATATGATTTGACTGCCAAACTAATCTAAAATAACCAGATTCCAAGGAGCATCGTAGCAAAAGTTTTATTTATCTAACAAGTTTCATGAGTTTTGGTTTTCAAACTTGTTTTGCAGGAAATGCAATTTTTCATGAAAGAAAAGTACCTTAGATAGTAAAATGGAGAGCACCATTGCGATGGGCTCATCGAGCTGAGCAAAATGCATATATTATTTATTATATTTGGAGCTCCCAATAAAAAGATGTCAAGTTTCCAAATTAGAAAGGAGTGCTGACATCATCGCTGACGTCAGCACTCCGGAGCAGTGCCCTACACGGCCAACCAGCGGCCGCCACATGGCACTAGGCGGCAGGCGTCGTGCGCCCACGTGGCGGCGACACTGCGACTAGCCGCGGCCCCATGGGCCCGCGAGGGGCCGGCACAAACGGGAGCAACAATGACCCAGCGGGCCCCCGTGCTACACCTTTGTCGGCTGGCCGAGGACAGCGACCGCGCCGCCTACGTGCCATGACACGTGGCGTCGGCTGCCTCCACCCGCAAGTGCGTGAGCTGGCGCTTTCAAACACGGAGGCAGGAGCGCCCGGCCGGACCAGCAGGCCACGTGGCGCGCCAGGACTGGGTGCCTGAAGGCGGTTGGCCGGTTCGCGCGGGTTGCGCGCAGCTAGGCCACGGTTTGGGCCCAGTTTGGCCCGGTTTGGCTAGCCAGCGCCTTAATGCTCACCCCAGTTAATGCAGGCAGTGCAGAATCTTCCGGTTTAGCTCTGGTTTCAGGCCTTAAAGACTGGTTCTCTTCTGGTTTTCGCCACAGGTCGGTTGGTAATTAATGTACCGACCTGAGGGAGGTTGGTTGCATGCATTCCACCGCCATTAGAGAGGGGGTGATGTGCATAAGTGCCTCCCTCCTTTCTACTATAAATAGAGGGCCTCTCCCCCCATTGAAAACACACATTCTACACTATCAAGCTTCATTTCCACATTATATATTTTGTAGTAGTGTCCCTCTAGGTGCTCTCACCTAGTTGTATAAGTTAGAAAAGAGGAAGAGAGGAGAGGGAAGAGCGGAGGAGTAGCCGGCTTGTCGGGTTCGCCTCCAACTTTTACCTCTGCGGTGCTGACTCCTTCTTGAGTAATATCCGAGTTCTTTCTTTACAATTCTCAAGTAATCTATTTAATTGAGTTTAGCACTTACTTATCTCGCTTACGGGATCTCCGCTCGACCGAGTGCTCTAGCCTAATTAAGATATCGGACTAGAGTAGTAGCCTCTAGCGTAAACGTGGTGTCTGGGCTAGGGAGTTACCTGAGTTTGCACCCAACCCCATGGATAGTTGGGGTAGCCCCGGGGGTGATAGCTCCGATCAGGCCTTTGTATTCCACCACGTTCGGGTTGGTGTTTTCGTAGAGCTTTGGCGGCCTGACCCCGATCACCTTTTCCTAGTCTTTTCGAGGATCGAAAAGGAACCACTACTCCGAAGCAAGCGAGCGAGGTAGGCCTGAGCTTCAGTTATCTAGTGACCTTGGGGAGACCTTAGAAAACCCTCTCTCCCTACAAAAATATCCTTCTACCTACTTCTCTTGGACGTCCTTACTTCTCTCTAGTATACTTCCATTCCCTGTGGAAAATACGATACCCTAAATACTTCCGGGTGAAAGCTACAATGGTACTCCGTGCGCTTGTGGATTTATCTGCTTACGCTAAGAAATACCAACATACGTCCCAGTGGACTTTGTCATCCTTGACATGGGTGACAAAGCAGAAGTATCGCTCATCTTGGGAAGACCGTTTCTCTACACCACCAAAGCAGCTCTGTATGTGAGGAAGGGCTAGCCCACTTTGATTTCAAAGGTAAGATGGTAAGTCTTCTTTTCAACAGCTACCCCAAACTGACAGAAGATAAGAAGAGCCAACCAAAGACACCGCCAGGGCCACCGATGCCCAGCAAACAAGTATGGCGTGTCAAGACAACAATGTCAGGACCCACTTCTCTCAGGACCGACATCTCAAGCACAACCTGAAAGGGAGAAAAGTCCTGCTCAGCGGACTATAAATTTGAGCCCTGACCGACAGGTAAACCGGTAAGTTATCTTTTTTATAATATTTCTTCTAAAATATATAATTATATAATAATTCTTCTTGCTAGAATATTTTATGCCCTACTACAAATAATTTTTATCTTGCTCTAGAATAATTCATAAAACTCCAACAAAATATATTAGATTTATAAAATAGATTAATAAAAATAAAAAAAAAAATATTTATATAATTATAAAAATAAGTTTTCCTCTCACTTGTTAGTCATCAAGAATAAAATAAATGTTTTATTCAAGAAAAGTTTTGTGTTTCAAAAATCATAAAAATAAGTCTACTAGTATAAATAAATTTTTCTGATTATAAAAGTATTTTTAAAATAATTTTTGAAAATCAAAATTTTGGATAAAATTTGTTGGAAATTCAAAAATCTGGAGAGGAATCTTCCCAACGGCAAAACCCACAACGGCCATGAATTCAAGGTAGCCGCTGTGAGCAACCTGCCAAAGGAGGGAGCAGGCCGGGCCCAGCTAGGGCGGCCAACCCTAGGGGTCGGTCGACCCCAGCCTGGCGCCTCTAGCTCCCAGCCAGAGCCAACGGCTCCTAGCCGTTGCCCACTCCTCTAGCTGGTGGGATTTGCCTATAAATAGAAGGGGCGCTGGGAGAGAGCTGCACCCATTCTCATTCACTCACTCCCACTCTCACTCCCTCCACTCTCCACTCTTCCAAGCAATATTTCCAACAAGGTTTAGTAGAGCAAGTGCAAGAGCGATTCTTGGGTGTGGAACTCCACCACTAACCCTTCACACCCGAGAAACCGCCACCTTTTTGATCTCATGGGCAGGTTTGGGAAGGCTGTGGGATGAGCTTTCGGGAGACGCTCCAAGCGCCATCATGAAGAATCAAGTTCCCACCATGAAGCCCTCGACGAAGAAGAGATCAGCAACAAGAAGAAGAAGAGGAGATCATCGATGATGATGAAGAAGGAGAGGAGGCTGCTGCCCCACAAGTGCTTGAGATCGACAAAGCCGACAAGCCATACCTCGACTTGGAGGGAGACCGGGAGATGCAAGCATACTTCCACCACAAAGACCGCATCTTCCTCCACACGCTGATGTATGACTCCAAGCTCCTAGAGGACATAGGTATGGATGTCGAATTTGAAAACTTGTGGAGAGCCGTGGGATAGGAAACCATCGATCCCATGGACGAAGAAGGTTCTCGCCTCCTCACTATCCAGTTTTTGTGCACTTTAAAAGAAACTTTCAAAGGCATTTCATTCCGATTATTTTATCATCATTATGATGTTTCATGGCAAGAACTTAGTGCACACATAGGCTTCAATCATCATAGATGTGCTCTTAACATTGACTATGCCTTGTCCGGTTTTGATCGTGCTAAGTTTTGGGAGGAGATTTTGGGTCAAGTAGAAGTAGGTCATTTTAGACCCCTGCACTCACTAATTCATAATCCTTCCCTGAAATTTATGCATCGTTGGATTGCCATGACATTTTTCCCTAGACATGTTCTAAGATGGGTAGATGCTATTGAGCTAAAATTGCTTTATGCCCTTGTCATGAAAGTAAAAGTTGCTCCTGTTAGGGAGATTTGTCGACACTTCCTAGATACCATTAAGCAATCCACAGCCATCACTTGCACCTCGCTCATCACTCGTATTGCTAATGATGTTGGTGCTTTGGATGGGGAGGACATTGAGTACATTTCTACTCCCCGCACCATTGTTGATTTGAATTATATGGTGCAAGGGCATTACTTGGCGTCTAACAAAAGTAGTGAGATTTTTCTTACTTTCTCAGGCTTTGTGAATAGAATCATGTTACCTAACCAGGACCTCTATTTGTATAATTGTCGTGGTTACACTTTTGAGCTCAAAACAAAAGAGCAAGTCCGCAGGGAAAAACTTGAGAACTGGAGGCAAAGAGCTGAGGCTGGGGAAGGCTCTACTGCACCATACCAAGAGCCTCCCCAGCCCACATATGATCCCCAAGATTACTATGCAGGATGGCCTCCAGCCAAAGAGATGCCAGGAGAGGAGGATGCCCCTGGGTGGAACCAACCACCACCACAGATGGGCAATGATGCATGGCCGGAAGTAGATTCTAATGCATGGGATCAATCGCCACCAAGGAGGAACCAAGAGCTAGAGTCCCTCAATGCACGCTTTGGGGAGTTACAGGTACCTCAATGCACGCTTTGGGGAGTTACAGGTACAAACAGGTGAGATACAAGATACTCTTAACACATTTGTGCAGTCAACTACCCAGTGGCAGGAGCAACACGACTAGCGGTGGAGTGCATTTGATGCCCGGATGCAACAGCAGTACGATCAGCAGCAGGCGTTCTAGAGGTCCTAGGGATACAACCCTGGGCCATGAGCTACGAGATAGCTTGGGGAGGACCCCCACTAAGGTAAGTGCATCTCATATTTATTTTCTCAGCAATTTTTTTTTTTTAGCATGTTTAAATTTCAGCAATCATGCATCTAAAAAAATGCTAAAAAGACCAAAAATATTATTTCACTCTTTATATGCGTGTAAAGTATTTACTTCTACCCTTGTTGAGATGAAGAATAGTTGCTCTGTCTTATGACTCGCTTGTACCCAATTTAAAATCAAGTTTTCTCTAGGATTTGGGTTTATTGGCTTAAAAATGTCTCATCCTAAAAACTTGAAACTAGTGGGTTGCACATGCCTGCTCTTGTCTAGGTTATTGCTGAATATGATATAGTGCCATAGACTATGCTATGACTTTGTTCTAAGAAAGACTTGACATCCAGAGTTTTCATTTTAAAAATATTCAAAACAATGGTTCCTCAATGATTATAAAACTCCTACCAAGGCCATATGACATGCTCTACTATATATAAAAACCCTTTGTCATATGCTGCTTGTTGATCATTGAGACTTGTCAAATTGTTGAACCTAAGTTAGATTTGGGTCATATGCATAAGATTGAGACATCACTGGCACCCACCAAATAAAGCCGATTCTTACACTGAGAGTTGCGCACAACATGCACCCTCTCCATCCACCAAAAATGCTCTACTCCTACACTAGGAGTAAGCAAAAAGAAATACCAGTTAGGAAAATACTCCATGTTCTACATTTCTATGATCTTTCTCTTATCATCCACTTTTAGAGAGACATGGCTAAAAAAAGAGAAGAAAGAAAAGAAAAGAAAGATGGAGATAGTAGAATAAGGGACACATCAAAGCCCCAAAGCTTTTAGTAAGAAGGAAAAGAAAAGAAAAAGAAAAGTATTGGTAGCCATGCCTCTAGCAATAAATTCCAAACAATTCCAAAAGAGAAAGATCATAACTCAAAAAGGAGTACAGTTTAGAAGATAGGACATAATTCATCCATTCCACACACTTGCACGTCTCAATCTAGTGTATGATTTAGATCTCGATCTAGTTTGGTCTTTGACTTGGCAATATATGAGCGACAAGTATGCCCACCTTCATACCTACCCAAAACTTCACTCAGAAGCTTTAGAGGTAGGTCATGAAGAGGCAACCCTCAAATGCCTTTGGTGAGGAATTCATACACTTTGAGCAATCGAGAGAAATCATATGAGGAACTTGGCTTTCTTTTGCGAAAACTTGCAAAACCTCCAGAAAGATGGTTGCTCTTAGAATGAATGATAAGCAAATGTCTATGAATCTATTCTATCTTGCAATTGCCCAAGACTCGAAATGGCTAATAAGCCCCATTGGTTTTGAGATAATAGCAAGGTGGATAAAAATGCTGATTTTTTCAAATCACGGTTGAAAACTTGCTTATAAATTTGGTACACTTGAGATGTAATTGGCATTATAGCAACTCCTGATCAACAACCCAAAAGCCGTGCTTTGCTCGGGACAAGCAAAGGATAAGCTTGGGGGATCTTGTTGGCGGTCCTTATCGACATATTTTTACCGCCAACTTAGGATCAAAACGGGAGAATTACATACTTTTATACACATATAACCTTTGCTATTATCCTAGTTTCACTTGTACTGGAAATATTGTGCACTCTGTAGGAATTATATAAATACAGGGGAGAACGTGATGAAAAGGCGCTTTCCAGAGAAGCGCAAAGCAACCCAAAGGATGGAAAAGCCTCTTTGGGGTCAAGATGGGCCAAATCCACAATGCAGCAGCACTCAGGGCCCATCCAGGAGGCCACCCCCCGAAGTCGGTCAGGGGAAGGCTCCACCTAGGGTCGGTCGACCCCCAGGGTCGGTCGACCCAGGGGAACCACCTCCCTCGCCCGGTTTCCTCGCGGCGGTACATTCAACTCAGAGGAGGACGGTGCGGGCATGGGTTTTCCTATTCTACCCTCCAACCAACCTGATCAAGCTATAAAAGAGAAGGATCTCTCTCATTCCACACACACTCATTTGAGCATTCCCTCTCTCCCTCACATATTTCTTTAGGCTAGTTTCTTAGTGTTACTTTGGAGCAAGGAAGAGCTACAAGGAGGGCTTGTCTCCTAGGAAGAAGAGCTTCTTTGGTAATATATTTCATTATGAGTTCTTCCTATTTCAAGTCCTTATTTCTTATATACAGTGTAGCATATGAACTAGGGAATGGTTTCTTTAGCCTGCGCGCCGCCGAAAGTGATAGGCAAAAGGCAATTTCAGCTGTCGCGGTTGGATTTGGTCTAAGCTCTTCTGTTCCTTAGCGGGACGGAAGCCAAAAGAGAAGGCAAAAGCGGACTACGGCTTTCGCCTTCACTTTTTGCCCATGGTGTTACCAAAGTAAAGTCGAAAGTAAAGGCGAAAGTGAATCACCGCTTTCGCCTTCACTTCCGCCCGTGGTGTTATGGAAGTAAAGTCAAAAGTAAAGGCGAAAGTGAATCACCGCTTTCGCCTTCACTTCCGCCCGTGGTGTTATGAAAGTAAAGTCAAAAGTAAAGGTGAAAGTGAATCACCACTTTCGCCTTCACTTCCGCCCGTGGTGTTACGAAAGTAAAGTCAAAAGTAAAGGCGAAAGTGAATCACCGCTTTCGCCTTCACTTCCGCCCGTGGTGTTACGAAAGTAAAGTCGAAAGTGAAGGCGAAAGTGAATCACCGCTTTCTCCTTCACTTCCGCCCGTGGTGTTACAAAAGTAAAGGCAAAAGTGATTCACCGCTTTCTCCTTCACTTCCGTCCTGTTGTGTTACGGGAACAAGGGCGAAAGCTGACCACTGCTTTCGCCCGTTATCTATCGCTATGAGCTTGTTCTGCGAGTTTCTTTCGGTTAATCCCTAACTAAAGCGCCGTCCGGCGATAGTACTATGTCTCTAACTCCCGACGGGTGAACTCGGAGCACCGCGGCGACCAATGGGCTGACCCTTATGGGCCACTTTCCTCATCCTGGGGCCGGTTGGGCCGTGAAGAACGGCGGGAGAAACCGACTTGGAGGATAAAAGATGCTTTTGGCCTCAATTGAAGCTAGAAAACAGATGTAATAACTGTAGGTGTGAGTCAGGGGTATTTTGGTCATGTAAAGTCCATGGACTAGTATAAAAAGACCCCCAGGGGCACCATGTAGGGGGGTCGACTCTGGAATGGAATAAAGCCAATTGTTTCGTTCCGCTGTAAGCATTCATTACTACTTTCGCTTTAACATTCGTTCTAGCTTTCAGTCTCTACTTTCGGTGTTCGGTCATTGGAGCGAACACCAACATTCATCATGTTCATATGAGTTCATCATTGTTCATATATTCTAATAGATTAGAGGTAGAGATGGGAATGGAGTAGAGGTTTGTAGTACCTTCGGGTTTGCTCTTGTCCTAGCTCGTCCATCCGTAGGGTGGGAGTCCGGGGGGGACTCGAGTAGCTTCCTAGTATGCGGACGTGGTGTCTGGATGCGAGGGAACCTATGAATATGATAGCATGCCCCGGTTGAGGGGTAGGTGGTAGGTGGTGACAGCCCTATCCGTCCCTTGTATCCTCCACGTTCGTATGTCATGTAGGAGTTCGTAAATGCCTCCATTGGCTGCCAGACTAGCTGCAGAGGTCTCCCCTTTACTCCGGACCTTGACTTACTTCCTGACTTGTATAACATGTGACATTAGTTATTCATTGCACACTACATAGGATGATCCTACTTTGCTTAGGATATTCTTTCATTCTTTATTCTTTATTAGTATTTTACCTTTATCCTTGGGTTTTCTCCTGTGTGTGTCCACTATCTCAGAACTATATTGTTTTACCCCTGTATAGCCAAGTTTGGTCATTTCTATGAATGAAGTCATAAACACATATCCATGCTAGAGTCAACACTACATCACATGCCTTTCTTGGTGAAAATATAAATACGATAACCCTGATAATACTTCAGGGTGAAATGCTACATCGATAGATACGTGCGCTTGCGGATATTTATCTCTAAAGGTTAAGATCTATCAACCCCAGTGTTTCCCGTGTGATCGCTAGAATTAGGCTTTACGTCTGTTTTTAGTGGTTGCGCTAAGAAACGCCAACACCTATTGATCTCTAGATCGGTTTGGCTGGTTATGCTACATTGTTGCTGCGTTGCAGGTTGTAGAGACAACCTCTTTGGGCATCCAAAGTCCACTGGTGTATTGGCACGGACCAGATTCAGCGTCAACACATGTCCATCCAACCTAGCCCTTATTTGAGATGGTATCCCTAATGCCTTGTTTAGAAACGCTCGTATGCACCTCAATCTATATGTATTGCAGTCAATTGAGGTGGAAAATAGTTTAAGTTCTACCTTAATCCACTCCGACACATATGAACTGAGATGTGTACAAGTACAACCAAACAAGCCCTAAAGGAGGTCATGAATTTGAGTCATGGAATCCACACACGTGTATGTTTCACATAAGAAACTTGTGACATCTAACTTTTGGCCTAGAAATAAAGCTACTAAACTTCTGACAGCAAGATTCTATCCCTTCTGAACTCAAACTATGATAAATAATGATTTTATGTCATGGATAGTTATTGTCAGAAACAAACATAATGGTACCCATGTAAAGTGGCCTAGACCGTTTATCTAGACGGGTCACTATTGAGGGCACGACCCGAACCTGACAATGGGATTTTGCGAAAAAGGCCCAAAGCCTACACACAACGACCCAAGCAGGATTCATAGACCACCCGACATAAGAGGGCAAGCCCCATCACGCCCTACCCCTGAGAGGCAGACAAACCCTAATGCCTGGGGTTCGCGAGCATGCCCCATCACGCCCTACGGTGGGCATGAAAGCTCTGATTCGCCCGACCTCATAGGACACACCATTGTGGTTCACACCTCATGTAAACTAGGGTCAAGAGAGTAGAATTTTTCTTTGAGATTACACAGTACAATGCAGAAGCCCAACATGCATGCACACTCACCACTATGTAAACACATATGCAAACTCTACTCCTATGAGCACCTACGAAGAACTAAGCCAGCGGATCTTGAAGTTCACAAAGTCACCACAGGTGCCTCGCTATCGATAGGGACGTTGCCTACCACTTAATGCATACTGACAAAAAATCTTTGAATAAATCTAGGAAAATGCAAGCGCCAGTGCCAAGTCATGGACTTAAACCCTAGTGAGCAGGTTCTACCACAAGGAACCCAACCACCTAATCTATGATCAATTCACGTCAGGAGAACAGAATTGTGGGCCACGGTGGGTCCAATTCGCTCCTTCTGAACTCCATTAAAGTATAATTCATACCATGAGACCATTCCATGGCCCACAAGCCCGGATATCCTTAAATTTATGGTACATACTACGTCATGCTAGGGGTGACATACATGCTGCAGCGTCAAACAGGTCGACGTTGTACTGCCATGACACTCGTGTCTTGTACGATGCCCAATCGGGACACCGTGGAGGGTGCCACAAGCCATGCTACGCAGCACGATAGAATGACATGACGCGGTCGGATGCACATCGTGGCACCATCACTAATGAGAGCAGCGACATGATGACGTGGAGAGGCGATCACCAACCTTGATAATTGGATAGGTAGGGCCCTACATCGGCGGAGAGTGACGTCACCAAGGAAGCTCCATCCTTCACCTCTCCACCCCGTTCTCCACTGTGTACCTCAAGGCTTTCCCCTTGAGCTATAAAAGGGAGGCCTTGGAGCCCTTCTAGGGCAAGCGTTCTAAACTCCTACACCTCATGGGCACAACCATCACACACACATAGAGAGACTTGAGTTTCTCCAGCTCTCTCTCGCCCGTTTGTAACATCGGGTAGCACACTATGACTTGACTGGAAGTAGAGACGTTCTGTCTGAACCATTATAATCTCTTTTGCCCACCTTAACTCACCATCCGAGCCTAAACACGGATTCACACAAATTTATTAGTCATCAATTTCAAACACAGACAGTTATCTACAACAACAGTTTTCGAACAGAGAATCTAATCTATGCAAAACCACAACACATGAGTAGCTATGCATGAGCCATGGATAATGGACCTTTATTAGTAGTGCAGGTGAACTCCTACCACAATTGCCAAACTGATCACAGAAGGAAGTAGAAAAAACTTCATAACAAGAGGAAACCATCATATCAATTATTAACATCCACTTTGAAACCAATACCACTGTGAAAGACAATACTCAATGTGCATACAAACCATCAACACATGTTTGTTGAACTTATCAACATACAAGCCCACAATAAAGGATCACTTAACATATATAACTCCATACAAAACAGCTACCCAAAGAAGCGGCAACATCATGACCTAACCAAACCAAACAAGAGGCATGACAAATTTGCAAACCAGAACTGTAGCTATTGTATCTCTTATTGTTGATGGAATATATACTTACCATCACATAATTGCACTTTGCCATGTCCAAATCATATTCCCTATACCATCAACCAATATGAATCAGTTCAAGGTTAACACACAAAAATAGTAGGAAAGGTTACTAGAAATAGAACACAAACCAGCCTCCCTTCAATAGACCTGATGATTTGCATGTCTCTTTGATTGCATTCACATGTTTCCATGTTAGCATGGCATTTGGATCATCACTATCAATCTGAAACAATAGGTGGCAATATAATCATGGCCATGGTTATAAATAACACGCTATAGCTTTTTTTCACATGATCTACTGCTCTGATATTGGCAATTATTCAGCTATTTACGTGATAGCTATGCTAAACACTACTATTTGCCTTAGCTATGAAATATTTTATCGCTAATATTTACTAAGGCAAATATTCATTCTTTTATTCTAGATGACGACAACCTATATTTGGCTTACCATTGTACTTTTTACTTCATAAATGATGTAATGAACTATTGAATCATTATTGAATTGTTCGATTTTTTAATGTTAAATGAATATGAATGTGGATTATAGCCATGACCACATCAATTGATTTTGATGAATGTTAAGTAATGGACTTAGAGACATGTCCCTAGACCCTTGTACATGTAATTGAGTATTTGAGTTCATGAAACTTCCGTATTAACATATTTCTGTGCATATAATTAATCATGAAGTTTCATGTTTTTTTATAAAACTATTAAATGAAATAGCTTCCGTTATGCTCTCTTCGTATTTGTAAAGGAATTCATTTGGAACAAGGTTTGCATTGGGAATATAAATCATCAATAACTTTTAAGTTGTTGGGTTTCCAACTCCGAAAATTATATGAATAGATTTGTCTTGAAAAATGCTTTCACATAAGTATACATATATCACTTTTCTATAAATATTTTTATAAAAACAAGAGGTCAAAGTTGTGCTTTGGAGACCATGTCGCTGTCCTAAGCAACTTCCTTTACGAGTATGGAGAGGGAGGATCTCAATATAGCCTTTTATAGCTCTTGGAATAGGCAGCCACTAAATGTCTTATCCAACTATTTAAAACCATGACTAGGCCCAAATCCATCCAATGGCAAATGATTCTACAAAATTATATAAACATTAAACATTATGTACTAATTTTGAAATCTAGACAACAAATTTAGGTTAGTTGTTAAGAATGGAGACATATAACAAAATCAGATTAGAATTTCTAGCGTTAATTATACTAGAAGTGGGTACTAGACCATACCTTTGACTCAATTAATAAAGAGAAATTGTAGAAAGCGGTAAACACATCAGCCATTGAATTTGTCTCAACATATATTCGTGCAACTAGCCCTGAGAATAAGACAATTGTTGTTCAAAATGAAGTATAGAAGCTATTCAATCTCATAGTCAAGTGCACCCTTAGTATACAATTGTCTTCTCAAGAAAAACATTGTTCAAACATTTTTCATACTTAGACTAACATCATATAGAGTATCAACATTGACCATTTGAAAGCAGCATTTCTGGATTCAGCATCAAGCATACGATCAATAATTAGAATTATTATACTTGCTATAAACTGAATTAGATTAACCAACAAGAAAACTTGCTTTCACTCATTATATATGCATTGAACAAAATTCTAGATGTTGCCATGCCCAAAACAACATAAATATATATTTCAATATATGCAGGAAGTAAAAAGCTATGATTATAAAAATATTCAAAATGATGAATTTAGGGAAGACCTTTAGTTTCTAGTCACTCCAATATAAACCAGGCCAATGTAACAATAGAGGAAAGTCATGAACTTCAATATTCTTTATTTACAATATGGGGGACTCTTGATTTTCTCTTAAAGAAAGAGCAAATAATTTAGCATACTTCTCTTATGAAAAAAGATCTATTTCCATCTTAGAAATTTTGGTTAAAGCACAAAAACTAAACCTAGCTACACAGTAATATACACATCTCGTTGGAGTACTCTTCCATACCGTCTTTGCACCCAATAAATTTCTTCCAGGAAAAGAGAAGAAATTAAGGTAATTTAAATATGCAAATCATGTACCACTCACCATGCCTGATCTTAACAGCACCTCGAAATATGTTGACATTGTTGTAGCAATGAGCGTACGTAGCAATCGCCGTTACCTGAAACATGAACCCATCACACACCCTAATAGAAGTCCTAATGACACTATTAGTAGCAGAAAAAACTCAAAAGTAAAAGCTAGCTAGAGATTGGTATAATGATATATGAAGTCTTGAATAGAAGACTTTTTTGTACAAAGAATAAGTAGTCAATTGTTAATTATAAGATCTATCATGAATTCCAACATGAACCAAAGATTAGTTTTTGGTACATCAATCCACTTTATTATATACCTAGATATAACAATATGTCTAGATACATAGTAAAATCGATGCAAAAAAGTCAAAACAACTTATAATTTCAAATGGAGGGAGTAGTTGAGATCGCAATCTAGAATGCAAAACATACCTGGGGTATACCACAACTACGGAGAATAGATACATCCTTTAGAGAAGACATGTACTGAAGGCAATCTTCAGCATGACCTAGACCATTGGTTATCATCTCATTCAAGCATTGTACTGCTTTCTCCGAGTTCTCCTCATATTTGAAATCCTAAAATTTATGCAAGCGCAATGTGTTAAAAGCCAGCAGTGAAGGATATTTACAATTAAATATATGATTGCATGAATGATGTAGCTCTAATAGGAATGAATCATAAAAATAAGTGACTAAAAATATTAATATATGTTAGAGCTTAGGAGAAAGCACAACTACATAATCCATCTTTTCTATGGTAGAAACAATGAAATGTACAAAATAGTACCTCCAAATTGTTGACATATTTAATCCATATTTCTCGTGGCCAAAGCCTGCGTGGCTTTGGTACCTCATTTATATCCTCCAGATAATCCCGTATGGCATCTATTTTCTATGGTTAGAAAAATTATTTAGCCAATACAATAACGAAAATGTAGTTGTTCTAATCCTCAATGTGAAAACAAAACACCAACTCGATAAAGAACTGCCCTTATACCTGCAAAAATAAACCAGTAGAATTAGAAATTGAATCTGGAGCTAGGTTTTCCAACCCAATGAAATTAAGGAGCCTAGAAAGTCCAGAGCCAACTATTCCTGCAACATAGTGGCCATATTCTTCATAATCTTCAATGGTTTCCAACTACAAAAAGGAGTACCAATCATATTAACTTAAATCAGTCAATGTCAAATGGTAATACATAAAAATTGAATATATGCATAAAGTTATAGTTGAAAATCGCCAAACATGGTCCCATAGATACCCATTGTTGAACTATGTATGGTAGGTTTCGAGATTCTCATAGAAACATTTTGAATCCAAATTGTGTTTGGAAACATTTCTCTAATGAATCAAAATTACTTTATAAAACCATTTTTTATCTCTTTAGATTCTTGAAACTGGAACGTGACTTAGGAGACACCAGGTTTTGGTTGTTTCTCTAGACAGGTAAAAAATGAGAATCAGTTCAAAGTTATTCTCCTTGAATGTTTCTCCATTTGTGGCACTTGATTGCAATTCTAGTCTACGGAGAATGTGAAACAATATTTCTCGTTGCCAAACACACCCTAATAAGATCCAATTTAAAGCAAATAGATAGAACATTAAGGCACGTGTGAGCTCAAAACCCAGGGGGTCAAAGAAAGTCCTATACTAAGTATTCATATATCCCACTAAGAGCAGTTCCAGTATTCAATACTTGTCTTACAATAAGTGCACTTCTAGCTTATGGACCACGAAGCACTAGTAGGCTTAATTACCTATTTCTATTTCCAAAGAATAATTATTGCAGTAGTGATGGGGTATGTATGTCATCTCATAACAAAACTAATGTACCCAAAGAATCCTAGAAATACACATATTGTGGGATAGAGGAAGTGCCGCCATTTGCAAGTCTATATGTACCTACATAGGAGTAATAACATCCAGGACCTCTCTAGCAGTCAAAGAAATTAGCAAGAAAACATTTTGTCGTTGAGCAAAGCATGTTTTTCAAGGCAAACAACCATTCAAATTTGAAGTTATGAACTTCCATTTTGGTGAGATAACAATTTCTCATAAGTAAAAATGTTGCAAAAAGATAAATCCTAGAAATTATCACAAAAATGTGAAAGAATCAATTTCATGGACTTTAGTAGTCACTAGTAACAACAGTCATTGCATCTAATACATTTTGAACAAAAAACACCGACTGCATCCTTGCCATTATGAAAAGACAACATAATAACCCCTAAATTTATGTCTAAATTATCCGCATTTGCCATTATGAAACATAATGTAAAGTACCTCGCTAAATTTTCATAAAATTTACCAGCTTGCCATTATAATACATAATCTAACTAACCAACGGACTCTTAGATTTGCATTTAAATTGCCTACCACATGCAATTATGAATCTTAATCTAAATTAACCCCTAAATTCAAATCAAAACACCACATGCCATTACGATAGAATACTCTAAAAGTAACCATTAATTTTGCATCTAAATTACACAATTTACAATTGTTGAAAATAAAATAAAATACCCCCGCAACCTGCATCAAAATTACTGACATCTATTATTTTGGGAAATGCTTAAATGATCATAAATTACACCTATATTTTTTTCTAAATTACCTCCTTATTACTATTAATGTCTAAAATTTTAAATTTTAAGTAAACATACATGTTGTGTCCCTATGTAGATTACTAAGTATACATACTGTGGGGGAACGCCCTGGGATACCCACGGCGCACCACTTGGGCTAGGCCTCCAGATGGCCTAGTTCACTACCGGAAGGCGTACTGGGCTGCTCGGCACGTGCTGCCAGGCCCTCCTGGCGGTCCGGCCTGCCCAAAGACTGGTTCGCAAGGAGGCTGACCTGCTCGGCCCGGCCTGCAGGCCCATCAGGGCAGCCCACAAATGATGAAGACTGACGGCGTCGGCTTGCTAACCGAGACGGCGGCGTTGCAGGAGATCGCGGGGATAACCGAAGTAGATCGCCATGATCTGTTAGGATAGAAACAACCTGATATGATTGAACGGGATTGTAGCTTACTGTTATTCCTCTCGACAATCCTTCTGTAACCCTACCCCCTAGCTATATAAGGCGGGTAGGGGACTCCCTTGATCATTCATTAGCACCCATCAATACACAACAGAGGCAGGACATAGGGTATTACGCCTAGTCGGCAGCATGAACTTGGGTAAACTCGTGTCCCGTGTCTCTGTTGCCCCTAGCTCATGACCTCGTTCACCCTAATCCGAACAAATCTACCATCAGGGGACCCCTCTGTTGACTGTCAAGCTTAGATCGTCGACTGTTGGCATGCCAAGTAGGGGTGTGTGCTTGATCGACAGCAAGCTAGATGGTGTTTCGATCAATCTTGTCGTTGCTCCTTCCAGGCACCGGTGCGACCTCTCCGACGGTAGGTGACCTCACCTATGCAGCATCGACCATCGATTCTCCATTGGTGACCATCGAAAGAGAGGCCGTTGAGAAACACCGAAGCACCGCCGACCACTACATGACCATCATTTTTGGCGGTTACGTGGTCTCTGGGGATGGAATTTACCAAAGGCTCCTCTCAGCCTCGGTCCTCGCCGTTTCCACCGATTCTATAGCTGACTTTCACCGCCAGGACTGGTCAGACATATCGATTAGCTTCTCGGTGTAGACCAATGGGCAAATATCCCCCATGCGGGACGGTTTCCTCTGGTTTTGAGCGCCACGATCGGCAAGATCCATTCTAGATAGGTCTTCATCGACGGAGGCTCTGGTTGTAGCCGAGGCATTGGGTGTCACTGAAGGGCACATCACACCCTCAGACTTCACTGTAATGGGCATGGTGTCTGGCCTATCATCGAAATCCCTCGAGGAGATCACCCGTCCAGTCTAGTTTGGCATGCCCAAAGACTTTCACTCTAAAAGTATTCACTTCTTTGTCGCTGACTCCAACACCGCCTACCACGCCATCCTCGGCTGACCAGCACTAGCCCAGTTTATGGCCATTCCTCACTACGCCAATATGATCCTCAAGATGCCATCTCTAGTAGGGATCATGATAATACGAGCCGATGTCTCGATGGCCTTAGCGTGTGAGTCTCACAGTTTTGAGGCGGCATACAACTTCGACAGCACCATCGCACCACTTAGCTGATGGCATAATACAAGGTCTTAGCGGCTGATGAGCAGAATATAATTGCCTCCAGGCAGATCAAAGAAGTCAGCCTAGGCCTGGAGGACCGCACCAAGACCATCAAGATTGGAGCCAATCTGGATCCTGAGCTAGAAGAGGCCTTCATCACCTTCCTTTGAAAGAACATCGGCGTCTTCGCATGGAAACTGGCCGACATGCCCGGTGTCCCGTGCGAAAAAATGAAGTGCGAGCTTAATGTCTCCTCGACGGCCAAGCCAATTAAGCAGAAGCTCCAATGTTTCGCACCAGATAAGAAGGAGGCAATCAAATCAGAGATCAAGCGGCTCTGGACAGTGGGCTTTATCAAGAAAGTCATCCACCCTGAGTGGCTAGCCAACCCTGTTCTTGTTAGGAAAAAGAACATGGAGTGGATAATGTGCGTCGATTACACAGACGTCAATAAGCACTATTCGAAAGACCCCTTTGGTCTCCCCCGCATCAGCCAAGTCATTGATTCAACCGCCGGATGTGAGCTGCTCTCCTTCCTACACAACTACTCCGGCTATCACCTATCACCCTGAACGAGAAAGACCAGATCAAAACTGCCTTCATCACACCCTTCAGCACATACTGCTATACCACCATTTCCTTTGGGCTCAAGAACACGGGCGCCACATATCAGAGAGCAATACAAATGTGCCTCGACAAACAAATAGGGTGCAACATTGAAGCTTACATCGATGATGTGGTGGTCAAATCAAAAATCGTTGACCAGCTCATCGCCGACCTCACAAAAACCTTTGATAACATAGGGAAATTCCGCTGGAAACTAAATCTTTCCAAGTACATTTGGCATCCCATTAGACATATTGCTCAGATATATCATCATCACCCGTGGTATCAGGCCCAATCTAGAAAAACTTATGGTGGTCACCTAGATGACAAAGCCAAGTTGCATAAAAGATGTTCAAAAGCTAATGGGCTGCATGCTTGCCCTTAGAATATTCATCTCTTGGATAAAATGGACTCCCCTTCTTCAAGCTCCTCAAGGCGAGTGAAAAATTCAAATGGACAAAAGAAGCCGACCAGGCTTTCGAAGACCTCAAAAGGTTCTTAACCAAAACCCCCAATCCTCACTGCACCTGAGAAAGGGGGAAACCCTCCTACTATACTTAGCTGCAACCCCTAGGGTGGTCAGCTCAGCCATAGTAGTCGAGCGAGAGGAAGGAGGGCATGCCTACAAAGTGCAACACCCAGTATATTTCATTAGCGAAGTGCTCAACGAATCAAAAGCAAAACACAGCCCAGTTTAGAAACTATTGTACACCGTCCTAATCATCGCAAGAAAACTTTGCCATTACTTCAATTTCTTCAAAATCACCGTCATAACCTCATAGCCCCTTGGTGATATACTCCATAATAAAGAGGCCAATGGCCGCATAGTCAAAAGGGTCGCAGATCTCACCCCCTACTCCATCGAGTTTACATCATCGAATGGTCAAACTCAGCGAGCCCGCCCCAGCTGGTCATCCTCTGCACTGGACCATGTATTTCGATGAACATCGACGGTGCAGGTGGTGGCATTGTCTTCATTGCTCCCTCAAAAGACAAGCTACAGTACGTCTTGTGCCTTCATTTTGATGCGACAAACAACACTATTGAATACGAAGCCTGCATCCATGGCCCTAATGGTATTCAGTGACTCCCTCCTAGTCATAAACCAGCTCAACAAAGACTGGTCCTACACCAGCGAAAAGATGAGCTCCTACTACGCTAAAGTAAGGAAATTGGAAAATAAATTCTAGGCATAGAATACCACCATGTGGTACATGATAACAACCAAGGCAGATCACCATGTGGCTAGCGTCTTCTCTGAATTCCTTCCCTATCCATCAGCGATGACAACTCAAGCAGCACCACACCGATCTCCAACCAGACAGTCCTTATGGTTCAAGAGGCACGTACCACACCAGCCAAAAAGCTCCAGATTAGAGAATCCCGTTCATGTGGTATCTCATAGACTCTCAAGTACCTGATGATCGAGCTAAGACAAAATGCCTTATTCGCCGAAGCAAAAATTACATACTCGCCAACGGTAAACTCATGAGGAAGAACACTAATATCCACTCACTCTCCAAGTGTGTTTCTCAAGAAGAAGGAGAAAGATTAATCAAAGAGATTCACGTCGGCTCCTATGGAAACCATGCCGTCCCTCGTACCCTGATCGGCAAGGCGTTTCACACGGGTTTCTACTGGCCCACCACCCTTGCAGATGCCAAGAACCTAGTGAAACACTGTGAAGGATGCCAATTATTTTTTAAGCAGATCCACGTACCAGCACACGCACTGCAGACAATCCCGGCCGCCTGGCCATTCTCCTGCTAGGGACTAGTAATGATCGGTCCCTTCAAGGCAGCCATAGGAGGTTTGTGTTTTGTCTTTGTAGCAACCGACAAGTTCACCAAATGGATCGAATACAAGACCCTAACAATGGGAACAACGAAGAAGGCTATGGAGTTCATCGATGAAATCGTACACAGATTCGGCCTGCCTAACAGCATCATCACCGACCTGGGGTCCACCTTCACTGGCCACCAATTCTAGGACTACTGTGAAGATTAGTGCATCCTAATCAAGTACCTGTCGGTTGCACACCCCAGAGCCAATGGCCAAGCAGAGAGAGCAAACGGAATAATCCTAGACGGCCTCAAAAAGAGGATATACAAAAAGGACGAAAAAAGCCCGGGTCGGTGGATCAAAGAATTGTCTGCCGTGGTCTGGGGACTAAGAACGCAGCCAAGCCACAACACTGGCGTCTCTCCCTACTTCATGGTCTACAGTTTCGAGCCTATTCTCCCTGCGGATGTCGCCTTCTGAGCTCCGAAGGTAGAGCACCATGACAAAGAGTAATCCAACGAAGTAAGAGCTTATGCAATAGAGCAAGCAGAAGAACAGTGGATGACCTCAAGCCTCAAGACCACCAAGTACCTCGAGGGTGTTAGCAAATACTACAACTGGAACGTGAAAGAATGCTCATTCATGGTCGGCAACCAGGTCCTCAAAAGGAAGATGAAGACAGAAGGCATGCACAAGCTATCCACCCACTAGGAGGGGCCCTACATCGTCAAAGAAGTCACAAGGCAAGGCTCTTGCAGGCTTTGCGACCTCAAAGAGTGGGATATTCCAAACTCCTGGCATGCCGAACACCTAATAAGGTTCCATCCTTAGGGTAGCATAATAAAGATATGTACCTTTTTCTCTAGAAGTTAATAAAGTTTTTGCCATTATTTACTCTCATTTTCTCATGGGCAAGCAAGCCCCCAGTGGGCACATGCTAGCGTCGTCCCTCGACCAACTTCTAAAATAGGTACAGCACTCTCCGATAGCAACGCTCTCTTGGCCAGCTCTTCCTAGAAAAAGCACTGTACTTGACCTCACCTACACACGTGTAAGGGCCTAGGAGCTCAGCGTTAAAGGTGGTTGACGGTCGCTCTTAGGCCACGTCAAAAAACCCCACACGTGCCTAGGCTCCCGAGTCCGACGTCAAGGTTCGCCAAAACAACCCCACACGTTTTCGGATTCCCTCGATCATTCATTAGCACCCATCAATACACAACAGAGGCAGGACGTAGGGAATTACACCTGGTCGGCGGCCTGAACCTAGATAAACTCGTGTCCCATGTCTCTATTGCCACCTAGCTCACTGTGAGGATATAGACCCATATAGCCCCATGCCTCTACATGGGCCGCACCATCAGAGAAGGCCAGGCCCACAAGACGAAGGCGTGCGGCACACGACGTGCACCTCACGGTATTGTAATAGTACCAAATAGGATACTACACTTGTAACCTGGTCCCTTCAGAGTATATAAGGAGGGGCTAGGGTTCCCCAGAGGACAACTAATCCCAACTCAGATCATCATGATCTGGGCACACATTTTCTCATACCGATCAATACAGAAAAGAGCAGGACATAGGGTATTACGCTCCATAGCAGCCTGAACTTGGGTAACTTCTGTGTTTAGTTCTTTGTTGGACCTCTGGTTCATAGATCTCTGCTCACCTCCTCCCCAAAATCACTATCGTGGGTAGCCTTGTGGTAGACTATCATCGATATTTCATCAACAGTGGCACGCCAGGTAGGGGGTGTGCGTCTAGATCCCAAGGCGAGCCAGATGGCATCCTTCCCTGCTTCCGTGGAGTTCAAGGCAGATCTCACCTTCACCGTCTGGCAGTTCACCTGGGCTACCGATGCGGTGCTAACCTCCGGGACCGTGGAGGCGGTGTAGATCGCTTTTGCACCAACGTCATCGACCAAATTGCTGACCTTAGTCACCCACAGAGTTAGCTCGCTTCTAGGGCAAACGCACTACGCAATTGTCTACTATAATAAGTGTTTTTCAACACATAACATGCAACCTCTAAGTATAATACATTAGCATGGAGATCAATTGATCTATTTTGTACATCAACATGTACTACCGTGCTTCATGTTTATTTTTCAGGTGTACGGTTCAGTTGCCGGGCTCATCCTTTACGCTCGGGGACTGGATCATTGAGGGGGTTATCATCCAAGACTTCACCGTTGACCAGTTGGTTGAGCTGCTCCAAACTCACCGACCAGTCGATCTAACTGCTCGACGTTCGTCTTCTTTGTGCGAGCATCGCCAGCAGAGCTAGGGACTGGCCCACATGCTCCATCCGGCTCCATAGCTAGGGACTACCCAAACCTGTCGCCACCTTATGGTGACTGTGGATCAGTGGTTTTCAGGTTTCCCATAATCCTGATGCCACATGCTCCATCTGGCTCCATAGCTGGGGACTACGCAAAGCTCTTGCCACCGTGTGGTGACTGCGGACTAGTGATTTTCAGGATCCCCTTGGTCCTAATGCCACATGCTCCATCCTACTCCATAGCTGGGGACTGGTCGGCGTTGCTGCCGACTGGTCGGACACCGTCTACAGGTGCTCGGCACTCGTCTAGGCTCTACTAGTGACCCTGACACAACATATCCCACCTTCTATCAGGCTCGGGGACTACGTGGGCCCACATCACCTAGCAGTGACTAAGGCCCGATGACTACTTGGTTCACGCTTTATTCTTTAAAGCTTCCTACAACATGTATCCATCTTCCAGCAAGCTTGGGGACTATGTGGGCCCCCTCACCTCGCGGTGACTGGGCCTATTCTTTTATCTCTACCCTTCTTGGCGGTTGGATTGCGTTAGCATTACCAGTGATGTGCTAACGTGGGCCCACGTCACCAGACGCGGGTCGCTTTTTTCTTTTTCTCAGAGCAACATGCATCTTTCAGCAGATCACCCTCCTGACAGACACAGTGGTCGGCTATTCGTTAGCCTGGCCCGTACACAGTAGAACTGCTCGGCATGTGGTTCAAACTAATCAGTGTTGCAAGACTTCAAGCCTCACTGGTCGACAAGCGTCAAGACGATGTTTTCTCAAGATAAATGATGCTCGAGGACTAGCTGTGGGGATATAGACCCGTATACCACCATGCCTCTACATGGGCCGCACCATCAGAGAAGGCTAGGCCCACAAGACGAAGGCGTGCGGCACACGACTTGCACCGCACAGTATTGCAATAGTACCAAATAGGATACTACACTTGTAACCTGGTCCCTTCGGAGTATATAAGAAGGGGCTAGGGTCCCCTAGAGGACAACTAATCCCAACTTAGATCATCATGATCTGGGCACACATTTTCTCATACCGGCCAATACATGGAAGAGCAAGATGTAGGGTATTATGCTCCATAGCAGCCCGAAATTGGGTAAATTCTGTGTCTAGTTCTTTGTTGGACCTCTAGTTCATAGATCTCTGCTCACCTCCTCCCCCAAATCAATATCGCGGGTAGCCCTGTGGTAGACGATCGTTGATATTTTGTCAACACACGATCTCGTTCACCCCAATCCGAACAAATCACCATCGGGTGACTCTCCTCGGTGGACTATCGAGCTTAGATTGTGGACACATACATGTAAGAGTGACAAAAAATATATTTGTATGTTTTAGCAATCATGAAATATATTCAATTAGCACCCATATATTAATAAACCTGAAAAATCTTTTGAAGTTATATGAATCCCAACGACAATAGTTTATGTTGGGAAAATATCTAGTGAAAACCACAAGCTTCATGAAAACCTATGCAAACCATGGAAAAAAGGTCGTCTAAATTCCTCAAAAAAACCACATATGTAGATGATATGATCATACACAACCTTGTAAAATATCTTGTCCAAACTCGACTTCATTTGTGAGATATTAAAATAACAAATTTCAAGCCAGAAAGTTGTCCAGATGATTTGTTAGAAATTTATTATTTTTATATCTCACAAACGAAGTCGAGTTTGGACAAGATATTTTAGAAGTTTGTGTATCATCATATCATCTACGTGTGTGATTTTTTTGATGAATTTAGACGACTTTTTTGCTGTGGTTTGCATGGGTTTTCATGATGGTTGTGGTTTTCACCAGATATTTTCCCGTTTATGTCAGTTCTTACTTTAGATACATTTATAAATTTTAACTAAAATTTTATAATAATTTGAAAGTATTATTGTAGGCACTCTAATTTATCTATAAACCCTACTACGCATATAATGATCATTTGATAGACGAAATTTGGCCTCTTAAACAAGAGAGGTTACCACATAGCAAAAATAGGCATGAACTGCTTGGTTTTAAATTTCTGTAGAATAAACATTTATTGTTAATCTTAATGCCAATATATATTATAACATAATAAAATGTCAAAAAACACACATTTCTTGTAGTATATCTTCTTGAGCTTAGCAATATTTAGCCATACTAGATATTACTTCAAGGTCTAACGCTAATCTTGAATGGTCGGTGCAATGTAATCTAGGACCTAAAGTCCTTACTTTTTATGAAATACAAAACGAATGCTTTGAATAATAGTTATAAATACACAAGATTTTTAATTTAATTAACATGCCAATAAAAATGTTTAGATAATATCAAAATTTAGAATCATTATGTCATGGACAATTGATGCACGGAGCCATCATTACGCTAAGGTCTTAACTAAATGCATATTGAAAACACATGGTGGTGCCATGCAAATGATAAAAATGGATGTATAGAGTTTTTTATTATGATCATCACAACCGGATAGAATTATAGAGTACGCATGGATGTTGCATTAGAAAATGAAGAAATATAGAGCTCATGCAAATATAAATAAGTTTGATTAGCTACATATAACAAAATGAACTTGTAGTATTTACGTTTTCTATGATTTTAGCATGTAGAAGGTATAGCATAATAACCTCTTTTTTATTCTTTTATGAGTATTTGTATTGTTTTTCAGGATAGGCAAATATTTTCAAATGGGACAAAATCAAACCATTACTATTGAAATGTTTTAAGCAATAAAATGTTTAGCATAATAACAGGTAGGAAAATATATGGCATTCCATAAATGTCCTACAATGGTGTCATAATTCTTATCTTGTGCTAGAAATATTTAGTAGAACTAGAACTCGATGGATAATTTTTCTATTGCTTGGACTTAGTAGGATGTCTCTTGTACTGCTAACATTTTGAAGCAACAAAAAACACTTGACAATCTTGAGTGAATATATAACCATACCTCCTTGCATACAAATTTCGCCATTCCTTCCCCCATTCTCTTTGTTGTTTCTTCTATAACCTTTTGGTATCTGGCAACAGAGCACAACATGAACCATGCAATCATATTAACTGCTAACTATGATTAATTGTAGAAAATACATAGTCAAAATGATCTTTTGGTTACTATAGACATGCATTCTTGCACAAACTCTAGTTAAATCAATTTATCATTTTTCACGGTGAGCATTCCAATCTTCCGATAGTCCAATGTCCCAAAAGATAATACAAAATGTAGCAAAAACAAACAATGTGTCGAGGGCAATTAGCTAATTGTGTTTCTTCCATCATTGTGCGCAATATAATGAACAGTAACAAAATGATCTTCATGAGAAATAACTTTGACTAAATTTATAAAACTATAGATTAATATTTATGATGTATAATTAATATCATTAGATAGTTTGACTATTTTTTAATAAGTTTATTTAAAGATATAAATATTGATAATGTATTCTAAAAATCTAGTAAAAAAAACTACTACCGGCATGAACACTATGCAGCGATAAGTATTTAGAGACTAAGAGAGTACGTAGCATTGTTTTAGAATTGAAAGGATGGAGTGTGAGAAAATGATTGCCTCATACGTCACATCCTGAGAATAAGTATATGCAGAGTTGCAGACATCTTTGATAATAATGAGCAATATTGATTATTGAATTATATAGATGAATTATCTCTCTTTTTCTCTCAGCTTGTCATTTCATGTTGAGCTGGTCAATCTATGATGCTCAATATGGTATCAAAGTTAGATGTATGGAATCCAAATCCTAGCTAATGAGTAAGCAGATGGCGGGGCATTAAAATATGAGTCAATTGTCCATTTTTCTATCAGCTTACTAAATTTTTTGTTTGAATTGATTAGTGCATACAACTTAATATTAATGAAGAGTTTTTTTTTCAAGAGGCAGCCCAGAGTCAGCAAATTTCAGAATGTCTCAGGAATTCATCAAGAGAACCGAGATACTCCCTCCGTCCCAAAATAAGTTTCGTTCTCACTTTCTGAGAAATAACTGTCAGTAATTATATAATAATATATATAAATATTTATGCTAAGTAATTAGTATCATTGGAAAGATCCTTATATCTAGTTTTTTAATAAATTTATTTAAAGATATAAATATTGTACGTATTTTTTATAAATCGAGTTAAACTTATGGCACGAAAACCTTATATGTACATAAGAAACACAATGAGTAGTTACCTTGTATCAAGCTCCAAGAAAGCTACAGAAATGTAGTGGAATTTATCCATCAGAACTTTGTCATCTTTTTTCCCACCTATATGGTTATATCATGTCGACAATGGAAAAAGGATTTAGAAGTTTTGAAACACACGGTCAATTTACACAGCCCAAGGTGCAGAACCTTACATGAGAAATGCCAGTCACGGTTGTAGATATGACGGTGGAATTCCTGAAGAATCGTCACCTTGACCTCAGTAGGGACACTAGTGTCATCTTCTGCACTCCAGTTGAAATGAAAGTAGATATACAGAGAGACGTATGTAAATTGTATTGTAAGAATAGACAACAAATGCTTTGTCAACCGGCCACCTTGGGACTACGTTTATATTAAATTTACCAGTGCCCCGTATATTCATTTTTGAAATTAACAAACTCCATTATACTAACTATATATATATATCACTCTTTGTCCTAAATTTTAGGTCGTTTCAGCTTTTTAGATACACATAATAGTTTTTATTATGTACATAAATATACAAGATAATAGAAGTTATGTGAATCTAAAAAAAAGGCAAAACGATCCATCTATCTATAAGTTGAAACCGAGGGAGTACATGTGTTTCAATGTCATTCACAAAGTACTCATATTCAATTCACTGTTGTACTCACCGACCGTGTCGAGCGCCCGTTGCACCAGGTAGCAGACGCAGACCTGCACAAGCGAGCACGAGGCATGCATCAGAACAGGAGGAGCTAGCCCGCTGCCCACCCAAGGACAGGACAGGACAGGACAGGGCGGTGCCAGCGGCGTACAGCGTTGCGGAGCTCCGCCGGGTTGAGCTGCTGGATGATGAGCGGGATGCGGGAGTCGCGCCGCAGCATGGCGTACGCGAAGGACCAGTGCTCCCCGGTGGCGCCGGCCGCGGCCTGCCTGCGTGCCCGCTGCTCGGCCACCAGCAGCTTCGCCACCGCTGCCGCCTCCACCAGCACCGACGGCATACGGCGTTGCGGGTGCGGATCTCCGCCGAGTTGAGCTGTCGGATGATGAGCGCGAAGCTGCAGGAGACGCGCCGCTGTATGGCGTACGCCGAGGACCAGTGCTCCCCGGCATGGAGGCTGCATGGCACCTCCACCAGCAGGCAGCAGCTTCGCCACCAGCACCGGCGGCGTACGGCATTGCGGATGCGGAGCTACGCCGGGTTGGGCTGTCGGATGATGAGCGCGAGGCTGCGGGACACAACGCGGTAGATGAGAGGTAGGATACGTCGACCTCGAGGGACCCGAACTTTCGGCCTGCGGGAGACGCGCCGCGGCGTGGGGTACGCCAAGGACCAGTGCTCCCTGGTGGCGCCGGCAGTGGTCTGCCTGCGCGCCCGCTGCTCGTCGGCCGCCAGTAGGCAGTAGCTTCGCCGCCGCTGCCGCCTCCACCAGCGCCACCATCGCCGCGCCTCGAACCATATTCTCGCTGATCACGGAGCTCTTTTTTTTTTTTAATATTATTAGCTCGAGCTAGTCATCGCCTTCAGACGGAAACTGGATGCCCTCTGCACGCAAGGCGGTCGGTTGTGTTTTATACTGCCGCGCTCAGAATAAGTTTCGAGGCGCATGGCTTCGTGTTGTGTTTTGATGTTGTTGCGTGTCATTAGCAGTGAGGCCGTGAGGGTACCAAGACGCAACTTGCAATGTCTTTTCCCTTCCATTTTTCTTTTCAATAGATTCGATGTAACAATTTGCGGAAATAAAATAAAAAACTAGTTTTAAACCAGATAAGTAATTTAGGAATAAACGAGTTTACAATTCAATTACAACAACACCTGTAAAAGATTTGACAATTTAGTATTCCATTTCAGTCCCTTCCAGTTGTGCTTATACACGGTCACGAAAAGCTGGTACGATATAGGATTGGATTAACTCTGCCAATATCTTTCTATCAATCGTGTCATGATCGATTTTTTCATGAAACTCTTGACGAATAGCCGCCAAAGTAGTTCAGTGAGCACATGAGGCCATATGCTGTACTGACAATTCTTTATAAAAACCGAGAAAAAAATTGTATATCCTCTAATGTTAGCGCAAGATGGCTCCAGTTGGTTCTCTTTTGGCAGGGCTCCAAACTTTTTGAAAAAGGGTAAAATTAGGAAAAGGGCTAGGCGATAGGCGAGAGAGGCGATAGGCGATGCGCGTGCGCCTCACCGGCGGTGGCCCTCCCTGCGGGATTTCGAGCCCTCCGGTGCCTCAGAAGTAGGAGATCCTGCTCGGGGCCGGTCGCTGCACCGTTCCCCCAAAGTATTGTCCCCTGTTCTTGTCCTGCTCGCGCGTTATCGCCGCCTGTGTGGGAGGGGAGTTTGGGGATTTCCCTGGGGTTGGTTCAGAGTTCTGACGCGCTGAGGCAGAGGTTTTGAGGTATTCCGGGTGATTGAAGGAATGGGAAACCGGCGATTGACCCTGGCATACCCGCCATACGTGCTATCGTCCTCGTTGGCCGCCAGCCAGGGCGGAGACTGGCATGGCGGGGGCTCGGGTGAGAGGTCTGGTTCTCAGAATTCAAAGGTCGAGGTACTCGAAATGGACTTAGAAGAGTGGTTGAACGCAGAACATTCTGCGGCTATGAAGCACCCTGAGAAGAACCCCACAGTGGCATTTGGGTTGCCCAAACATTCGCTGGATGCTGATACGAGTGGAGGTGATAGAGTTAGGCACATGAGAGTTCCACCGATTGCGGCAGTGGATGATCATTCCATCGTGGTGGGAAACTTCCCAATTCAATTTTGCTGGCCGGTCCGAGATTGAGTGTGAGAACAAGGTGAAATCCCGAGGAGATCATGGCGCCGATGAGGCACCGCCATTGCCGACGAGCTCGGCAAATGTGGAAGGGGAACAGGGGAGCGGGGGGGGGATAACGGGGAGCTCAAAAAGGGCATTTGGGCCGAAAGCTTTTGGGCCGCAAAGCCCAACAATAACAGAGCTGTTTGCTCATTCCTATATTCCTCCGCGTCCCAAGCCAAAACCCTTTTCTCACCGCTGGCTGTGGGTTCCGGCCGCTAGGGTTTGGGACCCGATGGTGGAGCGCTTCCGGGCGAGAAGAGGATGAAGTGCGGAAGTTTGGTGGGCAAGCAAAATTCCTCCGTAGAATCCGGCTCACCACCACCGACGGGAGATCTTTTGTTGAAGTTACCAAATCGGAGATAGAGAAGAGAGGAGCTGCTAGGGAGGGGTACGGCTTCAATGGCGCTCGTGATGGGGGCCATGGTCATGAAGGCCTGGGGGAGCCCTAGGACTAGCGGAGAGGTTGGGGTCGCTCCAATCGGCAGCAGTACAGAGAAGATGAACAAGAAGGCTTTTATGAGAGGAAGAGGAACGCAGAGGAAGATCTGAGGTTCAAGATCCAGGACAAGAAGAGGAACTACCAACAGCAGGCGTGGGATTATGGTTAGGGGGCAAGCATCCGGGGCCGATGAAGTGCTACGGTTGCAATCAGCCCGGCCATCATCACTCCAACCGCAACAATGATCCTTCCATTTCACTGCCATGAAACAGTCATAAATCTTACCACACGCCCTCAAGAAGAATTCTCCCCTAGTGAATTAGAGGTATGCAGCTAATGCTCAAGCCAAGGGTAGGGCTTCTATAAGTGATATGGCCCTAGGTAAGAATGCTGATACAATGGCCCAGGATAGTACTGCCACTAACTAGATTAGTAGTAAGGGTATCATGCTCTGTGGTTATGGGATTCCTAACTAGTTGTTCTATTCCCTTGAGTTACCTGAACCTAAGAGAGTGCCTAAGCAAAATGTGGAGGGCCCAATCAGGGCTTTGGTTTATATTCTCAAAGGCAGAGGGACAAGACTGAGAGTTAAGATAGACCTTTAGTACCTGATCAATTCTGAATGGGACTAGAATGTGAGAAGAATCTCAAGGAGTGAATTCCTAGTGGATATGCCTTCCAGGTCTGTGCTAAACATCCTAAAAATATCCACAAAAGGACCATTGTTACATCTGATATTGAGGCAGTAATAGTTGAAATAGACATGGATCCATACATCTTTCAAGAATTACAGTCAGTGTGGGTCAAGGCAAGATGTATTCTAGAATTTGCGAGGACTGAATTGCTGTGTTGCAGTTGGCAAGGCTGGTGGGTGACCCTGAAGAGGTTTACAAACCTTCTCTGAACTAGAAGTCTATCTGGGTGAGGGTGGCCTGCCTGAACCCTGTTAAGGTGGGAGGCACCTCAGAAGTGTTTATCAATAAGAAGGGAAGAAGGATTACTTTGTTCTATTCTGAGAAGATGAAAATGTTTCCCATAAGCAAACTTGATGATGATGGCCTGGATGATAATGAAGATGAGGTGACGAGATGAGGAGGATCCCGACTCCCAAGAGGACAGTGGGCTAAGATAGGAAAAACAGCTCCCAAGGGTTAGTCCACAAGTGGGGGTCCTCAAGCCACCGGGGTAGATCCCATGGCCTATTGGATGAGCCGATGCGAGGAAATCGAATAAGAATACTACGCTAGAACAAGGCTGAATGATTCGATGATCAACTCAAGTCTAGGAGTGGAAGAGGAGGTAGTCACAGATCTAAACACAACAAGTCACTCTCCTACACTCAAATCTGGTAGTGGGGGGTATGAAGATGTGATGGTGCAAAAATTGTATCCCAGAAGAATGCTGTTGAGGGGACCAATGCTGAGAAGTCTAGTAAACATTCTATTGATATTCCTACCAAACAGAGTACAAGAGTTCAGGGGAAGGACATGGATATGCAGAAGAAGGCTATGCTCAACAAGGCTAGTTCCAAAGGGGCACTGTGGACTATATGGAAGACGAGGAACGATGTGGTGTTTAACAGGAAGGTGATGGCATCTCCCTCGGCGATCGTCCACAAGACAATATCACTGGTGAAGACATGGAGCCTGCTCCTGAAGCCCAAGATGAAGCCGGTGGCCGAAGAGATATGATCTTGCTTACTGCTAAAGCTGCGAAGTGATTGTTCGTTTGTTAGGCATCTCAAAACTCTGGTTGCTTTCGAGGTTGCATGCACGGACAAGGTTTTAGTTTCTTTTATCTTTGAAAGGTAGAAGATGACTATCCCGGGTTCAGGTCTAGAGTTAAGTTTTGAGGTTATGTGCTTTGAATGTGGTGGCAATCCCGAGATGATTGTTCCATTACGCTTTCAATATAAAGCCGGGCAAGGTGCCTTTTGTCTAACAAAAAATGTTACCGCGGGATGGGTGTACTGTACCAAAATAAAAAGAAAACTTTCAAGCAACATCAAGCACAGAATCCTGTATCCATGAAATGTGATGTGCCAACAGGAAGTAAAATGATTGAAGAATGATACAAATAGGATCTCTGCATATGGCCATGCAACACAAGAAGGCCTCAATTCTCTAAAAACAAAATGACTCAAGATTTCTTTTCCAAGGTCAAACAAATATGCCTCTATGCTAATACTAGGACAAAAGTTTTGAAAAAGAAAAGAAATAAAAAAATTCTTGCCGAATCACTCGCTGATCTCGAAACTCGTCCTGGCCTTCAGCCCCATTTAGGCCAGTCTCAATGCAAGATTTCATCTCTCGATTTCCAAAATAGTGAAATTTAAACGTGAAACAAGTTTCTCTCTCAACGGATAGTTTCATTACACAATTTCATAAGGCTATTTATTATGTGGGTCCACTGGTATCTTTTCTCTCTATTTTCCTCTACACATGAGTGCTTCAAACGAAGTAATGGCTCTCAGTGGGGTCACCCGGTTACCGAGTGGATGGAAACTGCGCTAACTCCTTTCGTGGGGATGAAACTTTTATCTTCTCTCTCCTTATTTCATGTAAAAACTTCAAATCTGCTGACTTAACACCTCATTTAATGTGCATGACAGCCGCCATGAAATCCCATTGAGACGGGCCTTATCGACAATTCTCGCCGAATGGCTTGCTAATCACGGGGGAGCTTTTTTTTCTTGTTCATCAGCTCGAGCTACGTGGCCTTCAGCCCGATGGAGCATCCATCTCGATGCCATCTGCGCGCATAGCGGTGGTGTTTTATATTGCCGCACTCAAAACAAGTTTCGAGATATGTTTAAAAACAAGAACAAGCTTCGAGACGCATGGCTCCGTGTGCATTTTTGTGTCGCTGTTGTTGTGTGTGTCATTACCACGAGGGTACCACGACACAGCTTTGTTTTTTCCACTTTCCTTCCATTTAAAAGCTTTCTTTTTCTTGACGAGGATTGCTGTGTATTAAGCATAAAGCGAGTTCACAATTCATGACGTACGAAGGACCAGTGCTACCCAGGCACCCACGCCGGGTAGGCATAAAGCTAGTATTCACGATGCAACTTTTGTCTTGTCGTTCCATTTTTTCTTTTAAATAGATTCGGCTTAACAAATTGTGCAAGCAAATCGAAAGTTTTCTTAAAAAAAATTGACTAGTATTGTACGCATAAGCGAGTTCACAATTCATATAAAACAAATTTTTTACAACACTTAGAAAAGATTTGACTCAAGATTTCTTTTCCGAGGTCAAACAAATATCCCTCTATGCTAATACTAGGATAAAAGTTTTGAAAAAGAAAAGAAAAAAAAGTTCTTGCCGAATCACTCGCTGATCTCGGAGCTCGTCTTTTTTTTCAGCTCGTGCTAGTTGCCGAATAGCTGATCACGGAGGAGCTCTTTTTTTTTTATCAGCTCGAGCTACGTGGCCTTCAGCCCGATCGAGCATCCATCTCGATGCCATCTGCGCTCATAGCGGTGGTGTGTATAGGCATAAGGCGAGTGCATTTTGTTTCGCTGTTGTTTAAAAACGAGTTTGTTTCGCTGTTGTTGCTGATCACGGAGGAGCTTTTGCCGCACTCAAGTTTCGAGATATGTTTAAAAACAAGAACAAGCTTCGAGACGCATGGCTCCGTGTGCATTTTGTTTCGCTATTGTTGCGTGTGTCATTACCAACGAGGGTACCACGACGTAGCTTTGTTTT
The DNA here is from genome assembly GCA_018135685.1 of Themeda triandra. Taxonomy (NCBI): domain Eukaryota; kingdom Viridiplantae; phylum Streptophyta; class Magnoliopsida; order Poales; family Poaceae; genus Themeda; species Themeda triandra. The sequence continues at coordinate 12,483 of JAENPR010000280.1, read as the reverse complement.
TTTCCACTTTCCTTCCATTTAAAAGCTTTTTTTTAGTTGATGATGACAATTGCTGCGTATTTCTTCTTATTAAGGCGGCGCCGCTCGGGAGGCATCCGGCCGTGCCACATCGGCGCTATGAACAGTACCTGTATGTATGAACAGTATTCATACGTATGAACAGTAATCGTATGTATGAACAGCTACCTACGTATAAACAGTAACTATATAGATAAACAGTGCTTTTTTTTTTGCCTGCCGACGCGCGCAATGGCGCGCGCAACTTACTAGTAGGCATAAAGCAAGTTCACAATTCATGACGTATGCGAAGGACCAGCGCTCCCCAGTGGCACCCACCGCTGGGTAGGCATAAAGCTAGTATTCACGACGCAACTTTTGTCTTGTCGTTCCATTTTTTCTTTTAAGTAGATTCGGCTTAACAATTTGTGCAAGCAAATCCAAAGCGTTTCTTTTTTTTTAATTTGACTAGTATTGTACACATAAGCGAGTTCACAATTCATATACAACAAATTTTTTACAACACCTAGAAAAGATTTGACAATACAGTTTCTCACGTCCTTCCGGTGAGCACAAGAAAGGTGCTAGTATGCAGAAGATTTCTGTACAATACGAGAAGCTGAATACTATCACAGTGAGTACATAGAACAAAGAAAACAATTTTCAAACAACTTTAAGCGCAGAATTATGTACCCGTGAAAAGTGATGCGCCAACTGTGGATCGAAGCCGGTGTGCGGAAACTAGAATGCTTAGTGCGTGAGTAATCCGTTTGTACGCGTTCCTGGGGTGGCGGGCGGTGTTGCAAATTTATATCCACCCCAGTAAAAAACCTGTAAAGTTCTCCTCTACTTAATACAAAGATGCGCAAATCTTTTGCGTATTCGAGAAAAAACTGGCAAGTAAAAACTGATGACAGAATGATATAGATAGGATCTCAGGCCACATGGCCATGCAACACATGAAGGCCTCAGTTCTCTAAAATCAAAACGACTCAAGATTTCTTTTCCTAGGTTAAACAATTATCCCTCTATGCTAATACTAGCACAAAAGTTTTGAAAAAGAAAAGGAAAAATTAAAAAACAAATGAGTGGAAGAACAGGTTGAAAGAATATATACTATTGATTATTATACAATGATCTGCATACCAAAAATATGAACTTGCAAACTAAGAGCTGCCATGGGATTTCAACGTTGACATGGTGTTGTTTCTGGCCCTAAGGGTATCACCCCCTCAGGCCCGAAACTAGATCCACGCGAAGATGGACACACGAATGGTAAACCCGAAACATGGATCACGAACCACAAATCGCAATTACCGGAAGTAGATGATGAAATAACGGATCCCGGCTAAAATGTGTGGGTCTCTCCCCCCTCTTACAACGCCCCAACGGCCGTATTTATAGGAGCCCGTAGGCATTTATAAGACCATTATACCCTTGGAGAACCATGCCTCTGGACGCCTCCGTACCCGACCGGGGGCAAACACGTCTTCCAGGCACGGGCCCCCCACCGGTCGGCCAACTACCGACCAGCCAAGAGCCCTGTACGGGCGATGCCTCCTACCTGCAGAAAACAAACGAACACTCCGGCGGCCTTGCCAGCGCCCGCCGAATTTGGCCTCACCTGAACCGAATGTCTCTATTTGGCCCAAGCGAACCGCAATCAGGACTGGGGGCTAGCTGATCCCCCGCAAAGATACCCAAAGCTGGGCGGTCCCGACCGAAGAGCCGGGTTCGGCTGCCAGCTGACTTTCATCTAGCGGTGACCCACGGTCTGGCGACCAACCTGGGTAGTTAGGTACCGAATCCGTGGATTCAGTTTAGTGGCCACGGCTTCGGGTCAAAATCTCCCGATGTCGGGCGTGGGGTTGCATGGCCTGTTGAGGCTAGACACTTAGCGAGGATAGGGTGGTGTTGACGGTCGTTAAGTATCAATTTTATACCGTCAACGCAGCAAGAGAAAGGACTAATATGAGTTCACCTATTAGATATAGGGGTTACACTGACAGAATTCCATGAGTTTTGGTGATTGTCTATTTCTGCAGGGGGTTATCAGAAAGAGAACCAAAGGAGGCCCACATGTCATGATTACATAGAGATAAAGACCGAACGGGTGAAAAAGTATAATCTAGAAGACTCCAGAAGGCGACCCCTGAAGGCTGGGCCCCACCTGGCAGCCTGGCCAGTCGGCCGCCCAAGGGGGGGAGTCGGCCGACTCCCCACCTCGGCCAATCACGTCGAGTCTCGCGGATCCTGCCTCCACCGCCTTTGAGGATGAATAATTATCGTCCATTTAGGTCGGTTTGATCCGAGGGCCGTGGTTCATCCTAGGGGCTATATATTCGAGCCCCGGCCCCGGGTGAAACCCTAATTCATTCTCTCTTCATTCATCTACGAGAGGATTCGAGAAGCCGAGCCACCATCTCAATTAGAGCTCCATAGTTTAGTAGCATAGCTACATAGGAATAGATTTAGAGGGAATCAAGCCTAGCTTGGAGTCGGATCTGTCGGAGTTCTTGGTAATTCCCCTCTACATTCTTGTAATATTCATCATTGTTAGTGATACTATGAGTAGTACTTTATTCTATTCTATTATATCGGACTTGACTTTGCTCTATTTGATTATATTCTCAATTATATTGTTCTTAGTTTACTTTGATTATATGTTTAGCATAGTTGGACTAGAATTATGTTTATGCATAGGATCGTATAGCGCTTACTCATTAGATCGATGGGTAAGTGGTAAATATTGTGTAGGCATGGTGCCTAGGCCGTATTTATCTGCGATTGCACCCTATTGGCCGGGTCGTGTGGTAGATCGCGGAAGTGACAGTTCCGTTGAGTCCTTTGTATTCCATCCCCCGTTGGTAGGTCTTAGTAGAACAACCTATTACATTGAAGTCATTGCTATGTCTCTTGTCTTCTCTGGTAATATCACTATGCATAGATGTAACCTTTTCCGCCATGATTGCTAGATGTTCTTGCACTAATCATTGTATGCTTTGACCTTATAGTTAGAATAACATAGGATTATACCCTAGATCGTCCTAGTCCATGCTAGTGTTATAAGCTTAGAGTGCTAAGTTGAGATGGCTTATTACTATTATTTTATGTGGCTAATTGCTCTCATTTATCTTATGTCATTTATCATTCATTCCTATATTTTATGTGACACTTACCCTGTATGAGATGATCGATACAGACAAGGCTAAGCTCTCCATTATCGCATGTGCATTGCTCATCACTCATTATCCAGTGCATTCCCTTCCAGTGGTAAAATTATAAATAACGATACCTGGATTACTCCTGGTTAAAATGCTACATCGGTATTATCTGTGAACTTGCGGATCCCATATTTATTTCTAGTAGCAGTTGCATTATTTAGTACCAGTATTTTTGGCTCCATGTTGGGGATGACAACCTAACACCGAGTGGTGTTAAAAATGTCAACAAGCATTTTTGGCGCGTTGCGGGAAAGGTTGAAAGCCAATGGATAATGAGCAGCATTGCACTACATAATGAGATTGAGCAACTGTCACCATTCTCTACTCATACACCTTACCCTTGTCTTTCGGCTTCGGCATCGTCTACTGCTCATTCGGTAAGGTAAGAATCGTCTATTGCTGTTTTCCTTTCGTTCCCCAAATTCGTGTGAGTTGAGAGGGTGGATTCGGTGTGCTTTTCTCCTTATTACTTTATTTTTATATTCTTCCTCATTTTTATAGTTTCGGCGGAATACGGTTTCTTGAACATTGAGGTTTAGTATGTCCAGAAAGCTCAACTTCGGCATGCATCGGCTAGTGGTACCCTTAGGTTTAGGGTTTAGGGTTTAGGTTGATTGCCTCCTTCCACGTGTCACTTCTTTAGGGGCACACGTGTTGTGTCCATGGTGTTTCATGCGTAATTCCCTGGTTTGTCCACGTGTCTAGTTTTTAACTGACCACGTGGGCTGCCCTGGTTAGTGTTGACGGCCGTTAAGTGCCAATTTTTACCGTCAACTAGACATGAAAAAGGACCTAAATATAATTACCATCTAGATATAGGGCTTACACTAATGGAATTCCATGAGTTTTGGTGAATGTCTCTTTTTACGGGGTGCCGGTGAAAATACCCAAGGAAGGCCCACATGTCCGGTTTACATAGAGATAATCGGGACCGGTGAAAAATTCATGTAATCCGAAAGGTTCGAGAAGGCTCTGGACCAAACGGGAGCCCGAACGGGCTCGGTGGAGAGTCGGTCGACTCCCCACCTTGGGCGGCCGACTGCCCACTTCAGCCAATCAGTGTCAGCCTCGTGGATCCCTGTTCCACCGCCTTTGAGGATGAATAATAATCGTCCATTTAGGTCGGTTTGATCCGAGGGCTGCGGTGCATCTTAGGGGGCTATATAAGCAGGGCCCCTGGCCCCTTGAGGAAGCATCCCATGAAACCCTAATTCATTATTTCCAGAGAGGATCAGGTGAGAGGCGTCCCTTGAATGGATCTCCTCCCTAGAGCCTAGCATTCAAGATAGATAGAGAGAGTATAGGGTGGAGGTAGAGTTGGAGGAAGCCCGGCATGACGGTGTCTCCTCTCCGGTTGTACCTGTGGGATCAAGTCTCCTAACCCGAGGCTTGGTTCTAGGATCATTCTGTAATTCAACTTCTGATACTAGTAAGTTCTTGTTATTATTGCTCTTTGGTTTACGAGTTTACTTTATTCGCTTCCGGTTGGGAATAGAGTAATCGTTCATAGCGTAAGCATGGTGCTTGGGCTAGGTTCACTCGTAGATGCTCCCTATCTGGCCGGAACCGTGGTAGTAGCGAGGGAGATGACAGTCCCTTTGTTACCTTTGTAATCCACTTCCCGTTAGTAGGTAAGGTAGGTCCAAAAGTGCTAGGTTAAGCATCCTCTGTGGTGTCTTTTCTTAGATGCTCCCATAGAGTAGTAGTTGCAAAGCTTGCCATAGGTTGGAAGGAGACTGTGGTAGTAATCCTCTCTATATCGCTCATTACCTTGTCTGTAGCTCAGGGGTTAAGTATAGACTTGGGTTAGTCAGATGCACGTTTTCTCCTAGCGGATAAATAAATAACGATACTCTGGAATATCTCCGTGCGCTTGCGGATTATTTCTCTTTGATTCTTTCGTGTGCGTATCTAGTATCAACAAGGATTTAAAGCGCCGTTGTCTTGGGGAGAAAGACGGTCTCTTGAGATAACCTTAAGTCATGCTTAACCTTGTATTATACTTTTATCTTTTTGTTTTTTATTTTGCCTTTTCTTTTATATCCTTATGGATAACCCAAATTCCACGCTTTGTCCACCAATATCTTGCACCCATGAGCACATGCTTAGAGCCTCTAGAACCTATGATTTTCACATCTAGCTATGAGCTACACCAATGCGTGGTTGCAATAGGTCAAAGCCAACCCTTTTCTACAGCTAGAGTCCTATCTTCTAATCAAGAGGGTATTGTACCCAAGGTCCTATCTTCTAACCATGGAGAAGGTAATGAACCCAAAGTCCTATCTTCGATCAAGTAGGTAATAAACTTTTTGCTACACTTAGGGAATCTTTTAATCTTCCTATAAATTTAGGTTTAGACCTAGCCTTACAAGACCATGTTCTTCTTCAACATCTCGTATATGGGTCTTGATAATATCACATTTGGAGGAGTTTTCCTTTCTTTACCCTTTAGTGAAGTGAGGTTTGTCCTTATTGTTAATGGACACACTCCTTGTACTAGACTTCATGATAACATCCTAGAGGTAGAGAAGGAATCATCGCCCAAACAAGAAGAGGAAGTTTCCATAGCCACTTTGCAAACATTCCAATCCCATGATTTGGCTATCCATCCCAAACCAATAGTATTCCGAAGTCCCCTAAGGGAAGAAGTAATTCTACCCTTAGAAATTCTTTTTGATGGCGATTTTGGGAGGAGCATAAACTTCCCGCTTCATAAGAGATCTTTTAGTGCATGCATTATAAATCTCTCAGGAAGAGATCTCTTAGAAAGTGTCTCACACCCAATCCCTTTGAAGGACGTTTAGAAAGACTCAAGGATGGCATGCCAAGTGACGCCATAGAAGGAGAGCGAAGCCATCTAGGATCCACCCTTATCTTCTCCCCTTCTATGCCCACATCAAATATAGAATACGAACCTATCTTTAAACCCATCCTGGACCCCTATGACTCGTTCTATGCTTTTTCTCCCAAACCTCCCGATGATCCTAGAAATCCGTGTACATATCCCATGCATAGGAATCATCGAGAATATATAGAGAACCTCAGAGATCAACATCCATGGCTAGAGAGCATTAAAAACCTATGTGCTACTGCCATTGAATGGATGGATGAGGCCTTAGATAAGATCATTTTGAGAGACGATCCAAGGGGAATTTTTGATATTTATGTCGAGTCACCCTTGGAAGTGGAAGATGATGGAGGCTTCAATAGGCAAAGTAGTTACTTCTTAAACACCCCATCAAGACCTTGCTCATATGAAAAATCTCCTGATTCACCTAGTGTCTCTAACATTGCCCCACATGAGATCTTCAACCCCCTCATGCTCCCTATTCCTACAAATTTTGAGAGGGTGGTTGTAGACACATATGTTTATCATAAATGTTGCGATCTCGTTGTGTTAAATCCACGAGATTAGTGCACATAGATTGGTGTTGGAGGGAAACCACTTCACCAATTCACATCTTGAAGGTTTCCCAAGGACAAGCTTAGTGTCCTAAAACAAGCACCTTTCGGACCATGACATAAGTGTTCACCTTTCTCTTGTGTTGATTGAGCATAGAGTTATAATTGTGAAAATATTCCTTCGGGTATTCGTGTCACTAACCTTTCCAGGTTGAAGCAAAAAGATCAAAGGAACAACAAATGCAAGGTATGTCCAACCAATCATTATTTAACATTGAATTGCATTCATCCAATCTTGATTTCTGCAAAATTCAAGGCTGGGGGATATACTTCCATAAATACATCTTTTGCCATGTTGCTACATTATTTTGGTTGTCCCTACCTTTGGCATGCTCAATTTGCTAAAATCATGCTCTACCATTACTGTTTGAGTAAATCTCTATAATGCTTTTCATGCTACCCTTGTCTACCACAGTAAGTGTTGGTTTGGAAGTACTGTATACACGCTTCTATTGGCTTTTAAATTAAGCGTGGTGCTTAGGTTAAATAGCCTTCCTTAATCGATTAGACATGGAGTCTAGTTTGGTTATTGAACTAAAAGCTGCTGTAGTAGACATTGGTATATTTTGTTGGACTAACCCTATGAGAAAAACTTCCAAAATTCAAATTGGGAAAGTCCTTAGATGAACTCACATCGAGAGATGAAGCAAGGCATATGATGAACTGAACAATACATCGCATTTAAGACATAGCTCATTCATCGTCCAAGAAAGAGTTGAAAGAATTTATGGCTGCCTATTCATGGTGAACCCGCCAAATCACCACTTCGATGGAACAAAGGAGACAAGAGTGCTACAAGAAGGATCCACATCAATAGCACTCACCCAAAGGAAGTGGATGAACAAGGCGACAAACTATGAGCAACCTTGAAGATATCATAGTATTGAGCCCAAAACTCGAGCTAGGACACCAATGAGAAGCTAGGAGAAACTCACCTCATTTTGGTCAATCAAAGACCTGCTCTTATTATTCTTGAAGACACCATCTTGCACGTCGGCAGTAAGGACAAGCATGTCATGATAGCATGCATCCTTGTGTCAACCAATCACCATCAAGGGTTGACTACCGACCAAGCCCAAGAAGACCATGAACAACTACATTTGCAAGATGATGTCCCTATGCCATTGGAGATGAAGCCTGCATACAATTAATGATGTCCCTTCCTTGATCATCAATATGGATGGCGTATCATTAGCGCAACTCTTCGCCATCTTTGCTAGAAGACAAAGACCATCAAGGAAGAACTCCCGTCTACATCTCCAATGAACATCAATTAGTCGACCAAGGCTCGGCAAAAATCAAGAATGGTTGACAAAGAAGATCATGCAACTGTCCGTCCTAGATTGGATAGTCTAAAGAAAAGAAGAATGCAAAGGAGAGATCTTTGCTCAATGGACCTAGAATCAAGATCCCTCTCCAACAGACTTGAGCACGAGAGGATGGACAATGTCTAAAGAACATATAGTTACAACACACTTCGAGGATGATTCAACACATACACTTGGCTTCCAATGATGAGCCACAACAAGCTTGGGGAGGAAGGCCGCCGACACCTCTAATGATGCTCCGGTAATGCCCTTCCTCTTCTCAAACCCTCGTCACTCTCACACTTTGGTTTGCAATCCCTCCACTCGCAATTACTTCCTCTCTATAAGTTTGACTATTTTCTATAGATTTCATACACCAATCAAACTTAAGACATAGTAAAATCAATCTTTAAGAGAAGAAGTAATGTTGCGTAAATGTTCTACGCTAATTAAAATTTTCAACCCAATCTTTTACGTAGCATAGAATATGACCTTTAGCTTAATGACATCTCTACCCTTGTTATTATTTGTATATTCCTTCGGGTATGTGTTGTCCACTAATCCTCTACGTAGAAGAAACAATAAGTAGAGCACAAGGTCAAGGGAGAGGCCCACTAGAAGCATCTACTCTTCATCCTAGGGTGCTCCGAGTGATAAAGTTACGAACACCGCAATATGCACACTAAACAAGATCTTGCTAGCATCACAATTAAAGGTTCACTTCAAACCGTTGGAGAAGGAGAGAACATGGATGACCCCTTCCTCAAGAGATATCGGCTCAAGAGGTGCAGTTCTCAAGGTCTCTACCTTTGGGATCAAATGATGCACCAAAGGATTGAACATGACAAGAAGTCCTATTCAGAGGACTTAAAACACCGAACCCTTGCCAAGGAGGTAACTTGGTAGTTATCCATATTTCCCATTTTAGCATTGCACTAGTTTTTTCTTTAGCATATTTACTTTTTGCATAATCAGTTCTTGTTGCATATTTACTTTGCTGCATCTGCATTAGAAAAGAAAATAATTTTGTCTTGCATTGCATCAAGAAAATGCTAAGCCCCATGTGAATAATTTTGTGGTGCGACACCCACAAAGATATCCTTTGTGGTGGCATAAAAATAAGTTTTCATCTTAGTTGCATTTTTTCTACATACCATAAAACATAAAATTGCAAAAAATATTAAGATCCTCCCGAAAAGATTTTATGTTAAGAAGGTTCTAGACATCCAAGGCTTAAAGGGTTATCACTAATGCTTAATCAGTTCCACAAGCTTTGTTGTCTATTTGAGCTTCACGAGAATTTAAAGGATCAAGAAGAGCTAATAGGCGGAAGGATGTCCCGTCCCTTGTCGAAGTGCTATCTTCAACGGTCGCGATCTTTGTCTCTACGACCATCATCCCGACACTCTAGGAGGAGGAGTACGCCTTCACTTGCCCGGTCGGCAACACCAACGAGACTACATCAACATCCGGCAGGGGGAAGCACCCCGTGTATCCAGCCTAAGTATCACTAGCTTATCTATCTATCTATCTATTTGTTATGTTTGCAAAATAAAATAGAGGAGAGTATGTGAAAAGTCTGCTAAATGAACCTGAGAATAAGCTCTTATATGGAAATGATGAATAGTTGCTCTCTAGTAATTCCTTTCAAGTACCTAGTTTTCAACCTTGCACTCTCCCGAGTTTTGGACACAAGCTTGTTTAGATTTGAGATTTACTCCGAACACAGAAACTTGTGGGTAGCGAATGCTTGATCTAAGTCTAGGTAGTTGACGAATATGATATGGGAAAGTTTTGAGCCGCTGCCCATCTTGTTCCTAGAGATGCTAGAGTTCGAGAGTTTATCTTTTAAAATCTTAAAATTTCTGCATGATGAGTTCTGTATGACGAGTTTAAAATTCTACCACAGCCATACATTCATGCTTGCTAGATTAGGAAAACCCATCTATTTATATAGATCATATTGTAGGCTTGAGTGTAGTCTTTATAGGCATTGAGTGTGGTTATCTTTGTGGACCCATAAGGAACCAATCATGCGATTAAAGCCAATACTATGTGCTCTCCATCATTGATCTATGCTACTACGTCCTCGGGAAGCATGCACCCATTTTATAAATACTACATTCATTACGTATACGTACGTCCCCTAGAAGTACCACCTACATATAGATCCACATCCACCACATATTGTGCTATCTCTACCACCGGAGATACGCACCTATGCTGCTCCTACCACAGGAGTACGCATTCCCCCACATATTGTGCTGTCTCTATCCTGGAGATACACGCTTATGCTGCTCCTACCCTGGGAGTACGCATCCATCCATTCATCCATCCATCCATCCATCCATCCATCCATCCATCCATCCACATAATACATACGCCACTCATTTCACTTCATCCAGGAAAAGGTTACTCTTATCCCGGGAGTGAACATCTAGAAATAATCATCACCGTTCCATTTGCCTACATAAAAGCTCCAGTCATTATCATTTCAAGTTATACACTCCCCGTTGCTAAAGTTTCATTTTCAGAGGATTGGTTGCTCCAAAAAAAAAGAAAAAAAAGAGAAAGAGAAAGAAAGAAAGAAAGAGTAGCCAAGTCCTTCCCTTCAAGAAGTTTCAAGGTTTCCGTTTAAAGGGAGTCATGTTATCCCCAAAGGAGCAAGTGTAGAAGTAGATGTTCACCAAGTGATCACCCCTCATAATCATTTCCTTATCATTATCATCTTATTATTCATCCCATTTCCTCATTCACATGCACATATGACTTTATTATTATTTTAGTTCCTATTGGATCCATGGTTTAACTGTGCAATATATGCAAGTGAGTTTGAGTGTCTCCCCACCTATGAGCTCCACATAAGCCTATTAGAAAGTAGGGTGAGAGAGAGAAGGCAACCTCACTATGCCTTAATTCCAAAAATACCACATATTCCGAGAGAAGAGAGAAGGCATACACTATACTCATGCTTGTGGAGAGGATCCAAAAATACCACAAATGAGAGACTTGAAAGGGTCATACAAGGAAACTCTGAGTTTTATTTAAAAATCTTGCAAAAACTCCGAAATAATAGCTGATCAAAGATCGAGAAACATAGTGCTTGACTTGACCGTTCTGTCTTTCAGCTGCTCAAGACCCAAGTGACGGCTACAAGCCCCATGGTGAAAGGTAATATGAGTAAGTTTTGAGTCAGAATAGTTCACTCTAATCTGGAGGAGAGTTCTTGTTTGAACGCATGTGTACTTTTGAGGCATGAAAGCATTGTAGCAACTCCCGATCCATCAGGTTCATCTTTGCTCGAGACGAGCAAAAGGTAAGCTTGGGGGAGTTGTTGACGCCGTTAAGTGCCAATTTTTACCGTCAACTAGACATGAAAAAGGACCTAAATATAATTACCATCTAGATATAGGGCTTACACTAATGGAATTCCACGAGTTTTGGTGAATGTCTGTTTTTGCGGGTGCCACCAAAATACCCAAGGAAGGTCCACATGTCGGGTTTGCATAGAGATAATCGGGAACCGGTGAAAATTCTCATGTCCGAAAGGTTCGAGAAGGCTCGGACCAAACGGGAGCCCGAGAGAGTCGGCCGACTCCCCACCTTAGGCGGCCAACCGCCCACTTCGCCCACCGGCGTCGGCCTCGCGGATCTACGTTCCACCGCCTTTGAGGATGAATAATAATCGTCCGTTTAGGTCGGTTTTGATCCGAGGGCTGCACGGTGCATCCTAGGGGGCTATATAAGCGGGGCCCCTGGCCCCTGGAGGAGGCATCCCATGAAACCCTAATTCATTATTTCTAGAGAGGATCAGGTGAGAGGGGTCCCTTGAATGGATCTCCTCCTAGAGCCTAGCATTCAAGATAGATAGAGAGAGTATAGGGTGGAGGTAGAGTTGGAGGAAGCCCGGCATGTCGGTGTCTCCTCTCCGGTTGTACCTGCGGGATCAAGTCTCCTAACACGAGGCTTGGTTCTAGGATCATTCTGCAATTCAACTTCTGATACTAGTAAGTTCTTGTTAGTATTGCTCTTTGGTTTACGAGTTTACTTTATTCACTTCCGGTTGGGAATAGAGTAATCGTTCATAGCGTAGGCGGTGCTTGGGCTAGGTTCACTCGTAGATGCTCCCTATCGCCGGAACCATGGTAGTAGCGGGGAGATGATTCCCTTTGTTACCTTTGTAATCCACTTCCGTTAGTAGGTAAGGTAGGTCCAAAAGTGCTAGGTTAAGCATCCTCTCGTGGTGTCTTTTCTTAGGTGCTCCCATAGAGTAGTAGTTGCAAAGCTTGCCATAGGTTGGAAGGAGACTGTGGTAGTAATCCTCTCTATATCGCTCATTACCTTGTACGTAGCTCGGGGTTAAGTATAGACTTGGGTTAGTCGGATGCACGTTTTCTCCTAGCGGATAAATAAATAACGATACTACGGAATATCTCCCAGGTGAAGTGCTCACCGATATCCTGCTTGCGGATTATTTCTCTTTGATTCTTTAG